>OY776302.1:10099735-10699735 GCA_963675345.1 Trididemnum clinides | reverse complement strand
CAGAGCATTTAAAAGAGGAGAAAAGACAATTTTCTGCTCCAAAATTTGTAAACATTAAACAACGTACAGCTTTCTTGCACTTCTTCTAATTTGGAGAACTTTCCGTAGAGTCTTACGCTCTCTCCCCGTACAAATCGATATCTTAATGCAGCTTTGATGTAGGCGACAAGAAACAAGTGATCTTGATCACACGTAACCTTGTCATTACGAAGCGAGAATTCACACTCAACATAATTGAATTTCGACAAGCAGCTAAGTGCTAATGAAGTGTGGTCAAACCAAAACCATGTTTAATCGTCACCAGAGATGTGGAAGCGGCTATTTCGTCAATCGCTTCCGCTTCCACACCTATCGCTTCCTCTTCCGCTTTTGCTTCCACCGCTTCCGCTTCCACTAACAAAAAACGAGAAAACGACCGTTGACAATTTTTTAAACTTTTGTGGATCTGTAGCATACCTACTCTTACACTTTATCATTTTGAGGAAACAAAAACCTCCACATATTGCTCTTACTTTACCTACCTCGCTTAAACTTATTGTTCCAAACAACTCTATGTTTGTTTTTTCTTAGATAGTAAAACTTGTGCTCAATGTAGAACAGTGCTCTTCAACCTTTTCGTCATTGCGGAACCCCTGCTGTACTTTCGCGTTTGTCACGGAACCGCCAGCAACAAAAATGTATAAATCACGAATTGCTTGTAAGAAAATCAAATATTTCGTTACTACACTCCAAAAAATAATCAAATACTTCAACAACTTACAACTGTTCCTCCACGACTTACAACCACTTTTACAACAGTTAACCTATTGCTTCTCAGATCTAAACGGTATGACCACATATTACAACTCTCGACAACAACAACAACAACTTACAACAATATAACAAGTATTTTCCCTCTCTATTCTCAACTACATCTGACTTTAACTTAACTTTAACTCTAATCATCAAACGGAACTTCTGTCCATCCCCACAAAACTTATCGACTCTAATCTTTTTGAAGTGCGAAATTTCGGTCATATATACAGTACATAGAGCAAGCAAAATTGAAATTACAGACGCACTACTACGAAACAAAAGAAGTTAGCAAATTCAGACGTTATTAAAGTTGTAAACAGGATTACGTCACAATCTGCAACTTGCCATCACAAGAGTCCATTACTAACTATTTATATGCACGGAACGCCACTACATATAAGAAATCAATATACTGAAATAAGAAATAAACGCTACTAATAAACGAAGAACCTTTGCGGTCCCCTCACGAAACCCCTAAAACTCACGGAACACAACTATATGTCTTGCCGGACCCCTGTTGAAGAGCCCTGATGTAGAGTGATCAAGTTGTTTCCGTCGTGAGCAATATATTTTTCAACGTTCTCAACCCCCTAAGCAAGGTCAGTTAAGTTAAATCATAACATCATTTTATTAGCTACGTTTCATTGTCTAAACTATCTTTTTCTTACCCGTAATCGATATGAAATGTGATGCTAAGTAACACTTTTTCTTGTTCTCTCGCGCTACTGATGTCGCACGTTCATTCAGACTTATAGTGCAATTTCACCAATTTTGTGAGGGGAGTGCCTGGGTAACTGGGACTCTCGGGAAGGCCAACAGCCTTTTCGACCCAATCCAAACGGAGCCGGGGACCGCACCACCACGTTGAGGCGGTTGTTAATTGGTCCAGGTTTTTCTTTTCTTCGGCCCCTTCTCACTCATGCTTCACCCGGATGATTTTCTTTTTTAAGCTTTACCAATATTATCGAATTGGAACGCCTTTGTCGAGCGGCTAGTCGCACCATCTCCAGCTGCCTCTTGTCTTCCCCAATCCTACTTCTCCTCTATGAGGCGTCTCTACGTCCCTTACGAGTCACCCTTACTCATTTCGCTCTTTCATCTTATGAGCGGGCACTTTGTCTCCCAACCTCCTTTCCCATTTCAGGTATGACCAGGCTTGGTGTGAAACCAAGACTCCGCAGATTATCCTGGAGAGCTTTTGCGTCCACTCACCCGCGCTTATGCTTCCTTCTAATTCCTCTAGAGAGGCTCATTTTGCTTACCCTCCCTTTCCTTCTTGCAACCTGCCTTCTTTCACTGTGGAGTCCATCCTTTCCTCTCCATCCTCCCGCTCTGATCCCCCTCTCTCTCTGGCCAAGGTATGGCTCTCGCTCATCTTGACTCTCTTCCACTTTTTGATCTGGACAGACGGCTCTGTTCCTTTTCGTTTTGGCAAAGGCGGCTTGGCGTACTTGCCAACCGCTCTTTTTGCGGCACTGAGCAACTCTTTTCTTTTCGGCAGGCCCAGTATGTTAAAGTTTTTTCCTGAAGCCTGCGCCATTCTGCACGCTCTTTGCTGGTCTCGGCAGCACCAACAAGTCTGCCACTTCTCTTCTCCTACCTGGCTCTCGTTTTGTCCTCCTCTCCGTTTTTCCTTTTACCTCAAACTCTCTGGAAGAAACTGTTCTCTCTCTCCTCCTCCTGTTTTATCAGGCTGCAATGGGTCCCAGGGCACTCATTCCTCTCGGAGAATGACGTGGCTGATGAGCTAGCCAGACGGGGAGCGCAACTCGTGCCCTCTGCAATCCCTTGTAGTCTCTCTCCTCTTACTGCTCGTATTCTCGGACTGGAGGCGTATTGTCTGATCGAAATTCTTTGACCCACAAGTTCCCTCGATTTCCACCACCTAGGAACTTGTGCTTCCTCGTCACGATCGCTGTGTCCTCTCTCATCTACGCTGCAACGAACACAGCCTTCTGTTAAAGCTCTAGTTTCTCTAGAATTGAGAATCAATAATCATTCCTGCAGCGCCTGTGAACATTCGTCCCAGGACACCTCTCATCTCATTCTGCACTGTCCAGCTGCAGAATCTTTGCGCCGCTCGCTCTTTGGCGACTCACTGTCTCTCTACGACCTCGGGTCCAGGCCCTTGGAAGTTGCCCGGCTTCCGGGAGTCCATGGTCTTCCGCCATGCCCCATCCCTCGGAAGGGGTCGGGTAGCACCAACAACATTTCATCCACATCGGGAAATGGACAAAACTTTTTCGCGAAGTTACTCTTCAAGTCAAATAACTTATGTGGAAGTGAAAGCGGTAGAAATTTTCGCGCTTCCGCTTCCACATCCCTGATCGTCATAAAAACAAACATCATGAAATAACACAAGTTTTTAACAAACAATTTCATGTAAAAATACACTACTATTGACCCTCAATTTAACGGAACTCTGTTTAACGGACTTCGGATTTAACGGACTGTGAAAAACAGTTAAAATCTAATAAAACCAGACACTTTTAATTTATGTCAAAACTATAATTGCAGGTCATATGTTTGTGAAAAGCACAGCGTTGTATTGTTTCTCTTGTGCATTGCTTGTAAACAAGGTATTGCTCACAATCGTCCAGATACTTAGCAGTACATGTAATATTCTTAAATAATGGTTGGTCTATATCTGATACAAGACTTTTCTTTACATCTCTCTGCCTTTGTGCAAGCATTAAAATACGTTACTCAGAACATAAAAAAGATGTCGAAACAATTAGTAAAACGTAAACGTGTGAATTTGCGTATGATAGAGAAGCGATCTTTCGAGTGGAGACGAAGAGAAGAAGCAATGACCAAGAAACAGTTTTTCGGTTGGCAGATTTTGTTTGCCAAAATTAAAGGCGTCAACTTAGCAAGCTTACGGTGACGCTTTGGTTGATTACTCCTATAATACAGCCAGCTACCGACACTTTACCGCGGATATTTGAGAATGATCAGGGAGCTGGTCATCAAAGAACAGCATATGGGTGGTCGCCTGACCAAAATTAGCAATGTTTTTACTCCTTGCTCTTCCACAAATTCTGCTGATCCCAGTAACAATGCTCCGCGTGTCAGTAGTAGTCCCGCCAGCCTTGAAATTGAATATGAAGATGGCCATCAGACAACAATAGCCTCCTACTCAGATCTGCCAATGATCATTTCCGACTTTGACTAATTACATTTGAATCAGTGTAAGACACATATCTACACAGCATATTACTGCAGTTTTATCAGCTACCATTAAACACAAAAAGAGCTAAATCGCTGTGTGTTTTGTTTATATTCTCAACGCGATTTACCAATTACCATGTGCAGATATGTTTACAAAATATGTCGCATTGAAACTGTAGAGAGCATTTATTCTACTGGGCATTTTTGGGCTAAACCACAGAATATTTCTCAGCAACGGACATTTTCAATTAATGGACAGATTCCGGTTCGCATCAGTCCGTTAAATAGAGGGTCAACTGTATCTAATTCGATAAATTTCCGATATTAACGTGCTACTGCAAAACAAAAGCATAAAAGCACTGTATAGTAGCTAAATAATAACTACAACACAAAAGAGATTGAAAACGATCAGTCCACAAACAAGCGAAAAACAAAAGATTCGTTTCTCCAGTATAAGGCGAACCAATCCATTCCTCCACAGTTGTATGATTAAATATCAGGCATCAGATTTGGTTCCTGCTTGAATGCATTCATTTCTTAAAATCATAGAATCATTTTGGCACTAATTCTTGTAAATCGCGCAAAGTTATATTTATCACTATTGCTTTTCATCAACTTTTACAATGTAATAACGATATCACTTTTCATAAACCTGCAATAATTAACAACTGGTTGATTTGGTAAAGATTATTCGGTTACATGGACACAAAAATAGCAACTGATCAGCGTAACTGCTGTATATACAGGGTCCGCCAAAAAGACCTGACACATTTGAAAATTTAATAGAAATCAAACGCGTTGACGAAAATAATTGATGTTTACATTTTTGGAAAGCGTATAGCATGCCATTTTGTGCGGTGTCCAAAAAACAATCTACAATGCATTTGTGACGTCATAATGGTTGATTTTTAAAATAATGTAATTTTTTAAATTGTGCTTTATTTGCTAAAATGAAGTGGTTGGGCTCACACCGTTCTTTCGTTATGGAAACTTTTTTTACGAACAGTGGATCAATAGCACTGGATCGTGTCTTCCAAGCTTGAAGTGCGTACGAAATAATCTTTGAGTTGCAGTTATTGATCCACTGTTCGTAAAAAAAGTTTCCATAACGAAAGAACGGTGTGAGCCCAACTACTTCATTTTAGCAAATAAAGCACAATTTAAAAAATTACATTATTTTAAAAATCAACCATTATGACGTCACAAATGCATTGTAGATTGTTTTTTGGAAACCGCACAAAATGGCATGCTATACGCTTTCCAAAAATGTAAACATCAATTATTTTCGTCAACGCGTTTGATTTCTATTAAATTTTCAAATGTGTCAGGTCTTTTTGGCGGACCCTGCACATCATAAAACGATTCGCAAAACAACTCGTAAGAAGCAGTCCTTACTTTAACATGAATAGCAATTTTAAGATTACTTTTGATAACAAAGTAACCTCGCCTCTGTGACATCATTAAGTTTTGGCATTGTTCTTCAGAACAGCGAAGACCTGGTCGGATTTTGCATTCAATTAAAAACATAACTTACCACAAGATACAAACAATGCCTTCATATCATCAGAGCTACGCTGTGCAGTCGCACTTTTACGACACATTTGTGACATTTCATTCTTTTGAAGTACTCACCACTGCATAGAAGATGTTTGATTTCCAAACAATGCAGCATTCCACATTTTCTCTGGTGGAAACCACTAACAACAAATAAATGTAGAGGTTAATTAATGTCATTATATACAACAATCACAAAAAAACCTTCCGAGCTACAAAGAAATTCAGGTCTATTCATTACTGACCCAAACTGTTCACATAATTAAGCATTTTTAAATTTGATATTGCCCATTGTTGCCATCATTCTTTTGAAGTGAAAAAACTCAAATTAATCGTCTTGCATAGGCGCAACACCTGCCATTCTGATCTTCGCTTATTGCAGTGCTTCTCCAGACTGAAACTGGTGACATATTTTAGAACAAAACTCTTCTATTTTATATTAATGCATATTACATGCGTGATGTGGATGAATTATAAGAAAAAAATATTTTGATTTTGCATCACGTCAAACAGAAAACCTAAATCTTACTTGTATAAAAAAATATGCAGTCGTGGTTCGAACATTAGATATCCACGGACCGCCTCTTTTTCACTAAAAAGCTTGCTGTTTCGCCTTTTGACACTATTAACCAAAGATAATTGTTTTTAAAAGGAAAATCTTGAAACAACCTCACCAATTACGTTTCTCTGTAAGATGGCAATTTTGATTTCATCACGGCTGGTTTTTGCTCACGCTATGTAATTAAATGATTACACTATGAATATAAATTATCATTTTCAGCCTGCTTTGTAAAATGTATAAGCTAAATGCAATCTTTGAAATCCTACGTTAAGGTAACTAAAACTCCAACGGTTGTTTCGGGTGGCATTAAAACTAGACAAGCTGTTTGACACAAAAAAAGTAGACGCCCTAATTTACAGGTTACAGTAAATGAGTGGATGGACTGGACAGAGAATCAACTTTGGTTCAAATTATTGTAAACGTCATTGTCAATTGTCCAAAATCAAGTCAGCCAGTTTGTGCACGTCTGAAATCGAGTAGGTCTTTTTACAATGACTCAAATCCATTCCAGTTACCTCACTAATCACCCATCTGCCAAGGCTACTTAATTCAGCAGTCCAGTGCATTTTGTTTGTGAACATAAGGAATACGTGATAAAATAGTTAAACTTTGTCACATCATATTGTGATTTGAGATCTGATAATTATAAATTAAATATAGCAGGCATATACAGGGTGACCCAAAAAAACGGGCCCCCGTGTACACTTTAACCCTTTCGCTACGGAACTCAAATTTTTGACGAAAAAAATTTTTTTTGCTTGAATCACATTTAGGCACACCCAATATGGCAATTTTACAAAAAAAAATTTTTTTCATAACTCAAGTAGCTGAAACTTCACTGGTACATATATGAACCACTAGGGTTGTTAAAAATATTTCACTGGTACATATGTGTACCAATAGGGTTTTACAAAAGCTTTCAGGAATTTTTTTCATTTGGTGGTACACATGTGTACCAATAGTAGCGAAAGGGTTAAGTGATATCTCCTTTATTTATTCACCGATTGCCCTTATTTTACAGAACATGACAGAATCAACGACCGTGAGTACACCAAGACCCCAGTGGGAGCTGAAACAAAGAATACACAGTGTTAAATTTTACTACAAGCCAGTTTCGTTTAAGAAAACCCAGGACAGTTTCGTGCGTCAGTTCGAATGTGAAAAGGCTCCATCCAAAAGCAGAATTCAGAACTGGGTGAACCACTTCGAGAAGTATGGGACCGTGGAGAACCGTCCAAGCCACTCGGAATGTCCCAAGAAGCGAACAGCCGAGCTGATCGAAAGTGTGAGAGAGTCTCTCCAGCAGAGTCCGAAACGCTCTGTGCGTAAGCGAAGTCGGTCCCTCGGTATGTCCCGTGAGCCTTGCAGGAGAGTGCTGGTGAACGATATCAGGGCTTACCCATACAGAATGCAAACGCTGCAAACCCTTACAGCCTCAGACAAGAAGCAGAGAAGCGCTATGGCAGTCAAGATGCTCGACAAGATCGAGGAGACACCAAGTTTCCTTAACTTTCTTTGGACCTCAGATGAAGCCCACTTCCATCTTGACGGAAAGGCAAGCTCCAAGACAAATGTCTTCTGGGGGTCCTCCAGACCCAATAAAGTAGCCACCAAGCCCCTGCACTCTCCTAAGTGCACGGTGTGGGATGCAATCTCGGCCAGAGGCATCATCGGACCACTCCTTATCGAAGATTCTGGCGCAGCAGTGACAGTCACCAAGGAGCGTTATGTGGAGGTCCTCAAAACCTTCAAAAGTGAGCTTCAAACCCTTTACCCGTCGCTCATGAGCAAGTTCTGGTTCCAGCAAGACGGAGCAAGTTCTCACACCTCAAACCTGTCCCGAGATTGGCTGAAAGAGAACTTCGGAGGCCGAGTGATCAGTCTCAGCACTGATTTTGAATGGGCACCCCATAGCCCGGACCTAAACCCTCCAGATTTTTTTCTTTGGGGCTATCTTAAGGACAGAGTCTACGCAGGGAAACCCAGAACCATCACGGAACTCAAGGAAGCCATCAGGGAGGAGATGAGAGCCATTACAAATTCAGTCTGTAAGAAGGTCATGCACAACTTCGTGCTGCGCCTCAAGAAATGCACGGAGCTAAATGGAGGCCATTTAGAACACATGCTGTGAAACGGAGAAAAAAAAGGTCAAAGACCCTGGTGTTTTGATGTGATGTTTTGAATAGAATAAACTATTTATGAACAAAGTTTCATTTCATTCGGACAAAACACTAAGAAACGAGGCTCAATTAGAATTGGGGCCCGTTTTTTGGGTCACTCTGTATATTAACTGCACAATTGCTACCGATTACCAGCAAGCTGGCAAAACTATATGTGAGCAGTTTTGTACTGCTTCGTCCACAGTTGTATGAGTGAGCTTTTCTCCGATCAAACGCCGTCTATTCAAAACGCACGCATTTTTGAACAAAAGGAGGTTAGAAGATGTGTTAATTTTCAGAATCGTCCTCAAACACACCAGAAACACTTCAAAATACTAAAGTTGGATTAATGAAAAATGAAATACAAAATCATTTTTTTGTATGCACAATAAACTGCAGTAACTGGGATTTGAATACATTGCTAAATGGATTGTTGCTGTAAGGAGAAACGAGTGGGGCAGGATCAAACCACCAGGACGCCCTCTATATCTGCTCCTAAATTAAGTCAGTAAATCACAATATTTTAAACGAAAAAGCGGTACAGTATACGTGAGATTAAAAACTTTTATGCTATTACAACATAACAGCCTTTGGTTTACTCCAGTGGAAGTTTTTAATGAGGTAATTATGAAAACAGTAAAATTGGGCTATTATAAAGATGCATCTAATAATGAGTGGTAAAGTCCCTTGCAAAGTTTTAGTAACAACTTAATTTGTGAAACATCAACAATGTATTGAAAGATAAATTGTTAAAAATTTGCTTTCAAAAATATTTAAAATGTATGATAACTAGCAATCTTAAAAGTCTTGAGAGATCAAAATGAGTAAAATTATTGTAATTAATCAATCACTTTAAAAAACTTTTCTACCTCATCAAACATTTGTGCCAAGAAACATTTGTTAACAAATTAGGTTACTTAACGCACATATTATGTTTAGCAAACTTTGTATCACGTCTATATGATCGAGCAAGAAGAATTGGTTTTTGTTAGGTCTACAAAGGCTTGCACTGTGCATGTGACAGGAACAAACAATGTGGCAAAATCGAGTTAAAGCAAGCAATTTCAAAAATTGTTTCAAGTATTGGCTTGCTTCCGTGTACATACATTGTATCGAACCGCACGATTAAAATGACCCAAAAACCAATTCTTCTTGCTCGATCATATAGACGTGATACAAAGTTTGCTAAACATAATATGTGCGTTAAGTAACCTAATTTGTTAACAAATGTTTCTTGGCACAAATGTTTGATGAGGTAGAAAAGTTTTTTAAAGTGATTGATTAATTACAATAATTTTACTCATTTTGATCTCTCAAGACTTTTAAGATTGCTAGTTATCATACATTTTAAATATTTTTGAAAGCAAATTTTTAACAATTTATCTTTCAATACATTGTTGATGTTTCACAAATTAAGTTGTTACTAAAACTTTGCAAGGGACTTTACCACTCATTATTAGATGCATCTTTATAATAGCCCAATTTTACTGTTTTCATAATTACCTCATTAAAAACTTCCACTGGAGTAAACCAAAGGCTGTTATGTTGTAATAGCATAAAAGTTTTTAATCTCACGTATACTGTACCGCTTTTTCGTTTAAAATATTGTGATTTACTGACTTAATTTAGGAGCAGATATAGAGGGCGTCCTGGTGGTTTGATCCTGCCCCACTCGTTTCTCCTTACAGCAACAATCCATTTAGCAATGTATTCAAATCCCAGTTACTGCAGTTTATTGCGCATACAAAAAAATGATTTTGTATTTCATTTTTCATTAATCCAACTTTAGTATTTTGAAGTGTTTCTGGTGTGTTTGAGGACGATTCTGAAAATTAACACATCTTCTAACCTCCTTTTGTTCAAAAATGCGTGCGTTTTGAATAGACGGCGTTTGATCGGAGAAAAGCTCACTCATACAACTGTGGACGAAGCAGTACAAAACTGCTCACATATAGTTTTGCCAGCTTGCTGTTAATCGGTAGCAATTGTGCAGTTAATATACAGAGTGACCCAAAAAAACGGGCCCCAATTCTAATTGGGCCTCGTTTCTTAGTGTTTTGTCCGAATGAAATGAAACTTTGTTCATAAATAGTTTATTCTATTCAAAACATCACATCAAAACACCAGGGTCTTTGACCTTTTTTTTCTCCGTTTCACAGCATGTGTTCTAGATGGCCTCCATTTAGCTCCGTGCATTTCTTGAGGCGCAGCACGAAGTTGTGCATGACCTTCTTACAGACTGAATTTGTAATGGCTCTCATCTCCTCCCTGATGGCTTCCTTGAGTTCCGTGATGGTTCTGGGTTTCCCTGCGTAGACTCTGTCCTTAAGATAGCCCCAAAGAAAAAAATCTGGAGGGTTTAGGTCCGGGCTATGGGGTGCCCATTCAAAATCAGTGTTGAGACTGATCACTCGGCCTCCGAAGTTCTCTTTCAGCCAATCTCGGGACAGGTTTGAGGTGTGAGAACTTGCTCCGTCTTGCTGGAACCAGAACTTGCTCATGAGCGACGGGTAAAGGGTTTGAAGCTCACTTTTGAAGGTTTTGAGGACCTCCACATAACGCTCCTTGGTGACTGTCACTGCTGCGCCAGAATCTTCGATAAGGAGTGGTCCGATGATGCCTCTGGCCGAGATTGCATCCCACACCGTGCACTTAGGAGAGTGCAGGGGCTTGGTGGCTACTTTATTGGGTCTGGAGGACCCCCAGAAGACATTTGTCTTGGAGCTTGCCTTTCCGTCAAGATGGAAGTGGGCTTCATCTGAGGTCCAAAGAAAGTTAAGGAAACTTGGTGTCTCCTCGATCTTGTCGAGCATCTTGACTGCCATAGCGCTTCTCTGCTTCTTGTCTGAGGCTGTAAGGGTTTGCAGCGTTTGCATTCTGTATGGGTAAGCCCTGATATCGTTCACCAGCACTCTCCTGCAAGGCTCACGGGACATACCGAGGGACCGACTTCGCTTACGCACAGAGCGTTTCGGACTCTGCTGGAGAGACTCTCTCACACTTTCGATTAGCTCGGCTGTTCGCTTCTTGGGACATTCCGAGTGGCTTGGACGGTTCTCCACGGTCCCATACTTCTCGAAGTGGTTCACCCAGTTCTGAATTCTGCTTTTGGATGGAGCCTTTTCACATTCGAACTGACGCACGAAACTGTCCTGGGTTTTCTTAAACGAAACTGGCTTGTAGTAAAATTTAACACTGTGTATTCTTTGTTTCAGCTCCCACTGGGGTCTTGGTGTACTCACGGTCGTTGATTCTGTCATGTTCTGTAAAATAAGGGCAATCGGTGAATAAATAAAGGAGATATCACTTAAAGTGTACACGGGGGCCCGTTTTTTTTGGGTCACCCTGTATATGCCTGCTATATTTAATTTATAATTATCAGATCTCAAATCACAATATGATGTGACAAAGTTTAACTATTTTATCACGTATTCCTTATGTTCACAAACAAAATGCACTGGACTGCTGAATTAAGTAGCCTTGGCAGATGGGTGATTAGTGAGGTAACTGGAATGGATTTGAGTCATTGTAAAAAGACCTACTCGATTTCAGACGTGCACAAACTGGCTGACTTGATTTTGGACAATTGACAATGACGTTTACAATAATTTGAACCAAAGTTGATTCTCTGTCCAGTCCATCCACTCATTTACTGTAACCTGTAAATTAGGGCGTCTACTTTTTTTGTGTCAAACAGCTTGTCTAGTTTTAATGCCACCCGAAACAACCGTTGGAGTTTTAGTTACCTTAACGTAGGATTTCAAAGATTGCATTTAGCTTATACATTTTACAAAGCAGGCTGAAAATGATAATTTATATTCATAGTGTAATCATTTAATTACATAGCGTGAGCAAAAACCAGCCGTGATGAAATCAAAATTGCCATCTTACAGAGAAACGTAATTGGTGAGGTTGTTTCAAGATTTTCCTTTTAAAAACAATTATCTTTGGTTAATAGTGTCAAAAGGCGAAACAGCAAGCTTTTTAGTGAAAAAGAGGCGGTCCGTGGATATCTAATGTTCGAACCACGACTGCATATTTTTTTATACAAGTAAGATTTAGGCTTTCTGTTTGACGTGATGCAAAATCAAAATATTTTTTTCTTATAATTCATCCACATCACGCATGTAATATGCATTAATATAAAATAGAAGAGTTTTGTTCTAAAATATGTCACCAGTTTCAGTCTGGAGAAGCACTGCAATAAGCGAAGGTCAGAATGGCAGGTGTTGCGCCTATGCAAGACGATTAATTTGAGTTTTTTCACTTCAAAAGAATGATGGCAACAATGGGCAATATCAAATTTAAAAATGCTTAATTATGTGAACAGTTTGGGTCAGTAATGAATAGACCTGAATTTCTTTGTAGCTCGGAAGGTTTTTTTGTGATTGTTGTATATAATGACATTAATTAACCTCTACATTTATTTGTTGTTAGTGGTTTCCACCAGAGAAAATGTGGAATGCTGCATTGTTTGGAAATCAAACATCTTCTATGCAGTGGTGAGTACTTCAAAAGAATGAAATGTCACAAATGTGTCGTAAAAGTGCGACTGCACAGCGTAGCTCTGATGATATGAAGGCATTGTTTGTATCTTGTGGTAAGTTATGTTTTTAATTGAATGCAAAATCCGACCAGGTCTTCGCTGTTCTGAAGAACAATGCCAAAACTTAATGATGTCACAGAGGCGAGGTTACTTTGTTATCAAAAGTAATCTTAAAATTGCTATTCATGTTAAAGTAAGGACTGCTTCTTACGAGTTGTTTTGCTAATCGTTTTATGATGTATATACAGCAGTTACGCTGATCAGTTGCTATTTTTGTGTCCATGTAACCGAATAATCTTTACCAAATCAACCAGTTGTTAATTATTGCAGGTTTATGAAAAGTGATATCGTTATTACATTGCAAAAGTTGATGAAAAGCAATAGTGATAAATATAACTTTGCGCGATTTACAAGAATTAGTGCCAAAATGATTCTATGATTTTAAGAAATGAATGCATTCAAGCAGGAACCAAATCTGATGCCTGATATTTAATCATACAACTGTGGAGGAATGGACTGGTTCACCCTATACTGGAGAAAACGAATCTTTTGTTTTTCGCTTGTTTGTGTACTGATCGTTTTCAATCTCTTTTGTGTTGTAGTTATTATTTAGCTACTATACAGTGCTGGATAAAGGACCAGGCAAATTGAAATGTGCCCAGTCGCCTCTCCGTAAAAATCTGAATTTGGGCAAATTTCTTATGCTTTTGTTTTGCAGCAGCACGTTAATATCGGAAATTCGTTGAATTAGATACAGTTGACCCTCCATTTAACGGACTGATGCTAAACGGAGTCTGTCCATCAATTGAAAATGTCCGCTGCTGAGAAATATTCTGTAGTTTAGCCCAAAAATGCCCAGTAGAATAAATGCTCTCTACAGTTACAATGTGGCATATTTTGTAAACATATCTGCACATGGTAATTGGTAAATCGCGTTGAGAATATAAACAAAACACACAGCGATTTAGCTCTTTTTGTATTTATTGGTAACTGCTAAAACTGCAGTAGTATGCTGTGTAGATATGTGTCTTACACTGATTTAAATGTAATTAGTCATAGTCGGAAATGATCATTGGCAGATCTGAGTCGTAGGCTATCGTTGTCTGATGGCCATCTTCATATTCAATTTCAAGGCTGGCGGGACTACTACTGACACGCGGAGCATTGTTACTGGAACCACTAGAATTTGTGGAAGAGAAAGGAGTTAAAACATTGCTAATTTTGGTCAGGCGACCACCCATTTGCTGTTCTTTGATGACCAGCTCCCTGATCGTTCTCAAATATCCGCGGTATAGTGCTGGTGGCTGGCTGTATTAGGAGTAATCAACCAAAGCGTCATCGTAAGTTCGCAAAGTTGACGCCTTTAATTTTGGCAAACAAAATCTGCCACCCGAAAAACTGCTTTTTGGTCACTGCTTCTTTTCTTCATCTCCACTCGAAAGATTGTTTCTCTATCATACGCAAATTCACACGTTTACGTTTTACTAATTGTTTCGACATCTTTTTTATATTCTGAGTTACGTATGTTAATGCTTGCACAAAGGCAGAGAGATGTAAAGAAAAGTCTTGTATCAGATATAGACCAACCATTATTTAAGAATATTACATGTACTGCTAAGTATCTGGACGATTGTGAGCAATACCTTGTTTACAAGCAATGCACAAGAGAAACAATAAATACAACACTGTGCTTTCTACAAACATATGACCTGCAATTATAGTTTTGATATAAATTAAAAGTGTCTGGTTTTATTAGATTTTAACTGTTTTTCACAGTCCGTTAAATCCGAAGTCCGTTAAACAGAGTTCCGTTAAATTGAGGGTCAATAGTAGTGTATTTTTACATGAAATTGTTTGTTAAAAACTTGTATTATTTCATGATGTTTGTTTTTGTGACGATCAGGGATGTGGAAACGCAAGCGAAAGCGCGAAAATTCCACCGCTTTCGCTTCCACATAAGTTATTTGATTTGAAGAGTAACTTCGCGAAAAAGTTTTGTCCATTTCCCGATGTGGGTGAAATGCTGTTGGTGCTACCCACCCCCTTCCGAGGGATGGGGCATGGCGGAAGACCATGGACCCCCGGAAGCCGGGCAACTTCCAAGGGCCTGGACCGGAGGTCGTAGAGAGACAATGAGTCGCCAAAGAGCGAGCGGCGCAAAGATTCCGCAGCTGGACAGTGCAGAATGAGATGAGAGGTGTCCTGGTACGGATGTCCACAGGCGCTGCAGGAATGAGTCTCGATTCTGCCAATTCTAGAGAAACTAGAGCTTTAACAGAAGGCTGTGTACGTTGCAGCGTAGATGAGAGAGGACACAGCGATCGTGACGAGGAAGCACAAGTTCCTAGGTGGTGGAAATCGAGGTAACCTGTGTGTCAAAGAATTTCGTTCAGCCAATACACCTCCAGTCCGAGAATACGAGCGGTAAGAGGAGAGAGACCACAAGGGATTGCAGAGGGCGCGAGTTGCGCTCCCCGTCTGGTGAGCTCATCAGCCGCGTCGTTCTCCGGGAGGAATGAGTGCCCTGGGACCCATTGCAGCCTGATAAAACCGTAGGAGGAGAGAGAGAACAGTTTCTACCGGAGAGATTGAGGTAAAAGGAAAAACGGAGACGAGGACAAAACGAGAGTCAGATAGAAGGAGAAGAGAAGTGGCAGACTTTTTGGTGCAGCAAAGATCAGCAAAGAGCGTGCAGAATGACGCAGACTTCAGCGAAAAACTTGAACATACTGGGCCTGCCGAAAAGAAAGAAGTGGCCACAGTGCCAGAGAGAGTAGCTGGCAAGTACGCCGGATCCGCCTTTGCCAAAAGGATAAGCAACAGAGCAGTCTGTCTAGATCACCAAATCGAAAGGTGGAAGAGAGTCAAGATGAGCGAGAGCCGTACCTTGGCCAGAGAGAGAGGAGGATCAGAGTGGGAGGATGGAGAGGAAAGGATGGACTCTACAGTGAAAGAAGGCAGGTTGCAAGAAGGAAAGGGAGGGTAAGCAAAATGAGCCTCTCTAGAGGAAGTAGAAGGAAGCATAAGCGCGGGTGAGTGGACGCAAATGCTCTCCAGGATAATCTGCGGAGTCTTGGTTTCACACCAAGTCCGGTCATACCTGAAATGGGAAAGGAGGTTGGGAGACAAAGTGCCCGCTCATAAAATGAAAGAGCGAAATGAGTCAGGGTGACTCGTAGGGGAGGTAGAGACGCGTCAGAGAGGAAAAGTAGGATTGGGGAAGACAAGAGACTGCTGGAGATGGTGCGACTAGCCGCTCGACAAAGGCGTTCCAATTCGATAATATTGGTAAAGCTTAGAAAAGAAAATCATCCGGGTGAAGCATAAGTGAGAAGGGGCCGAAGAAAAGAAAAGCTGGACCAATCAACAACCGCCTCAACGTGGTGGTGCGGTCCCCGACCCCGTTTTGATTGGGTCAAAATGGCTGTTGGCCTTCCCGAGGGTCCCAGTTACCCAGGCACTCCCCTCACAAAATTGATGAAATTGCACTAAAGTCTGAATGAACGTGCGACATCAGTAGCGCGAGAGAACAAGAAAAAGTGTTACTTAGCATCACATTTCATATCGATTACGGGTAAGAAAAAAGTAGTTTAGACAATGAAACGTAGCTAATAAAATGATGTTATGACTTAACTTAACTGACCTTGCTTAAGGGGTTGAGAACGTTGAAAAATATATTGCTCACGATGGAAACAACTTGATCATTCTACATCAGGGCTCTTCAACAGGAGTTCCGCAAGACATGTAGTTGTGTTCCGTGAGTTTTAGGGATTCCGTGAGGGGACCGCAAAGGTTCTTCGTTTATCAGTAGCGTTTATTTCAGTATATTGATTTCTTATATGTAGAGGGCTAGTGGCGTTCCGTGCATATAAATAGTTAGTAATGGACTCTTGTGATGGCAAGTTGCAGATTGTGACGTAATCCTGTTTACAACTTTAATAACGTCTGAATTTGCTAACTTCTTTTGTTTCGTAGTAGTGCGTCTGTAATTTCAATTTTGCTTGCTCTATGTACTGTATATATGACCGAAATTTCGCACTTCAAAAAGATTAGAGTCGATAAGTTTTGTGGGGATGGACAGAAGTTCCGTTTGATGATTAGAGTTAAAGTTAAGTTAAAGTCAGATGTAGTTGAGAATAGAGAGGGAAAATACTTGTTATATTGTTGTAAGTTGTTGTTGTTGTTGTCGAGAGTTGTAATATGTGGTCATACCGTTTAGATCTGAGAAGCAATAGGTTAACTGTTGTAAAAGTGGTTGTAAGTCGTGGAGGAACAGTTGTAAGTTGTTGAAGTATTTAATTATTTCTTGGAGTGTAGTAACGAAGGATTTGATTTTCTTACAAGCAATTCGTGATTTATACATTTTTGTTGCTGGCGGTTCCGTGACAAATGCGAAAGTACATCAGGGGTTCCGCAATGATGAAAAGGTTGAAGAGCACTGTTCTACATTGAGCACAAGTTTTACTATCTTAGAAAAAACAAACACAGAGTAGTTTGGAACAATAAGTTTAAGCGAAGTAGGTAAAGTAAGAGCAATATGTGGAGGTTTTTGTTTCCTCAAAATGATAAAGTGTAAGAGTAGGTATGCTACAGTTCCACCAAAGTTTAAAAAATTGTCAACGGTCGTTTTCTCGTTTTTTGTTAGTGGAAGCGGAAGAGGAAGCGATAGGTGTGGAAGCGGAAGCGATTGACGAAATAGCCGCTTCCACATCTCTGGTGACGATTAAACATGGTTTCGGCTTGACCGCACTTCATTAGCACTTAGCTGCTTGTCGAAATTCAATTATGTTGAGTGTGAACTCTCGCTGCGTAATGACAAGGTTACGTGTGATCAAGATCACTTGTTCTTGTCGCCTACATCAAAGCTGCATTAAGATATCGATTTGTACGGGGAGAGAGCGTAAGACTCTACGGAAAGTTCTCCAAATTAGAAGAAGTGCAAGAAAGCTGTACGTTATTTGATGTTTACAAATTTTGGAGCAGAAAATTGTCTTTTCTCCTCTTTTAAATGCTCTCAGCATACTATTTTAATTTTTGTGCGGAGTGTCACTGAGGTAGACCTACAAACTGAAGCTAGATTGATTCCACAGTAAGGAACGAAGATGTGAATTTCAGAATGTTAAGATTTGCCTTGGTTTAAAAAGTATGCCTTCTTATCACAACAATCTTTTTCACGGCGTCGCCTTCAAATTTAATTCCAAGGGCTGATAGAAATGTTGTTTTTGTAGTTTGATTTCAAACTTTATATATCATGTTTGTTAAAGAATTACCTTTTTGCTTTTCTTCAATTGTTGTTTGTATTTTATGTCGTTAATGAGGGCTTTAAATTTATCAATACAATTTTTAATGAGAATTTGAGCGCAGAAACTCCCGTAAATGATCATTAACTAGACTAATACAGAAAACATTGCAAAATTGGTTTAGACTGGCATGAAGTAGTAGTAAACTTACTGGCTCTAAGAACAAAATCTTTGGAATATAGCAAATCAAAAAAGCGAAGGATGCAGTTGGGCCATTGGGGGACGTCCCGGTTCAGTTATTTTAAGGATGAAAGTATTCAACTGGTATCTAATAGCAAGTCGCAACCGTTTTGGGGGTTGTTGTTTGAAAACTGAATTGTTGAAACTGGGGTGAGCGTGATGATTTTGTAATTCATTTCTTGCAGCAAGCTTTCTATCGTATTTTGATTGATAGTTGCTGAAATTTGTATCTTTGGGAGTGGTTTGAAATGTGACACATTGATGTGCGCTCCAAAGTGAATCAAACTCTGATGACATTACTGTGATAATACAGTTGTTGCGTTAATAGCACTGCATTTTACAACATCACAAATTAGACTGTACCCATCAGTACAAATTTCGCAGTGACCGAAAAAATTTAAAAACCAGCCTAACCATCACATCACCATGCCGCTTTTACCATTTCTCGTATGATAAAAGCAGCACGGTAATGTGATGTTTAGAGCGTTCACTTTGTAGTCGGTAGGCATGGATTCGATTCCCTTGTCAAGTAATACCAAAAAACAAACAAAATGGTAATTATAGCTTCTTTCCTTGACTTTAAACACGAAAGCGATTTTTTGAAATAAAAACTGGCAAGTTCTTGTGTTTGGTTCTTGAATAAAGCGCTTGACTGAATACCTCGATCTTTATGTGGCAAACAGGTGGTAACTCTTTGAGGATTGCAAACTAACAATCGCAACTAAAGCAGGTGGTGAAAGGACAAAACCCTCAGCCTGCTTTTGGTATGTTTAATTCTCAGCAGATATCATTTGTGATGTCAAGATGGCCAGACTGGTGAGACTGCGGAAACAGTTTTTCATCACCAATTTTGTGGTAAAGAATTACAGAGTGGTAAATATCTGTTTATTCATCGATATATACATCTCCAATGTTTTGTTAGTTTAATTATTAGTTTTCGTCCTTGCTCAACTGTATACATACACATTACATTAATAGCGTTGTGAAATAAAGATGCCATTGCTATTAACTTTTGACATTAAGGTTATATGGAATATTTTGCTCAAAAATTATCACCAACATTATACGATACCATACAGCAATCATGTCAATAACCTGCGACCAATTTCAACCTTTTTTCAGTCGCCGGTTATTGACATGACGAAATAGATTGTTGTATGATAACGTATGATGCTGGTAATCATTTTTGAGAAAAAATATTATTTTTTACCTCAGTGCGATGCTGTAGGCGGATACCTCTTAATAGGAGACCTCTTGAAAACTGCTACTTAGCAAATAGCAAACTCTATGTTTTGTAACTTTTGACAGTTATGAAATCGATTATTTCGCTATTTCATTAACAACTTCGTAAATAACACCAAAAGCATGTAACGCAGTTTACATAAACACGACGAAACGAAATAATGCAGTTAACTTTAATGCAACTCTGGTATTACGTTGCCAATAAAACAACAGCTAATTCTTTGTTATAGTTCAAGTGATTCAACCATTACGAATTTTGATGATGCATAATTTGGTTATACTTAAAAACTTACTACCTCAATTGTGTATTTTGAGAATGAGATAAGTTGATTTCAAAACGTCAAAAGTTAACCATATTACAAGTTAAATATCTGATCAATTTTTGATTCACAATATTATACAGGGTGGGCCGTAAATAACGCACCAAAGATTTAAAATAAATTGTGATGTGAAATAATGTAAATATCTTTTCTTTGGGTATCTGTTAAATTTAATTTCAATATCAGTTACTATAACTGTTAAATTTAATTTCAATCAAAGTTTTTTAGTTATGATTTGCCTTTTAAAAAAAATTTATATTATTTTTAGGGTTTGCACTTAACAATTAAAGAACGAGTTGAATTAGTGTTAATGTCTGGTGCCGATGGCGTTTGTTATTATTATCTGAATTGTTTTATATGCTTTGGTGCGTTATTTATGGCCCAAAACGTTTGTTATTATTATCTGAATTGTTTTATATGCTTTGGTGCGTTATTTATGGCCCACCCTGTACATCAGGCTATTCAGGTAACATTTCGATTCTTTGTTATATTTACAGTTCATATGAGATTTTATTAGCTTGATGGAACTCTCCCATGCAAAAGTGTCACGTAGTTACCAAAAACAAATTGTTATTGGTCAGCGTATCAAGAATTGTGTTTAAAATTGTTTTGAGAGAGATTTTAAATCAATGAAAAATAAAGCTATGGAAAATGCAAGTTCAGGTTTCTGGAATAAAATTTTAACAAATTAATGTTTGTGCACATTTTTGGTTATTGAACCCTATCAGCCACGAATCACGGGCCTATTTATTCCGATTCATTCTTTGATACATTTACATTTGTTTTTCACAAAGTCCTTGAAGTAAATACGTACATGATGCGTCACCAATTTCTCCAAAAGTGAATGTACGATATGCACTCACAACAACACAGTCCGAATCGTCGTGCGATAGTCCAAACCTCCAATTTAAATAACTTGCACTTTCACCATTCATCCAAACCCGGTTTCCTTCTGACGCGATATCATTTGCACCGATCCAAAAATGAGTCTTGTTGATTGATATATTTTGAATCAACTTTTTTCTATTTTCGAACGTTTTCACACCATGCATCGCAAGTGTACTTCCCCAATTTTGGCACACCTCTTGACTTTCCTGCCACGACTGACGATCAGGAGTGAGTTGATAAATATAATAATGAGGAGGAACATACAATCGTTTGGCGAATACGTCTAAAAATTGTTGATTTTCTTTGCTTTTGAGTTTTAGAGCTTCTACTTCTTCAAAAAGGGAATCATATTGACTCCAAAGCAAGTTAATTTGTTGGTTATCAGGAATTCCAGGTTCCCCCTTCTGGCCTCGCCTTCCACGTGATCCAACTTGACCCTTTGCTCCTCGTTTTCCTGGAGGACCTTGCACAGCTCTTTGGGGCGTTTGTGGATTTTGTTGATTTAACACGTCATCGGTTCTCAAACATGTGAGATGCTCTTGAGCGCAGCAAACTGCGGCCAAAATTATGATGCAAACAACAAGCTTTAACATCGCGTTTTATTCTGTTCTGGAGTTTTTCGACGCTTGTTTATATACAGCTACACAATTGATGTGGCTGAATGAGTGGGTGATTTTTTCTGTAAAACCTTTTTTGCTGCAATCGTTGTCATGAATGAAAAGATGATAACTCTACTTGTGTTGTTTTCGTTTGTCAATATTGAGTTTTGCTGAACACAACTGTGATGTTGACGCCTACCTTTAGTGTGACATTTGCTACGTCACTGGTGATGTAGTTCTCAAGACCGGCTTCGGTCTCGAGAGCACTTTTTTATAGTCCTGGTTCGATGTTGGTCTCAGGTCTTCACTCAAGGTCTTGGTGTTGAAAACCTGATTTCTTGGTCTTAATACTCGGTCTCGGACGTGAGACCAAGATAGCTTAATTACAAAGGTTTTTGTTTTGGCGACAAGATTTCTTTCCTCGCCGTCGCTACATAAACAGTAAACAACAGATTTTCAGTTTCCTGCCAACTTTTTGGTAATGCCAATCCAGGCAGCGGGCGATCTTTTTTGTTTCTGCA
This sequence comes from Trididemnum clinides, assembly GCA_963675345.1. NCBI lineage: Eukaryota > Metazoa > Chordata > Ascidiacea > Aplousobranchia > Didemnidae > Trididemnum > Trididemnum clinides. The sequence continues at coordinate 10,677,898 of OY776302.1, read as the reverse complement.
AAACTTTAGAAAAATCTGTTCTTGGGCATCCAAAGTAAAAAAAAAGAATTGCGTGAATACTTTTGCATTTTAACTCCGCAAATGGATAGGAAACTAAAAATTGAGAGAAAAAGTTGATAGGAAACAAAAGTTTGGTATTAAGTGCTTGGTATCAAAAAAGAAAATTGATAGAAAAAGTTGATAAGTCGATAAATAAAAAAAGATCGATAATAGAATATTGATGAGAAAAAATCGAGAAGAAGTAGATTTTTTTGTTTACTTCTTCAACAGTAAACAACTGATTTTTCTCTTCCCTATTAACTTTTTCTTCATGTCAATCAGGGCAGCAAGCGATTATCTTTATTTTGGCGAAATTCTGGACAAATCTGTTCTTGGGCATCGAAAACAAGTTAAGAATTGCCTGCATACTTACTATTTAGTATTTTAAGATTACGTATACGTGGTTTATAGTCTCACTTTTCTATTACATATGTAAAAACTTCACAATAAGAGTTATTTGTAGATTAATAAATTTCTTAGTTAGTTTTAGTTCTTATTTGAGTATGAACAAATACAAATTCAAAACAACTTGTAATGTAGAGTAGATCAGAAATATTATATCGCCTTGTTTAACTAACTCAATACTGGTAGCTGTGGATTATAAATTAATGTCAAGAAAACAAAAATTTTTTAATGGGTGTTATGTGAAAGCCTATAAATAGAAATTTTTTTATTTGCTCAAAAACACCACGAGTAACAATTACCATAACATGATTAAGTAAAATGGAAAAATGAATTCCTTAAAGTTTTTCAGCAAACCCTCGCTCTCACTCTTGCAAGTTGATTGGCGAACAACGCTTTCAAAAAATTTTGAAACAGCTTTTGTGAAGTTGCTAATCAAATCAGTGCCAATAGCAGTTTGATATTTTCAGGTCATTCAAATGACGTTTTTAGTCGCAGTTTTATATTCATACATAAAAGAATTTCGAAGTAAAACACATCCGCAAGTCGATATAAAAATATCACTTATTTCAAAATCTTGCAGAGTGTGAAGAAAGATGCCGTCAAGGTAACTGATCATGCAGTTGTAGTTCAGAGATGTTTTGATATCACCGTGTTTACAAAATTACAATACCGGCAGCTGACGAGCGTAAATTGAAGCAAACAAAGTTTTTTTTAACAGGAATAGGCAAAAGCAAGTTAATGGGACCGTTTTACTGGTTTTAATACAGCCTGAGTAGCAATTATAACACCGCAATTGAATTACGTGGATACAAACAGATAGATGTGTTTATTATGACCCCAATTATTAGCTACCAAAAATTTAAGATGTTTGTAATAGTTTACATTTATAGCTAAAAATTACGATGAAGATAAAGCACCAATCGCTAGCTTAAAATCTGCATTAAATTCTTTACTTAATTACCACTGTAAACTAAACAATAATAATGATGTTACAAAAATTAAAATTGATGCACATGAAAGCTTTGTGCAGTATCATGCATTACCAAATACGCTTGTAGCTCAAAAATAACTTTATGTGCAATATTTTAATTTGAAATTTGCAGTATTACATCAATTTTTAAATAAAAAGTACTTGAAATGTTAATGTGATGAAAAAGATTTGAATTTAAAGTATTGTAAGCATCCCAAATCGGTTCTTCCGTTTTTTGTGAGAACGTGATAAGCGAGATTTTAGAAAAAATAAGTTATTGTGATACTTGTTATTTTAGACAAAGATGTGTGTGTTGTGAAATTCGGTAATCAATAATTAGGTTGTCATGGAAATAACATGCGAAAAAGTAAAGAGATTGTGGTCGCCGCAGACATCTTTAGTTCCTCAGAAAATATGAAAACAAACAAAATATTGCGAGTGAAGGGTAGCGTCATAGCGAAAACATCCCTCTGAACAATTTAATCTTAAAAAATAAACGAAAAAGATCCTTCACTTGCTGCAGATGGCAAAAAGTGCTTTCTGAAAACTCAGAATTTAGAAAACCACTATATGGCTGAAACCACTCGAGCAAATTTTCTTACGCAAGAGTCTTGCAGCAATAATCGATGTCTGACAGGGTGCGCGAGAGTACTGTGCAATATTGAGAGCAATATTGCTCAATAAGTTTCTTGCCACAAGCGAAAGAGAGTTTTGAGCTTCGGAAAAAGTTGCAGCAATATTGCCGAGAATGGAGCATGTCTTTGTTTTTCCCGCAAGTTTGTAACCGAACTACTCTGATTATGGTAGATTCCTAATTGATAATTTAAATTTTCTAATTTTAGTCAAAATGCTTAGGACGTAGAGAGGAGACAAAACTATTAATTTGCGAAATAAATAGCCCACATTGTCTTTGGAATGTTTTTCGAAGACTATAAAGACCATAATAAAAAGTTTAATGAGTGGAGAGAATAGCATAGACGTTACATCGCGATCAATCATAGGTAGCACGAGTTACGGTAACCTTCCTTGCCAACAAGCACAGATTGTGCTGAAAAATTTCATTTCGTCTTTTCTTTCACAAAATCCAATAAAAAGTAGATATTTCAAATTAATCAAGAGTCAGTTAGCAGTTAGTTTAAAGCCGAAAATAGTGTAGCGCAACGGCAGGGCTCTCTCTTTCTTCTTGTAGATAGAGCGTTCTTTCAAATATACGAGGCGTGGAAGTCCTATTCGCCAACTCACACAAATATCTACTTTAGCAAAAATTCAAACACATTTATTTAAACAAACCTTATTCAAATAGAATACAAAACAAAAGATTAGCACTTAAATATAAACACAAATCTGATATCACAAACTTAAGTTGGCTCCCACGCCGAGCCACGCCTGTACGCCGACGTGTCCTTCTTTAATTGACACGTCGGCATTGGATTCAAATCAAGAGTTGTAATGTGAAGTGATGCGTGGAAATTAATGGTGCATAAAAACTAATAAGATGAAACAATAAGGTAGTGCGCAGTGCTACAATAGCACACAAGACCCCAAGATTGTTTTGAGACAAAATGCTTGCAGCTCCCACCCCCTAAAATTTTCTAAAATGAACAAAATAATCTTCACGTTTATTTGGGTCTAAAAATAGCAAAAAAAATGGCTTAGCAAAACTTCACCCCCAAAAATAACGTCTTCAATTTTGTTTAGGGACAAAAATGCTTTCTGCCCCCTTTTCCCAGAATTTTCAAAAATGGGCCAAATACAAAATATTTACATTTGTAAATATCTAAAGCAGAAATTATCTGAAAAGTTACTCAAGACATTTTGATCTCCGAAGAAAGGTCTTCAAGTTTGTTTTTAGACGAAATCAGTCTTTTCTCATTTTCTCATTCAAAATAAGGAGTGACACCATGAAAAAGGCCAATTTTTGATGTTGTTGTAAGGTCAGTTGTAGCTCAGTTTTCCCATCACTTGACGGGGTAACGCATTTTTTGTTGAAATTCTCTGAATTCTCTTTGAAATCCCCAGTTAGTAGGTACCCCTGGAACCCTCTCAACACAACTGCCTACTTCAGACTGTTGCGAAATTCAATTCAATTTTGCTGTGTTGTAGGCCGATCTTTGTGAAGGACTTCACAATACCATTTTCTGTTGGCGAAGTAATTTATCAAGCAACTTAAGCCGAATGTTGAGCTTAAAAACTCCGAAGTAGCTTTAGGTTATTTAAGAGTTCTTGTCTACCGCTGTTGCTTTGACAAACACAGCTTTTCAAAAAAAAAGCTTTGTTTATTTTTTACGGTGCTTTTGGGACCGTACCAGTATTGTAAAAAGGACTTTTGATGTATTTATATGATTCGATCAACTCTGACAATTGGTTTAGACATTTTACTCATAAATTATTTGTTAATGCCAGCGACGATCTGTATTTGTTGTACTTACGTAGAAGAAGCACTATCTGTTACAGAATCGGCTTCAGAAAAAAAATTTAATTTCCGTGGCTAAACTGAACTCGCGCCTTTAGTTCTCGCACGCTTTTATTTCTTTCTCTATTCGGTATTTGGTAACTTGAAGTTGAAATGCAACTCTCATGCGTTTTGCGGAAAGCCGGGCGAGATTTGCATTTGGTTGGCTGGTCACTAGCTCTAAACGCAAGATAAGTAACGCTCTTTCATTTTGAAGTAGTTGCTTATTATTTGTTGTTGCACGAAGATCCATTTTGTTACTGCATTCAATTAAATTTTACGAAGAAACCGTCGATGAATTTTTGCTCTTTCTTTTTTATTTGGTATGGGAATTTGTTTTAACTGAGTTTTGCATCTCAATTTCTTTTTCTGAGTTGATCACAATAAAAAAAGTTTTTTACTCTGGCTGTTGCGATAAAGAAGGGGCGAAGGCTCTGGAGTTCCTCCTGGGCACTCGTGGACAAGTTTTCGTTGTATGAAGATGTGTAACAGTAACTAAGGCAGGGGTGACAAACTCACTCAGTGCTGTGGGCCACATTTATGTATCTGAATTTTATACGGGCCAGATTCTGTTGAAAAAAAATTTAAGCAGTCACGACTGTATATCAGTGGTCCCCAATCTTTTTTGACTGCCGGCATAGGAAACCAGTTGATCAAATTTCGTGGCAGACCAGGCACGCAAACCTGTACCTATTGATGGCGAGAGGCATTATTTGGAAATCACCACTTTTCCGGGTAACGATCTCCGGAAATCGTGTGATGTAGCTCGAAATGGTGCTGATCTCCAAAAAAAAGTTCATTATCTTTCTCGCCGTGACCTGTAATGCCACCCGCGACTTACAGCAGTTGTCGACCATTGTGCTTCATGGCAATATTTTCTCAATTTTGGCAGAAAATTTGTATGAGTATAAAGCACTTTGTAAAGACTCGCGGCACATCTGCAAATCTTCCGCAGCACACAGTTTGAAAAGCATTGCTGCATATATTTCTTTTTTGGAGAAAATGCTTTCAATAGAGATTTTTTCACATTTTTCACTAAATAGCTATTTGAACTATTTTTTAAGAATAAATATTCTCATCACGGCGACGCTCGCTATTTTCACATAATTTCAACTTACAAAATTTTTTTTCTTTTGGAAAACAATTTTTTCAAAGACCAAATTCGAAGGCCAGGCATTCGCACTGGGTCACAAAATTCTTACGCGGGCCATATTTGGGCCGCGGGCCGCCAGTTTGACACTGCTGATCTAAGACTTCTAAACAGTCATTCAGCACTGCGTTTACGGGTTTTCGTTTTAACTAGGCAATTCAAAACAAACCGCTAAAATTTTACGCTTGGTCTACAATCTCATACACTCAAAAATTTACGCGTAATGGAGACCGGCTTTTAATTAAACTTGGAGCTCAAATTGTGTAAACAAGGCTAGTTAATTAGCGTATTCATTGAAAAGAACTTGCAAATGTTTTTGGGAAAGCATTTCTCTGAATCATCCAAGTTGTTTAAAACCCAACGATGCGTGGCAAAACAATAAACAGCAGTAAACAAATAGCGTTCTACGGCATAATTATTGTACTTTTACCTTCAAAATGAAGGTTTCTCAACTTTTTTGATGTCATGGGCAACTTTAAAAACTGATATTAAATTGTAGTACACTTCCTCGCTTTGAAAAACTAAATCTTAAAAAAAGCACAACTGAAATGCGAAGAACGTGATGGCGCAATTTGAAAGCGTTCGTTGCTACTAATTCATGCGTGACAATATTTAACTGAAATCTAATAGACGGTCAAAACCATAATTGGGGTTGTTGCTGCAAGACTAAATTCTTGAAATTGGGGTTGTTGCTGCAAGACTAAATTCTTGAAATTGGGGAGGGCGTGACACTTCTGTTAACTCATCTCTTGATGTAACTGCTCTACTTCGAGAGATGGTTGCTGAAATTTCTATTATTGCAACCGGTATCTGAAGCGTCACGCTTTTCGTTTTCGCCAATCTTAAGTGAATAGAGCTCAAGTGACGTCACTGTGGGAATGCAATTGTTGTGTTTATTAAACTGCACTTCACAATATAAGAGCATACTGCAAACTGCACAGCACCATCAGTAAAAATTACGCAGCGACCAACAAAAAAAATAAAAACCAACCGATCGGGCCGAACTAGTTTGGTTTTGTGGTTAAATCGGTACGGTGGTGCAGTCCGCTCTTGAATAAGTAGACATGCATTCAATTTTGTTGTCAAGTAATTACAAAAATGTTTAGAAAAGGTATACATAGGTTCCTTTATTGACATGAAGCACGAAAAGAATTGTTTGAATTAAAAACCGGCAAGCACTCTTGGAGGATTTTTGAGTAAAACACTAAACGGAGTCCTTCCACATTTATGTGTTACACAGGCGATATCTCTTCGAAGATTGCGAACTGGCAACCGCGGGTAAAGCAGGCGGTAAAAGAACAAAACCCTCGGCTTATTTCCGGTATGTTTAACTGTCATCAGATAATGATTGTAATGTTAGAATGGCCATGCTAGCGAATCTGCGGAAACAGTTCATCATCGTTATTTTTGGTGAGATGAACCACAAAGTGTCAAAGGATAAAACTGTGTTTAAATCATCAAAACAACTACAACATTTTGCTCATTTATAGGTTTTCGTCCTGGCTCAAGTATGTGCAACATATAAACACGGCAATAGCGTTGTGAAAAAAAAATGTCGTTGTTATTGACGTTTATCCTTATCTCGCTACTTCATCAACAAAATGTGAAATAACATCAGAAGCATACCACGTAGATTTGAACAAACATTACAAAACGAAACATCGGAATAGCGTCATAAAACTCTGCTATACGTTACCAAGTACAAGCCATGCTAATGTATTTTTGCAGTTCAAGTAATTTAAAAATTATAAATTTTGATGACGCATACATTGCTTGTGCTTAAAAACTTACTATTTTAATATTTGGATTTTGATTATGAGGCGGATTAATTTCAAAATATCAAAAGTTAATGACAATGTGAAGCCAATTTTTAACTCACCATATCAAAATCTGGCTATTTGAACAACATTTCGACTTACGCATTTCAACATACACATTTATAATTTACATGAGACTAAAATGTGATATAGAATTGAAACGTTATCTAAAAAGCTTGATGTATGGTATCGTGAATTATCTGTTAATGGAATTGTTGAAATTCTAGACCTTATCTGCTGGTTGAAATTCTCTCGTGTAAAAGTTCAACATACTTTTAAAAAACAATTTGTTGTTGGTCGGCTCATACAGCACTGCGTTTTAGAATTTTTTCAAAGATTTCAAAACAACGAAAGATGAATTTCTAAAAAACAATTTTAGAGTTTTGAAATGAATCTTTGACAAACTTTGGTTTATACACATTTTTAGAGGTCGAACCCAATTTTACCCTTTACACGGCCTTGTCAATGCTAATTCACGGTCGTGTAATAAATTTAAAGTTGTTTCTCACAAAGTCCCCAACGTTTAAAATCAGAACATGGAAGGCCTTGAGCAAGTCCAACATAAGGATGTGTGATTCCATCTACAACAACGCATATATTGTTGAAATCACGCGAAAACGCATTTTCTCTTCCCCTTCTCCATATTAACTCCGAACTGCTTGCACGCTCACCATTTAACCAGACCCAGTTTCCATCTGACGCATTTGTTTTTGCACCGATCCAAAACTCAAGGTGTAGACTCGGATGGATATTCCGCAGATTTTCAATTAGTTTTTTTCTGTTTTCTAACGTTTTCACACCATGCATCGCAAGAGCACCCCCCCAATTTTGGCAATAATTTTGAGTCTCCTGCCACGAGTGGGTATTAGGGGTGAGTTGATAAATGTAGAAATGAGGAGGAATGTACAATCCCTTGCTGACTGCGCTTAAAAATTGTTGATTTTCTCTACTTTGGTTTCTTAGAGCTTCCACTTCCTGCAAGAGAGTATTAAATTTACTTCTAAGCAAGTTGATTTGCTGGTCATCAGGAATTCCAGGTTCCCCCTTCTGGCCTCGCCTCCCACGTGATCCAATTGGTCCTTTTGCTCCGCGTTTTCCTGGAGGACCCTGCGAAGCTCTTTGGTTCGTTTGTGGATTTTGTTGATTTAAAACGCCATCGGTTCTCAAACATGTGAGATGCTCTTGAGCGCAGCAAACTGCGGCCAAAACTATGATGCAAACAACAAGCTTTAACATCTCCCTTTGTTCTGTTCTGAAATCTTTCGACGCTTGTTTATATACAGTTACGCAATTGATGCGGTTGAACGAGTCTGTGTTTTTTGTGCAAAAACTTTTTCCTGCAGTTTTTGTTATGAATGAACAATAGAAAACTTTTTACTTTTCTGCTTTTATTTGTCAACATTACGATTAGTTGAAAACAATTCTGATGTCATACACTTGGCTTTAGTGTGACGTTACTAATGAAGTATTTCTCGAGACCGGTCTTGGTATTTTTGTTGAAAACTAATGTCTTAGTCTTACTGCTCTGTCTCGGACTCAAGACGAAAATACTCTAATCAACCCTGCTTGTTGCCTGGCAGTGTTTCCACACAAATTTTTTTCTATTTCATCCACTTCAGAAAATTATTTTCCTTTTTAAAAACAAATTTTTTCCTTATTTTCTAACACACTTCTTGTTAAAAAACATAGAAATTGGGTTAATTAAAAAAAAACCTGAGTTGCATCTACACCTCAAGGGTTAGCTAAAATACATTCCGGTAGCTTCCACAACTGAAGAAGTGAACGCTTGTACAAGCACTGCCATCAAGAACAAAAACTAAAACAACTCATCACAGCACTCTGTAGCAAAGGCAGAACCTTTTTTATTGTGAGGTAGGCAAAAGCACTGACCAGCTTTAACATAGCTTCAGCGCGAATGCCGTAGCGTCAGCCTCAACAATTATAGTTACGAAGTGCCATCGTGGGGCATGTATTTAGTGCGAGCATAAAAATCATTCCAAATGGTATTTAAGTATCCGTAGCAAAGGGAAAACAGTTGCATATGATTTTGCAAAGTAAGTTAAAAATAAACTACAAATTAAGCAACAAAAAAGTGAATATTAAATTATTATGCAAGGCATCAATAAGTTGAGTAGGCTCCCCGCTTTGCCATTGATGGCGTTTGGTGAAATATCGTTGCTAAAAATAATATAATTATCACTAAAAAAGTTAAAGCAAACTCACGCATGCTGAATGATATGCGTATTTGAAAAAGTGTGGATATGGTATCATATACCAAAGGTTTCTGCACTCAAAAGATAGATATGCTCATGGTTCAGCCATGAAGGTAAGGTGCCCAACTTGCATAGCTTATGCACTTCTTGGTTGACTTCCGCTCCTCTTCAACCAACCAGCAATTCTAAACTATCGAAATAACTAACTTGCCCAAAGGCACTTTGTTGGACACGAAAAGCAGTCTTCAGTTTTAGATAAGGCTGTAGGCTAGAACTTTTTATTCAGTAAAATTGTGAAGACCGTGAAATCTGAGGAGTATTTCTTTTCTAGAATTTTTGCATTTATACCAGACATGAAAGAATTTATATTTTTTGGACTATTTAATTTCGTAATTACAGTTTATTTTCTTGTTAATTTTTTTATCTTTTTTGATTTCTTCATTTTGATCACTTCCTCCAAAATTTTCTCTCTCATAAATTTTAGAATAAAATTTTCTCAAATGATGAAATTGCTTTCTTAGTGGAAGCCTTGGTACCTGGTGACTTCAAGTTTTTTTACACTTTTAAAAAAAATTTTTAATCAAGGCCTACAATGGTTTAGCATGCTGTAAAATGTGAGTTTGTAATTTTGTTTTATTTTCATAAATGGGGTGAGCAAAAAAAAAAAAATTTGTTGACTGGAGTTATATGGTAAGTGAACTCGAGTAGAGTCCGAGCCTCGAACTGATTTTTTGGTTTCAATTGGAGTCCGAGTCCTTTGTATTTGCGAGTGGACTCGTGTTGTTACAACTCTTCACCTGACCTCGACTGCGATACTTTGCCTGCAGAAAATGCGTTTGGCTGCCCCCTTTCGGGATGCTTTCTCATAAGTTAACTGTTGGAAATATCCTCCAATCACCAAGTGCAGCATGTGTAATGTGAAGCCTGGAAAGCACTGGCGGTTGCTCTTGATTTGCAAGCAGGACGCACCCACAACGATTTAAACCAGCTCGAATTTAACCAGTTGATTTTGGACAAAAACACGATCGCCTCACCTCTAAGACAGCATTGACCACTTGCTGTCTAGAGGTGTGGTGATCGTGTTTTTGTTTTGTTTTTGTTTTGTTTTATTTGCCATTTTTATTCTCCATTCACGAGAAAGCGAATTGTATCGCTATACTTTGGACGGAAAGTTCGCACTCGCTTGGGAGTTGCCTTTTTCGAGGTTTATGTGCCACCTGTCTTCCACATAAAGGCGGGGGCATCCCGTTAAGTGCCTTGCCCAAGAACACAACAAGCGAACTTGCCGGCTTGTTCTCCACAACCTCCCATAAATGCCGAGCGCCAAGCAGAAAAGCTATAGATACCATTTTTTAAAGTTTTTTGGTATGACTCAACAAGGTGAATGAACCCCAGGTCTACCGACTGCGAAGCGGACGCTCTAACCACTACACCATCGCGTCGGTACGATTTTGTCTTGAATTGCGATTTTGTCCGAAATCAATCGGCCAATTATCCCCGTGAAAAGGAAAAAAACAAATGTTGTTGTTAAAGTCGATGACTTTTGATCAATAGGCTATACTGTTAAACTTGAAAGGTCCAGTCGTCTTACCAAACGTGACAGGGCACTAAACTCATTCCAAACACGGCATACCCAGTCACTTTCACCTACACCCGTGACACTTCCAGGTTCTAATCAACTCGATGCGACCATTTCTGACTCACTAGCTCATACATGTGTGCCATCGGAAAATTATCGAGACAAAACCTCTGGATTCATTTAGGTTTGGCCCTCTATCTTCCTCTATTGAGCTGCATAGTGCTAAGCGGCTCCTTAAAGATCAAAATTGCGCGTCTCCTTAAGATCCGCGATGAATTTAGACCCCGTTTTGGGTCACTGGACCGTCAAAGGCGTAAATTCGAGACCAGTTTTACAAACTGAGGGCACATGAAGAGATGTGTGTGAGTTTTCTTGGCTTATGCTCGTCTTTCTCCTCTACGAGGTCATAAAGCGGTAGGTCTCTACATAACGCTCTTCTCAAAATACTTTCGGCAGTAGGCGTGTCGTTATCGATCAAACTAATGATATAGTTTCTGTTGTCACAGCGCAAGATATCATCACATATAAAAAATATACAATAAGTCAAAAAAGCAACAAAGATGCTGTGAAATGACAAAGCTATGTTACCTTTGAGAAGCTGTAAATTTACCTGGCTTTTGGAAGACTGAGTCTAAATATCCGCCAACGCGGTAAACATTTTCTTGCATTTCAGGATCAAATTATTTTTGCAGCAAGCTATGATAACTGTAAGAAGGTGTTGCAAAACCACAGTTTTGCTGGGGTGACTAAACTTTACCGTATTTGCTGTTGAAAAATATGTGGGTAACGTGTGTGGTATTATTGGCTATTGTCTCAACATCAGTCTTACAAGTCATTTGTCACAAGTCTCTGAATGCTGAGGTGAGTTATTCACAGATGTGTTTGATAGTACTAGACTTGTTTCCTACTTAGTGTTAATTTTATAAATCAGTAATACAGCTAGGTCAAAACCATTGTGAAAACTATAAAATATGCACACAAAAAATGATAATATTTTATGCTATAAAATGCAATTTTGTCCATGTGTATGCATGGACTTAAACTCTTCAGAGAGGCTTCTGTGAATGTACCTTAAACATGTCATTCCTAACAAGATGTTACCTCAAACATGTCGTACCTTGAATAAGTCGTTATTAAAGCAGCAAAAATGTAAGTAACATACACAATGATGAACAGTGGCATTTTGGAGTGAAATAAAGGGCAATGTTCCCATGCAGTTGAATCAAGCCAATTTTTCCCATTATAGATTTGACTATTTATACAACAACAAAAACGAGGTAGAGCTACTGTACATATATTTTTTGTGTAGTCTACTGTAAAATGGGATTAATATTTTTGCTGGGGAAGTTGTTCCACTACTTTGCAAAAATAAATATGGCAGTGGCTATTTCGCCGTCGACGGCAATTTGCCCTTGGAATCTATTTTGCCTTGATCATTCACGTGTGTTTATATAGCCAAATTTGCTAGTATCGCATCAGTGACTCTGTGGTGTAGTGGATAGAGTGCTGGTCTTGAGATACCAAGGTATCGGGTTCGAATCTCAGCTGGCCAGGGCTTTAAAAGAAAGGCAGTGTACACTGAAGGGGCAGGCCCGGTATGTAAATGTACGGGGCAGTGTACACTGCAAGGGAGTGTGCAGGGTGGGGGATAGAGACCTGGGGGTGCAAAATTTTTTTTTTTGGTTTTTAAAATTGACCAATCAGAGACGACCAAAAGTCACATGCTTAGTACCTCATTAAGATTGACCAATCGCAAACAACTCATGGCAAAATAGTCTCTGAGGGTAAATTGCCATCGACGGCAAAATAGCCACTGCCAATAAATATAGCTCTCTTGGGTTTTGACTTTTTTACTTGAAACGTACCTACTCATGAACAGCTTTTTCAAATTTTTTTGTAATATACATCGTATCATTGATAGTTCATTGACTAGCTGATTAATTTTTCAGCTAAAATTTTTCATCTTTGAGTAATAACTGTCTTGTTGTAGTGATTAAAAGATGGACTGCAAATGCAGAACAGATTTTTGTTTCAATTACAATCTGTTAGATACAACTTATTCAAGGTACAACATGTTTAGGAAACATTTTGACATTTTGTTGAAGTTGTCTAATGTATGTAAAACTTTTCTTGCAAAGACATTTTTTTATTTTGGGAATCATGACTTGTGATATGTGACATCAGTGGCAGCCCTCTGAAACTACTGTTTTTGTTTTGTTTTATTTGCCATATTTATCCTCCATTCACGAGAAAGCGAATTGTATCGCTATACTTTGGACGGGAAGTCCGCACTCGCTTGGGAGTTGCCTTTTTCAAGGTTTATGGGCCACCTATCTTCCACATAAAGGTGGGGGCATCCCGTTAAGTGCCTTGCCCAAGGACACAACAAGCGAACTTGCCGGCTTGTTCTCCACAACCTTCCTTAAATGCCGAGCGCCAAGCAGGGAAGCTGCGGATGCCATTTTTTAAAGTCTTTTGGTATGACTCGACAAGGGGAATGAACCCCAGGTCTACCGACTGCGAAGCGGACGCTCTAACCACTACGCCATCGCGTCGGTTACTGGATTTAAAAACATCAAAGTTGACACATATAATTGCCACTTCTATGGTAATTGTCATGTAAGGGCTAGTGACATCAAAGTTGGAGGCATTTCTTTAAATTTTCTTTTCTTGCAGTAACTAAGGAAAGCGTTGTTTGTTATAACAAAAATGACTATCCCAATTTTATCTTCAAGAAATTTACCTTTTTTAGAAAATGAGATGACATCATAATTAATGATTATTTGTAAAACTTGTTGTTTACATTTTTTCATAAAATACTGACTCTAGAAACATGGATAAAAGCTTTTTTGGAAGATATGGTATTAGCAAGGTTATTCCAATGAAAGCAATCCAATAACAATCTAAGCTTCTTCGTGTGGCAGCAAGCATCTCAGTGTTTTTTTAAAGGCAGTGGCTATTTCGCCGTTGACGGCGATTTGCCCTTGGAATCTATTTTGCCGTGATCATTCACATGTGTTTATATAGCCAAATTTGCTATAATCGACTCTGTGGTGTAGTGGATAGAGTGCTGGTCTTGAGATACCATGGTATCGGGTTCGAATCTCAGCTGGCCAGGGCTTTAAAAGAAAGGCAGTGTACACTGAAGGGGCAGGCCCGGTATGTAGATGTACGGGGCAGTGTACACTGGAAGGGAGTGTACAGGGTGGGGGATAGAGAGACCTGGGGGTGCAAAATTTTTTTTTTGGTTTTTAAAATTGACCAATCAGAGACGACCAAAAGTCACATGTTTAGTACATCATTAAGATTGACCAATCACAAATAACTCACGGCAAAATAGTCTCTGAGGGCAAATTGCCGTCGACGGCAAAATAGCCAGTGCCTTTTTTAAAACATGTTTTTTGTGTTTTAAGCACTTGAAAAATGCACTGTTTTACCATCAACATGCTGTTTGATACTAATTCTGTAAAAACAGCAGCAGGCAGCAGCTGCATTTGTTATCCATTGGTGTTAATTTTGAAAGTTAACGCGAAGTAAAAAAAAATTATCAGTGGTTTTTTTTGCTATCAACAACATTAAACCTTTGGAAGCTATATTGGCATCTGTAGTTGATTAATTTTGATTGCATATTAAAAACATGTCTTTTCATTGTTTCTCATCAGTCAGTTTCTATGATGTATTAAACAAAAATATTTTACCCCCAATGTACCAGTACTCCCTAAAGAATATCCAATTTCATAGGCTACAATGGTACCAATGTCTGCTAGCAGTAACAGCCTATCAATTTAATAATCCAACCTTTTACTCCTTTGTAAATGCGAATGCTATTGTTTCAGTCTAAGAAGAATACTTGGTATTTGTTAGGCTTTGTTTACAATAAAGTGCAAGATTGCCAGCATACACATTTTTTTTGTTTTATCAGTTTTGCTTACATGTTCACAAATTGGTATTCCTCACTATTGCTAAAGTAAACAAAGGTGTGTTTCATGTGCTGGTAATTTTATGCCTTGTGTAAACAAAATTTTGGGCTTCCTTAAAACAATCAAATTAAAACAGCTGTCAATCAGCAAAAGAACATATTATTTTATGCTGCATTTTCAATGCCTTAGGTCTATTATATTTTCACCTACCATTATTTTAATATTTTACTGACTTCCTCAAGTATCTATCAAAGAGTTTTTTAAACTTTCACAATTGTTTTCTTAAAACTGATGTCAATTTTTTGGTATATTATACAATTAGGCTACCAGTACTTCAACATTCTTTCTTCATTTCGCTTGGCTAACATAGTGCTTCTTCTTGCCAGGAGAAAAAAAGTTCATTCTTTAATTCAATCTTGCAATTGATGCATTGTGCAAGATAACAAAGTCATTAGAGCATCACAAATATGTTAGTAATTGGGAAATGCTATACTTGCTAAATACACCAAATCATGACATTCTACTACGATAAAATAAAATCTCAATACCTTCACTGATACTGAATATCTGTAAATAGTCTTGGCAGTATAAAACATTTTTGATAATTATTTTTTTTAGAGTAAAAGAAATAAGTTAGAGAATTATGCTAAAAATCATTGAAAATCAATATGACATAGTGGCTATTTTGCCATTGATGACATTTCATCTTTGGAGGCTATTTTGACATCACTATTCATGTGTGTTTGAATAGCCATATTTGCTACAGTCATGGCAGTGATGCTGTGGTGTAGTGGATTGTGCAGCTGCTTTTAAATGCAATGGTTACACGTTTGAATCTTTGATGGTAGGGTACCTAGAGAATGACACTGTATGCTGGAGGAGAACCTCGGTATGTGAATGTATGGAGGAGTGTACACTGGGATGCAGTTTTTTAGTTTGCCATTGAAAAAATAGATTAATCAAAAAGGACCAAAAGTCACATGTGTAATTTATAATTAAAATTTCTAGTCACAAATGTCTGATGGAAAAATAGCTTCCAAGGGAAAATGTTGCTGATGGCAAAATAGCCACGGTCTTAGTATTAACCCTTCCACAGTGAAATTTTGTTTCCACACTTGTTTTATTATTCTCTACAACCAATAGATTAATTTTATTGATGTATAATCACCCTAGTTATAAGTTTGTATCACTAGGCTACAATCTCATTCTGATAAACCAACATCCTTAATTAGTTTTGTATTTGAAACTTACTGTAAAAACTCAGTTTCTAAACACTTTATTGTCAATATTTTCATTGTTTGCAAAAAATTCTTGAAAGATTTTTTAAGCACATGATCAATTTTTGCTTAAACTAAATATTGGTCAGATCATGTACCACTTTTAATATTCACATCATTTATAGAATCTTCAGTTGCAATAATTAAGTTTAGACTACTCTCAGATCTGTGAGTAAAAGCATCTGAAAGCACCAGTTTTTTTAGTACACACTGAATAGTGGTGTAAAGTGTTTACAACTATGTGTACATCTGTTTTCCACATGATTATTGAGTACCCACATAGAATTAAATACTTAGACCTTAGCCCTGAAACGTTTAGAAATTTTTTGTAGTCAGCAAAAAAGTCATTAACAGTAACTTTACGGTTGATGGAACATAGAGATCTGTAGATGTTGCAAAAAACATGGTTTCCCCCTTCAATTTATGTGTCGCCTTAAAACATGCATTGGCAACCTTTTGTCACTGGGGGCCAAAATGTGCATTTGGAACTTGACTGAGGGCCGGAGCCGTAATTGTAATTTTAAGTGTAATCTAGGTACATATTTTTGTGGGGTTTGGATTGTATTCATGTAATGCTATTTTACATGCAATGTGTTTTCAATTTTGTTTGCACAGGGATATCCATAAAAAATGTATACCTATATTGATATAGACAGCATTTTCACCATCGCCTACATCCCTAGAAAATTTATTGGCGGGCCGGATGAGAAGCCTTGGCGGACTGGATTTGGCCTGCAGGTCGTAGATTGCCCATGCATGCCTTAAAACATGCAAAAGATCTGTAGTTGCTTTGTTGATTGTCATGTACAAATTTTAAAACATTGTGATGCTTTCCAGTACTGATTAATCCTAACACCCCATGTTGCATAATATCAATTTTTGGCTGCAAGTGGAGATCTAAACCAATTACCATTATTTTTCTCAAAATTTCTCCATCATGCATTGACGAAAATGTCTCTTGCAAATAATATAAGTCACTATTGTTACTAACAATATGTTAAGCAATCTCAGCTGCTGCGTTTCTTAAAAATTGATAGTTTGAAGTAGCAAACTTAATTGTTGAAAGCTTGTGCACAGAATTTCTGGGCAAGGATTTTTATAACAAGAATCTTTAGAAATGATTTTAACAAATATACCAGAATCTTTTTCGCCATTCTTTTTTGTTTTAAAACTTCAAATTTTGCTTCCTTGTCCTCTTTTTTTTGATATCCAGTCTGTGGAAGAAAACAGAATGGTTTAATTTCTTTGTAAAAACTGCATTTTTTCATACTTTCAGAATAGCTTTTTCAAATTTTCATTACTTTGTTTGATAAGTGATGGTCTTATTTTATATGAAGTTTTTTTCTTAAAAGAGGAACATTTTTGAAAACAGTTAATGTTAATGTTATCTTATTGTCTGTGAGCTATCTGTACTTTTTGCCATCAAGAAGATCCAGTATTTCAGGTGTTTTCATTAGATTCTGGTAGGCTAAATAGTATGGCATCACTTTTTTGTTAACATTTATCTTCTTCATCTACATTTTTTTATCTCTATCCTGATTGCTCATGTACATTCAACTTTCTTTCTGATGTGATTGATACATTTATTGAGCTCTAACAAATGTGTTTGGTCTTCGCTTTATGTGCTGATTTAGCCTTTGGAACATCTGCAAAACAGTTTTTGCAACAGTTTTACTGCGTTTTGGAAAAGAATCAACAGATTTAAATACTTTTGGTTAAGATTTGATGACAGCAGCCTCAGCTTTACTTGAAAGGTAGTCATTGGAGGTTAGGCTGCCGTTTGTGAGCTGGTCTACTGCACAGTATGGGCATTTTCACGGACAAGATTCACGGATTGCTTTGTCTTTTTCTCACTTGGCAATAACTTATCCTAGCACGGGATGTGTGCCACCATTTTTTGCAGAATTTTGTTGAGCCGTTGGATGAAAAATAACTCCATTTTAGCTTTATGACATTTATCACTGTCTGTATTATGTTCATCAGAAAATCCTTCACCTTTTGAAGCAGTAGCAATCATACTTAAAAGTAAATTTACATCTTATTTAAATAAAATTTTAAAAAATCATACCCATTTGGACTTAGATTTGGTAAGACTGAATAACCTTATCAGCCTAGTCCCGTGGTCATTGAGTTGGCAGTCATCCATACGTGTTACAGTTGGTGCAAGACATAGTCTAAAATGTGAGGTTACACACAACTCTCCTCAGCCATGCCTTATGTCATGTCATCCACTGTGTGTTGAACTTGCAGTCTTTAGATGACGAGCTAAATAACCAACCAGTTGGTCATGCCACACTGCTGAAAGCAGGCTCAGTCTCTGTTTTGGTATACAGTTAGCAGGTTACGTTTTTAACTTCTACTATCTGGCAAGGCCTGAAGTTTCTTTTTTAAGTAGCTTAAGCCTACTGAAATTTTTTAGGAAACAATCTTAGCTGCATGTTTTTCATCATTGTAATATTTTTACTTTTCGGTCATGGTAAAACCTTTGTGGTTATGCACATAGCACTGTAGCGTTCAGACCTGATTCAGATTCGTAAATTTTAAGAGTTTGTGCTCATGAGTAAGACACTCAAATGTATATGCTCAAATTTCTTGTGGAAGAACTACAGTTATTCTGTCAGATTAAACCAACCGTAGAACAGAGTTAATTTTTTAGCCTAGTTAAAAAATATTGAAAGCTGCTCTTAAATAGAAGCCACCCTTGATTAGAAGCTGCACAAAATGTTTATTTGAGGACATTGTGCCATGTCCTACTATTGTCGTAAAAATAATTTATAAACTGAACTTACGTAAAATTCTTATTGCAATGTAGTGTCAAACAATGCACAATATGGTAACACAAACGAAGATTTTATCTTGATATTACTGAAACATCAACGTCACACCTACTGTTTACGATCGATTTCATCGTCATCAGTGACGTCATTAATGTTGGCATCACTTCAGAGGTACCGCTATTAGCGAGCGAATTTGGTAGACAGGAGATTTTTTCAACGTTGTTCGTCGTAATTCCACAAACATCTAACGAATTTATTGCATTATCTGTTGAAACTGTTTTCAGGCCTGACCAACCCATTGGATTTGCTGCATATAGCTGGATTCTTTTTTTCCGCTTGAAGTATAATCAAATTCGCCCTTGCTAAACTAGTCACCGTAAAATTCACGCTAGAATGATTTGAACGGTTTCTTGCTGTTGCAAGCGTTCAGAGCAGCCGCCTGGAATGACGGCGTAACAATGTCATATCGCTTTAGTTGTTCTTTTCTCTTGTCAGAAATGTGGCCTTCAAACAAACCCCACACGAGCATGCGTTTTGTGAAGGAAAAATTTGTCCAAACATTTTCTATTCAATCCAAAGTAAGAATTTCATTCATCCAGCCGTTTGGTGTTGCTGCCACAATTATTCAGGGTAGACGTAAAATCTATCATAACTTTTTTGGCTGGGTTACAATGTATAGTTTCATTTTTGCCTCGTCAGCTTTACAGCCAAGCACACAGACAGTTTTTTTCATGACCTGTGATTCTGATACGGACTGCATGCATGCCTCTCCTACCAATGGTGGTGGCGCTTGGCATGTTTGCCCACATTAGCGTTTCATCCATATCAGCAATCATCAGTGGTTCAAAATGAAAATCTCTGCGTCTTGTTAAAGTTGGCAAAGTTGTGGATTTTGTCTTCCTGATCACTTGGCACTGATTGCTCAGTAGTCGTTCATCTTTTAATTGCTGAATCATATCGTCACAAAAAAATTGTTCAGCCATCTACGGAAAGCTACAAATGCAGTGAAGCCATTTTCATCAGCCATTTGTTTGGCCCACACTGTGATCAATTTGCTGGAGACGTGATACAGTTGCTCTCAAATCTTGGCAATTTTCTCAATTAAATCATCTTCAATTGTAGACAAGCATGGCTTTTTGCCAGCTCCTTTAAACCAGAACTTGTATGTACGCTCTTGACTGCATGTACATTTTACTCAATTTCTCTTTGTTTTGCAGCCAACGCCGCATCATTGATTTATCAAGTTTAAACTTATGACCAGTTTTTCGGTTGGAATCATTTTCTGCAAACTTAGTAACATACGTTTTAAATTCTATCTTATATGCACGTCTTTTTCTCATTGTAGCAGTGTATTAAACAATGCGGCAACATGTTGACTTCATAGTGTTCACATATGGTAAGAGTGTGCGATAAAAGTAAGTTTCGCTGCTCTGCAATGCTATTTTGTACTTGCAAGGTAATCGGATTGAGCACAAAGATTAGCAGATTAGTGTTTGCTGATTTTATGGAGTTTTACTGCTCTCCTCTGCCACTTTCGCACCTTTTAGTTTTCAAAATCAAGAAGATTTTTGCTTGCGCAATTGGACTGAGCTAAGGTGTCAGTTAGCATGTGCCAAGTGCATATCAGATATTGCAAAATACCGGTACTGGTAGTAATCCCAATATTAGCAAAAAGAGATATGCTAACTTTTCCAGTAATGAAGTACCTGCTTATGTATTGGTGATCTAATTTTTTGTTATGTTATTTTTACTGCGCTATAGTCTATTTTGTTTAATATTATGTTAAACAAATAAATCCCGTTAAAGAAGTAGTAACTGCTTTTGATTTGAAGCTGCTCTTTATTAAAAGCCGCGTAAAATAGTAAAAGAATAAAAATGGTAGTCGCGGCTTCTATTCAGATAAATAAAGCAGGGCAAGGGCCTTTCTGTTTTGCACTCTGTACCACGCTTTTTAAGGGTTAAAATTAGCGCTGACAGAGCCAATTACATGGACCAACGACGTTTGGGTGGCTCTATTAAAGTTAGCATTAAATGATACTGAAAAATTACCACAGAAAATATAAACTTCAAATTAATGTCAATGCGGGTGAGTAACCACTTTTTTTGACAGTAAGAGTACAGTGCTTTGGAATAGCTTTTCACATCGCATACAAGTGCAAATATATTGAATACTGAATATACAGGACTTTATGAGACAAACTACTGTACAGTACATGACTTCGCAACACATAACTAGGTTTACAATTCAAGATGGAAATTTTTGTGTATGGAATATGAATTACAATCTTAGAATATAGAATCACAAAAATTTATATGAGTGAAAATATGAGAGTAAATCGAAAAAATTATCATTTAAATAACAGAAATTATGGAAATAATAAAAATGCTGAAGCTAGTATGGTAAAAAACCCTAAAATCCCAGGAGGTAGCAACTCATTCAAATAAAATTAGATCATCATTCAAAAATATGGCAAAATAAAACGCGGTCGAAAGGAAGAAGTAGGATTCATGGTAGCAATCATTGTTCTTTGAAACCTCATCATCAGTGTGTTGATGCTTGTTTGGAAATAGACGTCCAAGTGGGTACGAACATAAAGATGTTCTGTTCTTGCATAATTAATATACTATTTTCCTGTCGTCAAAGAATAAAATACGTGTAGCTCTTGCCTCCAACAAAATGACTTAGCTATGCATTTCCTAACAGTTGAACAGGAGGTTGGTTATTAGAAATTAGGAATCAGAGTTTCAAAGTTAAGAGTCAGATTTTTTTAATTGTACTTCTTAACAAACGGTTGTCTGGCGGAGCCTTGAACCGCTTTCTTTGGCCCACCACTTGGGCGACCTAGCTCACAACTGATATTTCCACCTATTGAAAACTAACATGCAAGACGAAATTACTCAATGGTATTTAAGCATACGTATAATATGTCTGTTGTTCCCAGATGGAAAAATCGTGGGTGCATAGTTACGGGAAAAAGATTTATCTAATTATCACGTAATGATTGAAAAAAGTTTGAGAATACCAGAACATTTTTGTGTTGAGACCTACTACTTTCCAACACTTGTTGTAACAGTGCAACCAAGATGAAAAAATGTAGTCAAGTGCTTTTTCCAAAAGCACATGAACTCAGTTCTGATGCGGTTTGAAAGTGTATCATTGTTGCCATAAACCACTCGTTGATTCATTTCACCATATTGCTGCCTGGTGATCAAACTTTATCTAAAATGCGTCATTATACTGTGGCATTTGAAGTTTTTTTGGTTTCGGTGAATTTCTATATTTTTGTGACTCTCGTTCGTATAGTATTTTGGATTTCAGTGTGAGTTGCTGTAGTCCTAAAATCAATATTTTTGTGGGTTTTTATTGTTTGTCAAGGTGCTTTTTGCATCTTCAGTCAAAAAGCATATCAACTGATAAAGTAAAGATACATGCTTAAAACTGGCAATATGAAACGGTTTAAACATTGTAAATTCTAATTTTAAGGTTGAAGAAATTTGCAACGGTTCTGATTCTTGTCATTCTGATGTGCTCGATCATGAATCTGCAGACAATGACCTCCCACATTGTAATGAAATCAATAAACCATTGTTAATTTCTCGAACCCTTGACTTGGGAACCAACATGACTGCTTGGGTTATTGATAATAGTCTAGAATCATGCCCCACAAAGCTCTGGTTGAAGTCATATAAAGCCGAAGAAATCACACGGGGTTATTTATTTAACCACATGGTAAGACATTATTTAGAAATGTGATAGTATTACAATAAAGAATTTGCTTGTGCAATGCTTGTGAATCTGCAATATCTGAAGTATTACGTAACTAAGAGCCAAACAAACACAGTACATGCACTCGAGAACGTTGCAGCATCTACTTCTTTCATTAATGACCGGTCTGAATTGATATAGCATAAGTAATGACACCATCTCTAACAGAGTAGGTTGTTTTCTGCTATTTCTTGGTTAGACAGGAACTAAATCGTTTTAGAATCTATTTTTGATGCTCCTAAGTTTATGAACTGTTGTGCGTTTGACAATAGTGTTCTGAGATTTTGTAAAACTCGTTATAAATGGGTATATAACCATAAATTTGTGAATAATTATTATTTATTTTGTTTTTTTTAATTGTTCCAGCCTATGTTTTTTATTTTTTGTTTTTATAAGAATAATTGAGATACCGGTAGTTGTAATTTTTGTTTTTGTGTAATTTAAACTCGTTAGTTTAGTATCAGAGGTTGAATAAATTAATCTTCATTTTTTTATTGATGAAGCTGCTTCAAGGTGTGCTTTTCGCGATATCGGCAATTTGACTCCTTTTATAAAATTTTCTTGTGGTCTCCAGTATTTTTCTTTCTTTTTTTTTATCATGTTGAAGTGTGTTGCTAAAATGTTGTAACCAAGCTTTTGCAATTAACTTGCCGGATCAATGCCAGCTCATGCATTGTTTTAAGTGTTTTGATAAAATGACGCATCTGTGTATCGACCATAGGTTCCAAATTATGTCTGTTATGAAGAAATACGTTGTTTAGAAAAATAAGATCTCGGGCATTACTTTTTGAAACCAACCGACACAAAGCGTGAGCACCATTTCTCTTGTTTGTAAAACGCAAAAGCGCTGCTGCATTTTTTTGAAAATACTCATCTCTAAATCGGCTTCCTGGTCATTTAATCTGTCTTAGTTTTCTCCTCTTGGGAAGTTCATAGCTCTTCTTTCTTCCGCGCTTCCCTGTTTTCAGCCTTCCGTTTTGTCTGACAGCAACACTTCTCGTTTATTACGAAATGTGACATACACAATATTTATTCCTTTTGCTTCCAATGTGGTCTTCCGTAACAATAATTTTTTATAATACACTAAAAAATTGGTTTTCATGTGTTTGTATTTTTGTAGAATTACACAAAAGAATCTAACCGGAATTCGTGGAGTTATGGAAAAACTCCTTGGAGCCATAGAATCAATTTAGAAAAGTTATTAGATTTGTCATCTTGGAAGAAGCTTAATAGTCTTGTAGAGAAATTACTTGAAAAAAAAGTAAGTTTAAGTAAATAGTCTTCTGTATCTTAGTATTGTATTATGCTGAGAGATTGCGTTTCCAACATCAATTCTGTATTGTCTGAGACGAGCAATCAACAGCAATTTTTTATGAACGCTTGCAGTACTTGTTTCCAACGACGCCGAGTATGGATAGTGAAACAGTGGCGCTCCCTTCCCCCATAAGTTTTGGCCGAAGAACTAGCCCCTTGAAAGCTTTGTAAATCTATTTGCATTTAAATGAAAAATAGTTGTGCTATCTTCGCATAGCTACAGCCATTTGGTATGATCGTGTAGTGTTAGCTTGTAGTCACAAATACTTGCAATTTTTCTTCTGAATTTAGTAGCTGTATTTATCAAACTCGCAAGTGATTGCAATCACTGATATCTATTTACTTTAGTCACTTTTTTTGGGTATTCATCTTTGCAATTGTTCTCAAGATAACGCGCATTTCAAATATTTGCGACCTCGTTTAGTTTTGTAAACCCAACCAACAAAATCTGTCCACCCCTTTGCTATTATTTTTGCATAGTATCTACCTATTGGGTTGTTGCATAAGTTCTCGCCGTTTCATAAAACCTTTTTTTCTGAAACGGTTTTTTGATATTTGGTAAAGTGTTATATTGTCAGGAATTCCTTATTCTGTTCTCAAGATAACGGTCATCGTTTTTTTTTCCATATCATTTTTTCTTGTTTTTCAGAACCGTCAAATGGATTGTCAAGTCAATAAAAAATCGCATTTTTGACATCTCCTTTTCACTTTCAATCGAGGTCAAAAAGCGAGTGAAGTTACCAAGGATATTTGTGCTGTATATGGAGAGGACGCTATAGCAAATCTTTCTTGATTCTGGGCTTAGGGTTCTCTCCAGGACTCACCCACTCTTTTCTTTGTTTCATACATGTATTCACATAGAGATACCATTTCTCGTCTCCAGTGACGATTCTATATAAGAAACGTTGCTTGTGGCCATAGCTTCCATGGTGTCGAGCAAGGTTTTGAGCAGCAATGGAAAGCCGCTTATCCTTCTGTTTTTGGGTAAGTTCATGTGGGACCCAAGCTCCAAGCTTTTGAGTGAATACCATCGACTGAAGGTGACGTGAAGTTGTCGCAAAGTCACGTTTCATCTTTTCACCCAATTCTCTACATGTCTGGTGGCCATCTTCCTTCAAAAGATTCCTGAGTTGGTCTTTGTCCATCTTGATTGATCTTCCGGAACGAGGAGCGTCGTTGAGGTCGAAATTACCGTGTTTAAATCTGACAAACCAATCTCTAACAGTTCTCTCTGCTATAGCTTCCTCTCCATATACAGCACAAATATCCTTGGTAACTTCACTCGCTTTTTGACCTCGATTGAAAGCGAAAAGAAGGAGGTGTCGAAAGTGCGATTTTTTATTGACTTTACAATCCATTTGACGGTTCTGAAAAACGAGAAAAAACTATATGGAAAAAACGTTCACCGTTATCTTGTAGAATAGAACAAGAAATTTCTGACAATATATATCACTTTACCAAATATCAAAAAACCGTTTCAGAAAAAAAGGTTTTATGAAACGGCGGGAACTTATGCAACAACCCAATAGATAAAGATCTGCTGCTTGTTTTTTTGCCACTCAGACTAAACTTCTAAAAATTAATGCTTTTGTGCTTGGTTAGCGTTGTCATAGACTCTGTTGTAATCGTCACCGCTTATCAATGATCTTGCTTGGGAATGCGGAAGTAAGCAAGACATCTTATGCAACGACAGCTACATCGAACAAAACTCATATTTTATCATTTTACCCTTTTAAGCTGCTACTTGGGTCACTAAATACCTTCAAATTTTAGATCGAAGTCAAGGGAGTAAAATTATATCGATGACATTACAAATTGCTTATTGCGACTGGAAAAGTAAAAACGGGATGTGTATACTTTCGCTGGCTTTTAATATATAATTCGTGTTGTTTTGTAATATTGGTTTATCTTCATCATAGTAGACTGTGTCAAAAGAGAGGTTAATTTTGAAAAGCAAAATGTGCGTGCTTAGCAACCACTTTGAGAGGGATCATTTTGCA
The DNA here is from genome assembly GCA_963675345.1 of Trididemnum clinides. Classification (NCBI taxonomy): domain Eukaryota; kingdom Metazoa; phylum Chordata; class Ascidiacea; order Aplousobranchia; family Didemnidae; genus Trididemnum; species Trididemnum clinides. The sequence goes on along the minus strand of OY776302.1, from coordinate 10,652,219 downwards.
CAGTAATGAACTATGATGTACGCCACCGCTATTTTTTGATAATCAGCTATCATCTACTTTTTACCTCCATTGCAAATTGTAGATGCAGAATTAAAGGCGTTGTTTAGAGACTGCATGCGAAGAAAACTTACTTGCAGTTGCAAAACTGTTGTTTTGTATACGGGGAAATATAACTAGTTTAATTTTTTGCCTTAATCAAGCAACAATTAAAACTCGAAAGTTTTTTTTCTTGCGTCATAGTCGTGGTAACATCCCATTATTTGCCATACAATTATAGACGAAGCCCCACTAGAAAACAAAAAATGTGGCTATGTTAGAAAAAAAAGAATTTTGAGTAGTAAACAATTATAAATGTAATTAAAAAACCAATTGTAATAAATATAAACTCGAAATAAAAGCAAAGTTAGATGTAGTGTATGACAAAAAGACATTTTTAAAGAAAATGAACATTTGATAGTGTTCTCAGCGCTTTTGCAAAACTATTTCTGGATCTTAATTTTTCTTTTTTTTTTGTGAATTACCAGGCATAACATAGATAATGTTATGTCTTTTTTCATGTCGCGGTAAGCGTTAATCCACTTTTGACAGTTGCCATTTACACTACAGGTTGACCATCACTAATCCGGAATCATTGGGACCTCGGGGTGCCGGATTAGCCATTTTGCCAAATTAGCCATTTATTAATTTAGTATACACAAACCCAGTTGCTAACCACCTCATCGTAAAATTTAAATATTCTCTCAATCAGTACAAGTTGGTTGATAAAAAAAAACTAATGAAATGTTAATGAAATGCAGGTAAAATAATTGCTACAGGTAATTTGAATTTTGAAATTACAGTGCAGAGTACTGGTACTGTTTTCTAGGTCAAATTAGTGCCGGATAACTGATTGCTGGATTAGTGATGGTCAACATGTGCTAGCAAGAAACTAGGAATACTAAGATTTATGTATTTCACCATTTTTGTTATCTTCGGATTACAGAAAAAGCTTATATGAGAACGCTTTTTGTACATAGCTGCTAAAAAAAACGAGTGCTGCTGGCGTGGTGCATATGTACTGGCAGATACCATCAGTGCTGAGTCTTTTTAATTTCTGTGGGGGTAGGCAGCAAACCGATATGCTACACTGTGGTAATGCAATGATTTGCGTGATTATCTCAACCTTAGAGTTGGCAAATCAATAATGCTTACAAATCGGCAGCAGCGGAAAACATGGTTGCTTTAATACATGAATAATTGCGGATTGCCTTTTGACGTAAATTTATTTTTTAGCAAGAATCGAATAATGATTTAAGTTAAATGTGCTCATTTGAGTCCTCTTACAACGTTTGCGAAAATCATTTGTAAGCATTTTTCCTTATCACGTTAGCAGTTCGTGAAAATAAAATTATGCCTCTGCCTACATGGACAAGAGAGATATTACTATGTTTAAGTCAAGGTAGTATTATGCACAAGTGTATTTCGATGCCAGTTTTACTCACCAATTTTTGTTGTTTGCTTATTAACTTTTATTTAAGGTAACAATTCAGAGAGGAGAGATGGAATTATTAAGAAAAATGGACAGTATGCCGCCAATCGTGGAGAAAAACTGCTCGACTGACCAGTATGTCTTGTCAATATTCTTCAACAAAATGTGGAACTTAAATAATTACGGACAGGTGATTTGAATTGAACTTGTTGTTGTTACCCAGCCCCTTCCAAGGAATGGGGGCATGGTGGGAGACCACGGAGCCCCAGAAGTCAGGCCAGAGCCTGGACTCGATGTTGTAGAGAGACAGAGAGTCGCCAAAGAGTGAGCGATGCAAAGAGTCTGTTGCTGGACAGTGCAGAATGAGATCAGAGGTGTCCTGGGGCAAGTGTCCACCGGCGCTGCAGGAAGGATTCTCGATTCTGCCAATCCCAGAGTAATAACAACCTAAAAAAAGGCTGTGCCCATTGCAGTGAAGACGAGAGAGGACACAGCGAGCATGACGAGGGAGCACAAGTTCCTCGGTGGTAATTGAGGGAACCTGTGCGTCAAAGAATTTTGATGAGAAAGCACGCTTCCAGTCTGAGAAAAAAGATAAGAGTGGATACGAGACATAAGAGAAGAGAGACTACAAGGGATTGGAAAGGGTGCAAGTAGTGCTCCCTATCTTGCCAGCTCATCAGCCACATCATTCCTCGGGAGAAACGAGTGTCTGGGGACCCATTGTAGTCTGATACATCATGAGGAGAGAGAAGACAGTTCCTGCCAGATCTACCACAGAATTTGAGATAAAAGGAAAGATGGAGGAGAGGACAGAACGAGAGTCAGATAGAAGAAAACAACAGAAGTGGCAGGCTTGTTGGTGCTGCCGAGACCAGCAAAGAGCGTGCAGTATGGTGCAGGCTTCAGCGGAAAAACTTTAACATACTGGGCCTGCTTAAAAGTAAAGAGTGGCCTCAGTGCCACAGAGAGAACAGTTGGCAAGAATGCTGGAGCCATCTTTGCCAAAAGAAAAAGGAAAAGAGTCGTCTGTCCAAAGCACCAGATCATGAGGGGGAGAGAGTCAAAGTGGATGAGAGCTGCATCTTGGCAAGAGAGAGGGGGATCAGCGTCGGAGCATGAAGAGGAAAGAGTGGATTCCGCATTGAAGGAAAGCAGATTCCAAGGAGGAAAGGGAGGGCAAGCAAGAAAAGCATCCCTAGGAGAAATAGAAGGAAGCATGAGCGGCTGAGTGGATGCAAAAACTCTCCAGGACAATCTGCAGAGTCTTGGTTTCACTCCAAGTCTGGTCAAATTTGAAATAGGAAAGGAGGTAGAGAGATGAAGAGCATGCTCATAAGAAAAAAGAGTGAAATGAGTCAGGGTGACTCGTAGGGGAGGTAAAGAAGCCTCGGAGAGAAGAAGAGGGATAGGGGAGGATGAGAGGCACCTGGTAATGGCGCGACTGGCTGCTTGGTGGAGGCATTCCAATTTGGTGATATTGGTAGCGCTTAGGAAAGGAAACCATCTGGGTGAAGTGTAGGTGAAAAGGGGCTGCAGAAAAGATTTATATAGAAGAGAGAGGGGCCCCATGAGGAAGCAGAGATACAGCGTAAGGCCTTGAGATGTGGGAAAAACTTGGCCTTCAGCGAAGATACATGTTTAGAAAAGGAAAGAGTGCGGTTGAAGGTGACCCCAAGAAAGGTTGGAGTTGAGTTGAAACGAAGGCAGGAGCTGAGTAGGAGGAGGTTGGGTTGGAGGTTAGCTTGGTGGGGATCCACTGAGAAGAAGGAGGTCTCACATTTGCTCGGATTGAGAGAAAGACACCAGTAATCAGACAAGTGCTCCAATCAAAACAAAGCTCCTTGTCTGGCCTCCACCACAGTGGGGACTGAGGGAGCAGAGGACCACATGGCCAGATGGTCAGCGTTAAGAGAGCAGCTGACGGAAGAAGGCAGAGAAGCAGGAAGATCATTGATGAAGAGAGAGAAAAGTACAGGGACAAGAACGGATCCTTGCAGAATGCCTCGACAGACTCAAATGGAGTAGCTTTTGTGATTTTCATAAACCACACAAGCACGCCTGTCAGAAAGGAAAGATTGAGTCCAACGAGCAAAGCAAGAAGGGAGGCCAGCCGAAATGAGTTTGTGGAAAAGGGTGGCATGCCAGACAGAGTCAAAAGCTTTAGAGAAATCGATAGTGGAACGGATAGTTTGAGAGCCCAGTCCGGGTTTGTTTAACCCATCGAAATGGACTGAGAAAAGTACAGAATTTGATCTAGAGTAGACCATCCAGGGCGGAAACCGGCCTGACGGGGAGAGAGAATGGAATTAGATTCCAGAAAGAAGAGTAGACGGGATAGAATAATGTGTTCAAAAAGCTTTGATACACAGGAGGTGAGAAAGATAGGCTGGAAGGAAGCAGGAGAGTCAAGAGGATTTCCCATCTTATGTATGGGAATAATGGGAGATGTCTTCCAGATGGAAGGAAAAGAATGCAAAGTCCAAGAGAGATTGAAGATCTGAAGAAGAAAATTCATGCCAGAGCGAGGAAGGTGCTTTAGTATGGGATAGGCAACTTTGTCTGGGCCAGTGGCAGTGGACAGGGGGAGGTTGGAGGCAGCCGCAAGAAATTCAGTGGGAGAGAAAGGAGAGCAAGAAGACGAGTGAGACTCCACAGGGCACATGGCTTGGCGGAGCTCAGAGAGGTAGCCTCTAGCTTTGTTATGCAGGGCCTTTGGCTGGGAAACAGAAAAGTGGGATCTCAGGTAAGCAGCATAGACTTAAGTCGATTTCCTGGGAGAAGAACAGTTGGGGAAGTTAGGAGAGGAGGAAGACAAGGAAGGAGAGCCAGTGATAGAGCCAAGATGAGAGTGTACAGATTTAGGGTTAGATTTAGGTAAAAGAGAAGAGGAAGTCGTCTGCCATGCCTCAACCTTGGCCTTGGCAATGACTGACGAGGCATGTTGAGAAGCGGAGATGTAAGCCTGGCAATCTTCATCGCTTCTGTGAGCGGCAGCAAAAGCCTTGTATCTTTCACTAACCGCACCTTCCATTTCAGCAGACCACCAGGCTTTAGGAGGGCATTTGATGAAGCCAAAACGAATGGAAGATTTGGCTGCTCTCAGTGCCAGAGACGTAAAGAGAGCAGCAGCAGAGAAAAGAAAAAGAGACGAGTATTCCTCTGCAGAAGGACAGTGAAAGTCAAAGTAGGAGGCAAAGTCATCCCAGCAAGCTTTCGGAAAATTGAAGGAAGGAGGGATGCTCGTTGGGGCGAAAGGCCGGAGAGAGAAGGACAGATAGAAGAATTGGTAGGTGGTCAAAACGCAGGTCCTAAAGCACCTCCCAGGAGCAAGAAAAGGCAAGTAAAGAGGGAGCAAAAGAGATGTCAGATAAGGAGCGATGGAGAAGGGTGGGTGTGTCAGGGTCATTGAGGGGGAGGTCAGAGGAGATGACCCAGTCGAACACTTACCCCCACAGGGATTGGAAGTACCTCTTGAGTCCCGGAGAGTGTGATGGCAATTGAAGTCCCCCAGAATGAAGAGATTTCTGGAGGAGGGAAGAATGGAGGGAGAAAAGGAGTTGGTTCTGCCATCTGTTGGGGAGGAGTAAATAAGGGGGGTGTACACATTAAGAAATGACAGCGAGGAGGAGTTGTTAAGAGAGATGTTGACCCCTACATAATCAGAGTAGGATTGCCGCTAGCATGCATTGCATCATGAGAGAGAATGCCAGACCGGGAGTGGGTGCGATCAGAACGCAGAGCAGAGAATCCAGAAAGAGGAGGATGAGTTAAGATTGGATTCCTGGATACAGATATGGTCAATAGAATGGGACGAGAGAAAGTGAAGTAGTTCAGTGCTCCTGGCTTAAAGACCTCCAGCATTCCATTGAAGAACCCTGAGAGAGTCAGGGGGGAGAGGAGGCAGGAGGTGCAGAAAGACAGCTGGGAGCAAGGGACGGTGGTGAGGGAAGATACAAAATGGCAGAGGGAGAAGATACAAAATGGGCAGATGGGGGATAAGAGGTTTGGTGACAAGGGTGGGGTGAGAGTGCAACATTAGCAGAGGAGGCCAGATTTTACAGTGGGGTATACATCTCGGAAGAGTCTGAGGAGGAAGTCACAGTGTTACGGCAGGGGGGGGGGCAGCTTAAAGAGTGAGAGCTGCCAAGAGCTCTGAATTTGGTGAGGGAAAGTTGTGAGCACCATAGATGGACCCACTTGGAGCAAGTGCAGCATTGCACTGACTTGCCTCGCCAGGTCACATTTCTAATGCACACAGAGCAAGGAAAGATGGGGCCATGGTTGGGATAAACGTTACCCCTTATCAAGAGAAGGAGAAGAATGAGGAGACGAAGAAGAGCAAGAGAAAAAAGAAAACAGGCGATCGATTTTGAAGAAGTTGTGTGCTGCCCTTCTGCTGTCGTTTCGGGGGCAGCATAGCGAAAAAATGAAGAGGAGTGCCCAGGGTAATTGAGACCCTCGGGAAGGCCAACAGCCATTTTGACCCAACCTAAACGGGGTCGGGACCGCATCATCACGTTGAGGCGGCTGTTGATTGATGCAGTTGAATTGAACTTCGCTTTAGAAAAATACAAGATTTCTGAGTATGAGATCAGCAAAATGCTTTCTGTGATATTTTCATTGCGTATGCTAACTGAGTTACTAACACTTTTTCTTTGATTGCGGTTGATTTTTGTTATTGGATTCATGTTAGCACAGCGTTTCTATCCACACTGGCAGGACCACCTTGGTTCTGCATCGGCAATAGCGGACAACTGTCTATACCTGCTTTAGAACTTTCCAGTTGCAACGCGTGTTGAAATATAGATGCCAATTAGCTTTTCTGTGAATGTTATTATCTTTTTCTTGCGTGTTGTCATATTCTTTGAAGCTGTTTTATCTTTTTGTCCACAAGGAAGTATTTTATTCTCTGTGGCAGTTTATAGAACAGGCTGATTCTCACAGATATTACTAAATGATGTTGACCTAGATTTGGCAGAAGAAAATTTGAAATGGTGTTGATCCTGCCACTTTTTCATTTTTCAGGTTTCTTTTTTTACGATAAGCAACGATACCAATGGTAATGAAAGATGGGAAATAATTGAAACAGTCCATCCTCATCCTTACCGTGCTATCCTGTGGCCTTCCTGCCAGCCTATCTTGTTTCGTGCTCCTTGTGTAAATCATCATTACCATTTGAAATATGCCAGCTTTTACTTGACAACAAATGAGTTTTCTTTGCCAGGTAGGAACTTGCGGAGGTGACTTTTTCTTGATATCTGAAGTTGTATATTTTTATCCTACAATTAAAGAAAATTTGTTGTCACTTATATTAGCTAGTCGTTGTTTTCACACCTGCTTTAATAGACGCTGAGTTTTCAAAACCTACGCGGAGGCGAAACTGAGATGTTACACTTTAGAAAAGTAATAGTTACGGTGATCATCTCACTCTTGAATAGCTTATAAACAAATCGGCCGCGGCAAAAGTCTGGCTAGGCCTGCTTCAGTTTATAAATAATGTTTTTTTGGTATAGATTACTGATCGCCGTTACACTTATGCCGTTTCAGCTCAGTGGTACATACAGTATATGGCACAGTAACAACATGATACAATATTTGTAAAAAATTTGTACTTGGATGTGCTCAGTGGTACATATATGGCGCATCGTATTCTAGCAATACTATTGCAGGGATATGTAAACTGATGCATTTTTCTTATTAATTATGTAGAGCCAACATTAGAAAAATTAAAAATTTGAAATCATCATATAAAAAATTTATTCGGGCAGAAATGGGTTAAATTTATGGTTCAGTAAAAAATAAATAATTTATAATCGAAATTTTAAAAGAATGGTGCTAGTTTAAACTCTACGACGTTAGCGCGAGTGATTCATAAGCGTTTCAGATTATCAGGTAAACAGTGCATGTAAATACGATCAAGCCTATGCCAAAATCAGCATGAGTGACACTGCTAGTACGAAATGAGAGGATGTCACCACGACTATGACGCAAGAAGAAAAGTGCTTGCGAAATTCAGCTCTAAATCTTTATTGTGACAAATAATTAAATTAGTTGTATTTTCCATTTTGCAGTCCACTGCAAGTAAGCTTTCTTCGCTTGCAGACTCTAAACGAGGTCTCCGATTCTGCGTCTACCGCTTTGCAGCAGAATGAAAAGTCTGTTCGAAAAAAATTTTGCTGTGGCGTACCTCGTTTATTATTGCACCAAGTGATCTGATTTAAAGTGGCGCCAAACACACACACTTTCCTTTTGAAATAAACCCTGCTTTCGACACCGTTTAAAATGACGATTGATAAATATCAACAATATTACAAAACAATTCGAACAATATCACATGGCAGCGATAAATGATAAAAATCTATTTTTTATGCTTACGTTCGTAAAAAGCAGTTGTGATGTCATCCATTTAAATTTTCATTTCATTGACTTCGATGCAAAACTAAAAGGTATTTGATCTTGAAAGTAGAAAATAAGACTTTTTTGGACGATGTAATGCTCTAGTAGTGGGACGTGCAATCTCTTTAGCAGGCGGGTCTTTTTCAAACTTCTTGAAAATTTCGCAGGCCAGTCAGAGTTTTTAATCCATGATGTTTCTACGCACGAATGAGCTTTGATGCAGTGGCTGGTCGCGCTCCAAAAAGACGGTGAAGACCTTTTTTTGAGGTCAATACTTTCAAAGCAACATTTGCACCAACTTTTCCGAATATTTAGGAATACGAAGACTTTCCTTCTTTCAGGAGTTCGGTTATTTCGAGAAGTAATTGAAAGGTTTACCATCCAAGGCCACAAAATCTCTCACGGCGCAGGCCGCATTTGGGCCTTAAGTTACTTGCTTTTGCTCTACATGTAGTTGATCTTGCTCGTTTTTGCATCATAAATGAGCAAGGTTATCAATAAGCAGCAGCCATTTCAACAGACTTTATGAAATCACAAATCAGGCACAGGAACTAGTAAATGTTTGGAAGTTAAGTACTAGTGACGAGAAAACAGCAGAATATTAATATTTTCTCGGTGTTCTAAACTAAAGCAAACACTTTATTTTTTATCTTTTTTTATATCATCTTTTTCTCAGATGAGAATTTTTGAAAGTTTTTCACGAAACGTTAGCAGATTGATGGGAGATTACATCCTTACATTTTTAAAATGTTGAGTAGTCTATCGTTAGTAGTTGATAATATTGCTCTATCCAGGCGCTTTTCTAGCAAATAACAGCTCCAACATGAACATTGAAATTTTTGATGACTTGTCCAATTATTTCAGTTGTTATGTGCTTTATATCCTTTTTTGAGTTGTCCTTCAAAGCTGTCGGAGTCTGGGATGGTTGCCGACTTGCAGTAGATCCTTTCCTCGAGGTACCCCCAGAGAAAGTAGTCTAAGAGGGTTGATGTGAAGGGATAGGGTGGCCAAAGAAAGTCGATGCGTCGTGAAATGAGTATCGTCAAGGGAGATTGGCGTAGAAATACCAAATGCAATGAAATAGTATGCATGCATGTTTCCATGCAATAAAATGGTGCACCATCTTGTTGGAAGATAACTGTGTGCATATTCACTTCTCTTTTTCTCCTCAGAGCAACGAAGAACTTGGTCCGTATGAGTGAAAATAATGGTCATTGTCCACTGCCACTCGCTTCTCATTTTCGCCCTCAAATGCAGTATAGCTCAATGTTACCGTTTCGTCTTTACGGTCACTTTTTTTTTAGTGAAGTGGACAATGGATGTGCTCATGGGGCTCTGAGCCTGAGACCAAAAAGTGCATGTTCTATTTGTTGATGAGCCCCCTCAAGTAAAAGTGAGCTTCATCACTGAAGAAAATCAAATCCAAGCCAGGGTGGATTACTATCCAGTTACTGATGTCTCGGAAAATGTGGATCGTTCTGCTTTACTGTGATCAATTTTTTAGGAGATTTGCAAGATTTTTAAGGAGAGAATAAAAAGTCATCATGGAACATTCTCACTGCTAAAGATCTGTAAATACCAACTTTGTATGGTAAACATGTTTGATTTTCTATCAAGATTTCTCAAGCCGTTTACCTAAATTCTTGATGAGGTTTGGATGTTTTGGATGAACGGGGTCAACCACTGTAACCGTCATCGGCATTTGCTGCACTTTTTGTCTTCCCAAATTTGACCATCAAACGTTCAATTGTCCTTCTGTCAGGTATTTTGTTCCTGCCGCAATCTCTTCTGCATTGCCTTTGTGTCATAAGCACCGATTTTATGTCCAAGGAAGTATCAACGATTTTTGTTCGCTTTTGCTATGAATACCGTCTACTTCAATCCGTGGTACTATCAAAAGAATGTCCTGGATCTACTACCTACACAGTTTGAAAATTAAGGCAAAATGCTGTAAATTACAAGTTTGAGAGAAAATACGAGCTAATGCGCTTTTTTGGGTCATCTTGTAGTTAGGTATTATGGCGAAAATAATGGTAGAAGTGAGACGCTTTGAAAGCTGCGTTCACCGAACTCTCTAGAATCCAATGGCTTAGTATTTTTTCAGTGATAGATCTTATTAAATTTTAATTATTCATTTACCGAACGCGTGAAAAGAGGATGCAAGTATTTGACTCTCGAGTTTTTATCTTTACAAACATGAAAGCATTTAAAAATTTATTGAAAAAAAAACTGTTGGTCGCGAATTTCGCGAGTTTGGTAAACACAGCGTTTAAGTTTCTAAGAAAAATTGTACAGCTAATATTTCATACTACATGCAGAAACTCTTACTTATAGGTGCTTAGCGCAAAAACAGGAAATTTATTCTTTACAACCAAACAGGTTTACTAAATTTTCGCGAAAACTTCCTCGTCAAAATTTCTGCGGACCCCGCACCCATTATATTCAGCGTCACTGGCTAGCAGAGTACTTTTCTACCAGAAGCAGGAAAAATTGCAATAGAATGCCTTTTTCAAGGACGCAGCAACGTAGCCATGGTGAGTTTTTAACACCCGATCGTTGTCTCCCTGAACTTATATTGGGCTAGTAGTACAAATAGTTTAAGTTGGTATAAGTCATAGGCCTACTTTGTCAATGACGCTTTTTCATTACTGAAAACTGGCTGATTGAAGAGCGATTTTTGTTTGATTTTTTTATGTACACCTTAATTTTCTTGAGAACGTTTTTCTGAGCCCGGTCGTGGAGTGGTGCTTTTTGGTTACTTTTAGGAGGAAAAGCGGAATTTTGTTAAAAGTTAAAACTGTTTTGTCTGCTCTTCTGCCGCTGATGAGTGTTAGAAGGCAGGGAGTGTAAAGCTCACTGTTTTTGTTTTACTGGAAACTGTGTTTACCTTATGTTTGATTAGTGGCTTGGCGATACCCAAACTTCAGTGTGTTTTGAATTGCTATGATTTTCAGATTCCCCTTCAGATGTGCCTACGACCAGTAAAGGATTTGCCAATTTCAGATTTTCCACCCCCCTGCGTGAAGTGGATTTTGAAAAAAATTTCGTTCGAAAATTTGACGACGGAGATCCTCGCAGGTTTGCTCTGTTAGAAATTTGAGTTCCGGATCTTCGTACTTTACGGCAAAATCGTTACTGTTGTGTAGTTTGCAATTTGTTTTCAAAAATTGTAAGGATTGTTATTCTTACGGTATAGAGTAGTGTGTAGAAAAAGCAATATAAAAGTGCTCTTTTATTAACGTTTCGCTTAGCGGGTACGCCAAGCTTCATCACAAAAACGGTGTTTGTTGCTTGATTTGTGTTCAGGTAGACTAGCCAGCACAGCTCATCTCGGGGGGGAGCTCTAAAAAGCTTAGCAAAAGTGATTTCTTTCACTGCATCATACTTACAAGTAGCTCTGCGCTATCGGTATAATCTTGACATGCATCGTTCGCGAAGCTGCCACGGTTTAAGAAGATATTAATGAAATCGATTTCGGGTCGCTAAGGTATCATTAGTTGATTAAGTTACTGATGTTTGTATTATTTCAATAGCAACTTTTTAAATACAAGAAAAAATAGATATTGTAAGAATTAAAAAAAGAACTTTTATTTTGGTCTTTTTGTTCCTGATTAATTGTGGCAAACAGGCGAGTTCTTGCAATTTATTTTACGTATTTCGGTGTAGTTGTAGTTCGCAAGTAAATTAATCCCAAATCGCAGTAATCGAACTGTTATTCCGAATAAAATAAACACTAATATTAAGTGGGAATAGGTTTTACTTCATCAACATTCCAATACCAGTAAAAATTGCTTCCTAATACTTGTAACACTAAAGAAACGAATGCTTAAACATGGTCGAGCGCGAATAGAATGAATACCAAATACTGTAGTTGTTAATTTCCAGGTGCTTGTGCGATAACATAGAACAGAAAACCATTTCTTCCAACAACCCTACTACCGTAGAATGACTAGTTATTTGAAAATTACCGATTATTGTAAAAATCAGATCAAAGTACAAAACAAAGCGTTCTTAAGTGCGCAGAGAAAGATCACACAACATGAATTAACTACAGAACTAAAGACGCTGGTTCAATTCAATTGGCTCTTAAAGCAGTTATTGAAAGTTTGTTGCAAGTATTGTGAGGGTGCGGCCAAAACATGAGATACATGGCTTGAATTGAATAGAGAAATGACCATGAAATTAGGAGACAGAAAAAACATATGTGTTGCTGAAATAGATCTCAAAAATAAAAACTTTTTCAATATTTAAATAAACTAAACAGTGATTTTAGCTTTTCTTTATGATCACAGCGTAGGTTTGATTTTTTTCCTAATTGCTGATGCTCCATCGTATAAATACTAGATCTGTCGCTATAAAATCGTTAGGAGATCTTGATATTATAAGTGTTCCTAAATTGCATAAGCAACAGTAAAGACATTGTGGATTTAAGAAATTTTTTGTGCTGCTGATCTGGGCAACTCTGGAGTTTTGTGGTTAATTAATTTGTTGTCATGGGACAGTCGTTACGTCTGTTCATGAAACCGGTATTGTTTAAGTTAGCTATATATTGTGGCAGCCTTAGCCTTCTTTATTGCAGCTATCTCCATTGTATAAACTGTGTTTTCGCGGCAGACAGGTTCACATTTTCGATGGTTTGTTTACTGATGATCAGTTGCGTGAATGGAGAAGTCACATTCTTCGCATTCGACCTGCCTATCAATCGTTTGATGCAGCGCCGCTGGAAGATCATGACAACATGCAGTGGATTGGTATATACGAGGTAGGCTGAATGTGTAAAGGCTTAAGAGTTAAACTAGAGTTGTAGTTTTCTTTGTAAGAGCTAGATTTTCGGTTGTGCTATATTGGAGAACAAATTTCACTTCTCGTAACCTAAAGAAAGTTATTGACACATAATTTGTCTTGACGCAAGAGTCTTGTAGCTGCACTGTGATGAAATAAGAGTGGCGTTGTGCACAAACCCCTCGCTACTCATTCAGCGCGGTTGAGATGTGGGGTTGAACAGCCTACCTGCCGCAATGGCCCAGTCTAAGTAAAGACTGGCAAACAATATAGGCTCAAATCCATGAATATAACAACGATTCAGCTCAAAACGAACTAGAGCTGAGTGCTGTAATATAGACAAGAATTTTATCCATGTTCCACACATGTTGTTGTACTCTTCCTCTTGGCAAGAGCGGAATTTCCTGTCTGCATGGCAAACCCAATCATTATCAGGCCAGAGGAAAGTATATTTCGAATCACGTCATGAGTAAAAATTACAGATTGGTAGCCTCTCAATCAACAAGACGCGGGGATATCCTTTATCCATTATTAGCCTCTCATCCATAGACCGTTTAGGCAGCTTCACTAGTTTAATCCAATAAAGAGCATGTAACTTACAGCTGTCGATTGTTGCTTTGGTATTACAGGATTTTAGCATCACTAGTGTGCCGATATAGTGTTCTGGATTTTATGGCGCATGTTACTGATCTCGAGGTACAGTCAAAATGTCATTGACATTCCAATGCCTTATTGCTCAATGGTCACTCAAATCTTAGCAAGTTGACTTATGATAGACAAGATTTGTGTTGTTGATATAGAAACAATGTTTTTTTTTCGAAAAGAAGAATATAATCATAAAGCTTTTTTTTGGGATTGGCTCGTATCATTTAGGTTGATGCTATGATGCGAATGGAGGTATGGACGAGGTTCCAAGCTTTGTGCGAGTTCGTATCCAACCACTGTGGTTGGCATCTTTACGATGTGGCTCTCAATTACGTGAGGAGTGCAGACCATACCAGAATTCACCCGGATTCATCTACACATGAGGTGAAGCTGCAATTGCTTGTTTGTTGCCGGACTTCTTTCTTTAGATAGGAGCAGAATGGATATTAAGTAGCCACAAAAGCGGAGTCACATTATTTATAGGAGGAAGGCTTTCCAAAACAAAATGTTTAGAACCCAGAAAGTTGCATCCAAGTTTGATTTTTGCTCATTTCAAGAAAAATTTGGACCTTATTTTTTTTGAAAAAGTTGAACCAGCAAAAAGTTGCCTAAAAATAGTTTGCCATGCAAAAGAAAAAAGAGTGGTAGTCCCCTCGTTAATTACTCTCATCGTTTCATATTAGTTTAGTTATTTCGCACTTGGAAAGGTTATAGTTTTCTGTCTGGTAGTTTATAGTAGGCACAGTTTAATTTATTCTCAACCAGCTTGTTTGCGATGGCTGATGCGGTGGTGTAGTGATTAGAGCGTCCGCTGTGCAGTCGGTGGATTTATTGGTTCAATTCCCTTGTCGAGTTGCACCGAAGGCTTTACCTATAGTGTTCACAGAACTCATGCGTGGCATTCAGCAGTAGGAGCAATGTGGAGGGTGATGTATGCGATTGATTTTTCTCACTCATGATTAAAAATAACCCAGTGGGCCAGTATAGCCTGAGCACGTAGCCACTTTTGCCACCACATACTGTTGATTGCTGGCTCGAACGCCGTAAGGTTACTTTGCAGCCAAGTTCTCCGTTCATTTTGTGTTAGATAAGTTTATTAAGTTTTCGACAAACGTGATGATAAATATTGATATAATGCTGTCAGTTCATTGAACGAAGCAAAGAAATGGCGGAAGTATAGCTTTTCTTTATATAGGTTTCGATTGTATTGACTATTTCCTCTTTTATTTTAAACCATTGTCACCATCTGCAAGCTGTTTATCATATAAAAATCCTATGATTTTAAAAAGTATTTTGTTTAATAATCTGTTCACGGAAGTAAAACCAGCGCAAGAGGTTGAAATGTTAAAGCAATTCAATTTTTTGTTTATCATTCCCATAGCGCACAGGCATGGTTTTTGAAAATATTAATGTGGGCGAATCAAAAAAACGTGTGGATTCAATGGAGCCACAACTGATTTTATACTTTTTTTATTACTTCTTTAACTCGACAGCTGCATAAAAGTCTTGGTTGGCTTCGTTGTGCCCAAGTTTTAATTCGTTATACAATTTACAATAACACCATTGAGACCTGGATTAAGTCTTTCCAATAGATTTAAATGTCTTAACTTTGATAAATGTCCTACCCTTTATTCCTCGCGCAAAGAGTAGCAGCGAATTTTCACAAAAACTTAGTTAGTTAAAGTAAATAGCCAAATAGCGGGTTTTAATCACTCTCTTAGTTATCCATCATGTCCAGTAGGTCAATACATTATACAAAGAAGGTCAATAATCCTCTTATATTATTTTGAACTTAGGCATGACCAATTTAAGTTACGGTTCCCCGCAAGCGACATTATTTTGCAATTTGGCTGTTTTGTTGTTGACCTACTTTATACAATGACACATATTGCAAACAGTAGCAGGTGCACTTTCTTTGGCTATTTTCTGTGCATTAGTGATCAAATACACTACAATTTTCAGTTCTTACCCAACTTTTAGGGGCACGGTTCTATTTGTCATGTGCTTGAAGGGAACATGGGTTTTTGAAGTATTGCATGATTTTTCTTTTTCCAATACTTGATATAATTTTTCTCGTAAAATGTATTGCTGTTTACAGGATGAACTTACGATGGTCTTGTATTTGAACGAAGATCTGGCTCCTTCCGATTATGGGCAAACCACTTTTTACGTCATCAAACCAGACGATGGGGTTCACCAGTTTACAGGGGAAGGGGGTGAAGTGTACGAAGCAATCGGCTCCGTCGCCCCCAAGTTTGGACGAGTGGTGATATTTACTAGTAAGTTTAAACCATCTCGCAGAAGAACATTGAGTAACTGACTGTCACTCAGCGCGTCATTAAGAAACGACTGTTAAGTGGGGGTCGCAGCCCTGGATGTCAGTTTCAAAATCTTCCTTTGTCTCGATGAAGACGAAAGGTAAACGACAACGTTTTATGTAACATGTTACTCGAGGTTGCTGTTTTCTACCCAGCAACGCTTACCCGCCATTGCGATATGACCACCTGAGTGTGCATTTAAGTTTGGATCGAAATGTGCTGCCCGTTTTCTGACTATTATTATGTATCTAAAGAAGAAGTGTTTAAGGGCAATTATCCTCGCTCGCTCGAAATATTTTTCAAATAACCCATAAAATATAAAGACTTTCAAGTCCGATTCAAATCAGAAGCGTAAAAAATTTGACAAACTATTAGGTTTCTATGGACCGGAGTGAAATTATAAGTCATCTCCTCGGTAGTGGGTTTAACGCAAAAAAAATTGCTTTTTGCAAAATATTTGACTGGCAACGTGTCTAATCATGTTTCTACTTGTGTTGGTCAGTTAGCTTGAGTACTGCATAAAGGCTTATGTATTGTGTGTGTTTGATCGTTATGCAACGCTTTTTTTTAGACAATATTGAGCACTCTGCGCACCCTCCAAGCAGCAAGTTCCTGGGAGGCCGCTACACGTTTGCGATGAAGGCATCCAAAAGCAGAAGGCTTGCTTTGATCAAAATGATCTATGAAAAGATGGAACGAATTAAGCTTGATGAGCAGCTGGATGATGTCAGGGAGTAAGTGACTTGTGACATGACAGTAGTGAAGCTTATTCAACTGATCGTGCTCCAGAGAAAATACGATCGATAAATTGGGTAAATCAGCTCAAAGTATTAAAAATGAATATATAATTAACAAAATGCAAATCGCAAAAATCGCATTCTCATTGCTGCAAATGAATGAAGAATTAAAGACAACTAAATATCGTGAAATAGGCATTTAGCCATGCTGACACTTTGCATTCTACCGTATGCACCAATACTACGTGTTACTACGTAGTTACCGATGACAACCATTCCCGCTTTTTGTTTGTTAAAAAAAAAAAAAGAGAAACAAAAAGCCGGAATGGTTGTCATTGGTAACTACGTAGTAACACGTAGTATTGGTGCATACGATAGAATGCAGAGTGTCAGCATGGCTAAATGTTACTACGTAGTTACCGATGACAACCATTCCGGCTCGCGTACAAACATAGCTAAGCATTTTGCTATAACTCCAGCGTTCCGTATTCTAAAACATGATGCTATATATAACACATTTTTGGTTAACATCAGCTTTATTGCAATGGGGAAATTCAATGCAAACTGCATTTAAAGCACTAGAAAATAAAATGTCCTTGGAAATGTTGGACTAAAAATCACCACCAAGTCGTTTTCGATATCAAATTCACAAATTAAGAAGTTGATTTTTGTAAATTTTTCCACAAACACTCCTAAGAATCATCATTCATGTTCGTTACGTGTAATTATGCCAAACAAATTGCCATTGACAGGACTTATATTAAGCGAACGTCACACCACTCGTATGGATGTTTCGATCGGTTATGGTGTCCGAAGCAATGTGCAGACAAAATTGATAACTGCACCTGTTTATAACACCTAAAAATAAATTTTTTAATTTCCTAAAATCCATCCATTATACATTATTGAGTTAGTCAATTCTTGGGTGGTTAGATTTCATACTGTCAAAAAATCAAATCAAAAAAACGTAAGCAGAATAAAATCGTATGGGTTATCAAGTTTCCCAAACTATTTGTAATCCAGCCAAATAGAAAAAACGTTTACAATTCAATGTAATGCTCGCGTACAAGCGCTCACCAACATTGAGCGGTCTGGTCACATGCTATAGGAAGTTTTCATTTGGCCCTCTTTAGGGCGTATCTGGGCACTGTGGGAGGTGCGCACTGTGTCGTAGTCATGGTTTTAGGTTCCACAGATAAAATTTATTCGTACAACTAATGGAGAACGTCGGTAGACACAGAAATTGAGCCGCAAAGATTATGGTATTTACGCTGCATGTTGTAGAAACTGATTATTGTCACAGTATGTTGGGTATACAATACCGTCATTCTCTCAACGTTGAACTAAACATAGAGCGTTATGGACAAATTTTGTTACACTGGAAACAACGATAATTCGGTTCTTCAAAGACATTAGGATAAATACCATTTAGCAGTTTTTTTACTGACAAGCCTGATGTTGCTCAGTTTTTTGTTTTCTTATTGTACAACCGGAATTTTAAACTTAAACTTTAATGAAGCCAAATGATTGCGCACATTTAACGTGAGAGTAAATAGTAAAATAATGGTTTCACCGCGTATATCACCTAATATCCTTTGCCCAATGTGTTTAAATGCGTTCTACTGCATTGTGGTTATAGTCAACAAACAACTTGCGTTATTGTGGTTTGCTTTCTTGTGTGTACTACTACAAAATCAAGTTGGAATTGTTGTGGTGGGTAAACACGTAGTAATTGGTGCAAATGATGCCGTATGGTGTGTCACCATAGCTTTCGCTGGTTTTAATTCTTAATTCTGTTGCAGCACTGAAGATGCAATTTTAGCGAAACGCATTTCGTTTCTTGTATTTCGGTTTCTAATACTTCAAGCTGATTTAGTTTTACCAGTTGTACTTCACTAAGTTCCTGGAACAACAACGGAAATAGTTGCTGATAGTTGCCGCAACCAAGCGACGAAATCGCCTCAGAGTTTGTTTCCCGAAGTTACAACACAAGCGTTGAACGCTAATTGAGTTGTCGATTGTGTAAAAGCCAGCATCATGACCTACAGCGCCGTAAATTCTTCATTGATGTTTCCCGTTTGTTGATTCCTAGCAAATACCACGAAGTCAGGAAATTTATAAGTAGAATCATTTTCAAAAGGTTTGTGTTATAGGAAGGTAGGTCATCTTAGGTGGAGAGCGCTATGGTTTTTATAAAACATATTCGCATCCTCAGGCCACTGAAACCTTGTACTATTAACAACAGCTATCGTTCAGACCGCGTTGAAATAACCAACCGTGCGATTCTTATTTCCATACCACTGCATCCCTATCTACTCGATCTCGGTTTTGTCAGTCTTTTTTGTCGCGTTTGACTTCCAGCAGTTATGGAACGTCGACGTGTTAAAACCCGCTTCCGAGTTTCTAGCACTGTCTGCACAATGTATTGCCATCACAAGCAGGAGAAACTGCCATGAAGTGTTTATTCCAGGGCCACAACAACGTAGCGATCGTTAGTTTCGAAAGCAGGATCATCGTCATCGTAAACGGCGCTCTTGACCACGCTACCGACAAGTAGGAAGTTTGACGTCATGTTTTGTGAGAGAACAGACAAATAAGAAACTTCTTGATAGAGTGGAACTAAGAATCTTAAGAAAGTGGCCGAGGCAATTGCCCTTAAGTGTCCTCAGTATAATGTCTGTAGCTTAATCCTATAAATTTGCCGCAAGCATGATTTAAATATTCATTTTAGAAAGCTTGAAAGTGGATATTACGACCAAAGAGAAGAAGAAATGCCCACTGCTTATTTGGAGAAACTGTTAAGCCAAGTAAAAACAATGCCGAAGGTTTAAGTCACTGGTGGTGTTGTAAATTCTTTTCAAAAAATATGTCACGCAATTTTTTTACTGCTTTTGTAGTTGTGCTGCTGTGAAATTAAGCCTGAAGAGATTACTTTTTGATACTGATGCGTTGCTATGAGATTATCTTTTTATTTCGTGGACATTAATAAATTAAAAAATATGCCGTGACTGTGGTAGCAATTGGAAAAACATTTTCAAAATAGTAATGCAAGAGGCTAGCGATACACTTAGCAAACTGCAGACAGTGACACTGTTTCGACCTATCAGGTCTCTTCAGTGTGGTTGGTGACCGACAAGAAGGTAGAGGCTTAAAATAAGGCATAGCTTAGACCGCCACACTTGTGGGATCTATGCTTGTGAAATTATTTTCAACATAATTTAAAATAACGTTAGAGTGGTACCAAGTTTAGCGATGGCATAAATTTTTATTTTATTTGAGATTTTTACAAACTTTCTCAACCATAGCTCAAATATTGGGAATTGTAAATTTTAGATTTATCAATGGCAACTACCAGCACTGAAAGGATATGTTTCTAGTGTGTTGGTTCGTGTGCGTATTCAGCATGATCCTGGAGGATCATCTCACAAGTAATTTCACTACAACTTGATAACACCGTCAGGCCGACCAAACCATGGATGAACCCAGCGTAAATTGGTTAGGTTTGTAACTAGGGATGGGCAATTCAAAATAATTTGCTATTCTAGAATAGTTCAACCGAATCCATTTTTCTGCAATTAGCCTAATCAACATGAAAGCATTTATTTGTTACAAGTTTACAACAGCAAAAGCACAATCAGAGAACGAGTTTATTGCTGTGCAATACGTTTTAGTTTTCTACATGTTTGCCAGTCAGGCGAGATCGCAATTTAACGCACACTTATGATCAATAAGTAGGTCTGTGTGGGAGTCAATTTTTCAATCGCTGCTTGCAATTGATTATTTTACAAAAATAAAATATGTGACCAAGCAACGGGATAAAGCTCGTAAGCAGTATAAGAACGGAATCCTATTATCCGGTTTGAATTGGGATTTTGGTTCGGATAGTTGGGATTCAATATCCGAATCCATCCCTAATTGTAACTGCGAATTGCTGCTGCACCAATCAACAGCCGCCTCAATGTGGTGGTGCGGTCCCTGACCCCGTTTTGGTTGGATTGAAATGCCTGTTGGCTTTCCCGAGAGTCCCAGGTACCCCAAAAACTCCCCTCGCGCAAACAATTTTTTTCGCCGTGTTGCCCTTTAAACGACCGCAGAAGGGCAGCATGCAGCTTTACTAAAATCGGTCGCCTGTCTTCTCCTGCCTTTCTCTTACCCGTTTTTGTCTCCTTATTCTTCTTTTCCTGATGAGCGGCAACGTTGATCCCAACTCTGGCCCCGTCTTCCCATGTTTAGTGTGCGCTAGAAATGTGACTGGCGGGTTAGGTCAGTGCAATGCGACAACTGCTCCAAATGGGTCCATCAAAAGTGCTCACTACTCCTCTTCTCCAAATTCAGAACTCTTGGCAGCTCTCACTCTTGGAGCTGCCCTATGCTTCTTCTGGAGACAACACTGCGACTTCTTCCTCGGACTCTTCCAGCTTATATACTCCTACTGTTCAATTCGCCCCCCTCTACCAGTGCAGCACTTCCGCCCCACCCTCACCTTGAAACCTCTTATTCCCTTCCGCTCACTTCGTATTTTCTCCCTCTGCACCCTCACCACCGCCTCATGCTCCTGGCTGTCTCTTTATACCTCTTGCTTTGTCTCCCCCTCCCCTAATTCCCTTAGGGTTTTTCAATAGAATGCTGGAGGTTTCCGAGCCAGTAGCACTAAACTGCTACACTTTTTTTCATCACATCTCTTTGACTTTATTTGTATCCAGGAATCTAACCTTAATTCATCTTCCTCTTTTCGGATCCCTGGATTCTCTGCTCTGCGATCTGATTGCACCCACTCCCGGTCTGGCACTCTCTATAGACGCCACCCACGCAAGCGGCGGCGTCAAAATTTTCGTCAAGTAGGGCTTATCCTTCTCGGAACTTTCTATTTTCTCTCTTTTTTCGCTTGACCCCTAGTCTGATTATGTAGGGGTCAACAACTCCTCCTGGCTCTCTTTTCTTAATATTTATGCTTCCCCTATTCGCTCTTCTCCGACAGATAACAGAACCGACTCCTTTTCTTTCTCCTCCAGAATTCTCTTCATTCTGGGGGACTTTAATTGCCATCATCTCCTCTGGGACTCCAAAGATAATTCCGATCACCGTGAAGAGGAAGTATCCGATTGAGTTATCTCCTCTGATGTCCTCCCCCTCAATGACCATGATATACCTACTCTTTTTTATCGCTCCTCCCGTGACATTTTCTTTGCTCCCTTCTCTCTCGCGCTTTCTTGCTTTTGGCAGGTGCTTCGGGACCTGGGTTCTGATCACTCTTTCTCCGGTCTTTCGCTTCAATGAACGTCATTTTCAATTTTCAGAAAGTTCGCTGGGATGACTTTGCTTTTTACTTTGACTTTCATTGTCCTTCTGCAAAGCAATACTCGTCTCTTCCTCTTTCCTCTGCTAATGCTCTCTTTTCTTCTCTGACACTAAATGGGGCCAAATTTTCCATTCCTTTTGGCCGCATCAAATGCCATCCAAATACCTGGTGGTCCGCTGAAGTGAAAGAAGCATTTAGTGAAAGACGCAAGGCTTTCGCTACAGCTCTCAGAAGTGATGAAGATCGCCAGGCTTACATCTCCGCTTCCCGACGTGCTTCGTCTGTCATCGCCAAGGCCAAGACATGACAAGCGACTTGCTCTTCTCTCTCTCGCCCAAATCTAACCCAAAATCTGCGTATCCTCTCCTTCGCTCTGTCGCTGGCTCTTCCTCTCCTAACTTCTCCAACTGTTCCTCTCCCAGGGAGTCGGCTTTGGTCTTCGTCGATTAACTGAGGTCCCACTTTTCTATGTCCCAGCCAAAGGCTCTGCGTAGCAGAGCCAGAGGCTACATTTCCGAGCTCCGCCGAGCCACCACGTGCCCTGAGGAGTCTCACTCATCCTTTTGCTCCCCCTTCTCCCCTGTTGAATTTCTTGCAGCTGCCTTTAACCTCTTCCCGTCCACTGCCACTGGCCCAGACAAAGTTGCCGATTCCATGCTAAAGCACCTTTCTCGCTGTGGCATTGATTTTCTTCTTCACATTTTCAATCTTTCCTTACATCTGGAAGACATCTTGCATTATTCCCATCCATAAAATGGGAAAGCCTCTCGACTCTCCTGCTTTCTTCCGGCCTGTCTCTCTCATCCCCTGCGTATAAAAGCTGTTTGAACGCATCAATCCATCTCGTCTACTCATCTTTCCGGAGTCTAATTCTATTCTCTCTCCCCGCCAGGCCGGTTTCCGCCCTGGACGGTCTACTCTAGATCAAATTCTGTACCTTGCTGAGTCCATTTCGGATGGGTTAAACAAACCCAGACTGGGCTCTTGGACGATCCTCGCTACTACTGATTTCTCTAAAGCTTTTGACTCTCTGGCATCCCGCCCTTTTCCACAAACTCATTTCGGCTGGCCTCCCCCTTGCTTTGCTCGTTGGACTCAATTGAATTGTTGTTTCTGATAGGCGCGCTTGCGTGATTTTTCAAAATCACAAAAGCCGTTCCTTTCGAGTCCGTCGAGGTGTTTCGCAAGGATCCGTTCTTGGCTCTGTACTTCTCTCTCTCTTCATTAATGATCTCCCTGCTTCTCTGCCTTCTTCCGTCAGCTGCTCTCTTTACGCTGACGATCTGGCCATTTGGTCCTCCTCCCCCTTGGTCCCTACTGCGGTGGAGGCCACACAAGGAACCCCGATTCGATTGGAGCGCTGGTCTGAGTACTGGTGTCTTTCTCTCAATCCGAGCAAATGTGAGGCCTCCTTCTTCTCAGCCGATCCCCACCAAGCTAACCTCCAGCCCAACCTCATCCTACTTGGCTCTCGCCTCCGTTTCAACCTAACTCCAACCTTTCAAGGGGTCACCTTCGACCGCACTCTTTTCTTTTCTAAACATGTATCTTCGCTGAAGGCAAAGTTTTTCCCACGTCTCAAGGCCTTACGGTGTATCTCTGCTTCCTCATGGGGCCCCTCTAAGGAGTCCCTCTCTCTTCTGTATAAATCTTTTCTTCGGTCCCTTCTCACTTACGCTTCACCCGGATGGTTTCCTTTCCTAAGCGCTACCAATTTCACCAAATTGGAAAGCCTCCACCGAGCGGCCAGTCGCGCTATCACCGGCTGCCTCTCGTCCTCCCCTATCCCTCTACTACTCACCGAGGCTTTTCTACCTCCCCTACGAGTCACCTCGACTCATTTCGCTCTGTCATCTTATGAGCGAGCTCTTCATCTCCCAACCTCTTTTCCTATTTCAGGTTTGACCAGACTTGGAGTAAAACCAAGACTCTGTAGATCGTTCTGGAGAGCTTTTGCGTCCACTCACCCGCTCAGGCTTTCTTCTACTTGTTCTAGGGAGGCTCTTGTTGCTTGCCCTCCCTGTCCTCCTTGGAATCTGCCTTCCTTCACTGTGAAGTCCACCCTTTCTTCTGCATGCTCTCGCTCTGATCTCTCTCTCTCTCGCCAAGGTGCGGCTCTCGCTCACCTTGACTCTCTCCCCCTCACGATCTGGTACTCTGGACTGACGGCTCTGTTCCTTTTCCTTTTGGCAAAGGTGGCTCTGGCGTTCTTGCCAACTGTTCTCTTTGTGGCACTGAGGCCACTCTTTCTTTTTCAGCAGACCGAGTATGCTCAAGTTTTTCCGCTGAAGTCTGCGCCATTCTGCAGGGTCTTTGCTGGTCTTGGCAGCACCAACAAGTCAGTCGCTTCTCTTCTCTTCTCTTCTCCTCCTATCTGACTCTTGTTCTGTCTTTGCCACTCTGTCCTCTCCTTCATCTTTCCTTTTGCCTTAAACTCTGTGGCAAATCTGGCAGGGACTGTCTTCTCTCTCCTCCTGTTCTATCAGGCTACGATTATTCCCCGGACACTCGTTTCTCCCGGGAAACGACGCGGCTGATGAGCTGGCCAGACAGGTAGCGCTGCTAGCGCCCTCCGCTATCCCTTGAAGTTTCTGTTCTCTTACCTCTCGTATCCACTCTTGTCTTATCTCGGACTGGAGGCGTACTGTCTCATCTAAATTCTTCGACACACAGGCTCCCTCGATTTCCACGGAGGAACTTGTGCTCCCTCGTCAAGTTCTCTGTGTCCTCTCTCGTCTACGCTGCAACAGACACAGCCTTCTGTTAAGCTCTTATCTCTCTAGGATTGGCAGAATCGAGAATATTTCCTGCAGCGCCTGTGGACACTCGTCCCAGGACACCTCTGATCTCATTCTGCACTGTCCAGTAACAGACTCTCTGCGCCGCTCACTTTTTGGCGGCTTTCTGTCTCTTTACGACTTCTGGTCCAAACCCTGGAGAGTTTCCCGGTATCTGGGGCTCCGTAATCTTCCGCCATGCCCCCATTCCTCGGAAGGGGTCGGGTAAACAACAACAACAGTGATTGTAGTTAACGTAGGATACCTCAATGAGGAATATATATCAGAATTTTTAGAGTTTTTTACACTAACGTACAAGACAGCGCGCACGTCAGGGCTCTCAGTTAGAAATATCTGAACAAAACGAAATGGTTTCTCCGGCTGTGCCTGTTTCACCCCAAGTTAGATATATATGTGAGAACAAAATAAACGTTATGTGGCATAAGCTTCTACGAAACGCTAGTGTCCCTAATCTAGATCATCCTATTCAAAAATCAAAACTGGTCCAACTCACAAACAGTCTATCGTTTTACAAACTTTTTCCGTTCCTTTCAATAAGCATGGGAGGCTAAAGGATTGCATAGGGTCAAATCTGAGAGCGGATACCAAAACGTTGGTCTTTTTTGCGATAATTGAGGTAGACTATATAATGATACAGGTCTATTTCACCACATTGTGTGCACCTTTTGTAATTATATGAGTAACATGAACTACTTTGGATTCATTTGTGCTCTGATCCCCGCATAGGGAGAATATGATCATATCTCCCCTCAAACGTCTTGCACCAATTTCAGTTGGCCTATTTTAGCTATTTTCAAGCAAAAAATGTTTCTTGCAGTCAGTGGTAAATTGATGATTTTAGAAGCCTGAGGCAAAATTGATGAGGGCCTTCCTCTTGGCCAAGTACTCATTGGAGACCTTTGTTTTTTTATACATTTGGAGATTAATTCTATTGCCAAGGTACGGGTTACAAAAATTTTTTGGAAACTAGAGTTTTAGCTCTAAACTCACGGTTGAAGAAAATTTTTCTTCTTTGGAGTTTAACACTGTTTTGCAGGGCCAAAAAGGAGTTTAGCCCATAGAACTTGTCTGAAAAGGGGCCCCCAAATATTGTCCATGACGAAGGCCTCCAAAGAAGAAGATTCTGAGGCGGCACCACCACTGCTTGCGGTGCAGTTTCACACAATGATAGATTTATTGTTTTCTTTTAATTTTCTTTTAAACTTTGGATTTTATTAACTCCGCCCCTAAGCCCAATCTCCCTACTTTAAAACTAAGTTTGGCCTTTCAAACAGACTATCATTTCACGAACATAACTCACCTGTCGCGTTTCATAAATAAGAGGAGGACGGTGAATTAATTTCAAAACGGTGGGAAAATGCGAAAGTGTGAGGAGAAACACCCTAGGGAGAAAATAACCTAGGCCCGACGGGGAATAGGAAGGTTCCACATGACGTCACACATTTGGCGCGAGAAAAAGTTGCTGACTAAAAGCTGTAATTGATGCAGTTATCGAAGGTGAAAAATGTTTTAAGACATAAGATACTAAATTGTCCCAAAGGGAAATGAACTAGAACCAAGACATATAGCATCGCTAGTTTGACCACCGCCCCAGAAACTGCACCGATATACTTTTCTTTTAATATTGGCAGATACTCATCAATCGCATAGGCTATTTACTTTTTCAGTAACTCTTTCTTGTATTTGAAACGTCCTTTTAACAAATATTTCTCCCGTAACTCTTTGCTATTTTATTCCATTTTGGTACACGTAAACAATATGGTTTTAGAGGTTGAGATTGGTCAGGTATGCGACATGACTGAACAAAAGTAGTTCAACGGTAGTTGCCAAAACACACTTTATGAATAGATCTCAGTTTAAATCTCCAATCAACCTGCAGTTCAGCTGATATAATTTTCACACTTAGCATTGCATTATTAAAAAGTTTGATATCTATGTTTTTATAATATCATTTTGCACTATTCGGCAGCAAAAGACTTTATTATCTATTTTTGCTTTCAAAATAAAGATGAGTGCTGAATAACCACTTAATTGCAGGATTGCTGCTGTTTATGCTAAAATCGTGACAAAAACCATTTATACAAACAGAGCTACATTCGAAGCGTTCAAGAAAAAAGAAATAAGCTTCAAAAAAAATCGCTTGTTGCGTAGCCAATAAAGCACAAATTTTTGTAGAGTTTAAGAGGAAGTGAATTTTTAATGTTTCCGTCCGAAGCTTTCAGCCACATTTCTAGGGTTTGTGCTTTTTGAAAAAATAGAGAAAACAAATTCTACAAAAAAAGTCATTGTAACGTCATCATATCCCCAAAAAGGGCGCAGTTTTTGTCAATTGTTAAGTTGGGTGCTCGCTTTTGAAACAAAAATTGCTTTTCTCCGTCAAGTAATTGGTAGCCTATTGTTTCATTGAAGCCATAATGTAATTACATCATTTGGCATAAAAGACATTTTTTGTAATAAAATGCACAATTTTTAAAGTGCCTGCTCTTACTCAATAGTTGATTGTTTGTCCTAAAACTTTGTTAGCCTACTTTTTAGGCCACAGCGCAGTAACAAATTTTGAACGGTAAAGTTAGTCAAAGTCGGGGCAACTATCGCCCCTAATTTGCAGCCTAGTCCTATGTGTGAACGTGTTTTCGGTAGTATGTGAGTCTAGAGAAAACGCTCATAGCTGCTTCAAAAAGGAAAGCGAATTCAGAATAATGTGGACATTAAAAATTGTTTATTTTCTCTCCAAGCTCTTAGCAAATTGGTTTTTACTCACATCAAATATTAATATTTATCTATCACGTGATATCCGTTACGTCACAAGCGGATCAATGCTTCAATGACGTCATGAGACTTAAACAGAAAATCGCTAAGATTCTACAATGCGCAGATTGGCATCTAAAATGAAGTACAAGCTTATCAAGCTGAGAAATTGGTTTCATTTTCAGTTGGTGCTCAGTCGGTCAGCTTTTGCACTATATAGCATGGTAGTAGCTTGTAGAAGACAGAAGTCGGTAGATAAACAAATTGAGGCAACTAAGCGCTACAACGTGTCGTTATAGCATTCAAAAGATTGCGATTTTATTCTTCGCTTAGTGTCTACGTCGCCGTGTCAGGCTTCTTGCCAGAACTTTATATCTAAGCGAGTGGGTAGGGCAAGATAGTGGCACGATTTTTTGTTACTAAGGGCTGACTCTTACCAGACAAAATTAGAAATCTTGCAATTTTACGAGAAGCGTAACGGAGATAAATAAAGCGCCGATCTTCGCAACCGTCGGCTCAAATCTTTCTTTGCCAACATGTAACAGAACAAGTAATATCTTCGCAATAAGATAACCAGCGTCAATGAAATTTCGTGCAGAGCAGCCTTCAGATATTATGAACAAGTCTGTAAAATATTTTAAAAATTAGTAGTTTAACATTAGCCTACACAGAACGTGTCAAAAAATAAAATTTTAAAGCAAACTTCATTAATTTCATTACATGTTTAATGTGGTTTCCATCTTCCTCTGACTAAAGAAAGCCGCTTTTTCTAAACAGAAATGCTTTTACGGGGGATTTCTTCTATCGATGTCTTTTCCCATGATATAATTATATATCTTTTCCTTCAACTCATGTTAGATCAGTTTTTCTCTTAATCCTTGGTAAATTTTCCCCTTCAGGCAATCCCATATGGAAAATTTATTACCTTCACCAAACGGCATGCTTGTAGTTTCTAATGTTCACTTTTTGAGCTGCAATGTTTTTATTGAAGCTAATTTCAGATCTAAACACAATGTTTATGATGTAAATGATGCTCAACATCATTTGCGTTACAAAAGCGAGCCAGTTTAATTGAATGAAGTTTGCTCTGATATTTTATTTTTTGACACGTTCTGTTTGAATAAATGCTACTGGCTCGTTAAACAACTAATTTCTTAAATATTTTTGCGGACTTGTTTATAATGTCTGAAGGCTGCCCTACGCGAAATTTTATTGACTTTGGTTGTCTTGTTGTGAAGATATTACTTGTCAAAAATTGTCTCACTTTTTTTGGGACACTCAATATATTTGAGTATACAGAAAAACTTTGTTCTTTGTGTTAGGTTTATCATGTGTTCCGTCGACTTTAAGGTAAAGAAAAAAAGATCGGCCGATTGACATATCTTACCATGTATCTCACTCTTTAGTATCTGATATACCTTTTTTTGAAACATTATTGATGTATAGGAAGCATTTTTTCGGTATCGACCAAACGATGAAGCGCAGCTTTTTATTCTTTTTCAATGTATAATCAAATTATCTCAAAAAATTACCTAAAGTCGTATTTTAGTCGCCTTCATCAAGAATGTTTCTTTCTGATGATCGAAAAGCAAACTTATTGAAAAGTAGAAACCTGACTGCATAAACTGTGCTAGACAAATCGTAATTGTACCGGTTTTTCTCTTTCAAACTTTGAATAATCAAGGAGTAAAGTTCTTTGTTCCTGCTCAATTCAGTAAGCATACGCGTATTTTATGCATGCAAACATCGTCAGCGTATGCTTACTGAATTGTATGTGCTTATCAAATCATTTGTTTAGAGCAGTGATTCTCAATCACTGTGCCGCGAAATTATAAAAGTGTGCCGCGAAATTATAAAAGTGTGCCGCCAAATTGTAGATATATAATTATGTTAATATTATTAAGCAATAGTTCTTAGTAGGTAAGTAAATAATTTTTACACTTATCATTTTCCATGTGGGCCGCCAAATTTTGAAATCGTTAAAAATTTGCCGCAACAAAAAAAAGGTTGAGGATCACTGGTTCAGAGCAAGTTTCAGTTGCAACATCCAAGTTTTTTTAAAGCGAGAATTAGCAGCATCTTTTCCAAATGTCGACAACAATAACAAAAAGCCGGTTTATGCGATGTTGAAAACTCGAACCAAGATCCAGACTTGCAAGCGCTGCACTCTCTAGTCACTGCAGCTTTCAGTTGATACTGTTTATGAATTTCTCATTTGATTTGTTTTTGATCGTTTGCGGATTGCTTTGACGCGCAATAAATAAACTTGAGATCCTACGGAGAAAAACGTAGGCCTACAGTCAATAACTAAGTTAACTTAAGGAAACTTGCAAGTAGGAGTCTTGACTAACCGGACTAAACTATAATTACCGTTCACAACGCAAGCGATGGCCTAAATTGCAGTTATCAACAAACGAAACACGTTGGAGAAACCAATAAATGGTGCTGTTATACTCGAATTGACGTTACAGGCAAAGCCGTTATAGGAAAAACTCAATGTATGGTAAAAACAGAAATTCTGCCGAGATCAAGCGAAACGTGACGTAACAGCCGAAGCCGTTATGGACAAATTTTACTGGTTTGAAGGTTCACACCGACATAAACCACAAACATTATATTGAAAACAATATACAGTGTATTGCAAACAATGTACCCAACCCAATTTGACGAGACCATCCCTGGACTCGTTTCGTCCTCTTGGACTCAATTGGGTTGGGTACATTGTTTGCAATACACTGTAAATTGTTTTCAATATAATGTTTGTGGTTTATGTTGGTGTGAACCTTCAAACCATTAACTAACCTTGCATAACGTTATCTAACTAATTTTACTGTGATAATTTTGAAAGTTTGTTGTTTTTGCGATAAAATCATGGCTATGCTTGCATTCTCACACCAATGCCGAACTTACCGACGCCGACGAATAAGCTGAGTTGGATCTCAGCAATAGATTAGGTGAAACAGACGCGCATTCGCAATGATGTTGGTTAAAATCAACATGGATTCATAAGAATCACAAAAATTTTTTATTACGTTCAAAATTAACCAACTGATGATCTCTCTTTGTGTCAACTGTAGTGTTTCCCAAGCTTTGTATTTACTGTCTCCACTACCTCCACCGTTCTGTCTGAAGTAATCCTTCACCTTATGAAGAGACAGAGACGTAGCAGCCGCCCCCCAAACCCCCCAATTGGGGGGGCCCAAGTTAGTCTGAAATTGCTTTTTGGCTACGTGACTATTTTCAGTTCAGCAGACTTGTTTACAACCGATTTAAACTGTAGGAAGAAATTGGCTTGTGACATCATAAGTGAATGCAACGTCATTTTATCTCGCAGAATCTAGAATATTTCGATTGATTTTCTGGTAGAATCTTGAATATTCGATTGACGTAACAATGCCGTTGTTACGCAACAATCATAGAATGGTCTGGAATTCTGTTTGGCTATAAATACCGGGACAATATATATACACTGCAGAGTGCAGATAAAGTATTTTATTGACATTGTATAGAATGAAACGTTCAAAAAGTGGTGCTCAAAAGAGAAAAGAAGCAGCCACTGCTCGAGATGCTGTAGCGAAATTGCCCAAAATGACAGATTTTTTCAAGATTACTGAGCAGAGTAGACCTGGCACTAGTACCGAGAGGGATGAAGAAAACTATAGTGTACAAGAAAAAGAAGACTATGACGATCAGCATCAAAGTGATTGTGAATTTCCAGAAAATGTAAGTTGTGATTTACCTGCCAATACGCAACCTTCAATATCAAAAATATCTGAATCTCAATTTACCCCTATCCCTGATGACCCATGTAAATGGCCTGAAAGTATTTCTGATGCTCAACGATGTGATATAGTAAAGTGTGGACCACATCAACTAATAATGAATTTTCCATATAATAACACAACTCCAAGGCGACGTTTTTCCTCCAACCATTATAAACGTGTGTTACGTAATGGTGAAAGTGTTTCACGGTCGTGGCTAGTTTATTCTGGGGAATCAGATCAAGTTTTTTGCTTTTGTTGTAAGCTATTTGGAAAAACACTAAGCCCCTTTTGTAGTGGTATAAATACATGGGAGGGTTTTTCGAAAAAACTGAAAGACCATGAAAACGGCATTTCCCACCAACAATGCTGCAGTCAATGGATGTTGCTAGCTGAAGGGATAAGAAATTCATCCACTATCGACAAACGCGAGATGAATATTTTTTTCAATGAAAGACGTTTTTGGAGAAATGTTTTAGAGAGACTTATCGACATTGCCTTGTTTCTATCGAAAAGGAATCTTGCTTTTAAAGGATTTGAAGAAGTCTTAGGATCTCCTCACAATGGAAATTTTCTGGGTATATTTGAGCTTTTGGCAAAAAGAGATCCGATCCTAAAAGAGCTTCAAGACAGAATCAAGAATAAAAACACTAAAGATCACTATTTGAGTCCTACCATACAAAATGAACTAATTCAATTGCTAGCGACAGAAGTTGAAAAAGAAAATTTACAGCAATTGAAATTGGCAAAATATTTTTCTATAATTTTGGACTGCACTCCAGATATGTGACATCATGAACAAATGTCTGTCATTCTCCGTTATGTACTATGTAATGAAGAAGCTGCTGTTGTTAAAGAAACATTTTTTGGCTACTTGAGAATAAGTGACAGTACTGGGAAAGGCTTGTTGGACGCTTTCTTAGAAAAAGCGACCGAACTGCAACTCGAATTGTCTGATTGTCGAGGTCAGTCATATGATAATGGTGCTAACATGAAAGGAAAACATTCTGGGGTCCAAGCAAGAATGCTAGACATCAATCCCAAAGCTGTTTACGTGCCCTGTGCAAACCATACCCTTAACTTAGTTGTTGTTGACAGTGCTAATTCATCGACGGAAGCATTGACATTTTTTGGAGTACTTACAAGGTTGTATGTGCTGTTTTCTTCCTCTGCTCAGCGTTGGGAAATTTTGAAGAAACATGTGGAGCTGTCCATAAAGTCACAATCTGATACTCGTTGGGAAAGCAGAATTAAATGCATCAAACCTCTTCGATACAATTTAAAAGAGGTGTTGCTGGCACTGAAAGACTTGGAAGCCATTTCCATAGAAAGAAAAGATGGAAGAGCTGCCTCAGAAACAAAATCGTTGATAGCTCATTTATCAAAATGGAGTTTTCTTTTGTCGGTGTTTATTTGGTATGATATCCTATTCCAAGTCAATAAAGCAAGCAAGATTCTTCAATCGTATGGAGTCTCCCTTCATACAATGGAAACGGAAATCCAGGCAACTGAAAAGTTTTTGCAAAACTATCGCACAACGGGTTATGACAGTGCCGCAACATCTGCTGTTGAAATAGCACAGGAATTGGATATTGATCCTTCTTTTCCTCCGTCAAGAAGTGGAAAGAAAAGAAGATTGTTTGATTACCAAGGTGAAGAGGAACAACGAGCTACTCCTGAACTGAAATTTAAAAGCAACTTTTTCTATCCATTAGTAGACCAGGCTATTATGTCAATAAAGGAGCGCTTTAATTTGTTACGTGAGGTTTCTTCCGCCTTTTCGTTTTTGTACACACGAGACAAACTTTTGCTTGTGCAACAAGAAAATGCTCTTCTTACTTGCTGTAAAGAGTTCCAAAAAAAGTTCGGTGACATTGATTCTGATGAAATGAGCGCTGAGCTACAGCGGTTTGTTTTAATTTTACAAAAAAAACGCAATCTCAATACGGCTCAAGACTTTCTGAACTATCTTCTAAAGACTCATTTATTTGAATTGTATCCGAATGTGTACATCGCACTTCGAATCTTACTAACTTGCCCCGTGACTGTTGCCAGCGCTGAAAGAAGCTTGAGCAAATTGAAACTGATCAAAAGTTTTAATAGAACGTCTATGACAGACAGTAGACTATCTTCATTAGCCATGTTGTCAATCGAAAATGACTGCGCCCGATCTCTTGATTATGACAATGTCATAACAGCATTTGCGAACAAAAAGATTCGCTCCAGACTATTTAAATGATACTGTGTTTTTATAACTTTTTCATGTTTTTCAGTGTCATTGCTTTCGTTTCGCAGTGTCTGCATAAATGTCCTACTGAACTCTGGCATCGGTGCCGAATTTTTTATGACTTGCACCTTCGGTATCGGCATGCTTTATTCTGACATTAGCCTGTTTACTTATGTACAAATTGTGGTGTATTTTCTTAATGCAGCTTTTCAATTATACACCTCTAAAGTGATATGACCTGTGCGCAGTGGCTCTTGCGCTTAGTTTGGGGGGGGGGGCCCGAAGTTGGGGTGCTACGGGACTGTGAAGAGATTTCAATCATCCACCTCTACATGGAGAGATTTCATTCAGCCGGTAAAAATCTTTTGCCGTGAATTTCCATTTTGAAAATTTCGATCTTCAAAACAGAAGGTCTTCGCCTTGTATCGTGGGAATATTTATCAACTTTTTTTTTGATAGAGCCTGTTCTTACAACTTTTAAATGCCATCACTGCCTACATTCACTACATTCACCACACAGTAAAACCAAATAGCAAAAAAGTACTTTTTCGCGGGGATCAACTTTTAGGAAGTATAAATTTTCCCATTTTTGCCCTAAAATAAACTTGAAGAGCTTTTCTTTTTGAAAGTGAATTTTTTGCAAATCTATTTTCTGCTCTCACGAAATCTGATTTGGCCTCCCTGTTTGGGAACCACTGGTCTACTCCAAAAGAACCAACAAACGCGTCACGCAACCTTAATTCTACTTAGCCTGCTATTATAACATATAAATGGCAAGCAACAGATGCGCATACTATTTCTGCGCAACTTATGGTAGGTTAGATTAAAATGTGAAATAGATGCTGTTTAGATTGTGAACATCATTTGTTTTCCACTTCATCATATCGCAAAGTACTGTATAGTTGGATCAAAAATCTTAGGGGATAAAAATATCACGGGGTTCATTGCCCCTCCATCCCCCTCGGTGATAGGCCTGCGCTACATCCTCAAAAAACCATTTCACGATGATATCCTTAGCTCGACGGATCCCACCAACCAATAAATTCATTGACAGCAATACCTGGCAATTCAACCGGAAAGGAAAAGCCTGGAAGCTTGAAGTACGGCTGAACAACTCCACTTATTTCGGCACTGTCGCGTATCTGCAGATTGCAGTGCTTAAGGTTAGGTGCACGAACCGAATTTTGCAAACGAGGCTCGTATTGTGACCGAAAGGTAATCGTTGCCGGCGGCTCTCTGTCATCCAATATAGCTGCTGTGCTGATCTGAAGGTGAAATTGTAAATTGAGTATTTTAAACTTTATCCAATTCACTTCGAAGAAACATTACTAGGAGTTAATATTAATACAAAGTTTGTTTGTTGAAAAAATATTTGTTAAATTCGTTTGTTTATTTTTGTATGGTTATTTTCCAATTTTCTCAAATCCGCAAAAAGAAAATTGAAAAAAGCTTATCAGAGGCTAATTGAAAGCAAACTCAATTGGATTAATTGATTTCAAGTCAACCATTATGAAGTAATAATCGCCTTTACATTCGCGCACTTCACCACAAATGCGATCACGTGGTCGTCACTTGTAGCGTATAATAACAACAATAGCGGCTTGAAAAAGGGCGCGAGCCACTTATAAAGCTGTTCCTCGTAGTGTAGAGCGTTGAATAAACGCGAAACAGAGTTTTAGATAAATTTGAATCAAAATATCGCGCTTTATCGAATATTTGGATCGAGTAACAGTATATTCTGCTACAGAGCTTAAGTTGTGCTGAGAAGGTTGAAAGCCATAAATGTAGGCAATACACTACACGAACGAAGCCAGCGTTCCTTCAAACGAACAGAAAATTACTATTTGAGCATGTCTGCAATTACTTATCTTTTTTCTGAGTAGGAGGTAGCAACAAAATCATGGGAAAGGTTGTCAAGTTGCAGAGAGTCGGAGCTTCTTGAACACGCGCAATGTTTATGCAGTCCATCAAGAGAGCCACCGTCCTGTCTGTATAAAAATTTGATTTTCAGCATGAGATTTTTGGGTGTTTTTAATTGATGTAGTATTGCACTCAAACACGTTTTAAGGGCCCTTTGCATTCTTCAAACAAACTTTTCATATCCACCTCCAATTACATTAAATACTGTCGTGTTCATACTTGTGCAATAATGATCTCATAAAACAATTATTTCGTGATTTATTAATTGTACTATGCAAGTTTAATTTTAGAGTAATCTAATTTGAAATAAATTTACTTGGGCTGGTGAGAGGTTATTAATGCTTAAGTTAAGATGAATTCAACGTTCTAGTACAAAGCTTTGAACTTTGGTTCTATCCTCGGGTAGATATTGAGTTTAACCTCCGGAGAGATCCAACAGTTTTGTGCTCTTGGGAAAGCCACATTTTAGCTATTCCCCTGCTTCATTTGAGACAGCGACGGCGCCAGACAAAGAGAAATTAAAATAGGAGGAGCAAAATTCAAAGTAGAAAGGGCACCAAAATTGAAACCGTTTTGTTTGATTATAGCTGGTTGTTTCTAAGACTACAAGAACAGTGTGCCGGTATTTAGTGGTACAACTTGTGTCAGACTTTGTGTTCTGCAGCATTAGTAAGCATAATGTTGGAAATCGTATCTTCTTTCAAAGTGATTAACGGAATGCCTTCATAGCATACGCAACGTTAAATGATGAATAATTTTGGTTAAGCCACCAAATATAGAAGGGCGCCAGCAAAGAAAGGGGATTACGGCTTCCCCCAAGACCTCCCACTGCTTATAGTGCTTGTATTAGAAAGGCACTTAGCCTGCGAGTCTATAATAAATTAGAGTAGAAAAGTAAGTTTTGCTTGTTTTTCTTTAAAGAATTTGCTGAAAAGGATCGCGACTTCCATTGTTCACTGTGACGTCATATTTGTTTTTGGTTAAAAATTAACTAATTTACTTCTATTGAAAGGCGCAGTACATTCATAATTTGGGCGGTAACTTAGTTTAATAAGTTATTGCGTTTTAAAAGCGAAATACTTAGTTCTTTGAGGTGATAACGCGTATCGACCATCGAATTTGATGACGTTATACTCTAGAAACAATTGATTTTTGTCAAAATGATCATAGCGATTAACCGAAAAAAATGAAGACATGTAAAGTTGTTCAAATTTTGAAAGAGCATATCCTTTTAGGAGGCACTCCTTTTTTTAAACTCAGACATTTTTTTAGAATTGTAAAGTTTTTAGTATTTGCTTGGAGTTCTACTTCATTGCTATGGTAATACGCATTTATTGGGCGAGTGTCACTGGAAACCGAAAGGTAAGATAATTGAGTGTTGTGATGAGATTGAAAGCAGGCTCCTTTATCTTTTTTAAGAAACCGCCTGAATGGTAGTGGACGGCAAAAACTTATACTTGACTTTGTAATCCAGTCGTCTGAGGCCAAAGGTGAGGTTGTTGTTACGATTGTGATTTGACAAGCACAGCCAAATTGAATTCTCCTTGCTCTAGCCCAGTAAATGACTGATGGATCACCTGAAGAATTGTCACCACAGAGTTTTCACCTAAAGAATCGTTCCTGTAGACTTTTTCACCCAAAGATTTGTCACCCCAAGTAAATCGTGTAGTTGTAGTCCTATTGGATCATTTGAAGAATCGTCATCCCAAATTTCTTCACCTGAAGAATTGTCACCCCAGATTTCCTCACCTGAAGAATCGTCTCACTGAAGGGGCTTGGGGTGATAATTCTTCTGGTGATCCCGACTAGATATTTCTCGGAAATCTTTGATGAAGTTGTTTACTAGACATTAAATAAAATTATATCTCAACTTTTTGTTTACCGGTGAGTAATAATTTTTCCACAGATTTTTTTGTTGGTGCCTTTATTTAGGCTAACGTTTCGGGCCAACATCATCAGAGCAAACTGGCAACTTATTTGCTACAGCAACGTATTAATGAAATTTCAAAATGACTGAGCGCACAAGATTTACCACCTAGGATTGTCCAATAATTTATCTTGTAAAAAGTACTGTAATCATTGAAATAACAAACTTAGTCTCGCACTGGTCTGATGGTGACTGCGGTGGATGAGGCGTAGAGCGACAATATCATTTAAACAAAAAGATAAACTATGAAGTGGCGAAAAAGGTGAAAAAGGCGCGGGTTTGAATCAAAATAAGCGAAAACGTAATAATAGAATACAAACCACAGCAAATAATGGTCGTTCTGGCCAACGAAACGTTAGCCTAAAAAAAGACACCAACAAAGAAATCCGTGTGGTAATTATTACTCACCGATAGAACCAGAAGTTAAGATTTGATTTAAGTATGTTTCTGTACTTTTTGATTTGGGAAAAAATTAATGGCAGCAAGATAATTGTCAGTCCGAAGGCGTAATTGCACAAAAATAATTCGACGCAATGACGTCATAAACCACGGAATTATTGGAATAAATGGCCCCACACAGCAGTAAAAGTGTGGTATATTTATTGCGTTGATAATTTAGATCGATCTACTGCACGTCTGTTGTTAACAGAGCCCCCGAGAAAGACTTTTTTTGGCGGTAAAAAAACCATTCGGGCCCTTAAGGCTCGTAAAATTGCTTAGGAATTATCAGAAACTGAGGCTAATATATGTGCAGTAAAATTCATCAAAAGTCATGGGCCCCTCCGTAGCTCTGGCGCCGCCAAGCAATGTAACTCCAGTACCTCTCCTCAGAGGCCCTGGTTGTCAAAACTTTTGAATGAACGTATCCATTACGTAAATGACTAAACTATAAGTATTTATGAGTGGCGTTTGTCAATAAAGACATGGCATTGACACTATTGACCTCACTGTTTAGCTTAGCTTACTTTACCATTGAGTTACTAGGTGTTGCTGAAGATTATGAAGCGAGCATAAAACTCTCCTAGGACTGAAGCCCGACCGTTCCATGAAGCTGGTTTAAAAGATGTTTATCTTTGCACTTTACAGATTAATAGCGACCAAACTCGTCTTCGGAATTTAATTGAAAGTCTTCGGATATCATCGGAATGGATCGACATCACCACCGGCCCTCATGTCAAAGACAAAATGAGACGAGAATGCGGAAATCCAAAAGCAATGCCCCCTCAGATATTCAATGATAACCGCTACTTAGGGGTGGGTATCTTGTTATTGACTATATTTAAAGCTTTTTTGCAGGAGGCTGAAGTGTTTATTAAAAAAAAGTTACTGGTTTATAAGATTTCTTTCCGTCTTTTTCTTCCCCAAGCTCATTTTCTAACACCGTTGAATTCTTTACAGTGTAAAGAAAATCTACTCAAAGTTAATGTTGGACTTTTTGGGATAGAGATGGGGAAATTTTGGCCGGTGGCTCAGTTATGTGTCTATATTGCTTTTTAATGGGTTGGGTATCACATGTAATTGTTGTCTCCGTGATTTGTAGGAAATAGAGTTCTGCATATGACGCTGAACTTTCATGTAAACACTGCACTAACTATACGGAACATTAATTTTTTGACCTCTAGCAAAGTATCATTATGTAACAGAAAAGATTTATTGGCAACGTTTTCGAGTTTGTAGTAGCGCCGTTCACGGCGATGATGATCTTGTGTTTAAACCTCACTATGGCTACGTTGCGGTGTCCTTGGAGGAGGCGTATTACGGCGATTTTCCTGCTTGGCTGCACTGCTGGTGATAGTAATGAGCTGCGCCAGAAACACTGGAAACTTTGAAGCGACCTGAAGAGAAACGGGTCGGGTATAACCGACAAAAAGTTTTTCCATAACTGGAGGATAAATACGTGCTACGCAAAAATGAATAAAGCGGTTCAGCTGCATGTGATGTAACGTGGACCTGCGATAACGACTAAATGGAGAACTTGGTCCATTACAACAAAAGTTTCCCAATCATTGTTTTAGGATGTTGAAGCCATGGAAGAATTCGTAGAGCAAGGAAGAGGTCGAGAGTGGTTTGGTGTTGAGGAGGCTCCTGATCCCAATGACCTCTCATCGCCGGTTGTCAACGGACGTACATCATCACCTTCATCGGATGATGCAGGAATAATAACTTCTCTTCCTGACCAAGTCAAAATGACGTGTGCTGACGAACGACTAAGCGGTTCCTCTATTTCGAGCATTCAAAATGAAGTTCCTTCCGCTGGTTCCATTGTCATACGCGTGCCCCAAGATGTACCCAAACCTCCTTCCTCTCCTCCCTTGAGAAAGAGCGTTTTGGCCGCTGCGGGGGCATATGAGGTACGAAGCAAAGAGCCCCCCACTAAAACAAAACCAAAAGTTATATTCCCAAAATCACGTTCTCTCAACACCAATCGCAGTGAAAATAACCAAGCTGTTGATGACAAACGGCGACTGCGAATCCTCGGCCTTGCAAACACAGCAGTTGAGAATAACGAAAGATAGTTTGCGTGCGATGATACCCGGGCTGCTTTAGTTGTTGATTCGTATATTTTGTAACTTCGTCCATTTGATATTGCTTTTGTTTCATGGTTGAAATCCAGTCAAAAGATACCGAGTTGAATTCTCTGCGAGTTGCAATGAAACGCGAGTTTGCTGAACGTATGAAGTACTGTGATGAGCGAGTGTAAATTATCGTATTATTGTTGTATTTATTCCCTCTCTTTTTTTGATGGAGGCGCTGCTTGAAACGGTTTTACTGGTTTTCACGGCAAACCTAATAAAGTACAAACTAAAAAAAGGTTCATTTTGCACCTGTTGTAAATAGCCTTTAGTACTAGCAAAGCTGTCCTTTTTGGGTGAAATCTCAGGGAAATAAGCAGTGGTGGACTCTAGCGGCTCAAAAAATAACGTCCGCTACTAGCGCCACTACTGTTAAGTTAACGTTCACTTTATTGCCGCTATGGTCATCAAGAGCCAACGGCAACAGTAGTGGGCGTTACTTTTTATGCAATAGCGGTAGCGGAAGCTGTACTAGATTTTTCAAAAGGTGGTTGCCGCTAGCGCTAAGTCCGGTTCTTGTTAAAAAAAACATTTGTTTCAAATGTGCTAAATGTTCCTCAAATTACAAGCTACCGCAGTACATTATCCGACAACAAATTGCTTTGGGGGAACGTTTGC
Source organism: Trididemnum clinides (assembly GCA_963675345.1). Lineage (NCBI taxonomy): Eukaryota > Metazoa > Chordata > Ascidiacea > Aplousobranchia > Didemnidae > Trididemnum > Trididemnum clinides. The sequence continues at coordinate 10,611,999 of OY776302.1, read as the reverse complement.
AGAGAAGTCACGAAAAGACACTAGCATTGAGAAGCAGTTAAACAACTTTCTCAGCCGTTTGTATAATGCAACACCGCCATACCTTCCACTGCAGCAGCAGAACGCCTGCTTTCACTTAGATAGAATGTGCTAAAGTCAAAATAACTTGGGCTCAGCGATAAGCATTCTAAATTGCTCGTTTATTTTAAATAATTTTGGCTTGATGAATGTTTTTTGTGCTGTATTTGCGACAGTTTCTGCTTTCGTCAGTGTTATTCACTGGTATTCTAATATTTTCTCAGCTGACCTAAAAAAATTACTGTTTTCATTGTAGGCCTTTAGAGCAACATTTTGAGTGATATTTGAAATTGTGATCACTGTTTTTAATGCATAGCGGTTAGCAGCTGCTAGTTTTTGCAAAGGGCTAGCGTTAGCGTTTAGCATGCTAAAGTTGGGAGTGTTTAGCGAATAGCGGTAGTGCCGATAAATTTTTGCTGACTAGCAATAGCGCCGTTGATTTGTCATTGGCAGGTGCCCTCTACTGGAAATCAGATGCACGAATTCATAGGTAATGGGCAGATGCATAATGTAATGGCAATTCTCTCATAATTTTCACAGTGAATTTTCCTCCAATGATTTTAAAAGAAGTTGAAAACGGTTTTTGGAGATTATTGTTCTAAATTTTGATTTGCTTTTTGGCGTTCATACTCATCTTCTTATAGATTTAGGCCACTGTGAACTGCCATTAGTGGGCTTTCGGCTTGGGCTCAGAGCCAAAGTGGTGTTGGCTGGGTTACGCCTAACAGTTAATGCCCTTGTTTCAAAAAAATTCATACTCTCGTAACTTTTAATATGTGTAGATGGCTTTTTACTATTAGCGTTCTATTAGGTTGTATTTTCTATTCTTAGTCCAATCACCAGTGAGATCATAAGCATTCAGAAAGTTTGTTTTCTCTAAATTGTAAGTAGCGAAGCCATAGTTGGCCCAATCTTGAAAAGCAAAACGAACCAATTTACATACATTGTTGTAACTCGAGACTTAAAATAACTCAAAAGAGGTTGCAGATTGACCTGATATCACTTTGCATAAATTTTAAGTTCAAGTAGTGTGAAGTGGTACATAAATACGGGGTGCCATTTGTAAAGTGCCCAATGAAGTAAAATTTTGCAGAGTTTAGGACAAATCATACAGCAGCGAAACAATTTTTTCTTTCCAACGACAAATCATACAGCAACAAAACAGTTTTTCCTCTGCAACGACAAATCGTACAGCAACAAAAACGTCTTTCCTTTCCAACGACAAATCATACAGCAACGAAACAACTTATCTTTTCCAACGACAAATCATACAGTCACGAAAATGTGGTAAAGTGCGGTTTGTAAAATAGTGTTAGTTGTAAAAACATGTTCAGAAAGCTTCGTGATTATTTGAGATGGCGGAAAATTAAATTGTTCTGGTAGATATAAGCAAAAACAAAGCTTTGCCTCAGCGTTGCCAATTCCGCGGTAAAACCGGGGAATTGGGCTTTTGATTAGAGGTTGCGGGAAAAATTTAGCAGTCGCGGATTGCGGTTTTTTGGGCTATCTTTAGCCATCCCGTTCCGCTGTTTTGGGCTAGGTTTTGGCGTAACAACAAGTGTAAAAGTGTCAGAGAAGGGTGTGTTATATGGAGGTCGATACCGTCGCTGGCATATTTTCGTAACTGAAACAGCCTGAAAACGGGCCCAACAGATATTACCACGGAAGATTGCTCCTCAGTTAGGTGAATAAACTGACATCACCTGGGAGTTGATGATCTTTTTTTATTTGGAAATCACAGTTTCACTGAAGAAAAACTAACCAAAACGATCACAACCACAGCAGCGTTGGCCGGTCTTCTTGAAAAGCCTCCAGAAGCACAGGCTGATTTGTCTATAGCCATCGATGGGAGGCCAAATGCTATGCTGATGCCGGGCCTGGATTACTCTTCCAACGGTTCTGTGTAAACTAACTTTGCAAATTTTCGGCAAAATTTTCAACAGGCAAGCGTTGGGCTATTTTCGGCTAGCTTTTAGGAATCATTTCCGCGGGAAACTTGAAGAAAATCTGGCCACACTGCTTTGCTATGCGCCAGACATGAGCACGGATTAGAATTAGGATCTTGATCCGACCGGATTTGAAGATTTTAGTGGGATTAGGATTTAGAGTTTTTGAAAAATCCGAATTAGGATTGGGACTGGAATTTAACTTCTTTGTGATTAAATGAAGTAAAGCTTGAAATCATTTTCAAAATTTGCAATTAGGTTCTACAACTTCAGAATTAGGATTTAACATGTTCCAAATTCAGGATTAGGATTACGATTAGGATTTGATGTTTCGGATTAGGATCTGAAAAAAACCTAGATCCGCTCATCTCTGCTATGCTCTTGCAAAATTGTGAGAAATGGTCATAGCTTTAGTTAAATTGAAAAGACATCGAGTTAGTTAGCACAGTATTGGTAGTCAACTAGAAATCTGCATTCATAGCAGTTAGGTCTATTGTGAAAGTGAATGCGCTAATGAACCAAGGCAGTTTTCATTGCGGCATGTGTACTACATGTAGCCTGCTAGTGCAGCATTAACCTAATGGTATTGCAAAACAAAACAGGTGTTCATCAAACTTAAATTTGAGTCCCACTCAAAAAAGTTTGGGAACCACTGTATTAGGTTGTATTTTTTATTTTTTTTAGTTTAGATCATAAGCATTCAGAAAGTTTGTTTTCTTTAAATTGCAAGCAGCATAAAGCCATAGTTGGCCTAATCCTGAAAAGCAAAACGGACCAACTTACATACTAGATTGTTTTAAGTCAAGACTAAAAATAAAGCAAAAGATGAAAGTAAAGTTGCAGATCGACCAGATGTCAATTGAGTTGTTTTGCTTGCTCGCTTTGAGCAGAGATCCGATATCGGCAGTTGTTCTCGAAGGCTACAGTGATGACGCCCGATTAAATGACGATAGCCTATAGGAAAAACCTCTCGGCAACAACTTGACAAGTTTACTGTAACAGCGCATATATTGCAAAATTATGAATAAAAAATACTGCACTTGAAATAAAAACAGTATTGTGACGGCATAGTGATGTCAGTTTGACGTCATTGTGTAAAATTTAGAAAAGGTGTTGTTTGGTAAGCCAGGACCTAATAGATTTAGCAGTTCACCAATCACGCAATTGTGACATCACTATGGCGCATTTATATGCAAAAAGTTAACATATCACAGTTATTTGGCAGCTAACACCCACACTTCGTTTCTGCGAGCGAAGAAATGAAATGGACTGTCGTAAGAAGCTCCGTAAAAAGAGTCTTTCACAATCTTGTCATCGGAGATTCCGTTCCTCAGCAGATCTGCATGAAGCTGCATCACGTTTTTTTGGTAATCGTCTTCCTTTGCGTATCCATCAAAAGTTCTAAAAATGACGTCATGATTAGATAAGCAAATTTTTGTTTGTCCCATTGTTTCACGTGTTAACTTAGTTTAGATCGCTTTCACGAAAACGCAAAAAGCAAACACAGCGAATTTAGTTTCGAATCAATGCCACGTAACCTCGTAATATTACCAGTTGACATGAATACAAACCTGACGTAAGCGACCATTTCGTATCGTTTCTCTCCGTACACAGCTGGGTTGTTCGGTTCTGGAGCAGAAGATTGAAAAGCCTTTGGCAGATAGAAGGACATGATGTAGGAACGATCGCACACCACGCATGACTGACCATGAAACTTGATAGTAACCGGGACGGTCATGGGAATTTTCATTCCTGGAAAAATACGTTTTATATAATGTGGAAATAGAGGCCCAAGTTTACTCTCTCAGGCGGAACACTTATCAATCTACAGAAAAAATTTTCTTAGTTGTGCTTCAACTACGCCAACCAAAGAGCGATTTGCCCCACAAGGTTTACAGAGCACCAAATGCAAATAGTTAACGGATTGATGCTCTCTGGCCACCGCTCAAGTACCTTACGAAGTGTGGGGCTGAGATTACGTTCAAAAATTAGATTAACAAATCGGCTTAATTTTGAACTTGAAATTTTCGGCTACAGGTTAAGCTGATTTCAGACAGTCTTGCTCATTTGTTACAATGGAAATACCGACGTCTTATTACCAACAAAAATCCACTCCCCCTTACTTTTCTTGTTGTCCCCTTCAATATAATCAAACAGTCTCATGAAGGTCTTGGATGATTCCATCGCCATACCAACCATTTTCGTGCTCGTCCAGTTGGCTGCCGCGTAGCGACGAACTTCGAACGAATTATCCTGTAACAATAAAAAGCTAAGTATTTAGCAAAAATATTTATGTATGGGCAGGATTAAGCTAAAGCGTTAAGTCTCTAAATAGTCTTAACCACTCTGATTTGCTAATTGCTCCACCAAACCACTTCTGTCCCTCGTAAAAGTGATTCACTGAGATCACAACAAGCCAACTTGCCGAGTGTTTCTTGCACACTATCTTTCTCGTGCTGCTCGCCAAGCAGGAAAGCTGAAGAAGTTTGCGTTTTTGGCATGATCTCGTTAAGACTGAAACAAGCAACTCATCGCCTTTAAAGTGGACGTTCTAGCCGCTACCCCATCGAAGCATTAATCTCTACTCCCTCCATATAGACCTAATAGCTACTATTATTATGAAATCACAAAACGTTGTCTATCAATCTGGATCGAAACCGCAGTGTAAACATGTGCACAGTAGTCTGCTCACGGCAGACAATTGAGATATTTTTGCCTATGAAAAACAACTCTAATGAACCTCTCGTTGTTAAAATTGCTTACCTTAGGTTGGTATTTTTCCAAAGTATAATCTGGCTGTTCGTAGCCATGGTACGGTTTCGCAATTGTCAAAGCGGCAATCGCCAAGAAGACAACGATCAAAGATTGCATGATTTATTAAGAGTTACAAGAATAAAACAACTAAATCAAAGATTGTAGCCTAAAGTCAAAAATAAAAATATATTAAAACTTCACGGGAAAGGGACGGCAATGTCTTTCTTTTTCTCACGCAAAAATAAATAACTAGACCCCAATTGTTACATTAAGCAAACAAACAAAGAACTAAAATCACATTTAATCCCTCAAATATAAGAGATATATGCTCCATCTTTGGCCAAACAGCATATAAAGTCAACAACTGCTCAAGATCACGAACAGATAGCTCACTACTTGGTTGTATACCCTAGCCAGTGCCTACGTTTTTAAAATTAATCTTAATTTTAAAACTTTCCAAGATTTTAGAACTTAGAAGTTAATATTAGCAAGGGAAGCAAGTTTTCAAGTCTTACTCTGCAGAAACTAGATTCAAAGCGATCTAAAACTCGAGAAGAATGACTTAAGCTTCCGCTCTTTTACTGGTAGCATTGCCTGAAAAATCGAGTTTGGTGTTTGGTCTCGCTATCGCTAACGCATCCTTTATATCATTGGTCATTTGGTTTAGTTACATAACATAATCAGTCGTGCGTAACGTGAATTATTTGTAAAGCATCAAAACGGCTACAGCGTCATGATTTTGCAGAATTTTATGGTTGTTTTTTAAAATTGTTGGTAGCCGCGCAGCTCAGCATCATGCTTGCAGTCTGCAAAATTGCACTGCGTAAGCGCTGTAGCGGTTTCGAACCCGGATTTTATGTTAACAGTGTTTTAATCCAAATTTTCTTGTCTCACCTATCTTTTCGGCGCATTTGGTTAATTCTTTTGTTTGCGCAGTTTAGTTAATTAAGGTACATTTAAGTTTCTGACGCCACAGTGTGACAGACTTGTTATACTCAACAAAACTGTTTAGTTTGATCAAACCTCAGCACCTTTGTTGTCATAAATTTTGATCCTACGGTGACGGTAAAACCTTTGGTCGGTTACAATAGAGCATCTCTGTGCTTAGGGATTGCGATAATACAACTAACACAGCTCGCTTTTACCTCAAGCAGTGCAACCAAAAGGGAAACCGCCGTGAAGTGTCTTTTCCGAGTGCACTGTGCTGTATCCAAATCAATCGTGAGGCTCGAACTCAGGATTATTGTCGCCACAAACGGTATTTTAGGGTCATTTCATGGCTCTGTCCACTGCCGTGTCTCAATGAGTGATGGCTGGCTTTTACTTTTTGTGCTATTCAGTGGCTGCATGTTTTTCAAAGAAACTTTTTGGCCACTCCTCCTGCTTCGTCAATTGCTGTAGGGTAGTAGCATCGGCTACGAACTACAAGCGAAAATCTCGTAAGCAATTGTGATTATGTATGTCAACGGCGCACATTTATCTGTGGATCTTTCTTTCTTTGTGATCTACTCGAACCGGATAGGGCTAAGGCTATTGCACGCTATTTCATTTTTAATTTCAAGAGTTGTTTACCAGCACTGCACTAAATTGCTGGCTATTAAACGTGTTGTGACTTGAGATTTCGTGCTCAAAAAGTCTTAAAACTGTCATTGCAACTGCATACGTGATTCACTTCTGTAAACCAGCCAACTTTTTGGCAATAACAAAATTTTACGGCATATTATTGTGTTATATAACAATTCCAGGAGGTGATTTTACAACATCGACGAGATTCGGGTTATATAACTCAATATTTAATTGCCACTTAGAGTCAACTATTGAGAAATAACCATTTAGTTTATTTTGCCTTGTGTTACATCACAGCTTCAGTAATGACACTGCTTTTCGTCGAGCAATGTTTGGTTGTTTTAAAAACTTTATAACGCTTATATAACTCTCCTCTATCTCAGGATAAAAGCATGACGTGAAAGTCGAGGTCACATGTGTGACATTGTAAATTAATTTGAGCTTGGTTTGCGAGAACAGAACACGGTCAGAAACTAAAATTGCTTTATGGCAGCGCCTCTTAATGAAGACGCCAAAGTCACTTCTGATGACAGCAGTGTGATGAGTACACAACTTTACGGTATTTTGTCGCTATCGCTTGTTGCGGCGATACAACGAATGGCCCAAAAGTTGGCCGTGATGAATGCGACTTTCTCGAAAACTTGATTTTTTGTTGCGATCTCTCAACCTCCTTTGTTTTTCCTGCAAACATATGCTGACTGCAGTACATGGTTTTCAAAAATGCTGTCTAAGCAGAATTGCGATCGCTTCAGTCAGCACAGGTCAACGGCGTAGTCAGAAACAAAAATCAGTGGTAGCATTGAGGGGGTAGCTTTTGATAAAAACTTGCGGAAATTCTTTCACCCTTAATTTAAAAAAAAGATCCTCGCCTCGCCCTAGCACAGACGTCGCAGCCCCACTCGACTATTACGTCCATTTTTGAAGTGAGTTAAAGCGTTGTTTTCAAGGCAACTGTAATCGCGAAGGTAAAATCTCACCATCAGTGCAGTGTTAACACTTCTAAAGAGCAGAATAATTGCATGCCCCCTTTCAGCGCTGTGGCAGCAGTAGGTTTACGACAATGTAGCCTGCATTTGCATTCCGTCAATATGAAAAGGATTTCTCTTCAATCCGCTTCTCGTCAACATTCACCAACCAGATAAAAAAACAGCGTAACACAGGTCTACCAAATGACGATGATGCATGTACAAACAATACGTACTAAGCTAACTGAAGAATAAAAAAGTAGGTTTACAAGAGATTAAAGTGATTTGTCGTAGATTTCCGCATTGAACTTCAGCAACTGAAGGAACCAAATTGCTTTTGATTCACAAAAGTCTATGACCTGTAAGCCAGGAAGCCACCCTCCTCTCATCCTTTAGCCTTAACACACTGCTGCCCACAATGGGGCATTTTTTAACGATTTTTTTCACTTGGCGTTTTGCAATAAGCGGTTAATTCAATGCAAGTGACAGCACGCAAAGCAAGCAGATTGTTGAAAACTAAGAAGTAGGTCTAGACAGTTGTTTTCAAATGGAAAGCGGGTCGCTGTCACTATCCTGCTAGTCCGTAGAATGACATTCAAGAGAAATAATGTGGTTCGAAGGCTTCTTTTGTTGATATTCAAACAAGTGTATGGGCAAACTTTGCTCAGTTTCCCATTTTACTTTTTTGATTACTTTTATTGCTGAAAACCAAGCAGATTTGTTAGAGTAAGTTTTCGTCAAAGGAATGAACTTAAGCTGTACCAACCACACCATTTAGCCGCTGACTCTACCAGTCAACAAAAACCTCGTTTTTTACGTTGCGTTTAATAGGATAGCTTGTTTTCAGCAATATCAAACGCGCAGAGTTCTAATATGAAAGAATTTTTTTTTATCAGATGAAATTTTTAAGTTATTGCCTTTTTAATATAAGTAAAAGTTATTATTAAGCTATAGATACATCTGTTACTGCTCAACACAGTGCTCTCTTACTATCAATCAAACTTCTGTGGTATTATAAGGTTGGTCATTAGCTTGCAACTGTACAAGTTTTGAGCACATGAGTAAGTGGTGCATTTCTCCATATAATAAAATATCTGGTATTCAACATGGATTTTCATGTAGGCACTAATTGTTTTGTGTGACTGAAAGACTGTTTAGTGTAGATTTAAATAAACGTAAACTTGATTAAAACAGCCTCAAATGTACCAAGTTAGTGCTTCATCAGATGTAGGCGTGGAAGCGTTACAGTTTACTCGAAAAGTTATTGCGTACATTAGAGTTAAATCTTATTGTCATATACTTGGCAATAAATCGGGAAAAGCACTAAATCGTTTGCTCAAAACTTGCGCTGAAATATTCGCTTCTCACTGCAATTGTACACTTACAAAAAGCTTTATGACATTACAGACGTTTGACTGATGCTAAAGCAAGCATTGTACTGTGCATGAATGGATGTAGTTGTAAGCGAACAATAACAGCAGATCATTTCAAATCTTGATGTGACAAAAAATAACTAACCTCACATTTGAATTTAGTTGCTTTTGATTATTCAAAGTCAGCTATTCCCTTGCATGACACCAGAATTGTGTTGACCAGTGTTACAGATAACGAATTAGCTCATTTATGTATTGCTTCCGGAATTTACAGGTTCAATGTTACCGGTGCTCAAAGAGGAAGACTCAAAATGGAACTAAAATTTCCAAATATATTTTTTGCGAAGTGCAACAACGAGTAAAAACGTAGAAGGCAAACAAAATAAACTTTATGAAACACCAATAATTGCTTAACATTTAATCAAACAATTGTTTAAAAGCCCCAGATTTTGAAAAATAGTGAGTAAAAGTGGAACATCAAGCATATAACATATGCTTGGCATCGGCGACGGATGCATCAAGGTAAAGCGTGATAACATTTTAGCACAGAAACGGCTAGGTAAAAGTTTAAGCTATAAACACCAGATATGACGACGGCGCACCACGTTGACGAAACAAAGAAAATGGGTTGTAAACGAGTATTGCACTTGTCGATAAAATATCTGGATACCTGAAAAGTATGTCTACATATCCAGGAAGATGCAGAATCAATAGACTTCCAAATTTCAATTTTAATTATACAGTACATCCTCGCTTATCCGGCCCTCGATTATCCGGCTCCTCGATTAACCGGTCGTGTTCAACAGGCAGACACGTTTTATATTATTATGTAATAGTTACTATTTTGTGTATTACGGAATAATTATTACTATGGCTGGTTAATGTAGAAGATTTTTCAAATCAGTTAAAGTATAGGTTCAGTTTCTATTGGCTAAGTTTTATAATGGATAAGCGTGCAACAAAGAGAAAACGAGTAGTGCTAACAATAGAAGATAAACTGAAAGTTTGCAGATTGGCAAAGCAGACGTACCTAAATTTGTATTAATGAACCAATTCAAAATTGGGAAATCTACTTTAAATGATATTTTAAGAAGTGAAGAAAAGTTAACACAGTTTAATAACTTATTTTGTTGAACTATGTGATTTTAAACTTTACCCAAATGTCTCTTTCGTTTAGCATTTAAATTGTTTTGTGGCTAAGCTTGTTCTCATACTAACTTCGTTTTTTTCGTTCTTTTTTTCTTAAGGTCTTTTCTTATCCAGCCAAATGCTTATCCGGTCAAGATTTTGGAAAAAGGTTGCCCAACATGACCGGATAATCGAGGATGTACTGTACTTCGAAAAAAAATACAAATGGGTTGTCTGCTACGGGTCTGTATACACGGTATTCTACAAAGGTCTTTTAGAGTCTTGATAAAAAAACAACAAACACAGGCAACACAAAAACCGTGATAACATACCTTTGCAAAAACACAACTTTGGACATAACAATAAAGCCAAATTGGTTACGAATTTACATATAAAGTACTGTAACGCAAAAAAAGTAATAACAATACAAGGTTTGCTAGCTCTATAAGCGACCCTGGAGCACATAGAACAGCAAAATATTACTGACGACGTACATTTGCCCCATGTCAATTCGGCATCGTTTATTATAAGCGTGGAGAACTTCTAGGGCCAGCGAAAAATACATTATTCAATCTATTGAAAACTAATTTTCCTTTCCCGTTGAGACAAAAATTGGACAGAGACAGTTTGAACAGATCAACAAACAATGGTGGCTCCAAGTTTTCCAGAATTATACAACCACGTCACTCTTCACCGCCTCCTACTTTCTCTTCTTGTTTCTCCACCAGCCACACTTCATTCCGCCTATTGACCAACCGGAACGGGCTGTCATATCCGACCGCATAAAACTGATCCGGGTCCACTTTTGAGGAATCTACGCCGTGTTTGATAACATCATCGTAGAGCAGTTTGGCCTGCTCCCGAAATCGCGGGCGCTTCGCGAAACCAGAAAACGTCCTGCAAAAAATTCAAAACATCTGTCAAAGACAATTTAGGGCAATCAGTCACCACAGCATTGCATACCAAAGGACAACCCAAGAACAACACAACACTCCTCAAATTGTGATGCCAAAAATCTTTAGCATAAATCCTAAAAGTTGATAAAAAAAAACAGTACTTAAACTTGATGGTTTCTATAAAAAAAAGCAAGTCAAGTCCGACTGCCTCATATGGACTAAACTTGTTCCATCAAGATTAAAAAAGTTTTTGGTGATAGAATACCTTCTTAAGATGAGTAGTTAAAGCCAGGTATAGTGTGGATAACGTTCATGGACAACCCCAGTAGGATGTCTGGGCAGTGGGTACGTACAAGATCATCAATTATGCATACTGTAACCGAAAAAAACCTTCTCCTACCATGAATATAGAAAAAAAGTAAAAACTGTTTACAAACACCACAACTTACCGGACATAAACAATGATTTCTTTTCTGTTTTCAATAAAAACATCCGGGTTACTTGGTTTAGGAGGAGAATCCTGGAAAGATGAGGGAGTGAAGAACGACATAGAGAACTTTTTAGCATCATTTTGAGACATGTCCATTGTAACAGGGACGGTCATTGCCATTTTTTGGTCTAAGAAAAATGATTCTTAATAAACCTTTGAGAAAAAATGCAAAATCGCGCCTTCATGAAGCGTTTAATTTTTGTGCGAACACTATCTGATCTAAATGAGTGGTTTAGCGGGATATGCTTTCACATCTATAGAATGCAATACAAATTTTCTGAAAAAGCATAACTTTTGGTTGATTTCACAAATTGTTTATTTGGGATCAAAGCAATACCACTTTTTATAGATCCCCGAATAGTTTGCTCATAAGCTCAAAAAATGGGTCTGAAAATGGCTTTTTCTTCAGCAGGAGGTGCAAGGTGCAAATTGAATTGAGAACAGCTAGCGTAAGTCATTAAACTGTTTTTCTAAGTGATCTCTTTGAATGATATAAGTTGCTTAGACTTTTGTTATCTTACAGCAAATACAATTTTGCAATCATCTTCTAATTGTAACTGAAGAAAATAATAAAATACTTTACTGCAACTTATCAAAACACATAAAACTACCTAAAGAAGTTCTGATTTCGACTTATCTATTAATGCCATTGACAACGTAGTGATCGACATTGGTTCACAACAATCACTATAACGATTTTACAGCTTCGTTGCAGTTTTTGAAAAAAAAGTTAACTTTAAAGGTAGTACCAGAAAATCTGAAATCAGTGTGAACATTGTTCTACATAGAACTTGGGGGGGGGACAAAAACCAATCATATAACTTACCTTTGTTATTTTTTCCTTGAATATAACCAAATAATCTCCAAAAAGGTCGATTATCTTGATCATTGGTTTCAGAGGTAGTTGCCCACACTGCAGCAGGGTAACATCGAACTTGAAACGATCCATCCTGCAACCATGTTACAAGCATTAAATACAAGCAACTTGATACATTAACTTTTGAAAGTACTACATGCTCTAAAGCAGCATAGTTCAGAGCAACAAAATGCTGGCTCGTAACTATGAGATTGTGACTTCAATGTTCAAACGTTTTTTTGTTCAGGCATCCGACTGCAATTTTACCAGTAAAGTCGCAAACTTGAAGTAGAAATACACCACTGTGCTTGCAATATTGGTACTAATAATGTCAAAACCGATTTGAGTGCATTGCTTTAAGCATGTGTGCAAAGGTTTTTCCATCAATGGAGAACAAAAATGTAAAATAGAGTAGACTTAACTTAAAAAACCCATTGGTAATAAATTCTGCCGCTTATTGAATCCAATTTAACTCAGGACGAAATTCTTACTTCAAAAAAGTACCAACATAATAAGTCTAATTTTAGTCTAGTGAGAACTGTTTTAACCTGAACAAACAATATGACCTCAAATGATTAAAATGCTATTTACATGATTAATTTTTATTAACATAACAATCTTCTAATATGGTGTTGTATCAAAACTACAATGACCTTACAAATTGTATTATTATAGCAACAGCCCCATTACATGACCTTTCAGTTACATTTTACCTTTGCCACATTTAATTACATTTTCCCTTGGTCATTACTTTTTATATTTTATTGGTCAGACCTTTGGTTGCACTTAACAAGCTACAAAATTAGGCACTTTTTTATTTGTTACCCCAGGCTGTCATCTTGGATCTAATGCGACTTAAAATCTATGGTCATAGGTTCAAATCTTCACTGGCAGGGCACTTGGACAAGGGCAGTGTACATTGGAAATGCATTCAAGATGGCAGCCTGGGGTAACAAACAAGTTTCCAAAATAATGTGTACATGAATTATACATAATTTAAAAATAATTTGTGAACCTCCAACTAATGATAATTATGCATTCTTAACATTTGGTACCTCATAGTAGCAATTCAAGCTCTCAATTTATTGACATGCCAGTGAATGACTCTGGCACTTAATAAATCCAAAACTTGTGAGTTGGCCTCAATAAGCAGGGTCTACTGTAACAATAGTAGCACTACTGTCCAAATTACCAAGTAAATGCCCACTAACATGGCTAAGCTCATAGATTTTTTATAATGACAAAACAAAAATACCATGTATGGAAAGATATGTAGGAAGGATTTCAAGAAAAGTAAAATTGATAGTACTTTTTGTGCTAAGTGGTTGCTTTACTCTAAGAAAATATTGTGCAAAGACTTATGGCTAAGGGCGTGGGACGTTTCAATCTTATTGGTGCCTCCTGGCTGTACCCATAAGTGCCAGAATTAGTGGAAACTTTGAAACAAAATTACAATAAAGTTGCTCCAAGAATAACTCCATAAAGGATTAGTTGTGACCTAAAAATAAAGATCAAAACTAACTATAGCATCATTCTCTTTTCAATTGGTGTTTTAAAAAGCAATGCTTTGTGGCTGCTGCAAAATTTAACTTGATAAACAACAGACAGAATTTGCAGTTACTGATTAGTCAAGTATGCAACAATAACAATGTAAGTTAAAAATTGGCATTTCTTACCTCTGGTTGATTTGGCATTAGTTTCCATTCAGGTTGTTCATAACCACGGTATGGTTCACCCGGTTTTAATTCTGGTGCTTCAGGCCAAAGAAAATCAAAAAATCCCATTGTTTTTTTACAAAGTTGTCTGCATAAAAATTATCTTTAAAAAGCAGATAATAATGCTGATTAACTCTAAAACAAATAATTAGCTCTCAGTCCGTGCAGGAACTAAAAGCTGAAACTGGTTTCAGCCCGACACCAATAAACAAGTAAATGTACCTTGTGCAGACACCCCACACTTTAACCTATTGCCAGGTTTTATGTGAAATCAGTTGGAGAATTGCTTACATTAAGCAAATAAAAGAGAGTCGCTTGTATTATAATAAGTCTGTTATTGGAACTATGCCTGAAAAGTTGCTAACGATTAGCTCTAAATCAAAGCTACAGCCAACTGCTCAAGATAACCTAAGTTTATCCAGCGAGAGCAATATACTGGAATCGCAAGCAACAACTGATCAGAGCAAGCTAACTCAGAACTTTAGCATATCTTGATGGGATGAAGACTGGCCAAATGAACTTTCTAGTAACAATCTTTAACTGGCGACATTTTAAAATCAACACCCTTACATTTCGCTGCTTGATATCTGCAGTTCACGCGACTTGTGTATTGCTTTTCTAGTGAAAACCACCATTTATTTTATTCTGCTGGACACAACTTGTTGTGTAACGTGTTTAATGAACCTGAACAACAAGTTATGTAACTCTTGTGATGTAATACGTTGTGTTGCATTAACGTCATAAATTGACTGCACCAATCGTCGTGAAAATATTTGAAAAGTCTTGTCAATCAATCAATAGGAAGGTTGCATATGACGTCACAAATTTCGCGCCAAAAAAACTGGCTGACCAAAAGCTCTAATTTATGCTGGAGAGGTATAAGGCAAACACCAACTTTTGGGGTTATTTTGAAAACTAATGAAAAATTAATTAAAATTTGGAATGAATTATTGCTAGTTGGACTCTCGGAAACAAATAAATTTGACCAAAAGGAATTTGGTTGAGATTTGATCTTTCAGTTAGCTAGTATAAGCCTAGCACAGTGTGCTAATTTTTAAAAAATGCCCCTAAGAGAAGTGCTATCTAACTACCATTTGCTCCTCACTTAAAAATAAACTACACCAATTAGATACCAGTCGGTACATTAGCAAAAACAACCATTATTTGATCATTACTACCGGTACGGTAAGCTTGCCAGCAAGTTTACTTGTTGTGTCCTTGGGCAAGCCATTTAACGGTATGCCTCCATCTTTATGTAGCAAACAGGTGCTGGGGCCAAGCAGTCTACCCGTAGTGGTGAACCAATGTGACGAAAGACATGCAAACAGAGCATGAGCTCATACGCATTGTAAATATTATTACAATATTTGGCAACATTTAATGCTTTAAATCTATTTGTTACTTCGCCAAAGTTTCAAACTATTTTCAGCTAATTGTTGCTTCGCCAAAGTTTCAAACCATTTGTTGCTTCGCTAAATTGATCAGTTGGAGTTCCAAAACTATTTGGCTGATTCTGTATCGTTCTATTCGTCCCATTGAAGAAAGAAAAGTTGTTTCTCCGTTTCATCTCGTTGGTCCGTTGGATATCCGAACTCGTGCCCTTTACTGCTCAACTTGAATTGATCTCCGGTGCTTCGATTTCTGCTCGGGAAATTCCTTTTGAAGAAGATATTCTGCAGCCGCGTTGACGTCGTCTATCTGATTCAACGAAGTAGAAATTGGACAATAATCGCAGAACAATTAAGGTACTGTACTTTTCGTTATTGTTCGAACTCTTACAAACGCCTATTTTTACGGCTATAACAGGATCGTTCTTTGTTCGCAAATTTAGTGTTGTAGAATTATTTTACGAGTGTTTGTCAATCATGGATCACCACAGTCGTGACTTAAGTGCAACTCTAAAAGACTTAGAAAACAAATATTTAGTATCTGACGGTCTGATGCTTAACCCTGAGAACAAGAACGTTTTGAAAACCCTAATTTCTAGTATTAATCTCGATCATGATTCTTTAATGGCTGAATGCATTTTCTTATCGGAGGAAGACCTGTTACCCGACACACAAACCAAAAGGATTAGCGTTGAACAAGCTAAATTAGAATTTGACGCCAGGGTTAAAAGTTGGTATGAAAGTGTAGACTCGCCTCCCATTGGCACAAAATCTTTGTGTCCCCTTTCAGCACCCGGGTCGAAGGGATCCTCTTTAGATGGCGGTTCGAGAGGTTCAGGACGTAGCTCGCGATCTTCACTCTCTAGCTTTAAACGCAAGGAAAGCCTTGTGAAGTTAAAGTTGGCTTTGTTTGCCAAAGAAAAGGAAAAGGAAAGATCGCAAATAGCGGAAGAGGCCGAACGAGCTAAGGAAGAGGCCGAACGAGCTAAGCAAGAGGCCGAACGAGCTAAGCAAGAGGCCGAACGAGCCAAGCAAGAGGCCGAAAGAAAAGCCAAGCAAGAGGCCGAACGAGCCAAGCAAGAGGCTGAACGAGCTAAGCAAGAGGCTGAACGAGCCAAGCAAGAGGCCGAAAGAAAAGCTAATCAACAAGAAAGGGCGTTGGACGTAGAATTGGCCAAGTTTGAGGTTAAGGCGTGGGATGAAGCTTTATCCGATAGAGGTGACAGATCGAGACCATTAAGACGACCTATTGCGCCTTTATCAGTACAGATTTGCGAAACTTTAAGAAATGCGGAGAAAGGGTCAGAACAGAACGTTTAAAAGAGCTGTGGCTAGGAACGAGCAATGTTCTTTGGAGGACAACAAAGCCATGACGATGGCAAATCATTTAGCTACGTCAAAAAGCTATAACAACGTAAGAAAATTTGATGGCATGATTAGTCAATATGAACAACTTACAAATAACTCTAGGCCATCTAGAAAATTCGCGGAACCGGAGTATGGGGAAGACAGAAGGAATGTTCCCCTTCCGGTAACTCACTGGCATGCTCCTGCTGGACAGTCCGCGTCGATTCCAATCCTTACCTCTCAGGACTATCCACCTCCTAGACCGGTAATTCCGAATTTCGACGGAGATCCTCTAACCTACTGGCCCTTCATACGTAGTTTTGAAGCACACATTGCTACGAAAATGTCTTCAAATTCCGCAAAATTAGTCTACCTTTTACAACATTGTTCTACGAGAATTAGACAGAACTTGGAACACTTGGCTCGCGATGCCGAATCTGGATATGGACTAGCCATGGACAGTCTATATAACGACTATGGCCAACCACACATTGTCGCTCACCATTGTGAGCAGAAACTCCTGGCTGCACCAAGGCTGAAAACAAAGGACTCAAAGAGACTAAAGACTTTGTCAGTGCTCATGGACAAATGCGTAGCTATGTTGAGGAACGTACAAGACTTTGCAACCTTAAACTCTTTAGGCACCATCCGACGAATTATCGAAAAACTTCCTGAACAAACGCAAAAGGACTAGGCCAAGTGGTCGTATCATGAGTTTAAGACTACAGGAAGACAAGCGAGATTTGAAGAGTTGGTGAGATTTGTCCAAGACGAGGCAGCAGAAGCAAACTCATTGTATGGACAGGTAGTATATGGAAACCTAAAACAGAGTCTTCATGTAGGACAGAGTGTTATCGCACCAATGCCCATTTTTAACTCACCGATAATCGAACTGCAGCCCTGAGAACAAGAGTCTTATTGCACGTATTGTTTTGTCGCACTTTGCTTTGTTACAATTATCTATTTTTACACTCGGACCTAAGCACACAAAACGCGTGGCTTCAGGCTCTTACTAATTATGTATATAAAGAAAAAGAAGTTGCTTCAAATTCTATTTTTGGTTCTTGAATGTTGCTGGTTCAATCGTGGATAAAAGTCTAGTCAATTTTCTCGCGCTGACCTATTCGAAGTTTTATTGTTATTCTGCAAATAAACCCATTGATTTTACTGTTTGATTTTAAACTGGTGCTTGGATAGAGAACAGTGCGAGGAAGGTCCTGGCCGTCCGCCTGTGACAACTATAATAGAAGATTCATCCCCTTCGAGTGGTGAATCCTTAACATAAAGAAATTGACTAGACTAAGCAATCTTCCGAAAGGTGATTCAGGCTCGTTACCCCCTTTCAAGGATTCGCGTTGGATTCTTTGAACTGGTGGAAAAGTTTGCGCGATTTGGGAAATCTTCGGCTTATCAACATCTTCAGTTGGAAATTCACGATTTGAAGGAACATCTTTACTTCAAGTTCAGTTGGAGCGTCGCAAGGTACCGTCTGTCAGTCATTTTTATTTTGAAACTGACGTCAAGGACTCAGCTATTTTACTTGGGAGACTGGCAGACATCTTATCTTGGCTCTTCTGCAAAACTGATTCTGCAGGAAGTTGAAGTCACTGTGCAATTCCACTTTTTTGCGAAGAATTCTCGAAGATCTTTGGTGCAATTGCGTGAGATCAGCGACATCGGATCTTCAGCGCGACAGTTCTTTACCGAAGACCTGGATCATTCTTTCCTTACGAACGGTTGGAATTTGTTTTTATTATTTATTTAATTAATTTTTATATTTAATCTACATACTAAAGTACAGTATGTCTTTCATTTCTAACATTAAGAATTGCGAAAATAACGTAATTCAATCGACATGTAATGGGGCGCCTTCCGCAGGGCATGTGGAGGGTGACCAAACTACTACAGTTGGGGAACTAGGCAACGACCTTGCATCCCAAGCCTACCCGATCATATCAGAGGTAAATACTCGTAAACTTTTAACGACAAAGCGACAACTTTCCATGCGTTTAAAGCGATCGCATGATGCCCTTGCAAAATGTTCATCGCACGAACATTTTGCCAAAGCCCTCGAACAATTTGATGAAATTAAAATTGACTACGCTAAATATAAAACGGCTTTAAACGACATCCTAGACCCTGAAGTTTCAAACGAGCTTCTAGAAAGTGTAGCTGATCTGTTTGATCAATGCCTTGATGTTTATGAAAATGCTAAACGGGGTATGTTGACCTCACCCAGGAAATTTTCAGTCCATCATGAGGACAATGGTACCATTGATGTCGAGCCTGAGGATAGTATATCGCAGGTTGCTGAAAGTGTCAGCGCGACATCAAGTGGCACCTTTATAGCCCGGCAAGTTAAATTAGATAAGAAACGGGCTGAACTTGAAGCTAGACATGCTTTTGTAAAAGCGGAAGCGCAAGCCAAACAACAACATGCTCTCGAAATTGCAAAAGCGGAGGCGGAAGCCAAACAAAAACATGCTCTCGAAATCGCAAAAGCAGAAGAGCAACTTAAAATCGCTGCTGCTGAATTAGATGCGGAAGAGAGGCTGATTGCGCTTTCAGAAAGGGGTTCTTCAGTGGCTGTCTTAAGCAGGGCAGGCCCCAATAATTCCTTGAATAACTTATTTGGAGGGCGCTCAAACTTTCGTGAGGCGTTTCGCGCAGACCTAAAACCGCTCTTAAAGAAAACGCAGTTAGCCAATTGTGCTGGAGAAACGAGTTCTTCTTTGTTAGAAGGATCGGTAAAAAGAAATATAGTTAGAGTTAAAAATAATACAGGCTTCTCGCGGGAAAATTCTGAATTTCCCAAACGAGAGAAAACTGTTTATAAATCGGCTGTTCCTAACTTTCAATCGGCGTTAGATCGCGTTGTGACTGATCGACATGATTTTCCTATGAATGGTAGCAATTCGCAAACTCGTGTAAAATCGCTTGTGGGCCCTGCTGTTGGAGATGGCGAGTCCTTAATACGGCCCTCTGTTGCTCATGGTGAACTGGCATTACGCGCCTATATCGAACGCCAAGACAGAAATGAATTTATAAATCTTGCCTCACAGATAGGCTATGACGGTAGTAACATAGACTTCGTTTTTTATGAAAACCAAATTCGGAGGCTTATGCACGAGAGTCCCTATGATGAACGTCGGCTCGAAGTTTTGAGAGCCTCGTGCATTGGCCAGCCTCGGGAAATGGTCAATTTGTTTTTTGCGCCTATGAGAAATATGAGTACCTCTAGGCGCATTGAAAGAGCCTTGGACCGTTTACGTCAGAGATATGGCGTTTCTGGTGGGCTTACTTCGGAACCTAAAATTGCGAAAATCCGTACCGGACCTAAGGTGTCAATGAGCATCGCTTCATTAAAAGCGTTCAATGAAGATCTAAACACCCTTGAAGTGTATGCACATGCCCATGACGAGCTAGATAAGCTATCTGGGCAATTAATGTTGGATACCGCAAATCGGTTACCTGGCGTACTTAAACGAAGATACCTTGACTACCTTGACAAAAAGAGTATCAATTTAAATCAACCGGGATTTGAGTCTTTGCGCGAATTTGTAGTGCATGAACTAAACTTGATGACCTCGGACTATGCGCAGTCGTTTTTCAAATCAGACGATAAAGATAGAGCAAGTGGGCCTAGCAACGGACATACGGCTCTTCGCGTCAGACAAGTTGCTGTGATTGGAGAACGTCCTGGCGCTCGCTCAGCAGAGACCGTTGGCGAAAGCTCGCGTAGCTGTAATAAAACTCAACATTCTACTAAACCTCCCCCGGTGTGTTTTGTATGCAACGACCCGCGTTCAAAACATTTTTTAACTGATTGTGAACAATTTAAAAGCAAAACTCCTGAGCAAAAGCGTAAAACTGTTATTGATGCTGCCAGATGCTTTAATTGTCTTTCTTTGGGACATTTCTCTAGAGAATGTAGTTCTTCGTCGAAATGTCGCTTATGCGGGCCACATTTTGTCCCCAAGCATTCTACCGCCTTGCATGACCTATATGTTAGGTCAGACTCGGTAAACCTTGGGGCCGCCAGCGCTGGGCATTGCCAGACTTCGGTGATGGCCGACGCTGGGAAAAAACAGACAGAGGCTGAACAAACAGTTGTGAGAAAACTGACCTTTAATAACGATTTGGTGATGCTTCGTACGAGTGCCGTAAGGGTTATAAACCCAGTGACGGGCAAGTCTACTTTGGCATATGCACAGCATGATACTGCTTCTCAGGCTACATTGATCTCAAAGAGCTTGAGGGACGAGCTTAGGCTCGCTACTAAAACGGATCATTCAATAACCATTCGCACCTTAGCTGAACAAACTATGCACAGTGGTGGTCTTACAAACTTTGAAATTGAATCACTTTCAAATAAAGAAACTTTTGCTATAAAAAATGCTTTGGTTGTCCCGGACTTTATTGATGATGAGAACGTTTTGCCTCATGCCGTAAATACGCAAAAACTTAGGCATTTCGAAGGGGTTAAAATTCCCACTATTCCTCAACGGCAAAGGATTGACATTTTGATAGGACAAACTAATAAAGAGTTGCTTACTGTTTTGGAGGAAAGAGAGGGTGTAAATGCGAGTGAACCTAACTACGTTCTAACTCGACTGGGTCCTATAGCCAGCGGTGGTCGCGTTGGGGTGAGATCGGATTCGCACCAGGTCTTGAAAGCAAGAGTAAACGTTGATTGTGACACAAACGAATGTGAACAACTTAGACAAGAAATTACTGAGCTAAAGGCGGCTTTGCGACAAGTTGAATTGGAGGACGAGGAGACTCAACCCTCTAGGAGTGAGGAGCTTGCGTGTTCGTTGGTGGAACCTAACGTCAAAGTAAAAGATGGTCGTTACGAGATTCCGGTTCCTTTGAGATCGGATATTGTTAAAAAGATTCCCAATAACTTTTCAAATGCCTTAGAGCGTACTATGTCTTTACGTCGGAAAGCTCTAGGCGATCCTACTTTAAACCGAACCCTTACAGACACATTTCAAGAGTTGCTTGCTGAGGGTTGGTTGACGCATGTGCAGAAGATAAAAGTTGATGGGCCTACTTGGTATTTGCCTTTCTTTGTGACGAAACAAGAAAAATCTCGTGTTGTATATGATGGTGCAGCCACATTTAAGGGAGTGTGTCTTAACCATGCTGTTTTGCCAGGGGCTAATCTTTTGAATAGGTTGACTGACGTTTTGACTCGTTTTCGTTTGGGTAGATTTGCGTGTATGGCCGACTTAAGCAAATGTTTCTTTCAAATTTCTATTCCAGAAGACCAGCGGGATCTCTTTCGCTTGGTCTGGTTTAAGGATAACGACATAAAACTTGGTGAAACCGAAATATTTCGGTTTTGTAGACATGTCTGGGGGATAAACTCCAGTCCTTACATTGCTCTTCATGCAATACAACGTTTGATTGAGGAAAATCCTACCAAAGCAAGTCGACTGACTTTGGAAGCTATCGAAAACAATCGGTATATGGATGACTTGCTCATTACTGCTGAATCCCTGGCTGATATTAAGGTTATTTCTCGAGAGTCGAAGTCACTGTTCGAAAGCAGAGGCTTCAGACTGTGTAAGTGGTCGGCAAATCACCTGGCTAAGCCGGTTTTGCTGAGTATTCCCAAATGCGATCTCGGCTCTAATATCCGAGAAATTGACCTTGGTTCAAACTCTATGCCAGACTCTAAAGCATTGGGCCTAATATGGGACGTGGAAAAGGACTGTCTCAAGGTTCATTGTAATAAAAATTTGACTATGCCAGCTAGACTCAGTCGTCGCGAAATGCTGCGCTTTCTTGCTGGCCATTTTGACCCACTGGGTTTTATCGCTCCTTATCTCTTGGGAGGCAAGTTAATTCTTCACCGAGCTACCTGTGCTGGTATTGGCTGGGATGACGAGCTTCCGAAAGACATGATGATCGATTGGAGTGCGTGGCTTTGTCTTGTACGGCCTATTTCAGAGGTTTCGATCCCCCGCTACTGCTTTTGGGAGGCCGAAACCGAGACCGGCGATGATGAAAGCGTTAGCTATCAGCTTCATGGGTTTAGTGATGCTTCGAATGATGCCTTGGCCTGTGTGGTCTATCTGAGGCGCTTAATTGGGCGACGATCGAACGTCGCCTTCGTGCATGGCAAGTCAAAACTGGTTTTGTTGTCTCAGACGAATTGGACAATCTCTCGAAAAGAATTGGAAGCGGCTAGGCTTTGTTCTGAACTGGTGTTCGCCGTGTCTAGGTCGTTACAGCATTTGTCTTGCAGCTTTCACTTGTGGACAGATTCACAAGTTGCTCTTAAATGGATTGTAAACCCGGATCTTCATCTTCCGCGATTTGTAAAACGCCGTGTAGATAAAATACACCTTATGACTTCGGCTTGTGACTGGAATTATGTTCAAGGATCTTTAAATCCCGCTGATGTTGGTACACGCGAAGGCAGCGTAAGGAACTCTGATTCCTTTGCATTGTGGCTTAGAGGACCTCCATTTCTTTTACAGGGATCTTTGGAACCCAAGCCCGTGAGCCCCGCCGTGGTTGTTCGTAGTGCCAGCATTAATTTAGATCTTTTGTCTCTTAAAAGCGATGCGTGCCTGGATCGGATAATTGAAAGCGCTCCCGATCTATACACATTAAAAAAACGTGTGGCTTATCTTATTACTTTCAAACAGTATATTGTCGCCAAATCACAAAAGCGTAACCTTTGTAAACCGAAACTTGATGCGGACTACTTGGATAACGCCTTCATGGAAGTTGTAAAATTTGTTCAGAAAACCCATTTTGGGACCGCAATTAAGCTTCTCCAGGAGAAGTCATCAGATGCTTATGATTTGATTCTAAAAAAATTAGGTAATAGCTTGTCAGATTTAGAACACGTCCGTCGTATCTCTGAATTAAAAACTCTGCGAAACCTGCGCCCCTGTGTGGACAATAACTTGATGTTGCGTGTTGAGGGTCGCCTGGAAAACGCTGATCTCCCAACAGACACTAAACATCCTTTAATACTCCCTAGCAGGCACCCACTTACTAGGTTGATCATTCTCGATGAACACGCTAAAGCTGGACATGCAGGTCCATGCTATACGCTAATGCGTACGCGGCAGCGTTTTTGGATTGTGTATGGAATTTCGAGCGTTAAGCGTTACCTGACGGAATGTGTAAAATGTGCAATGCGAAAAGCAACCCCTGTTCGACAGCTGATGGCCGATTTACCGGCTTGCCGAGTAACTGCCACAAATAAACCCTTCAAGTATTGCGGCGTAGATTATCTTGGACCGTATTTTTATCGCCAAAATCGTAGTAATTGCAAAAGTTGGGGTTTACTATTTACGTGTTTATGCACTCGTTGCATACACGTGGAAATCGTCACTAGTCTTGACTTGAATGAATTTTTGCTCGCATTTTCTAGATTTACAAATCTTCGGGGAGCAGTTGACACTGTTTATTCGGATAATGGCTCGACGTTTCGGGCCGCTGCTGATCGGCTTTCCTCGTTGCTTGGTTCGACAGAATTCTGTAATTCTCTTAGAAAGCGTAACATTAATTGGGTTAAAATCCCTCCATACTCTCCTAGTCAAGGAGGTAGTTGGGAAAGTATGGTAAAGTTATTTAAAGACGCCTTTAATCGCGTTTTAGATCAATCTCGACGTAAGCCTTCACTTATTGAAATACAGACTTTCACTTCAGACGCGGTGCGCATAGTAAACGATCGCCCGCTCACTTCGCTTAGCGATAAACCTAATGGTTTGGCTGTAATCACTCCTTCGTCTTTCCTGGGGCAAGGTCTTGCCCCCAATACACCTCTAAGTGCATTTCATGATCGGGGGGACTTGCGTCGTGACTTTCTTTATAATACAACTTTGGCTCATAAATTTTGGCTCTGTTGGATGCAAGGTTACCTCCCTACTTTACAAGGTAGAAACAAGTGGAGGGTAACTCGGAATAATATCTACACTGGCCAATTGGTCCTGGTTGGAGATGCTGAAGACATCTCAAGGCGCGGGGCTTATCGCTTGGGCCGTGTACACCGGGTGCACCCTCAGTGGGGCAACGGAAAAGAGTTAGTCCGTAGAGCAACTGTTGCTGTGTTGAAAGATTGCGGGGATGGTACAAATAAAATCGAATACATCCTTCGTGATATATCAAAAATTGCTCCCGTATAATATTTTATTGTATTTTATCTTTTGTTTTTATATTCGTATTTCCCGAGCATTATTGACATTTTTATGCTTCAAAATCTGTAATTTTATATCAGAAAATTCGGACTTGGCCTTTAGCATACGTGTTTAGTCACCTTTTCCTTTATTTATTGCACCGTCTATAGGAATGTTAATGATGATGGTGAAATACCATCAAAAAAAAAGAAAACTTCTGTATGCCTGACCACTGCATCAATGTTCTTTGAATATGTTAGTTAATCTTATTATTGTAGCGCCTTGGTGCTCTATATGTATTATGTTTTTGTTTGAAACTTCACCCTGTGTTCTTGTTTCAAAGGGGCCGCAATGTTATCGCACCAATGCCCATTTTTAACTCACCGATAATCGAACTGCAGCCCTGAGAACAAGAGTCTTATTGCACGTATTGTTTTGTCGCACTTTGCTTTGTTACAATTATCTATTTTTACACTCGGACCTAAGCACACAAAACGCGTGGCTTCAGGCTCTTACTAATTATGTATATAAAGAAAAAGAAGTTGCTTCAAATTCTATTTTTGGTTCTTGAATGTTGCTGGTTCAATCGTGGATAAAAGTCTAGTCAATTTTCTCGCGCTGACCTATTCGAAGTTTTATTGTTATTCTGCAAATAAACCCATTGATTTTACTGTTTGATTTTAAACTGGTGCTTGGATAGAGAACAGTGCGAGGAAGGTCCTGGCCGTCCGCCTGTGACAACTATAATAGAAGATTCATCCCCTTCGAGTGGTGAATCCTTAACACAGAGAGGAGCAACCATACTAAACACTACGGCTATCCCTGACTTTACTCCCAAGACTGGAAGTCTGACTTGTCCCTTTTGTGACGGAAAGCATGAACTATCTGCCTGTTCACGTTTGAAAAAATTGCGAAGGTACAAGCGTATTGCCTTTCTGATGAAGCAAGGCCGTTGCTTTCAATGCTTCGATGCTGGACACACAAGCAGAGACTGCAAATCTAAACAAAGGTGCAACGTAAAGGGATGCACTAATGACCGGCATCACACTCTGCTTCATAAGGATAACGCATCAGGGCTGGCCGATAGTGAAAAGGTACTGTGCGCCGCTACGAGGAATATCTATTTGGACCAAGATTCTTGTGGTCATTTTTTCATGACTCTTCCGATGAAGATACGTCACAATGGGAAAGAGCTGTTGACTTATGCTCTTTTGGATAGTGGATCACAACGAACATTTTGCACACGACGTATTGCTGATGAATTGAACGCTAATGGATCACAGCAGACCATCTCTATAAGTACGCTATCATCAGGAGTTCAGCCTACCTCCATAGAGACAGAGGCTATAACACTATTAGTGAGTGGTGTTGATGAAAACTGTATTGTAAGCCTTAGAGAGGTTGTAGTTGTAGACGCCATTCCTTTAAAGGCAGCTCAAGTGCCAGTTAGTAGCAAGTTGAATAATTTAGAGCACTTGAAGGACATCTCATTTAAAGAGCTTTCTGACAAGACCATCGGTCATTTAATTGGAGTGGACGCATCTGTGATATTTCGGGTACTGGAGAGTAGATTTGGACCGGAAGGAATCTCTGATGCTATCAGAACTTCTCTTGGGTGGGTGCTGTTTGGCCCAGCTTTTCGTTGTTTGTGTTGCGCTGAAGTGAGAAACAATAGTGCTACGGACACTTGCATGCATGTCATCCTTCCAGAAAATGCAAAGGTAGATCCAAGCTTACCTCCACACGAATACAAAGTCGGTTGTGGCCTGCACCATGATAATTCTCGAGAAGATCGCCTGGCACATAAAATAATGAAGGATTTGATCAAAATTGTCAATAGTCACTTTCAGCTACCCTTGCTTTGGAGACATAAGAATGTCTTCCTTCCCGACAACAGAGCAATGGCGGAAAAAAGGTTAGAGTCATTAAAACGTAGGCTCTCGAAGGACGAATCGCTACACAAAAAATATGCGGGCGTTATGTAAGACTATATCGAGAAAGATTACGCGGAAAAGGTCAGAGATGACAGCAAACGAAATGCTTGCACCTGGTTCCTACCCCATCACCCAGTTATGAATCCGAAGAAGCCGGACAAGATAAGAGTCCTTTTTGATTGTGCAGCAAAGTTTATGGGAGTGTCTCTAAATGACAAGCTTCTACAAGGACCTGACCTCCTCTCACGTTTGTCAGGGGTATTGACACGATTTCGACTCAAACCTATCGCTCTTGTTGCGGACATAGAAGTAATGTTCCATCAAGTTAAAGTCAGCCCGGAAGATCGAAGTGCGCTGCAATTCTTATGGTGGCCAGATGGAGACGTTGACAAAAGACCAGAGGTTTATAGCAGGGCTTCTCAAACTTTTTTCTTCTGCGACCCCGTTTTAAAAAATATTATTCTACGCGACCCCATTATGTGCACATCCACGTTAATAACATTAAAACGTTACCTTCCACTGCGAATTACATGGTAAATGTTTGTCCTTTAAGACGTGTGACATCTGACAGTTTGCTCACAACAAAATTACAAAACAATGCAAATGCACAAGAATGACAAAAATGTCGCTATAATGATGAACACTGAACAAAAACAAACCATATAGGCCTACAGTAAATAGTTATCAACCACATTTAATGGGATGGATGCGCTTGGTGTTTCTTGCACAAGTGATCCATTCGTGGAATGATACAAGACAATGCGGGGAGAAGAGCATCTTCAACAGTTTCCAAAGAGGATCGGGTTTTTGACTTAATGGTTGTAAGTTTTGAGAATGCCGCTTCGCATAAATATGTAGTGCAAAAGGGCAAGAGTTTGTCAAGGGCTAGTTCAGCAAGGGTTGGGTATTCATTTCTTGTCCTTATCCAAAAATCACATAAAGTCTGTTTTGAAAATAGAAGTTCCAAACCTTTGTCGCTAGATAAATCTGCAAACTCTTCTTGGGCTTTTAATGACAGGTGTGTGACATCTGACAATTGGCTTACAAATGGTTCACGAATCCAACTTTCTTTTCCTGAATCGATGTCCGTAGGAAAGTACTTTCGAAAGTGTGTGTGAAGGCTATTCAAATGATCGACTATGACCTTGACAATCAAGAGATTGGACAAGTGTTTTTCAGTTAAATAATCATCCGTAGCAGCAAACATTTCCAAATTACCATCTTCTGTCCTACTTTTCCATATTGTAAGCTTTTTAATAAAAGCTTCAATTCTATCATTAAAAGTAAAAATGTTGCATTTTTTTCCCTGAAGAGACATGTTCAAATCATTTAATTTTCCGAAAATGTCGGACAAATAGCATAGCTTAAGAACCCAAGCATCATTGAGAAAAAGTTCCGCAAAAGCAGACTTCTGTTCTGTCAAGAACATGACAAGTTCATCCTTCAACTGCAATAGCCTTTGTATACTGTAGCCTCTTGATAGCCACCTGATTTCCGCATGCATGAGTAAGCTTGTATAATTTGAATCTTGTTCTTTGCAAATATTTGTAAACAAACGACTGTTGAGAGCGTTGTTTTTAATATAGTTGATTATTTTGACAGCATCTCGAAGAACAGTGTCGAGATCAAGTGACATATGTTTGGCTGCGAGTGCCTCCCTATGGATCATGCAATGAGTAAACGTAACGCGTTCCGGAGTTGCATGTTCTTTCACTTTTGCGACAAACCCAGCACGCTTGCCCATCATTGCCCCTGCGCCGTCTGTACAAACTCCAATGCAATTTTCCCATTGTAAACCTGCAGTCGTAAAAAATTCATCGACTTTAAAGAAGATATCTTCACCTTTGGTGCGACTTTTTAAAGATCGACAAAAAAGCAATTCTTCTTCAACGTTTTCTTCATGTACATACCGCACGTAAACTAGCAGCTGTGCATTTTTTGTTACCTCTGTCGTTTCGTCGAGCTGAATTGCAAACTTTTGACTTTTCTTAAGGCGAGTGATTAGTTGCTGCAATTGGTCGTCACTAATTTCAGCAATTCTTCTGGCAACAGTGTCATTGGATAAGGGTATTTTACGAATTTCGTCACCATACTTTTTTCCATGTACGATTTCTGACATTTTAACAGCTGCAGGTAAAACGAGATTTTCACCAACCGAGAAAGGTTTGGTTGATTTTGCTATCAAATAACTGGCTTCATAAGAAGCATGCATATATCTCTCGTTCAGAGTGAAAAAATTTTCTGTGAACTGCTTCTGCTTCTTTGAGGACTTGAGAAGTCTTTCAAAATACTGTATTGGCTTGTCCGAAGATTCTGCATGTTTAGTGTTAAGATGCCTTTTTAACTTGGAGGGTTTCAAGCTTTCCGCAGACAAAGTTTCATTACAAATTAAGCAAAGAGGTTTTTCCACTCCGTCTTCACAACTACAAGTAAATCCATACTGCAAAAATGAGTCATCATATTTCCTTTTTCTTTTTGGCTTATCAACTGTTTTCTTTGTGCTTTCATTGTTACCACATGGATCTGTTAAACCTAACCACTGGTCCATAGTGAAATCAATCTTGTAACTGCTTTAAACTTTAGTCTAAAGTCCTTCTATGGTCTCGGAATAGTTAGGTTTAAGTGCTAGCAGCGACAGTGGCGTCGTAAAAAAATCTTCCTTCAAAAACTAGGCTACTCTGACATCGTAATGCGAGCAGTTAAGTTTGTTTTAATCAGCATTTCACTGCAATAATGGCGTAACAATACATCAATTGTTATGACTGCTTACACGTTATTGTTCGATCTTTCAAAACATCAGTTGCGGTCAATCCTCAAAAACACATTTCTTGGAAACGGATAGCCTATTAAATTGACGTTAAAAGTGTCGAAATAATTTATTATGACCATGTAATAACTTCGTAATAGTGTTTCGCGACCCCAAAATTTTATTACGCGACCCATAGTTTGAGAAGCCCTGGTTTATAGGATGACAGTCCATTTGTTCGGAGCAACATCATCCCCTAGTTGCGCTTCCTTGTGTCTAAAACAGACTGCAGCTTTATCCGCTGAGAATTGTTTATCTCAAACAATTGAAGCTATACAAAGAGCGTTCTATGTTGACGATTGTCTTATGTCAGTAGAAACCAGCGAAGAAGCCGCAGATTTGGCCAACGAGCTGCGAAATGCCTTGTCCAGCTATGGCTTCAGACTTAGAAAATGGCTTTCAAATTGTGAACGAGCTCTTCTTAAGGTGCCCGAGGAGGATCGTTGCGAGAAATACAAGGAATTATCGCTGGAACGCACAACAAGTCAGCGAGTGCTAGGTGTGCATTGGGACATAGTAGTAGATGAGTTTAGAATTAAAGTTGATATGCCAAGAAAGCCCTGTACGAGACGAGAAATCTTGTCAGCTAGTCATTCCTTGTTTGATCCACTAGGATTTGTTGCTCTAGTGCTAGTAGAAATAAAGTTGCTGCTGCGAGAAATGAACGGTGATGATTGGGATGCCGCCTTGTCTGAGAAGAAAAAGGAACGATGGAGAGCTTGGATTTCAGCGCTGTATTATTTGGAGGAGTTGAAAATACCACGCTGCCTTAAGCCCTCTGATATAAACGGAGAGTTGACCTATGAATTGCACCATTTCTCTGACGCTTCTGGAGAAGCTTATGGTGCCGTATCTTATCTCCGCATTGCCGATAAGAGTAGCAAGGTGCATTGTTCGTTCCTGATGGGGAAGTCGCATCTCGCGCCTGCTCCCATGACCACAATACCTCGTTTAGAGTTGCTGGCGGCTATTGTCTCTCTGCGTCTTGACCAGATGTTAAAAAAGGAATTGTCGTTGGTTATAGAAAAAACTTATTTCTGGTCGGATTCAACCTCCGTGTTGCTTAGCATCTACAACAGCAATAAAAGATTTCCTGTCTTCGTTGCCAACAGATTGGCAGAGATCGAAAGGAACAGCGACATACAGAGTTGGAGGTATGTCCCGTCGAAGTTGAACCCCGCAGATGAGGCGACAAGATGCAAGCAGGCACAAGCGTTCGTTGAGTCTTTCATGTGGTTGTCGGGACCAGAGTTTCTACAACAGGCTGAAGAGGAGTGGCCGGAACAATTGGAAAGTTTGGAACAACTTCCAGAAGAATTTCCTCTGTTCGAAAAGGGGATGCAGATTGTTAGCAATTTGGTCGTTCAGTCTACGATAGAAACGCCTACAGACGGCCTCATCGAACAGATTAAGAGACCTCTTACACCTAATGATGTACTACAGCTTTTTCCGGCGTCAGGTATGCCTCCGACTGATACTGTAAATAGCGATTCCTTAATTGTCCGTAAGTGGCGCCATGCCCAGCATTTTGCCAACCTTTTTTGGAGACAGTGGACCCAAGAGTATTTACCTACCATAAAGTATCGACAAAAATGGTATGAAACAAAACGTAATGTGATGGTGAACGACATTGTGATTCTTGTCGATAAAAATACGCCTAGAAGTAGATGGCCCTTGGGGCGAATTTTGAAAACGTTTCCGGATCCCAAAGGTTTTGTGCGCTCGGCAATTGTAAAAATGCACGGTAGTGAAGTGAAACGTCCCGTTTCGAAAATGTGTGTTGTTGTCCCAGCCACAAGTAAAAATGATATCCCATCTTGGATATCAACCGTTTGAAAGTATCATTGATATGTTATGTTTGTAAAATATGTATATAGTGTAAATACGTTTATATGTGTTTGTTGTAATTTGTTTTAACGTTGTTACTAATTTAAAGCCTTATGTATTATCACTGTTGTACAATATTTTGTGGGAAATATCTTCCTTTAGTCGTATATTTGGGGGGAGTGTAAATATTGTTACAATATTTGGCAACATCTGACGCTTTAAATCTATAGTTTTTGCGTAGCCAATCTGTGATTCGAACTCGCGTTGTGTGGTTGTTATGTTTGTTTCTCTCGAGGTATCGTCTCTTATTGATTAGTCGTTGGATTGGCAAGGTTGACCCTCAAGCGACGCAGTAGTAACTGCCTTGTTAACACAACTTTTACATCATTCTCAAGTTGACACGTTGCAAGAAGGATTACGTTGTTTGTAAAACCTGCACGTTTGAGTAGAAGTCAAAGAACTATCAAAGAAAGCTCGTAGATGCCAATGTCGAGAAAAGTTGGTTGAGCTGTTTCTTTGTTGATTGATACTGTTTTGGAGCTGTAGTAAAAAAGAAAGTACTTGGGGGTCAAAATAGTTTGAAACCGCTAACAACGCCACGCCATTACGCCGCTAACAACGCTACGTCGCTACAACGCTACATCACTACAACGCCAACGTCGCCGAAGCCAATCCATCTGTTTTTTCTTATCTGCTTATCACTTTTCATTATTTCCATTTTTATTTTTGCGTATTATCAATAAAAATTTATCAAAGAATTTATTCAAGAAAATCAGACAATAACAGCGTGACGAGAGGAAAGACGCGTTTCATCTATTTACAACTTCAGCTTCACTGCAATCGGTCTCGGGTTCGGAGACTACCCCAAGGGTCTCTGCTCCACGAACCCGTTACACGCATGAATGAATAAATCGGTATCGTAATTTTTACATTACCCTTGGTCCAGCAGCCTAGGTAATAGCCCAAAAAATTGTTTAAGGAGTAGTTAAAGTCACACAATTACATCTGACGTATCAATATGGCTGGCCTGCAATTACTATTGACAAAAATTTCAAAAACTTACTGATTTTATCCAACAATAACTAATCCAGCATATGACAAACGGTACAGAAGTCTGCCCTGTCATTTAGGCTAGAGTATAACTTAAATTTTCAACTTTTCAAAATGCTTATGCCACTAAATATACTGTATAAGTTACACATTACAATTAACTTAAACTCACCATTCCGAAACACGCTAATTAATTGAATATGAAACCCTCACAGAAGCTGGCTACAAATAAGCCTGTATGTTTAGCCCATAAAATTAGCCCAACTATTAGCAATAGCAAGCAAACCTTAGCACCTCTTATCTTACTTTGACATTAGATTCATTCCTTAACATCAGTAAAACAACATATTTAACGTTCATTTAACAACTGTCACGTTTCTTCATTTGCTTTGCAAAAAACGATATCACTCCTATTCAATTCAATGCAAAATCTCTGAATCTGGTCAGCCAGATTTTTCGAAAGCGTATTTTGACGACGTTTGATCACGTGCGTGCAACCTTCCTATTGATTTATTTTGTTTTATTTTTGCCCAAATCAGCATTCATAGAAAATAAATTTGACAGCAGTGGACAAAAAAAGAAGACGATGGCAAAACAATAGCGATATACTGGTAGGACCAAAATTTGGTAATTACGACCGACTGTGAAGTTATACGAAGCAAAGCAATAATTTAAGAAAATTATTAGTTGTTGAAAAGTTTTATTTTGCCAGAGGCAGGTTTTATCAAGAAAATTTAGAAAATTATGAATTAGTTTTGTAAAAAAGTAGCATTTCTCATGACTAAACGTATGCCATATCAACAAAAGAATAGCCTAACTCCCTTCAATGTATAAAGGGTTTACAACTATAAACCTAATGGCTCATCTTCTATGCTTTGATAGGGATAGAATATAATATTGGTCTTTTTGTGCCATTGTTGGATATGCTAGTGAAGCTAACAAAAAAAACTAGGTTTTTTGATGCCTAAAATCATACATAAAGCTGTAAAAGAGAGCAGCTTGAACATTTACCGTTACCCTTTGAGGATCATAAGATTCTAATTGATACCATTTGAAACAAATCCATAACTGTTGGCAACAATAACAAAATAATGGATTTCAGAAAGTGGTTTTTACATCATAAATGTTTCGACGTCACCGAAAATAAATCGGCCTAGAGGTGCTACGAGAAAAGGCTGATCAACAAGACTACCGTTGCGTTTTTGTGATTAATTGCATAAAAGCGGAAATGCACAGTCGTTATTTATCCCAGCCCAACCCCACCATTTTTCCATTCGCTTGTCTTCTCACTTTGGTTAACTTTTATTGTATATAACTGCATTTCATGTTTGTTATTTCATGTAGTTCTTGTTTGTGATCCGCGGTATTCATGCTTGTGATCTGCCTTTGTTGTTTAGCTATAATTGGGAATTAGTTGGCAACATTATCTTTGTTTATATCAGTAACCCAGATTTAGTGGGGTACAATTATCAGCAAACTCTACTTGTTTATATTATAATTGGGTATGTCGCAACCACTTACTTGGATTGTTTGCTCATTAATAATTTATGGGATGTTTTGTTTAAATTCATTCATGCGTTAATTTTGTATTTTATCATTAAGTTGCGTTACATCACCTCATTTTAATTTACCTTTCTGGTTATTTTGCCTTTTAATCACTTCGCAGTTTTTGTGCACCACCGGCAAATTATTAGGTGATGTAGTTTAGTTTTGCATTTTTTTAATCAGTTTGAAAATTTGCGTCTTGTGAGCTTTGAAACTTTTCTGGACATTCGGTTGTTTAAAAAAGAGTTTGTAGCTGGCAAAAGAGTTAATAAAATATTGTTACAAAACTATTTTGTGGTTTTTCTATCAACTCGGAGTCTTAAGATAGTAAACCGCTACATATATTTTGGTGAGAACCCTGACGTGATTGAAAATAAAAAATTTGACAATTGAGCGTTAAAAATTTTCTGCCGCTTGACAAATTGTGGAACTTTTATTTCGTTTAATCGCTTGGAACTGGATCTAAATTATATTAAAATTAAGAATTATTATAGCTTGATTAATATTAACGTAGTATTCTATTATGTCGTTTTTTAAGCGTGATAATTCAGGTAGGCTTGGTAAGCTTTCCCGCCAACAATCAAAAGAAATTGTAAGTTCTTCTAAATCGTTATTAGACAGGGCTCTACCACTGGCAACTGCCCAATATCCATCATCGCCTTTTTTGTTCAGCACTAATCATACGAGCACTTATTCTTGTTCTACTTTAACTACAGGTGTATCGAACAAACGATATGTGCCACTGAAAGATTCCATACCGTCATACTCACGTGTCTATGTTTCCACTCCACTTTCAAACAGCTACATTAACAGGTATGAACAGCCAAAGAGCGCAACTAGTTCTCATCTTTGTCAATTCAATCTTAGAACAAGTAAGTATAATTCAGAAGTTTCAAAGAGTCATCTAGATCCTTCTGGAGGATTAACGTCTTTTCAAGGATTTGCTAACTCTAGTGTTCTACTAAACTCTGTCCCTACGTTTTCTGAAGAGAGTCCCGAGCTATGGTTTAAAGTCTTAGAAGCTTCTTTTGAAGAACAAAAAATTTTTGCGAACTAACCCGCTACAGGTATTTTGGTTTAAATAGTCTTTTTAAGCTAAATTAGATATTTAGTTGTACAGTTGATGCATCAGTTGGTCTTTCTTCAATGTGATTGCTGGGCTTTAACTAAATTTTGGATAGTTTTAACTGCTTACAATTTGTTATTGGTATTGCATGCTACTGCAGTATTCTATCTGAATAAGATTGTGATAATGCAATGGTATTGTAATGTAAGACTGTAGTGAAGTTGGAAAGGATAAATACGGCTAAAGGTTTCTGTGCCAAGAGAAGTCAGTGCATTCCTGAGCTGCACAGAAATAATAAAAGAATTCTTTTTTTTTATTTACCATATTTACCTTCCGTTCACGAGAAAGCGAATTGTATCGCTATGTTTTGGACGGTAAGTCCGCACTTGCTTGGGAGTTACTATTTCCGAGGTGTCTGGGCCGTCTGTCTTCCACATGAAGGTGGGGCGTCCCGTTAAGTGCCTTGCCCAACGACACAACAAGCAAACTTGTCGGCTTGTTCTCCATAACCTCCCATAAATGCCGAACGCCAAGCAGAAAAGCTATAGATACCATTTTTTAAAGTCTTTCGATATGATTTGACAAGGGAAATGAACCGCAGGTCTCCCGACTGCGAAGCGAACGCTCTAACCACTACGCCATCACGTTGGTCCAAGGCTTAACAATTAATCATTGTGGGACATATATGACCCAGTGTCTGTCACAGGGTTAAGGAAGTGGCTATTTTGATGTCCACGGAATTTTATCCTTGGAGACTGTTTTGCCGTAGTCATTTACGAATGTTCATGTTGCCATAATTGCTATAACTCTGCCTTTGCCGCGTGGATAGTGCACCAGTTTTAAAATGCAATAGTTGCGGGTTGGAATCCTGGCTGGCAAGGCATTTACAGAAAGGCAATGTACACTGGAGGGGGAGGCCAGGTAGGTCAATGTATGTGGTAATGTACAGGGTGCGGTAGCTAAACTTGGAAAATCAAATTATACGAGTAATATAAGAGGAGACTATATTTTCACAAACAACAAAACAGATCGATATGAAGGTAACGCAAGTGCATAAGGAGAATAAGAGACAATTTAGTCAACATGGGAAGTGTTATTATCTACAGTACATTCACGAATATAACAAAAATAATGTTAAAAAATAGTCCATGTTTTGCTGCCCCAGTTTTCAATTCCATGTTAATGCAGTCTACCCGTCGTGGTGGCCTCAGTTTAACTGAAGACTTGCAAACCTAGCGTGAGTGCTAACGCAGTGTGGCATATATATGCATCTTCCTTCGTAAAGCTCCCAACAAATAGCTCAAACAATGAAGTAAGCTTGTGGGCTACCTGAATGGCTGAAATGTCTTTTAAGTAGATTATCAGCTATTTGTTATCTGCTAATATTGTCCTCATATGTTGTAAAGTTGTTGTTTGGGTCAAATCCAAGATTTTGATTAATTGTTTTTGACCATCTTTTCTTTGCTTTAATCATCATCTACATTTAATTAATATTTCAAATTTTAAGCTGTATTTAGCAGCAAATGTGTTGCAAGCTATCAGCCTGCACTTAGAAAACAATTAAGCACCAAGCGTTGCTGCCTTTCCAATCTGGGCAATAAAAAAGGCTAGGGATGAAGTTTACATCTGTCAGCAGAATAAGTAAAGTCCCAATGACCTAATTTGTGCCAGTGCCCCAACAACTCAAGTTATCATCTCAGCACATCAAAGTGCTTATGACATGGAGTAGAGAAACCAGTGTTGCTTTTAAACTTACCACTCAACTGTGCCTACTAATCAAACTTTTTCCTTTACTCATTACATGGTTTAAAATATAGTTCTAGCTGGTTACCCATAGCTTTTTATTTCAGATTATGTGAACAAATTATTAATGTTGTTATTGTCGAGAAATTTACAAAACTTTTTTGACCTGCTGCACAAAATGTCTGTTTTTCGATCCTGTGCTTAGTATAATATCAACAAGCAGTAAAAGGTAATTGAGTGTTGGTTCCGCTATCTGAAAGTAACTAAATTAAAATATGCTATCTATTCTTAAAACTGTGCATTTTTTTTTTATTTAAGTGAATGCAATACCTAAAGACAGAGGTGTACTCTTGATTATGGAATTTATTGCTTTTAGCAAAATTTGGAAGTTGCTAGATAGTAATTTTCAGCATTTTTATTACTGAGTGCCTTTTACCCTTTCATAATGAGATCCAACAAGGTTAGAACTGACCGCGAGCTATTAATCTGATGTAATGCAGGGTGGGTGAAAAGTAACTCCCTATTTTAGATTTAAAATAACTTTCCTATCTATGAATAAATTTTCAAATTTCTTTCATATTTACGTTCCTTATGTTTGGGGAATTCAAATTTAATCAATTTTAAAGCAACTGCAGAATTAATTTGATTTTTTTTCACTTCAGATATGAGTGAACGTCTTACGAACCACGAACGAGCTCAAATAGCTTCCCGCTATGAAGTGTGGAAGTCGGTGGTGCAAGTGCAAAGATGGTGGAGAGAACATCATGAACATCGTGCCTGCTTGGATCCGAAGACAATAAAGATATGCCATTCAAAGCTAATGACAACTGGATCTGTCAAAGATGCACCCAGAAGTGGACGTCCGTCAAAATCGGAAGCCGAAAATGACGTCGAGCTCTTGCGCGAGATGTTTGACAAATCCCCCCACAAATCAACTCGCCAAGCTGCTCGCGAAAGTGGTTTGTCCCAACATACAGTCCGCACAATTTTGAAGAAGGAACCGCACTATCGTCGTAGATAACAAAGATTTTTGAAATCATTGATTCATAGATATGAAAGTTCTTTTAAATCTGAAATAGGGAGTTACTTTTCACCCGCCTTGTAGATTACTAAATGGTACCATAAAATGTTGGTGATCAGTTTTGAATAAAATTTTCTATTTTAGCTTATTGTTTTTTAACAACAAATATTAACTGTTCCTCACAGATACAGCCAATACCTTGTTTTTCATATTTATTTACAAACATTTTTGCAACAGAGCTAATTTTCTGTGGTTGTGTGTTACTTATGTATATTTTTTGCTGTTATATTTGCAATCTGAAAGTTAGAATTTAGTTGTATAAGTAGTTAGCTTGTAAAGATTAAATCTATTTTCTAATAATGTCTAATAAGTCACCAGCTCTTAATCTTCGTGCGGCATTACTCACTTTTGGTGGTAACTAAAACTCCATTTTCAAGGACAGCTGTGTAGAATTAGATTTATTAATCTTTCCTCTTACTTGTTTTATGTAGTTTCTGCAAAGAAATTGTGGAATGCAGCATTACATGGAATGAAAATATGGAAAATTCTATGCACTGTTAAGTATTCTGGAAGAATTAAATGACACATTTGTATCCTACATGGACTACTGCACTATGCAGGTTTGATGCTATAAACCATTGTTGCTCCCTTGTAGCTTGTTGTCTTTTTGATTGAATGTAAAATCGGACTAGGCTTTTGCTGCTTTGAAGTGCCATACCAAAACTATGATGTCACAAAGGCGTGATTGCAACGTTATTTAAAATGATCTCAAAAAGTCCATTTCTATTATTAAACAAGTACTGCTTTGTACGAGTTGTTTTTGTTTTTTGCTTGTTTATGAAGCTGATGCAGCAGTTATGCTGATCAGCGGTCATTTTTATATCCATATAAACAATTAATTATGAATTTTTTATGTGACATACTGAGTTACTGAGTTGTTAACTTTGCAAAACTGCAGACTTTTAAAAAGTATTCTTTGTGCAGAGTAAATATTGATGAAAAGCAAAGACGATATATATAACTTTGCAAAGTCTACCAGAACTGATGCTGTCATGATTCCGGTGACTTTCAGAAATAAATGCATTCAATTATTGACTTTATCTGATCTTGGATGATTAATCATATAACTGTGGCAGAGTGAATTGGTTTACCCGAGACCACAGGAAAAGAAAAAGGACTGCTTTGTTTTTCGTTTTTGTGGACAAATTTTCTTTATTCATTATCAAAATTGTTCATGAAAAATCTAAATCTTGACCATCACATTCGCATACATTTTAAGCTTCTTTTTTTTGCTGCTACATGTAAAGATACAAATATTGTCAAATTAAATAGAATAGTTTTATATTCATATTGTTTAATAAAAACTTGTGTTATTTAATGGTGTATGGGTTGGTTTTTCTTATGCACATATTATTGGTTCGGCTTGATCGTACTCGATCACTTTTTCTAATTGAAATTCAGTTATGTTAAGCGTAAATTCTCATTGCGCAGTGACCAATAACTCAACCTTGACAAAGCTTACGTGTGATCAACATTTTTTGTTGTGTGTTGTCTACGTCAATGCTATACGAGAGACTCGGTTTTGCTCTATCTTCTCCCTCCCCTCTTAAATTGTTCTTATCATGCTATTATTGTTTTTGCATGAAATGCCACTGAGGTGGACCTACGGGTTAAGCCCAGACCAATTTCAATGCTAAGAGCAAAGCTGTGAAGCTCGCAATGATAGAATTTATCTAGGTTTTAAACATAGGCCCTCCACTATCAACAATCCTGGTCGTGGTGTTATTTTTAAACTTAATTTGAAGAGCTGATAAACTTGTTGTTGTAATGGTGACATGTTAAAATTTTTTAGTTTAATTATATTTAACAACTTATTTTCAATTGTGGCTTGTATTTATGTAATTGATGATAATTTTATATTTTTTAATACAATATTTTTGTGAGATTTGGAGCATAAAAACTGCAGAATGCAATTGTTGACTATTTTAATACCGAAAACATAGCAGAATGCAACAGATCACGTGTAGAAGCTCCGCGTTGAATTACCGGTATGAATTTACAGATACTCTTCTTGAAAGCGGGGTTCTTCGACTCGTTACGGAAAAATTAGGTTGGGTAGACCATGCACTTTTCCTACACCTCCCATTTAAATATACCATCAATGTGAAAGAAATAAATGCATGCCTCTCTCAAAATATTGTCAGTCTTCCCGTTTCCGTAAATTTCCAAAATAAGCAAAGAACTCACTTCAGAAAGATTAATCTCCGAAAAAAGGTCTCACCTTCAATTTTGTCGAGCAAAAGAGTCGCTCAACAAAAAGATAATTATTAGAAAAAGCCCTTAACTTTTGAGTCTTGAGATATAAATATCTTCAGCCCCCCAGAATTGTCAAAAATGAGCAATATGCGTAGAAAAAAAAGATCTTCACTTTTGTTTGGAGCTAAAAATGGCAAAGAAGTCAATCACAAATATTAGGTTATCTTCCATAAAAAAGTTTTTGACTTTGTTGTAAACCAAAAATGCATTCAGTATCACCTCCCCGCAGAATCTTCAAAAATATTTGTAATGTGTAAAAAATAGCCTTCGCGCTTATTTGGAGCTACAGTAATACTGCTCATGTTGCTATACGCGGGGAACGTGTTAAAAATAAAAATTGGACAATTATAATTGAACTTTTGCCAAGCTTTCGAAAAAAGCTTGACAAAAACATTCAATTTCTCAAATGATTACAAGTTCATTTTTAAACACTAAACTTACCTATTCAATGCAATAAAGAACATAACGCAGGGCTGAGCAAAGTGACTCATAAACGAATTGATGAATTCTCTATTTCCTTAAAGAGAAGTTAGGTTCTTCATGGGTTGATCCCCCTTCTTCACTTTCCCAATATTAATCAAAATAGCAAGGCCTTGAGGGGTAGCCATAGAGGTATTATCAGACAATGGTTCTCCCCAAGATCATTCAGTAAAGGGATACCATATCTGACGAGGAAAAATCCCAGACACATTTTTCGGTCATGTTCATACATCTCAGTATTATCAGCAGGTTTGGCAGAGTTGTAATTTTTGGTAAAAAAATTGTTACCTTTCGCTTGCAAGTTTGAAATTTGTTACGATGCTATCGCAAGTTGGTACTATTTCACTTGATTATTTAGATATGTTTTGGGTCTAATTTAAGTAAATATCGCTCTTGGTAACGTTGGGGCTCGTGTTGTGCTACCCCAAATAGATGCGTTCTCCATAAAAAAAAAGATAATCACCAGTTTCGCTGTCACCAATTGTGCTACTCAAGGTAATCTTGATCGAATCCATGTAGCCCGTTCAAACAAACGGGCCGGATTTGGCCGGTTACAAACGGGCCACCTATGGTGACTAAACACTAAAGTTCCTGTCATTTCTTCCTGACATAGTACAAAGTAGAGAACAAAGTAGGCTACTTGTAGTTGTAGCAAGAGATTTTGGTCCACTGCTCATAAAACGAAAGTGGAAGGGTGAGGCGAAACTGAGATCTAAGCCAAAATAATGACGTTTGGTAACGAGGACTTCACAACACTGTTAAATAACCAATACATCATAAACAGATAGGTAAAACTTTGTTTGTAAACTTAATGTTTTCTTCCCCTTATAAAGCGGCGAGCTTCATCAAAATACAGTAGATGCTACAACCAACTAGCATTACATACAAACTGTTAAACATAAAAGTATCAAAACAATCTTTATTACGCACTTTCGGCATAGAAGTAATTTTCTTGTACCATAGTGCAGCAAAAGCAAGCAACCACAATATTTACTCATTTAACTTTGCATAAAGTATCACACAACATATTATTAAGTATTATGAGAGAATACTAAGCTATACTCTTGGTTAAAGGTACGCAAAGGTTAAGAGTTTTGAAATATTCAGACTATGACATAGCAATACTATACAGAATGAATACTATAAATTCAAATTAGACTAAACCGCACTACTTTTAATCTTGCAAGCTCTAACTCTTACGCTACCACGTGAATACCGAAAAAAATATCTGTAAGGTGGCAGTGCAAAAAAAAGTCATAATCAATTATAATTAATCATCATAAAATACCCCAAATTTGTTTGTAAATCATTACTCATCTGATTACTTCTACATCAAGTGTTATATATTATTGAAATCTCTATTTCTTGAAGATTTCAAATGTAAAAAAAACAAAAATTTTTTGTTTGAATATGCAAATTATCCCCCAATAGGTTCTGAGTTGTCTTTGAAATTAAAATACCCTTACCTCAAAGATCACTACAAATTTTATTTTCTGCCAATTTTTTTAGAAATGGTTGCTAGTTGATGCTAAGAAAATAAGCTTTAAAAGAAGTGGTACAGAATTTCAATAAAGCTTTAGTCATCGACCATTTCATTGTACTCTTTTACAAAGAATAGGTGAAAACTCTAACGTTTTCGTCTAGCTCTCTTCAGGAGTTATCGCTAGAATGAAGCCTGGTGTTGATGGCGAGGTATTTATAGCGATAACTCCTGAAGAGAGCTAGACGAAAACGTTAGAGTTTTCACCTATTCTTTGTAAAAGAGTACAATGAAATGGTCGATGACTAAAGCTTTATTAAAATAAGCTTTCAAGGTACATCAATCAAAACTTACCTAAAAGCCTAGGTTTTCTACAATTTGCAAATTTCCAAAGCCCATGATCCTTTTGTTAACCGGTACCAAATTTTGTTACCTAAATGTAGTACTGGTACCTAAAATGTGATCAGTCATTATCTGCTAGAGGTTAGCCTAAACCATGTAACATTGTGTATTTTTGAACAGGGAATTTCTTCAAAATTCAGAAAATATCAAGTTTAAATAGAATATGCTGTCACTGACAATGAAACAGAAGCTTGTTTACACCCCTCCCATTTGTTGAGAAACAAGGGGTATACAGCAAACTTTGATTTAGAGAAGCCAAACTTCTGCTAACTTTTAAACTTGTATTTCAGTTTCTGTCTCCTTGGAAACTAGATACAAAACAACCACTTTAGTGGTGAAATACTTGCAGCTTATTGTATGTTTTTAAAGGGGGTAGTTTTTCTAAAAATTGTAATTTAGTGAAGGTAAGTAAAAAAATTTTGGGGGTTTTGAACTGATATGATGTACAGTACTCATTTTTGATCAGTAATTATCATATATCGCTTAGCTTAAA
Organism: Trididemnum clinides; assembly: GCA_963675345.1. Classification (NCBI taxonomy): domain Eukaryota; kingdom Metazoa; phylum Chordata; class Ascidiacea; order Aplousobranchia; family Didemnidae; genus Trididemnum; species Trididemnum clinides. The sequence continues at coordinate 10,569,211 of OY776302.1, read as the reverse complement.
CTATTTAAGTTATATATTGCTGGAAAGAAAATTTCCTAAGCTTTCTAATGAGACCAATATTTAGCAACATATCATATTTTTTAGAAATTAAATCTACTTTTTTCTACTTGCCATACAAATTTGTTTGGGGGGGGTTTGAGACCCCTAAAATTAAAAAAAAATTTGATATGTAAATTTAATCATGTTCGCTTGAAATTTTGTGAAATGATGCCCCAAAAGAGTAGTTTTCAGACTGTGTTAATGATAAAGGTATTGGTTATGTGGTAAAGATGTAATCTCAATTTGATTTTAAGGTAGTTGGCTCTTGCTGAGAATTTGACAATTTTTGTCGTCTGCAACTTGGCTCTTGGTATTTTTAACCCTTTTTGGGTAACAAAATCCAAGAGTTAGGGCACAAATTATACATCATCCGATGTGTGAGGAATTAAGCGTGATGTTTTGAAAATTGTATGGAAATCGATTGAGAATCAAAGTCACAAATCCATTTTTTAGTAAATTAATTTTATAACTCAATTTGAAAAAAATTGAGGAAAACACTGAAAACACGAGATTATCATATGAGGATCATATAATCATATAATGATCTTGGTAGCGAAAAAGCTAAGTAATCAGTCCGCATTTTAGCAATCCAAAGCTACCAATCAGCCTCAAAGCAAATAACAAAATATTTCAGGAACGATCGGTATAACACGGAATTAAAACAACACTGAATGTAGAAACTTTTCAACATGAAATGTAGAAAAGACGCACCTCCAGCATAAAGTTGCCGGTTAAGACTGGGAGTATGTTCCTTTATTAACAAGGCTTCGTGAATTTTAGTCTGATAATCAGACTCGCATTTCCTAATGATACCAAAATTTTCTAACTCAAATCCTATTTTGGAACAACTATTACATGACATAATGTGGTCTTTAATTGCATTATTTTAATATGCACAAAAAATTACAAAATAAATCATAATGATTTTGGAGAATCTCCACACAAGTGAAATTAATAAATGACGATTCAATTAACAATATCAATAGACTAAAACTTTACAGAGTAAAGTTGTAACTGGAACCAGTCAATAGTAGAACTCACACTTTATTAGCAAATGGATTTCGCTAGAATAGCATCATGAGTGTTCTTATTCAAATAGATTCGTTTTGTACAAGGTGTCACCGAACCTAAGCTATTAGACAAATTTTGGCTCACGTTGATATTGGAGTAGCTTTAAAACCACATCACGTTATTTTCATTGTTTCTCAAACCAACCGGCAACATCAATTTTGAACAAAAACACGATTCGGAGAATCAAATTTTATGCTGAGATTGCTGTGATATGTAGCTTATGCGGGTGAAAGAGAAGGAGTGTTAGAACCTGAAAACGGGAGCATATTGATGCGGTTAAGACTTTCAACACAAAAAAATCAGCCCTGAAACATCACGTAATGAATTTTGATCGTCGATAGATTGGGTGGGTAATGTAAAATACTGAAATTATATTCACGTGTGTACATGCGTCGCGTTGCGAAAAGTTTTTGAATAAATCAAAAGGCTTATTCATTGAACAAAATTAATCGCAATGACGGTCCAAATTTTTCTGTAATTGATAAAGCACTTACCGCCAATAAGTGATATGTGTTCTTATGTACCTTATAACACGTTGTAGATACTTAAGCTTACCCCTTGTTTTATGATGTAACAATGCTTTTGTTGTTAAGTAATTGCCTGTTTTGTTAAAAATAACTTTTAGTGTCTAATAACATAGGTTGTTTGATATTTTTATGTTTAACAGCCTATATGTTACTTTAGTTATAGCATCTACTGTATTTTGATGGAGCTCTCTGGTTACCAAGGGAAACGAAACGTTAAGTTTGTAAAAAAATTTGTCGAAAACGGTTGTATCCGTTTATGAGATCAACACACTCGACAAACAGAAAATATCTGAAATATTCATACTGTATAATTATCAACAAATCAATGCATTGGTGAGTTGCGATTGCTATAACTAGTTGCCTACGCACGATTTACATAAGAACCAACAATTGATTTCCAACTTTCCATTTGTGGCTTGTATTTGCAGGGAATGCTTCAGAGCACTTAGTCAAGAAGTGATACCTGGTAGGATTACAACTCATAATTTGCTTCACCTAGCCTGGGGTACCCTAAGCAAACCCTAGTGCCACGAAACATTTTTGAAAAAAGACACCGCCTTCTTTGACAACTTGTCTACTGATGTGTTCCCATCAACTATGTAAATCTAGGTAAAAGAATGATGTTTTACAGCTTAGTATGCTTAATTAGACCCTCACTGGGCAAAAAATGCTGGTCTTTGATAGACTTCCATCTACTAGATAGACCTACTTCTAGAGACATAATTTATAGGAGGAGGACGATTTGCCTGCTGGCAAGCCACATATGACAAATCTTCATTGCAGGTCAAAATATGATCAAAATAATTTATTTGGAAACAGTGACACTAATTGCTGTTCACAGAGCTTTCAATAGCGCTGTTTCTTCAATAAATATGCTTAAGATTAGGCTATTTACCTAGAGTCTAGCACCCCAATACCAAAGATAATCAAAGCTCTTTGAGAACTAAAATGCTACTGCAACGTCGACTTTGTAATGCCGTTGCAAAGTATAAAAGTTGGGCTTAGTAATTACCAGTTTTAATCGGTTGCTAAAAATACTGGCTCCTTCAGATTCGTAATGATGGTTAACGCAAGATCCTTGCCCCTGCCATAGAGCGGTGGAACCCCTTGCTCCCTGGCTTAAACCTTTAGTTGATGTTGTCCGAGTAAACCAAGAAAAATGAAGAATAGCAAGGTAGGCCTACTACAGGGCAACCTGCACTAGGCCTACCTTTCTATGTTTCCTTATTTTTGTTTTTTTTTTATTTCATTGATCTGGAGCACTGAGTTCCACATAAAGTATTTTTGATGTAAAATATCAAAATAAACTTCATGGTATTTTGTTACCTAGCTTCAACTTTAAAATCTAAACTAATCGTTGAGTCGAGAGCAGCAAAAATTTTTGTACGACCTGCGGACCGCACATTGGGTGCCCCTGTCCGAGTGCTAGCTTTTGAGTTTTGTAAGTTGGTCCTCACTTGATGTAAAGACTAAACAAAGTTTACAGCTCACCTCAATTTTGGTGCAATTTACAGTAGGCCTAACTATAACAAACAGCAATAAAAAATTTGGTTTACGTAGAACGGAAAACGAAAATGTATTGCTTAGGGTGATTAGACTATTCCCTTTGATTTCCTCAGCTAGTGACATAAGCGTAACAGTGACAGTAAGCAGACCATGTCTCAATTAGAAAATCCAAATTCTAAGGCGTAGAGTTTCTATTCAACTGATGCTATCTCCAGCAACTTTTGACTTGTGATATGACAAATGAGGAAACGCTCTGCTTTTTGGAACATGTATTTTGTCTATATTAGTTTCGCGTAACATCATGAATATTTTATCTTGAATACAACAGTACGACAACAACTATGCTATTACATTACTGGAACATTTTGTAGATAGGGTAAGTTATTCGCCAGCAACCTGGATGTTTTTTGAACTTTTATGACAAAAATGCACAGTGCCACCTAAACTGATAACTCCAAAGCGATTGCAAATGCACGTTATTTTACGTAATACTTTCAGTTTTGTAAGACCTAAAAACAAAGAAACCACCAAACTGCAACTGCTATTTTCATCAATAAAGCATTCGATTACGTTTGGTTACCATAAGGACTAAAATACCCGGCTGAAAATGGTGCATTAACAAAATAAGAGATACATATTTTAACCAACGTCACAGCTTCACTTAGGAATCATGTCGTCAATTGATTCGCCAGCTTCCAACTTGTTCTCCATGTCAATCAGCAGTTGCAATCCGGTGATGCCCTAAAGTCAACGGCAAGTTACTTTCTGGCATTTTCAACAAATATTAGGCCACTGGCAAAGTTCACAATGAGGCCTTAGAAAATTTTTAAACAAAAAGTTTTCCGTTACAGCAGGAGCAAGAAGATTGAATAAATCGTGGAGACGAAGGCGAGGAGTCATAGACCTGAACCATGTTCTGCCAACATGCAAATGTACAAACATTTTAGAGTAGGCGATTATTTGAATTAACCTTAAATGAGACCTTTAAAACCTTAAAAACCTTAAACCTTAAATCAGAGCTGCAATTTGAAACTGTTTATAAGAGGCTTTTAAAAATATTTTAAAAGTAACTTAAAGGGAAATGTTGCTCTAGAAAAAGCATTGCAGAAGGTGGTAGGGGGGAATACCCCGACAGATACGTTGTAAGAGGGACTGGCTGATCCAATTTACAATGCCGTGTATCTAAAAATTGTATCCTTGGGGGATTTGAAATTTAGTTTTTTTGAGGGATCGTTTATGGATATGCTTTGCTTGCTTTTATCTCCCCAATAAACTCCCCCAGTCTTACTAATTGCACGATTTGGGTGGTAGTGCGACCGAGACCGTCCAGATTTGAAACGTCGTAAGTTTCTGGTTTAGATTTTCGGTATTCTCCGGTACCTCTTTTTTCCAATCTGAAAAGAAATTAATAGGCATTCTTGCTCTTCTATTTGTTGGTCCTTTGCAAACCAATTTGATTATATCTATGATGGTAACAAATCGCAACACAAATTTTTAGAATTGTTTGACTGACTTAGCCAGGGTTTCCTGGAAATACTTTTTCTAGGACAGTTTCTTATTGCAAACCGCTGTGAATGTTGAACTCACAAGATTTCGATAATAAAGTTGCAATAAATTAGAAAACAGGACAATCAGTAAAAAACCCAAACAGTAAATTGAAAAGCTGCAGTTGTTTACAAAAACAATGCTCACTGTTTCGATCTGCCATGGTTTATTTTTAAGCCTCTGACTAAATGTGAGCAACCAACCACTGATGACAGCTGCAAATCGAAACAGTGTGCAGCCTGCAATTTCATCCTAAATATAATATGCGAAAAGTTGAACGGTATATGGAAAGTAGCCAGCGGGTTCACTTTGTAAAAACTCATACCTTTGAGTAGAAACTCGGCATAGTGATCTTACCTAAGCGGCTTGAGAATGTCCAGGAATCGGGGATCTTTTCCAAGGAACGGGAGTTTGATATGGACGCTGCAGCGAACAGAAGTTCCTATATTTGTGGGGCAAGTGCAAAGGTAGCTAAGTTTGTCTTATTTTGCGTAGGTGTATCCTTGATTCTGAAGATATAATTACGTTGGCAAGGAAAAATACATAGAAGAGTTAATGATTTATCACTAAGCTTAGCATTTGCAAAGCTCGTTGTTTAATAAATGAACTGTAAAGTTTTTTCGGCTGTTTAACCGCGACAGTTCTTTAGAACCAGGACATTATTTGATCATGATTACGTAATTGGGTTTCATATTTTATGCTCCATTGCACATTGCTGAGTGCCGTGCAGGAGGTACGCGGATCCCATCTTTTTAAATTCGTGACATGGCATAGTAAAGGAATTGAATCCAAATCTATAGCCAGCAAAGTGGATGTCCTAATCTTTCTTTGTCGAAAATAGCAAAAAGCAATTTTCTCCTCCAAATAATAGTTATTCATCATCACGGTTATTCCTAGGGGTCGCATTGTTATGCACTAATGTCATACAGAAAAACCGCCTATCAGGATTGAAGATAAAACGCATCTTTAGAGAGGGTTACGAGTTCAAATCTTTCATCAATCTCTTTAGCTTTTGTACTGTACCGTATACAGTGCTCCAGGGTCATAGAACCATCGTAACCTCATATTAGGTTCATGCATTAAACTCACCTCGATTGATTTTTGAATCTGGTTGAGACCCTCACAGAACCTGTTGTAGATCGCTTTCATATCTCCACCTTTCTGCAATACAAAAACATCAGCGTTAAAACTTAAGCAGTTTTAAGACGAGAATAAAATGACATTTACAGTTACAGTTTGCATTTAACACATTGAGTTCAGACCTGCCGACACACGTCATTTCAACCACATGCTGCTTCTATCTAAGATAAATTGCTGTAAAGCATGAGTTCAGTGCCATACTGTAACAGCGCGAAACCCGAGCAGGGAGTAAATTTTCAAAATCAGGATTGCGAGACGGTGTCGTATCATGCTGCGACCAAGCAAACGTCGCAAGCATACAACTGTCTCAAGTAGAAAAAAAAACTATTCCTCTTATTTCCCTACCTGCATTGAGATGATTCTGATATGGTCTTCTTCGTTTACCCAGATTATGAAATTCTTTTCGGGGTTGTAGAAAATGCCTCTTGCGTCGGGCCAATCACGTCCCATTCCTGCGTTGCGCATGAAATCAGAAGCCGGCTTGGCAAAGAGATAATGGGCACCTACCAAATTGTCGACTTCCTGCTGCGTCATTTCGACCAAGGGATGGTATTGTTTTGCAAAAAATTTTAGCAGTAAAGCTAAGAGTATCTTGATTTGAACTTTATTCTTAGCCTCAATCTAGCCTAACTTCCCGTTAGTCTCCCTGACAACCGAGATTTTTGCCTTAACGCTACTAAGGAGCAAATGATTGGGATCTTCTTACGATTTTCAGCAAAAAAATAAACCAGAGCCAGTGTATTGCTGTACATATTTTAATTACGACATTTCGCTAAACGCTGCAAGCATTGTCAACCAAAACAGTGCAACTGATTAGATTAAAATTTTATAAACCATGGCCAAGTGTAACATTTATGACATGGCGATTCAATTATGAAAAAAGAAAACAAGAACTATTACATACTCATTTTCAATGTTATTTCGAGTTGAATTAGTAAGATGATAACTAAAAACAAAAATAAACAAAATTTACACATTAAAAAGGTAATGTGGAGGTGAGGCTTCATTTGAGTTAAATTGTGGCTGCAGCTTTTGAATATGTAACGCTTCCTTAATACGTAATTTATTGCGGTTTTATAAAGCTTAAAACAGTGCTTTTCAACTTTTCTGGTGGCTTGGGGCCCTACATTTAGTTTTACAAATGCCACGGAACCCCATTAAATAAGAATTATAAAAACGAGTGAAACCAGAAAGAAAAACAAGTGTTTTGCTGTCACATAAATTCGATTAAAGCACATATACTTGGATTCACAGTGTATACACATAAGCAAAAATCATCGTTGATGGAATATTTAAATCATATTTTATTGAATATTCAACAATTAGAATATTTAAATATTTTAATCAAGAGACTCCTGTAGAATCCTTGAAGCTCACGGAACCTCGGTGAATGTTGTGCGTAACCTTAAGGTTCCGTGAAATCTCGGCCGAAGAGCTCGGGCCTGAAAAATTGCAAACGGCAAAGGATGCAGTCTTGAAGTCTTTGCACTCTTCAGCTTTTTGACTTAAATCTTGCAGAAACTTGAGAGAAAAAAGTACGCAACGTCGCAGACTTAATTTTTGTGATACAAGCTTAGCCAACGAAGCTATTATGTAAAGGCTGCTCTGAGTAGTCACTGGTTTCCAAAATTATTTTATCTTGGGTAAAACCCTGATTGCTTGTTTCTCCTCCCCAATTTCTAACTGCTCGTGCTGGTTACTTTTCTGACCTTAGTTGGCACGTTGGCCTAGAAACTAAAACTACGTTTGAATTTGTTGTCAAATAAGACACAGTCTCGTCGCAATCTAAAAATCAAGTTTTGTAGATTTTTGTTCCGAAACGTCAACAAATGAAATGCTTATTTGGTTTTGCCAGTACGTTTAGGCTAAGAATCTTTAGCTTTCCCAAAAACAGTACTTCTTTCTAGTTTTTCATTACATTTAAAACATGCATTCGCGTAACAGCAAAAATGCTGTCAGAGGCTAGCTAAGGACAAACTTCATGTTTTCAACCGGAAATGACCTTATTGCAGACTCTACTGCAAAAATGGTTTAAAAATAAAAATTGAAGACTGGCCAATATGACTTTTTTGCAGCGATGAAGCTAGAAAGTGACCTCCATCCAGTAGAATGTAACTGGGGCAACACGATGTAAAATAACGTTGGGACTGTAGATTACCTGCTGGTAGTTTTGCCTTGAGTGTGTAAAGCCAAAGTGCATTTAGGATCCACGCTTTAGCGGCTTACTAGACTAAGACAGCGGCGTGTAGAGGCTGGGCCCGGGTCAAACTATTTTAGATTTAGAAGAATGACATTTTAAAGGGTTACCCAGATTTTCATTAAAAGTCAATGTTTTGAGGTAAGAATTGTTTTAAACGCCAAAATTTTTTCACTTCTGAGACTGAGAAGAAGCATTTCCGAAAAACCTGGGGCTTCTAATCTTGGGTTGAAAAATCTCGGTTGTTGGTTCGTAGATAGTTCCAATACACTTTGTCAACGCTGCTGAGAAAAGAGTTTTATACTTTTCTGCTGTCCAGACAGACAGCCAATGTTTACAGTTTTCTGTAGCTTAAGGTCAGTGGCTCTCAAGTTGTATGAACTTCCGACTCACTAATCTGATCTATAAATACAAATAACAAGCTGTATAAGTTGAATTCCAAAAAAATAGTTACGAAGTCAAAACCAAGAACAAAGTGGTATTCAACTCAAGTTGACTTCAACAAAAAAAGTCTCAAGTCTTGCGCCGCCTTTGCGATCTTAAAACAACCTGATAGGCCTTTTGAAAACCTTTGCTTTATGTAATGATGCAGCTTGTTAGAAGATAAAATCAAGTTGGCTATTTTACATTGAGTAGGTTAAAGGGAGTTTATTAACTTAAAAATGACCGAAATTTCTGATAATTATATTTAAATTACAGTTGGTATATTGGAGAGAATTAAGGGCTTCGGGAATATTAGTGTAACCTTCTTAACAGTGTAAAGGCCATGTTTTTCCAAAACTCTCTCCTACAAAACACCAAAGACTTTTATTTAAAAACTTTGTCTTCTACTTTGCTTTGGTTTCTTCTTCTCTACCCTCCCCCCCAAAAAAAACTATCCTCAGCCTCCCAGTTCTCACCTGTTCTAATAGCTTCACATAAATTTCAGAGGACAACGCCGCTTTCATAAAACTGTGGTATTTTGATAAATGTGTGTTTTCATAAAACTCCTTTAGTAGCAACCCTGAAGAAGAAGTCAAGAAGTCCGGCTAACTACTTTCGATTTGGTGGTTTCAAGATCAGGACTATGAGGAAACCGTTCGAGCTCTGCTTGCAAGCTCCAAATTCTGTTTCCAAACAATGTGTGCAAATGGGCCATAGTCTTCTGTGCTGTATGGGGACTTGCACAATGCTGCTGGAACCACAGAAATCTCACCAGGTTTTTGTGTATAGTTGGTTGAGGTCCTCATTAATTCAACTCAATACTTGGTTGAACAATTAGCATTTGTTGAATGCTTATTTTTAATACCCAAAACTCTTGGCTCCTTCTCCTGAGAGACTTTTTTCAACTTCGCTGAACAGAAGCACGGGCTCTATCCACAATTTTGGAGATCTTGTAGTGATTGGCGCCCCAGCTTTCCCCTTTCTACAGTTAAGGATGTGGGATATAGCATAAAATTTTGCTGTGCAGCTTCAACATAACTCACATGAAATTCTTGAGCACAAAGACCACTAGCTCTTGTATAGCTTTTTGACTGAAATCATCATACAACGATTTTGATTTTTTTCTTTTTCAAGTAAACCACGATTAATTTGAGATAAGCCTACTGCAATTGTTATTATATCAAATGTCTAAGGATTTATAACAAAATCTGAAACAGATGATAAAAAAATTCACAACAAAAAAGTCGGAGCCTTCAATGCCTAAATAGATTGTGAAACACCTCATTGTTCGATCGCTAGAAGAACAGCTTTTCAAATCTTTACAGAGGTTATGATACTTGCTGTTATGTTTTCTTTTTTCGATAGTATCGTCATTGTTACGTCATAAACGTAGCCACGAAGTTGCCTCCGCTGAGTCATGCCTTTATTACTTGCTGGTAGATGTTGTACCTACAGCTAGTTGTGAGTTAGTTTAAGATATCGATTATTCTATTTGTAGGTAGCTGAGGATTTTAATAATTATAGTTTTGTACGGCTGACTCGAGCTCCTGTTATGGTTGGTTCGCAGATGGAAGCCAGCAATACGGTACGTGCTAGCTAGGGTTGCCAACTTTGACAAATTTCGATAAAGGACACTGCGACACGCATTAAGAAAGGCATTGCGAGGGCCGCACTGAGGATTGAAGAGTCGGTCGAGGGCCGCATTGACCAAGAATAAGTGGCCGAGGGCCAGTGCTCAGGAACTTGCAATAGCCTGCGTCAACTTCATGTTATACGTGACCTCCATACATTGACCTTATTCCGCTTGTGCACATGGTGGTCTCCAAAAAAAAAAGGTCAACACCCGGTTTCCAGAACGAATTGTGTTCCATAACCGAGGTTTGACTGCACTTTTCAAATCTTTTTCAGCTCGTGTAGTAAAAGCGATGCTAGAAATAAAGGACAATTCTAATTTCATAGAGGACAAGGACAGAGGAGTTCAAATAAAGGATTGTCCTTTGAAATAAAGGACGGTTGGCAACCCTAGTGCTAGCTTTATATACTTTCGTGGCGTTTCGCTGTTCGTGCTTTTCTTATGTGTACCTTTTGTAGAAAACCGCCTGATCGAGTATTCGCCTGATCGTGTATCGCTTGATCGTCTAATAGAATGATCGCCTGATAATTAAATTGGTATATGTTCAAGTTGTGTTTTGATGAATAACGCCGGCGCGTAATTTCAAATTGAATTCCGTGAGTCAACACTTGCTACTCTGCAACAAATTGCCACTTCGAGCTCTTATTAAGAAAATTGGATGGGATCACCACTCACCAGTAGATCACCAGGATTTAGAGCACCGATTGATCAACAGCTCTCAGTCGACCACGAGACGTTGAAAAAAGCAGATTATTAACCACTAAAAAAACAACTTACTAGAGCAACCACAAAATTGAGCATTGACGAAAATATTTATTTGCCAGAAACGCAATTGTTCTCGGAAAAAAGATGCTTGATCAAGACACGCTACGCTTTTTGCAAAAATCATCTCTTGGTATCTTACTCCATAGAAGACGGTTGACAACTTCAAATATAAGGCTTCCTTTTTACAAATTTTTGGAGAACTCAAAAGACGATTTGCGAAAATTAATTGACTACGGCATTGTGCAAAAGTGTATGTCAAAATTGATGATTTACAATAAAGCAGAATTGAATATGATCACCAAGAAACAAAAACTTTTTATGTTACGTTGCTTGCGATTTCTCTTTTACGAAGGCACAAAATTAGGGTTACCATATTTTGAAAAGCAAAAATCGGGACATTGGATGACGGATTTTCACGAGACGAGATTTATGGCCCCCCCAACGTTTTTTTCATCAAAAGCGGGACGGTGAGATACGGTTACAGGCTTGATTGTCGAGGTATGCGTGGACAACTGAAACCAAAGACAAAAGTTGGGGTGATCTCCAAAAAAAAAAAAAAAAGGTCATCGCCTGTTACTTCCACGTTTTGTGCCTATTTCAAGCCCAAAAGTGGAAAAATTTTGTAACCGAGTAGTCGTTGACCTTTTTTTTTTTTTTTGGAGTTCACCCCAATTTTCGTCATTATTTTCAAATCTGAAGTCTTCCCTTCACCATCAAGCCTGCCAACCGCAAATCACCGCCCCGCTTTTGTTGGAGAGTTAGTTGAAATGCCCAAAAATGTGGTTAAATCCGTTGTGTTTCACTCAAGCAAAAAGCGGGATTTGCGATGAAAAAAGCGGGACAAGGCCTGAAAAAGCGGGACGTATGGTAACCCAACACAAAATGGAATCCAAGTAGTTCCTCAGAGAAACTGCTATTGCTCTCACCCTGCGACCATACTTCTTGCAGCCATTGCTGATTCGGATGAAGAAATTGCGGATGGTGTTTTGAAGAAAATTCTAGAAGCTCGAAAACCTAACGATGCAACATCTCTGCTTGTCTTTTCAAAGCGAAGCTTCTCTGAATTTTGAAGCAGCATCATATTATATTCACACGATTGATTGAACTTTGGTAGTAATCTGTCTATCTCCTATTTTAAAAATCATTACTGATGCAGAGCTGCACGGATAGTGGTTGTTCTTCTGGTGTAAAATGATGTATGGAACAAGCAATAAAAATGCTCTTTCATTAATGTTTTGCATGGCAGATATTCCAAGCTCCGTCCGAAAAAGCAGTGCTCAGAGAGGTATTTCAACCCTCAGTGTGAGCAGCACAGTACAAGCAAATAACAACGTAATTTTTCTCAAGTGACAAAATTTAAAACGCTACAGGCAGATGAACATGGAGTAAATACGAAAAGAGTTAGTCAGAAAAGAATTGAAACATGATAAATTTACTACTAATGCAGTGACTGTAAGCAAAAAATAATAAACTAATGAGCTTCTTGCGATATTAGTAAATAGTGGAACGAAACCGTTGCTGCAACAAAAATAAGAAAATTTAAACGGCTAAAGGTCGATACACATGGAGTAGACCATCACCATCCCAATCTATTTACAACATTGAGGAACGAGTTAATAAACCATGCTTCAGCATTAAGATGTCGAAAGTAGAAAGCCTCAACTCTAAAAATGCGAAAGTTACTCCGACCAACCAAATGAGTTAACTACATAATATGTTTACATAAGACAGATTGTTCTGGTCTTTGATATCTAATTACGCTTTTATGTGCAGCAAAACGAAATTTAAGATTTCCTTTAGTTTGCCCTAAGTATATATATTTGTAGCCTATACCAGGGGTGGCAAACCTATGGCACGCGTGCCAGATATGGCACGCGGGCTGATTTTTGCTGGCACGGCACTTTAAACGTCTTATCGCGCATTAGTTCAGTGACCGTCTAGCAGAGTTACAAACTCAAGTTAGACTAAAATGATTTCTCAGAATAGATCAAAGCTCTTCCATTTGTCATTTATTTGCTTTGTGACGTCACGGTTGTAAAACAAGAGAGTGTGTAATTTGATATCATCGTTTTCTTTTCAGTTAGTTTTTTTTTGAAACAGAAATTTACAACAGTTGGTAAATTTTACTAACAGTTTGAAGAAACCAAGTACAGTAATTTACTTTTACACGTGGAATAAATATTTTTTCAGAAATAAATTAAATTTCAAACTTTGCTAGATCATAAACTTGAATTTTTCTTTTTTTAAATTAATTATTCATTTTTTTACCTGAGATATGTCAAAAGAAAACAAAAAGCTAACATTATCATCAGCCAGCAGTAGAGGGTTTCAAAGCTGGTGGACTGAAGAGTACGGCATGATTAGCAGTGATGATAAAGCAGCATGTGTGTTGTGTTGTAATAAAGTTGTTTGTAGAACATCTTCAGTTAAACGTCATTTCGAAACAAACTATGAAGACCTTTATTTGAAAACCAAAAAAGAACAAAGAGAAATTATTTCTAAAGCTTACAAGAAGACAATGCAATTATCAAATCTAATGAAATTTATAGAAGGCTCTTCAGATGTTACTGCAGCGAGTTATATTGTGTCAAAAGAAATTGCCAAACACGTAAAACCATTCAGTGAAGGACATTTATCAAACAAGCATGGCTTGAATGTGCACCGGTTTTATTCGAAAATTTTAAAGAAAAAGAAACAATTATTCAGAGAATAAAAGAAATACCGTTATCTAGAAATACAGTGAAAGCTAGAATTTTGGATATGGCTGACAATGTTTCTCACCAGCAAAATAAAGACTTAAGTTCTTGTAATTTTTTATCTATCTGTCTTGATGAAAGTACTGACATAACAGGCTCGGCTAGTTTAACAATTTTTTGGCTGGTATTTGGTTAATGATACCATTAGAGAAGAGTTGATCAGCTTAGCGTCATTAGAAACAACAAGAGGGATAGACATATGCAATGCTGTTGTGAAACAGCTGACTGAAAAAAAACTTGATCTTTCTAAAATAGTATCTGTATCAACAGATGGTGCTGGTAGTCTGACCGGAAAAACCAATAGATTTATCAATTTATTTACTCAGCATGTTGGACTTTCCATCTTGAGCTTTCACTGCATTATACACCAGCAAGTATTATGTGCAAAAACTGGTTTTGAATCACTACAGAACATTATGGATGTAGTAACAAAACTAATTAACGTAATGGCTGCTCATCCATTAAGCAAACGAAAATTTAAAGAACTGCTTGGCGATATGGATTCTATGCATGTTGGTTTGCTGATGTACAATAATGTGCGATGGTTAAGTCGGGGAAAGGTTCTGGAACAATTTGTTGAATGCTTGGATAAAATTATAATTTTTTTAACTACCGAAAAAATTATTGAAAAGTATAAAGAGTTGTTTGATAGCCAATGGATTTTAAAATTAATGTTTTATACTGATTTGTGCTTACATGTAAACGAATTGAACACAGGCTTGCAAGGTCGTAATAAAACCATTATTTTCATGTTTGATTTAATCAAAGCATTTGAAGCAAAACTACGAGTTTTCTATCGAGGTGTTGATTCAAAAACTTTCAGGTATTTTAAAAACACAAAGAAATATTTTTTACAACTTGAATCTAATGACCATCTAGAACAAGGAATAAATCAACTATTAAGAATGTTTTGTGAAGTTATTCAAGAGTTAATCAAGGAATTTGATTCTAGGTTTACATATTCAGGCAATTTGCTGAAACAATGCAATTTATTTTGCATCCAGACTCAAAATCACTAGAAACACTAAATTTAGAAAGCTTGAAGTGGCTAGATTTGGAAGATATAGAAATGCAATTAATTGATTTCCAATCTAGTTCTATATTGAAACAAAAGTTTATCGACCTGAGAAGAGACTTAGAATTAATAGAGAACGATTGAGCAGTTGGTGTATTAACATGCAATCCAGAAGAAAAAGTATTGAAAACATGGGATACCATTACCAATACTTTCATTTGTCTAAAAAATTAGCAATTGCTATTTTATCAATTTTTTCATCTACGTATTGTTGTGAATCATTGTTTTCGCAAATGAACTTGATCAAAAACAATTTGAGAAGTAGCTTGATTGATGAATCTTCATCTACATGGGCATTACTGAAAGTGACAGAGTATGAACCAGATATAAAACGCTTATCATCTAAATTACAGAAATAGAAATCTCATTAACATATTATGATTTATGGCAATAAACATAATCAATAGTTTACATTTTTAATTAGTTTTGTTCAATATTACTGGCACGGTATAAACTTGCTTTACGTCACTTATAATATTTTGGCACGTTTGTAAAAAAAGGTTCGCCACCCCTGGCGTATACTGATTCAATTGAGCTAAAATATTTTTTCCCTATGGGTTTTACAGATCACCTAACAGGTTGTGCCTGTTTGTGTAAAAATTAAAGAAAAGAAGTCATTTTTAACCCACCCCATTGAATAGCCTTTTTGGCCCTATCCTCTATTTGACAACCTTTTTTTTGCAAGGCTGATTCCTTGCTTGTTTGTTGTCACAGAACGAAGGGAGCAATGGATCCATGTTTCCCCCAATTATACTACAGTCGGTATCAGCACAATTTACGTTTGTCTTGGTAATTTTTTTGTTCAAGCAGAGGTGAAGCACAGTAACAGGGCGTGGTGTAAAACCCGAGCTCAAAAGTCGTGGGTTTGGCAGAGGGTTTGCCCTATGCTTATTCTGCCTTAAACAGCAGGTCTTTCAATAAGCCTACCGGTATGCTGATTTCTTATATACCCCGTACATGCGTCAATTTGCGTGTTTCTTGCCTCATATTAAATTTGCTATTTTCATGATCTGTTGAGTTTAGTTGCAATGTATTCATGTGTAATCAATATATTGAGGTGTAATTGAACCCAGCTTCTACGGTTGTTCAAATCAGAGCAGCCTTGGTGCTGGTCCCAAGCCCGGATAAATGGGGAGGGTTACCACAGAAAGAGCATCTAGCGTAAAACCTAGCTAATGTTTTCAATGCGCGTCGTATCTGACTTTTTACTGGATCGTTCGAGGCCCGTTACCAGTAACAACCATCGTTACCAGTGACTGGGTACCAAGGGCCACTGGTGGATATGCTACTTGGATGCAAAAAAGAGGTGGAAAGCATTGGAGAAGAAAGAAAGAGAGAAATAAAGAGGGGAAGAAAGCTAGCTAAGAAGATCAAGCTGAGGGTTGCTACATTAAACGTTGGATCCATGACCGGTAAAGGAAGAGACATGGCGGATCTTATGGAGCAAAGAGGGGTGAACATACTGTGTTTGCAGGAAACTTGCTGGAAGAGGGAGAAAGCAAGATGCATAGGTGGAGAAGATAAAATGTGGTACTGTGGAAGCGGAAACAAAAAGAATGGTGTGGGAATCGTACTAAAAAAGGAGAATGTGGAGAGGGTAGTGAAATTGTGGAGGGTAACAGACAGGATAATATGCTTGACGATGAAACTTGATGTTGAATGCTGTCAGTGCGTATGCGCCGCATGGGAGGTGTATACGTGAAGAAAAGAAAGCATTTAGGGTGGACCTAGATGAGACAGTGGAAAAGATACTAAAGAATGAATATAATTGCGGTGGGATCAGACCTGAATGGGCACATAGGAGAAGGGAATAGTGGTGATGAAGAGTGCATGGGCAGACATAACATTGGGGAAGAGAAATAACGAAGAACAAGCAGTAGTGGATGTTGCTAAGAGAATGGATCTAGCGATCACTAACACCTACTTTGTAAAGAAACCATGACACAGAGTCACCTACAACAGTGGCGGACGCAGTTCGCTGGTGGATTACGTTATGATAAGAAGACAAAGGATCAAGGACAGGGGTCGGCAACCTACGGCCTGCGGGCCGCATTCGGCCCGCAGCCCTTTTACTAATGGTAGTAATGATACGGCCCGCCTAGTGGTAGTTTACTTTGTTTATTTATCTATCATTCGTGCAATTACCTGACATTTCATATTTATGAAAAACTATCTTACCAGAAATCAAACTTTGTGGGCTGGCATATACCTTTGATTCACTATGAATGTTTGCAAGTCGTATTAGGTTGTGCAAAAATAATAATGGTATATGCAAGTTACTCTGCTCTAGGTTCCTGAGCTTTTTCAAGCCAGAGTTGCTCTAAACTACTTTCTTATATTCAGATGCTTTAGTCTTAACATTTTAAGACGCTTAAACCAAACGTCTCTTATACAATGTTGTACTGTTTGCGTAACTGTTAAGTGACAGAAATTTGTGTTACATTTGCATTCAACTTTTCTTTTGAGTTTGGTCGTGTACTAGTATTTCATTTGCAGTAGTTTAGTTGCACCCAAAGAAGGAATTGAGTGGAAGGCACTCGAAGGGTTGAATTAAGATGCTTGGTAGTTTTAGCTCTGCGATTGATATGTGCGGTTCACCCTAATCTCTAATTGTTAACTTTATTTAATACTAGCCGGCGTCGCCCGGCAGAGGCCCTCCATCAGTAATGTCCGGGTTTAGTATATCGGTTCAACCAGCCAAGCCGGCTTCACCCATCCGGCTCTTGTGTGATCAGTGGCGAAAAGTTAATGAATTTTATGCATTTTCACAATTCTTGTACACGAAATTGTGATCATCATATTCTCTTGATAATGACTGGTAATGCTCACAAAGAATCCTGCCACAAAGTATTGTTAATACTTGTGAGGAAGCCGGGATTGTTGGCTACATAATCAAAACTGATTGTAGCGGTGAAATGGTGGTTGCTTTCACAATTAAAAAAACTATTTAATGGTTAGCCTATTTTGCCAATTGGTGCTGCCCCTTTCCTATTTGTATTCGTGGTATTAAGTTCCTAATTTGGTTGCACTATTGGTCTTGTTTCCGTCATAGCGACAAAAGTGGCTATTGTTCTCTCTATAATCAGTTTTACAAATTGTTGTGTTTACGGTTTTACATTGATTTTTTCTTAAACTTGGAATTTTATTACAATGATGTAGAGCAGAGACATAAATGACATAAATACCATAACAGGCATCATATTAGCTTAAGAAAAAATCCTTGCTTTATAGTATATATGACGGCGTCAGCCGGCAGAAACCCCGTCAGTAACTTCGGGATTGAGAGTGTCGGTTTATCCGGCCAAGCCGGCTGTACCTATCAGGTTCTTGTGTGAAGAGTTGCCAAACGTTTATGTGTTTTCTGCACATAACATGTTCACGACTTTGTGTGTTCCTTTTCCTAATAGAACATCTCATTTCAAGATCCTGGCTATGCCTAAGGTCTATGTGTCCTGTTCATTGCTGACACGAACCCAAGGAAGACTTGCGTTCCCCGTGGATTGGAAGCAGGGTTTACATTTCTGGTACTAAGCTATTCTAAAGCAAAAGAGCAAAAATGTCTTTCGTGTGGTGCGATTTGACACAGGGATGCTATTTCCTTTTGATTTCCCCTTACACTTTCTCAACTCCTCGCTGGCTTCGCATTATGTTGCATGTTTTTTTCTCCCTGTTTGACGTGCCCAAGAGAGTTTAAAGTGTTCGCTTTTCCTCAAATGTTTGGTTTGACCTAGGTAGCTCCACAAAGCTATTATAAAGCAAAATACCAATAACATCTTCCATACGGTGCGATTTAACACAGTGACGTGGTTAATTTTGATTTCGCCTCAAACTTTCTTAAATCCCTGCTGGCTACGCATTATGATTCATATTGGTTTTTCCTTGCTTAGATATGCTCATAGAAGTTAAACAAGTTCTTGCTTTTCCCAAATTTTCAGGTTTGATTCCAGTAGCTCTATAAAGCTATTATCAAGAAAAATATAAAAAATGTTTCTCCTAAGTATGGTGCGATTTAACCCCGGTAGGCCACATGCCAATTTAAAACGCATCAGTTAATGCAGCTGCGTCAGCTTAACCGTACAAAACATTTGTTAGAGCCACAGATAAATGTTTTACTAAATATAAGCCATAGCTCCTGTACATGTAATGGTGATCATGTTCGTCTATTAATGAAGATTGCAAGAATTCAAAAAGAAAAAACGATGATACAAACTATCATTCGTAATTTTTAAAGGAGTTAGGCGGAGGGAGGGAGTAAAACATAGTCAAAATTGATGGCGTCGCCCAAATGGTGGTTGTTTTGACCCATAAAGAAAAGAGCTTTAGGTGGTAGGCGTGTTCGACGATTTGGTGGGCCCGCTTTTGTATTAATATTGGTGACATTAAGATTTTTGCCAGCGTTGTTTGCTTTAATTCGACCTTAGCATGAAAAGAGGCCTTGCCTTTCCTTTAAGTCATACAACCTATTGCAATAGGCACCTATTTAGCTCTTTTCAAACAAAAACATTCCCTCTTAATCCAGTGTTACAGATTGCTGCTATTATTGTTTAATTTTGATCCTTTCTTAAATTTGGGATTTTATTACATTTAACTTTGCCCCTAATCCAGACCTCCCTACTTCTAAATGAAGATTAGTGTTTTATACCGATATAAATATCCTTGCAATTACAAATATCAATAATGGGCTTTACCATTTATGTTTGATATCAAAATGATAATGGATAGTTTTGCTGCCTGCTGCTGTTTCCACTAAATAGTGGCAAGCATTGTGATGTCATTTAACAAGGTGACCTTACAATGCGTTTTGAGATAATTTTATTAGGATTGCTACTTACCACTTCTTTGTCACAGTAGGCGAATTAATATGAACTTACGTCTCAGACTGAGTGCATGTTCCTTGGCCCTGGCATGAACGCCGCCATACAAAGAGTAAACTAACCCGAAATGAAACACTCACAGTTAAGTTATAGCCGTAGCGGGAGCCCTCATCAATAAAGTCGAGGTTAAGAACATCAAATCAGCTGGCTGCTGCGACAGCCTCGCCCAATTGCAAAGGAAATTGCTTCAACATTTAGATCATATGTAGCTCGACCACTAAATGTTGTTGCAAACGATAAGAAAGAACCATCTTTACCCCGACTTTTCCTTAGGTGATCACCGAGTGTTTTGCTTGGAGTAGGCTACATATTAAAATTTGTAGACTTTGAGTCTTTTGAATAATTTGATTGATAACGCCAAAGATCCATGCTATCGAGAAAGAATAGACAAAATGTACCAAAGGACTTAGTTTTTCTAGAAAATGCAATTTTGTGAAGTGCAGGCACTAAAATTTTGTGTGTTTTTAACCGGTAGACTACATTTCACAAACATTTGGAGACTTGAGTTTTAGATGGATTTTTTTGAAAACGTCGACAGATAATGCAAAAGAACCATGCTTGTGAGGAAAAGTAGTCAAAATGTACCAAACAACTAACTTTGTTTACCAATTGGAAGTTTGTAAGCTCTTGTAGAATAATTGTAGCCTACAACTAAAAATCAAACATGATGTATGGCAACCAATATTTGATCAGCCATTGTAAACTAATTCTTCGCATCTAATAATTGGAGTGACATACTGCTAGAAAGGAAATTTTCTATGGTTTCAAAGGACAGTAATAGTTAATACTTCATCATAATGGTTTTGTGTTAAAAGCACTTGTTTTTACTGAGCTTACCAGTTTTGGGAGGGGTAAAAAGTTACGCCAGAGATCTTAAAGTTCAGTTTTTTCAGTATAAAAACTAATATTAATTGTGCATATTACACACTATCGGAATCACCTTGAAATAACTTTTAATTTGTTGAAGAAAGTTTGAAAATTAGTTGAGAAATGAGGTTACACATGAGTTTCATAGTAAACTGATGTTGCAAAAAGAGTGCAATTTTTGAAAACATCGTGGTATTATGATCTGCGATAGCGAACATTTGTGTTAATCGTAAGGGATACATTATGACATTATAAAGCCAGTTTAAGCGTGCAAGCGAAAAAGATAAGAAAAAATGCTTCGAGAGCTTAAAGTGCTTATATGAAGAATTGCTCGTAGCATTATCAAATGAACATTAATTGTTGTAAAATCGTGTTTGTCAAAAGCAGCTAATTAATATCTCCTAAAAAAATCTTTAATCGGGTTTGTGCGATCAGTATTTTTTGAGATAGAACAAAAAATAGATTGTTCAATTAATCGTTGATTGTGATGTCATTTTAGACCCAAAACAGATGAAAGTTTTTGAAGTGTGGTAAGTCGGAAGCTGGTTTTTGTTTGAGCAAAAAGTAGTTGTCCCCTGTCAAGTAATGCAAATTCTAATAAATTATTTGTGGTTACGATGTCATGATGACGTCACGAATACCCTTATAATACTCACCACGGGGTAGTGATCAATCATGCCAAGTTTGATGCTTGTACCTCAAGCAGTTTCAGAGGAGTTAAAACAGACAGACAGACAGAATTGCACTTTATATATTAGATTTACCGTAACCCTTTGATGGATAATGTAACACATATGTTACATGATTGTTGATTGTTATGCCATTATGACGTAATAGCCATTTTTCTGAAATTCTTTGTAATTTTGTTGTTAGCAAACAATCTTGGAATTGTCTCAAATTTTATGAATTAGAATCTTGTGATCCTTAAAGGGATAATTACAGGATTTTAGCTAATAATAGTCATTACGCACATATTTATCAATTTTTAGCAATCTGACAATGTTGACAAAACGTAAAAAGTTGATGCTGAGCGCTGAATTTTTAATGAAGAATGGGAAACAAGTACTTTTAATTTACCATTTTGGTAAACCCACGTGTTTGATTTGCAACGTTTACGTTGAATCAAGGAATTTAACATAAAGCGCCATTATGATACCAAGCATACTAATTTTTCCAAGTTTACGGTTCAAGCCAGAAAAACCAAACGTAGTCAACTTAAAAACACTTTATAACAGCAGAGTTCTGTATTTCAAAGGTAAACCATTGAATCGGAAAATAATACTCTTACAACAAGGTAGCATAATAGCACAAAACAAGAGATCGTTTATTGATGGAAATTTGTGAAAAAATGCATGATGGTTGTTGTTGAAACCGTATGTCGGGAAAACAAAACTGTTTTCAGGTGCAGTTTTTCAGCTAGAACCGTAATCGAGATGTCTGAGAATGTAAAATATAACCAAAAAGATTGTTTTGGAGATCTGCAGTTCTCTCAATAACGATAGATGAGAGCACAAACACGACAAATACAGCTCAGCTGGCAGTATTTGTGCGTGGAGTAAACGAAGATATTCATGTTGTTAAGAATTTTGATCTTCTGCTTGCTATGATGGGTACCATTTCAGGAGCTGATATTTTGAAGACATTACTTCAATGCCGTGAAACCATAAATGAGAATCTCTCAAAATTGGTTTCAATAACAACTGATGAAGCCCCATTAATGGTTGGAAAAAAAAGGTGCCGTGTCTTTATTTCAAAAACACATAGAAGACCTGGGAATTAATAACAACATTACAAAATTACAATGTCTCATTTATCAGAAAGCCTTGTGCGCAAAGATATCAAGCTTAAAGAGCGTCATGAACATAGTGGTGAAGGTCGTGAGCTTTATTTGGTCTCGAGGGTTGAGCTATCGTCAATTTCGTCAACTACAATACTTTTACAAACAGAAAATTTGTATGAAGACTTTATTTATTTCTGCAATGTTTGTTGGCTTAGCCAAGGCGATATGCTACAGAGAGTGCACATATTGAGGGAAGAAATAGCAACTTCTTGAAAATAAAAGCATGAATGCTACCAAATTTTTCAATCAAAAATGGGTTTCTAATTTGGCATTTTTAGTCGATTTACATTGAATTTAACTCGACAGCCCCGAGTGCGACCTGCACGTCGCAAGCCTTCTTTGCTTATATACCGAGTGCACGCTCCACGTCGCGCTGAGAGTGCGTCATAAAAACATGTTGCAATCGCTTTTTTTATCCGACCAATGAGGTTGACTTATATATATTATGGGATACCGACGTCATTCAAAAATGTCTGCACCCATGTTCAATGCTTGAGTGTATTTTTTCTGTGTAAAATTGACAATGAAACGATCATTCTCTCAACCCTCAACTTCTGGTGAATCTGGTAAGAGGTCACGCCTATTTTCTTTACAACAGGCTTTAGATCTTGTGTATGATTCGGACGAAGATGAGCAGGATTTAGCTGATATTTACCCTGAAAGTGATCTAGAGTCAGTAGATTCTGATGTCAACTCTGAATCAAGCAATGAAGATAAAGGGCTTGATGTAGATCTAGATCTAGATCTAAGTAGTCCTGCACCTAGACCTAGCAAGCCCCAAGTTGGGCGTGGCACTGGTAGGAATAAATCTAGGCCTACAGCTGGTGGTGATACAGATAATTTGTCAACAGGATGGACAAGAGCATTTGGACCTCTCTGTAATGTTTTTGTACTCATTGGTGTGATGTACGTTGTATATTTTTGTTATGAATGGCCTTTATATGTGGGGGGTTGAAAATTTTAAAATTGTGCTCAGGACCTCAGGTGTAGGGTATTTTTAGGCCCAGGAGGTCAGGGTTCAAAGGGTTAAACAATCTGAACTAGCAGCTTCAGGGAAATCTCCAATTGATACACGAGATGTGAAGTTATGTACGCGCGTTCGACAAAACTACGACTTTGGGAAATTCCGTTCGGAAATGAAAATTATGCTCACTTTGCTACAATGCTAGAGAACTAACCTATGAGCACTACTTTTTTTGTATCTGTGATATGACATTTAAGAACTGAATTTTTATATCGCTTTGATGACATTTATCTTCGCGAAAATTATATCAGATTGTTCAGTACTCCATTTGATATACGGGTCGACGCTGTAACAAAAAAATATCAAATGGAACTAATTGAGCTGCAGTGAAGTAACGGGTTAAAATGAAAGTTTCAGTGTAAGCATTTATCACTGCTTGACTTTTACAAAAATATCTTGAATCCAAACTATATTCCAACTAGGTTAAATGTGCCAAAAAGATGACTTCCATCTTTGGCGACACTTATGCGTGTGAACAATTATTTTCAATGAAATTAACTACGACCAAATTGAGAGCACAACTTACTGATGAACATCTGCAAGATGTTATGCTTCTTTTCTTTGTCAATGTTATCGTCTGAACTTCAAAAAACTTTCAAAAAAAAATCAAATATCACATTAACGCTTCCTACTGGCATCAATAAATGTATGTTGTATTTTATGATGTTGTTATGAACTGTTAAAATCATCAGTTAATCTGATCAAAATTTTATAAATTCGCAAGTTTTAACAACAACATTGTTGGTGGCAAATTAGTACGGCCCGCTCAGACCTTGCAGATTTCAATTTTGGCTTGCAGCTAGTGAAAGGTTGCCAACCCCTGATTAAGGAGGTGGTGGATACAAAGGTTATTGTCAGTGAAAGTGTAGCGAAACAGCACGAAATAGTAGTCAGTGCGACAATTATCTGGATCAAGTGGAGGAAAGCACCAAAACCAGTGAAGAGAACAAAATGGTGGAAGCTAAAAAACTTGAAAGTGAAGGACAAATTCAAAACGGAAGTGATTAAAAGCGGAATACGTGGTGGACAGGAAGACTGGCAAAGAGTAGCTGAGATGATACGAAGCATTCCCAGAATGGAACTGGGTGAAACATTGCGAAAAATTAGCACAGCAGGTAGACGGGAGACGTGGTGGTGGAACAGGAAGTCCAGGAGAAACTGAAGGATAAGAGAAAAGCTAAAAAGATATGGGATACCATCAGAAATGATGCAAGCAAGTTGGCCTATAAAACTGCAAGAAAACAAGCTAGGAGAACCGTGGCAAAGGCAAGAAACAAGGCATACGAGGAACTGTACGAAAAATTGGAAATAAAGGAGGAGGAAAATGAGTTGTTCAAGATAGCGATGCAAAGAAACTGACAAAGCAAGGATGTACAACAAGAAAGAGTAATCAAGAGTAAAACTGGGGAGATGCTGATGGAAGAAGAAAAAGTGAAACAGAGATGGAAGGACTATTTTGACAACTTACTCTTGCAGAAAAACCCTAAAGAAAAAAAGAGAAATGAGAACAGAAGAGAGAGAAAGGGACATGGACAATATCTTTGGCAAAGAAGTCAGGACTGGGTGGAGGAAGATGAAGAAGGGAAAAGCTCAAGGACGTGATCCATTGAAAGCATGAATCGCTCTAGGGAATAAAGGTGTGAAATTTTTAATGAACTTCTTCAATAGACTCTTACAGAGGGAAAACATGTCAGATGAATGGAGGAGGAGTGTTATCGCACCTTTGTACAAAGGTAAAAGAGACATCAAAGAATGTTGAAATTACCGGGGAATTAAGTTGATGAGCCACACTATGAAACTGTGGGATAGGGTAATGAAAGTAAGGATAAGGAAGGAGGTGACGATTGCTAAGCAACAATTTGGATTCATGCCAGGAAAGAGTACCACTGACTGAACCTTCTGTTTGAGGATGCTTTTGGAAAATTGGAATGAAGGGCAGAAGGCGGTGCACTGTGCCTTTATTGACTTGGAGAAGGCATACGACAGGGTACCCAGAAAGGAACTGTGGGAATGCTTGCGGTTAGCTGAAACATCAGATTGCTACATAAGGATTATTAAGGACATCTATGACGCCGCAACAACAACTGTGAAAAGTGCAGCAAGGTTGACTGAGGAATTCAAGGTAGGTGTTGAACTTCACCAAGGCTCAGCACACAGCCCAATCCTTTTTGCCATCATCATGGGCAAGCTGACGGAGGACATCAGGAAGGACGCACCATGGGATATGCTGTTTGCAGATGACATAGTGCTGTCTAGGCAAAATCATTGGGAGCTAGAGGATGACCTGGAGATTTGGAAAAATGTACTGAAGAAAAGAGGCCTGAAAGTGAGCCGGAGCAAGACCGAGTGTTTGAAGGTTGGGAGTGTGGATGATGGAGAAGAGTTGAAGCCACAAGGAGAAAAGGTAAAGAGAGTGAAAAACTTCAAATAACTCGGTTCGACGGTTAGTAGCGATGGAAGATGTAAAGAAGTTAAGAGACAGATCCAAGCAGGATGGATGAGTTGGAAGAAGGTGTCTGGAGTTTTGTGCGACAGGAAGTTATCAGCAAGGGTTAAAAGGGTAAAATGTACCACGGAAACGGTGGCGGTGACGGAAAGACAGCTGGGAAAAATGGAAGATGTAGAGTGGAAATTGTGAGATGGGCGCTGGGAGTGACAAGAAAGAACAAGATAAGAAACGAATATGTGAGAGGGACCTCGAAAATCGCAAAGCTAGGAGACAAACTTCGGAGTGCAAGGCCACGCTGATAAGGACACGTGAAAAGGAAAGAAGAAGGCCACGTCGGAAAAAGAATGGTTGAGATGGCGGTGTCAGGTAGAAGGAAAAGAGAAAGGTCAAGGAGAAGGCGAATGTATTTGGAAAGAGAAGACACGGAAAGGGTTGGAGCTAAGGACAGAGACAATGTGAATTGGGTGAAATGGAAAATATTTTTGCGTTGTAGCGACCACAAATAGGGAGAAGCCACAAGAATAAGAAGAAGATGTTCAGGAGTAGTCAAATTTAAATTTTGAGAATAAATGTTTTTTTTAAACTTACACCGACGACTAATTGCGTATCAAGTGGTCGGCCCAGGGACCGGGCCCACTGTCTCGAGGGCTCCACAGATTATTGACTTTTGCGTTTCAATAGCAACTTGTTTTCTTTAAATGCTGAAGTTTGTTGCTGATATATGTAATGAAGATCATTGTAACATTATTATCTAGTGAAGCTACTAATTTAGTCTTTAGTTAGTTTTCTGCTTGATGTTTGTAATTTGTGTTATTTTAGGAGTGTATTGAAGTCAACCCCATTTCCGTATCAATGCAATGCAAATATAGGATACTTTATAGTAGGCCTACTTGCTACCGCAGTACTGATAGAAGGCCCAAATTATTCATGCCGCTGGATCCACAGAGCTCTGGACCGGCACTGGATGCAAAATAAATTTCTTGATCAATGTCTGATAGTTCGATGATTGGCCTAAGTTTGTGAGTAAATATTGAGGCTTTTGGGCTACCATCTAAGAAACAAACGCCTTTATTCTGCAACATCTTACAACATTGAGCCTCTCCAAACCTTTATGGTAACTTGCCAGAGAGATTGGCGACTCTTTCCTCCCACAACAGCTTTGGCATAGGCTAAGCGGAAAGTAAACCTCACGAACAGATGTAGCGTACAACATTGCAACTTATAAATTGCTGCACAGTTGGCAATTAAAATTTTCCAAAATACCAGGGGAAAATTTGCCAAAGATAGTTTTTATCATTTGCACCTTTTTGGTGCTGCATACTAAACTTGGCGAGCAAGCTTGGTAGCCGACAAGCTTTTCGCATGGTTATTTGGTGATCGAAACATCAACTAGGGAATCTCAAAACGTCGAACGTTGTAGTTGGCAGAGTATAAAAACCAGTTCTTGCATGAAAGCTCAAATTATAGCTTTCCGTATACCTCTGGCTATTGTCCAGTGCTAAAAGAGTGCACTCCCTATGGCGACTAGTCATTTTTATCATAATAGCTACTCGTTGTAGATTGCCTTCCGAATATAAATCCAAGATGTTTTAGGTATTATTGAATATGTGGTTTGTGTAGTAGATATGCTTCGTGTTCATACGTGGCTTCAAAGCTAAATACCGTCTCTGCAATTGCGCGCAAGTTTGCTTCAAAGTTGTAGAGGTTGCAACAACGTTTCAGGTTATACTCGAATCGACCGCTGCTGATGGTGCAGTTTTTGATCGGCTGTTGCAGAGATACTGAGCTGTTGACTTGAAGACGGTAAGATCTGAGTGTAGTCTGTCTGCCAAGCTTTCCATTCCACTTGTATTCAAAAGTTAATAAGTTGTAGTCATGATCTTATCATTGACACGACCACATGCGCATAACTTTGCTTTGCATGGGGACTGAAAAAAATTTTGGGATTCATATCCCGCACTTTTACGCCTATGGCCACGACGATTAGTAGGCTGGCTTTGAAAAAGATCAAACCAGGGCAATGTCGTTTTGGGGAGTAACAGGCTGTAAAGAACACCTTTTTTTCAGTTTTAGAAAACATTTGCAACAAAATTCAGGTAAGGTTAGGTGAATTGTAGAGTTTTTGTGTCTTACAACTATGGCTACTTTATTGTAAATGTAAGTACAATTTTTGGGTTGCATTAAAACAAAAAATTGCGGATATTTGAAAATTTGATAAAACGTTAAATCAATTGCGAACTTTGCAAAAATTCAAAAGTTTGCCAAAATGTAGTGACTATCACGTACGTTAACTCAATAATAAAAATCGAAACGCATAGTTTAACTCAATGAATACTAGATTATCTAATTTAATTCATATCGATAGTAATGTTTCAAGATTTTTTATTGACTTCCGTAAATTTCTGTATTCCTGCAATTTTCGTACTTTTTTGGTAGATTTATTTTTCGTATTTTAGAAATTCAGTAATTCCATATTTTAGAATGAATTCATATCATTCGGTAATTGGACGATTTGTAATGAGTTTCGGTATTTCATTTTGGCCCAAGATTTAGACTTTCTTTTAAATGGATTTTTATTTGGTATTTCTCCTTTTTAGCTTCTGCTGTCCGTCACAAATCCTACACCGTTACTTCATTGTGTTATATTTAATTAATTTGGTGAAGCTGTGATTAAAGATTAAGCTAATGATAATAGCATTGGCAAAGAGATGAGCTTAACTTGTGGTCCGGCTTATTGGTGAGAAAGATGCAAGCATTTAATTAAAAAATAGACTTTGGAAAATTTGTCAGCAGTTTCATGTTAGTGGTGATGCAATGGAGCCGAAGCAGTTCTATAACTGCATAGCCTATCCCTGTGGCCCTTAATCACCGTTGTGGGACTTATGAATAGTGTATCAGGTAATTGTTACTGGGTCGTGCAGAACAGCATTCATCAGGTTGTAGGTTATAACTTTGGTAACAGTTATACACACACTTCTTATTTTATGTAATATTCTGGGTTTTAGGAAAGGGGTGGATGGGCTATACATGCCAGTACTAGTACAGTGGTATCGCTATGATTAGCCTACCTGCCCATGTGTTAGCTGGATCTGCTTTTCAATCAGAAGGTAGCTTACCAAATCTGCGTTTTTTTGCTCCTTCTGGCTCATCTAAAAGGCTGGTGTGTGAAACAAATGACTTCAGTAAATTTGTGCATAGAACAAAAAATGGGATCTCACTAAATGGTACAGTACATGTCCACGATATCCATAACAATGTCTTGCAATGTCAGCTAACTTAAATCTAAACTTAACTCTAATCCTTACCCAAACTGGAACCTTGTGTAAAAGTGATAGGCAATTCCAGAATGTTACTGACATGTACCAATTGAAAACTACAGAAAAATGGATCTTTCTATAGAGTCTTACTAAATAGTACATGTCCTTACAGCCAACACTAACCCTGCCTCTTGTACGCGATGAACATGGTTGCCAGTAATCTCATCACATGGTAACTGTAATTCTAGCTCTTGAAACTAAATCTAACTCCTAGTCCTAACCAACCTTAGACGACCATCCATGCTGGGGATAACCTATGCGATGAAATTATTGTGACAAATTTACTATGTGACAAAATTACTCGCAGCCATTGGATATACTAATTAGGGATACAGTGGATGCCGCTTAATGTAATCATGGATGATGTTACCAATCGATTAATATTATCAAAATTTCTGATCACTGAATGTACAATATGCATTGCAAATATGCCGCTTACTGTAGTCAGTACATCGGTTATTGTTATCAATTTTTGGTGTTAACACAAGTGATCACATTAAACGGCATCCACTGTACTGCTAAAAGGTTGGGCCCAGAGATCACTGGTTCATTGTTATTTTGATTAAATCAATTTTTTGATAATAAATTTGATAGCGTAATGCAGATAAATTTTTGTGATGATTGGGTAATATTGTATGTTGTCAGTGTGTCATGACTCACAAAGTGTTAGACTTGTCAATAAATGACTGAGTTGGTCCTCAAGGTGATGTATTACATGTGGCATGGCCAGGTAAAGGTGGCATATGTATTAAAATATTGGGCTCATGTTATAGATAGCTCTAAAATATGGAAATATGAAAAAGATCAACTTAATTGCAGAAATACACAAGTTCATATTAAACACAAAATTATAGAAATACAGAAATTCATTCCAAAAAAGGAAATACTACCAACAAAAGAAGTACAGAAATTGTAGAAGTATGGAAATTTACAGAAATCAATAAAAATAAAAGTATAACCATTCAATTTAGTAAAATTAAATGGCTGAGTTAAGTTAAACTAAGCATTTCTTCAAATTTTTGTATTTCTGCGTTTTCCATAATTTAGTTGGTGCTTTTTTCCATAGTTCCATAAATTTTTGTGTTGCCTCCAACATTTTTCAGTCTTCTAAATTTTCAATTCCTCCTAAGTTGTTATCACACTTAATGTGAAAGCATGTTATTGTGATTAACTGATCAAGAAAATGTTTCAAGTATAAAGTATAGTTAAAATCTGAGTATTTTGATGTCAAATATTGACTTTGTTTTCACATAACAACCCTATTGCCATAGCAATAACTGTCTAAAGACAGCTATAAAACATTAAAGTGACTTATTTTGGCAAAACTAAAAGCTCTATATGAAAAGTAAATAGAGCAATTGATTTGTTTTTATATGGCTGTTATTATTGTAAAAATAAAAGCAAAAATTTTGACTTTGCCAACACTTTAGATATGAAAACAATGCTTTTGCTCTGCTCTTTTTTTAAGCTCAACATGCTTACCTACATCAGTCACACAATCTATTAAGTACTATAGTGGCGTTGCCACTAATCTTATACACAAAAATGCTGTTTTGTTAAAATGCAATACCAGTGCTTAGCTTTGCCACATGATTACCTAGGTGATTTCAAAAGCAGGGTAGACTAATCCTCCGAAGCAAGAAAACACAAAAATCTAAAGAGCAGTACTGATATGAAAGTTTCAAAAAATTGCATTGCCCACTTGCATTGTTTGACAAAAACAAAAGCATCGCTTTGCTGTCCTTGAAAGGAAACATAACAGCCCTTCATAATTTACTCCTGCAAGCTGATTATATTTTAGATGGAATGTTAGTCTAGGTTAATTGCTTAACTTTTGACTAAGTTATAAAGATGTGGAAATCACATGAACATAGCAAAATAGCTGGTTCATATGAGCTTAAAAATACATTAGGTCGAGGCCATTTTGCTGTGGTGAAGCTTGCAGAGCATGTATTCACTGGAGAAAAAGTTGCAGTTAAAGTCATTGACAAAACTAAGATGGATCAGATTTCTACAGACCACCTATATCATGAAGTGACATGTATGAAGCTGGTCCAACATCCTAATGTGGTATGTTTTCAAATTTATTTAACTTTTGTGAAAATGGGTGAATATGATGCTTTTATTTACAATTTACAGCATACATATTAGATAATAATTTATGTTGCGAAAGACTATGTCTACAACATCTGGCAAAGTCAAAAGAAATACATATATTGTTTAAATTTGTTTTTAGAATAAACTGTGCTATAATTTGCTTATGGTAATTGCAGGTCAATTGCCAAAAGAATTTACTGTTGTCTGGTATGTTGTGGCAATGTGCTAGTCGGCATGTTTTCATTTGAACCTTTCCAAATAGTTTGAGGTTCTGTGCCACTGGAAAAATTTTAGTGCTAGAAATATTTGTCATACTGCTAAAGAGATTTAAAATTTTAGTTTTGTTTTTTTAATGTCTCCCAAATAGTTCAAACTGAAATTTTAGTGATTACGGTATGTTATTCAGATTTTGCACATTTGTTTGTTTATTAACTGCTTTGCAGGTTCGTTTATACCAAGTGATTGAAACTTCAAGCAAACTCTACCTCATTCTTGAGCTTGGTGATGGTGGTGATATGTTTGATTACATCATGAGACATGATAAAGGATTACATGAAGATAAGGCTAAAGATTATTTTGCTCAGGTTAGTTTGAACGATATGCAATCAATCGCTTGTACATACACAGTTTGAAAAAGTAATTCTGTTGTTGCAAATTGTGGGCAGTGCCTTGTAGGAAGTCAGTTGTGTTTCTTGTTTTAAAATCCTGTGCAATGGGTGAGATTTGGCGACACTGCTGCTATTTGCGACTCGTTGAAGTTAGCAGATGACCTGCTACTTCACCAATTTTGTTTCTTTTTTCCATTATTGCAAAATGTTTGAATGATGTACAGTTGTAAATGACAGCAGATGATCATAAAAACTTTCAATGACATTGTTTGTGCAAGGTAATTCGTCATGTACGAACTTATACTCATTCCTAAGAATGAATGTAAAACATGGCTGTTGTCATGCTGCCCTTCCCATTGGTCGTCCCAAATAGTTACCTTTAAATTAGTTGACAATATCTTGCCGATCTGGCTGAAACTTTCTCAATGTATTTAAAACTGTATTTCCTGGAAAGAAATTAAACCCTGGCGACATTCTTGCCCAAACAGAAAACGTGTCATCACTGCAGTAGTATTCTTGCAATAGTTCGCTTTAGACTTTGCAATAGAGTAATGTGAAAGATGGAGAACCATCCTTTAATCAATACTTGAGAAAATTCTGATCGTTAAAACGTTTGAAATGCGATTAGAAATAGCCTAAAGGGAAGAAATCAGACGGAAAATCGTCCAAGATGGGAAACATCCAGACGTTACTATTTGGGGGAAAAGATCTAGAACTAAGCAGGAAGGTGTAGAAGTTTTGAATTGGGATTTGTAGTTACCGTACGTGTTTTTTTCTTTAATTTACGTACCTTAAAGCAGTGCATTTTTTAAATTTCAATTTTTCCTTAAGCGTTGATTTATAGTTTAAAATTTGCTAGAACAAAGACTAAGTTCATTCAAACCTGCACGTAATTTTCCAGTTGCAACGTTTTGTTATATCTCGTTACAGACAATAACAGTTAAGTAAATTGAAAACATTGGCTTTGTTATTGTTATTTTCATAGATTTTTTACCTTTTTTGTGGGAACAAGTTGGATTATGTAGAAGCATTTGGAAGGATCAGTTTTTTTTTTTATTTATGGGATTAGAACTGATTCTGAACTTGGTGGATTTTAAAAGTACAATATTTCGACCAAATTTCTTTATTAGAGCTTCTGCAAAATGAAACCAGTCCTTTCCAGTGGTTACCTTATATTTAGAGATAGTGATTCATACATGGCAACCTGCCTATCAGCAATATGATGGGGAGTTGTTTTGCGGAAACTGTGTAACAGAAATTTGGTCGAAATATTGTACTTTTAGAATCCTTTTACTTTGAATCAGTTCTGATCCCATAAATGAAAGGTAATTGATCATTCCAAATGCTTCTATGGTATAGAATCTATTGTATAGAATCGTATGTAATCTATATACGATTTTATTAGATCTTTTATTAGATTTTATTTGATCTTGATCTTGTGTATAATCTATATACGTATATAATCTTGTATAGAAAGTATAGAATCTATGCAATCAAAGTTGTTCCAACAAAAAAGGCAAAGTGATCTGAAAATAACTAATGTCGTTTATTTATCTAACTGATATTGTCTGTAACGAGATTTGACAAAACGTTGCAACTGGAAAATTGTGTGCCGTTTGAATGAAGTTCGTCTCTGTTCTAGCAAATTATAAATCAACGCTTAAGAAATAACGGAAATCCAAAACGTGCACAGCTTTAAACAAGGGTACGTAAATTAAAGAACGTGAATTATAGAATCGTGTTGTCTGGTACAAAACAAGTGTGGTAACTACAAATCCCGGTTTTTAATCGCCACAAAGAGTCCTTGAATTATATGAGCCTTTTATATTTGAAGGAAGTCTATTTTTCGGAAAACTAAAGGTTATTTTTAACTTATTTGTTTAAAAAAACCTCATGAATAATAAAATGCTTCGTTGATTGGAATAGCTCATTGTTGTTGTTTACATTTTGCATGCTCCCCTTTCGTCAATGCTTTTGCGGAGTGTGTTGTTTTATGTGAAATCACGGGTCAATTAGCAGAAAAACTTAGGTCAGCATTTGACAAATGATTTATTGGTGAAGCAAAATTTTAATGCAGCCTTCTGAAATGTGTTCATCAACAAGTCCAGTTGTTCGTTCCACAAATATTTTTCCGAAATTTACGTTTTGCTCACCATAGTGACCTGGAAGCATTATCAGAATATAGTGAAATGTAGTACTGTAGTAGTATATTACCTGCTATCATAAAAGCAGCAAGACAACCAATGACATTAGTCACTACAGACTATTACAAAAATACAACCAAATGAGAGGATTTTTGTTTATCATATGTTATATACTGTATGTTATAAAATCTATACATTCAACAAACCAACAATGCCTGCTGTAATTAGAATTTTTTTACCGAAATTATGTTGTGATACACTCTTAGGATTTGCTCAAATTAGCTCTTTAATATGGGACCTTTACTGGTAATTGCCGTATGAAAAGCTTGGACAAAGCAACATGTTGCAATAGCTAGAACAGCCTTACTTTGAACCAAATTGCCATGTCAGGTTTTTCATTAAGATGTTCTTTAATTGTGAAGTTACGTAACACAAAATTAAAAGATACTTTTGGAACGTATCACTAGGCAGTTTTGCTTGTGATGTCAGTTTCATTTTTCTTATGTAACTATCATTGTGTCAATCTACTCACAAATACATGTACTGCTGCTATTCTTGTATGACAACATTGGTTACACTTCTATAATAAATATGATGAACTATAACTAAGTATTGATCCATTACCTTGAATTACTAAAAACACTTTGTAGATTGTATATTTACTGTTACTTCACTGACCAGTGACGTAGGGTTTACTAATGGGTTGTAAATTGGTAAAGCTATTTTAAACAGCTCAAGGATAAAGCTTTTCTTGGTGTTCAGTGGCAGTATTAGGGCTGGTTTCCATTAGGCATGGATAGCGCTGAGCGCGCTGGCTCTACGCATAAAGCTAAATAGAGAAACAAAGAATTTCTCACGCTAAGCCTGCAATTTACGCCTAATGGAAACCAGCTTTTTCTTGCTATAGTAGCTGGCAAAATAGCGCTGATATTGAACGATCCTAAAAGTCACTTGCCAGTGACTTGAACGTTACCGATCAGTTATGATTGGTAAAGCTATTTGAAATAGTCCTAAAATAAAGCTTTTGTTATTGCTCAGTAGCAATGCTACTTCATTTAGTAGTTTGACGTTTATATTGTTTAGGATTACGTTACGCTGTTACTTCTTTAAATGCGGAGGCGCTATCTGTTATGCATTACTATTGCATCATGTAGATTTCTTGTATTATTGCACTATCATTCAGTCAGTCATAAAATTCATGTAATGATTCCGATTTTAATATTTTATGTTGAGAAGCTTTTTTTGTACGCAAAAGCGTAGCATGCACTCAACTAAATCCCGATTTGAATTAGTTCTTTCAAATTGGTTGAATAAAATTGTTTCAATTCATTGACTTCTTTGTCGTGTTGACTTTGTCAACATCTCAATAAAATTTTTCGTTTGCTATTATACCTTTTAATGTATTGATCAATGGGACTAATGTTCAAGTTCAAAAAGAACTTACTAGGTTACGTTGTATTAAAGCTCTCTTTAGGGCTATTTTGGAACATTAACCATTTATTTAGATACACGCCAACTTAACGTAAAGATTTGAGTTTTTAAAACAACTACAGATGCGGTTTTTGAACAACATATTAGCATTTTTTGATGCGACTGTTATTACAGACAATAAGCTTTGAGTTGTTGTGATGATCTTTTTCTTTTAAATTATCTGGGTTTGATAGTTGGGCGTATTTAGTCTTGAGCAGATCAACAAGATTTCTGGGCACACGCCAAGTTTTGACAGCTTCGTTTGTGCCTAAAAATCTTGGCTAATCAACTGAAGATGAAATGCGGCCAACTTTCAAATCTGCAAAACTATTTAAAATTATATGACAAACATATCTCGACTTATCTCGCAAACCTTATCTCTACTTGTGTTTCCATTGCTAAGAAAAATCATTAGACAACCCTTCTTTGCACTCATCAATGTTCCTTTTAGCAGAAAGGTAAATTAACTTTTTGTCAATTTGTTATTGTAGTATGCCAAAAGTGGCTGCGTGCTCATGTTATTGAGGCTCATAGCACTATTTTTTTAATCGTGCCTGAGTAAACACAGTTTTGTATTTTACCTACCACATTGCTCCTACTGCTGTACACCAATCAGAAGATGTGTCAATTACGTTTTCAAGTTTTTGACTTGACGTGGCAATTGAACAAGGGAATTGAGCCAAAATCTACCGGCTGCGTGGAGGAATCTTCAATCAGTGCTTCATTGCACCGATAACCTTTTACATTACTTGATACGCTTGTGCAGAAAATAATGTGAAAAGGGTTTATTCAACATATCGTAACATGTGGGTGTAAGCTTTGATACTTCCTGGCAGTGGAAACAAAATTTTTAATTGTTCTTTGACGATACTTGTATTTACAACGTTTTTCACACAAACAATTTTAAAAGCCAGCTATTAGGGACTAATGGCTTAATTAAGCTTTGGTACTTAAATTATGTTAATGGATTTTTCGTTAGGCAAAACATACACTTATTTCAATGTTTTTCTGGTGTCAAAGCAATCTGTTGAAACGAAAATATACCAAGACTGAACTAATAGCATTGGCTGACTTTTAATGGCAGTAGGTTTATTAAAAACCTTCTAACAAAGAAACGTTGTTTTTAATGGAATGATACATTATATAGAATTTTGAAATGGTTGAAGAGCTATTTTGCTGTAATACTTTTGTCACATCACTAGCATTATGCTTCCTCTTCCTTGGGATGAATGTACATTGAGAAAAGGAACATATAGGCCACACAACGCAATCTTAATCAAGCAAAGAGGAACACGCTGATCGAATTAGGGAAAAGTGGCAGCCATTTCAAACTGGCTGTAAGTATAGACTTATACAACAAAGCAGAATCCCATCTTATTATGTTAAGTCTTTATCTGGTAGATTGTACCAGTGTGAGTGGTTTCGTCACGAAATGCTATAGCGAAACACATTTTTCTGGCTTTCGTGAATATCATACTTAATTACTTTCCTTTTTAAATAACTGGCATTCCACACAACGTGTATCTTTCTTGTAGTGACTGTCTTTTGTTGTGCTTTACTCACCTCATTTTCTCCACTCCTTCCATTGTTTTCATTCCTAGCTATCAGTTTTGATTTTTGGATCAAGTTTCAACGTTTGTTGTGAGAGCAATAAAGCGATTTTAAGCTTAAGTAGCAATTGATTGGAAATTTTCAGCTTGCCAGTCAAAATTTCGCGGTCGAATGGGTTGGAGCGCAGGTTCCAACGCGGTCGAGTGCGTAGGAGCGCCGTTTATGATGACGGTGATGGAGTTTCCAATCTTACAACGGCCACGTTGTGCACTTGGGAAAAGCAGTTTGCAGCAATGTCTTGTTCTCGTTGCACTACGTGCGATGGAAACGTACGTGCCAGCAGTGCCGGAAACTCCGAAGTGAGTTTTAGCACGACAATATTCTAGCATAACCGACCAAAGGTTACCCCGTGACCGGTGCAAAAAGACGCGACAAGGAAAGAACTTCCGTATTGAGTTGTAGCTTTTATTCATCTTGACTTTGGCGCATTTTGATAAGTTAAGTGCAGCTTTCTTGTTTTGTCGGTTTCGTTGCAGCCTGCGATAGTTTTTGTTGTTGTTTCTTCTTGAACCCTTCCGAAGGATGAAGGCATGGCATGAGACCATGGAGCCCCAGAACCCGGACGATTGCCCGTAGTGTGGAACAGAGGTCGCATAAAAAGAAGGGGTTAAGAAAGAGCGAGCGGCGTCAAGAGTCTGTTGCAGGACAGTGCAGAATGAAATGAGCATTGCTTTGGGTCGGATGACCGCCTTCAAGAAGGATCCTCGATTCTGTAATGATGACAGTTTAACAGAAAACTGTTGGTTGCAGCGAAGACGAGGAAGTACAAGTGCTTGAGTGGATACCAATGGCCTCTGACTGTCAAAGAGCAGTTTTTGTCGTTATGGCCTAAATAGCCAAATCACGAGGGTTGGTCTGCAAAAACGCAGCATATTATTACTTTATTTTCATGTTCTAGTACAGTGCGATAGATCTCATACGTAACCTTATTAGAAAAGCTGAAAAAAAATCTCGAGCTTAAATTTAAAGTAGTACTGAGGCTACACCTTCAACTTTTCGTTTGCACAGCACTTGTTCTTATTGACATACGTGAACTAGCATCTTATTATTTGCCCTGTGCACCGCACGTACAAATAATGACTTAACTTTTTAGATTGTCAGCGCCATCGCGTACTGCCATCAGCTTCATGTGGTGCACCGTGATTTAAAGCCGGAAAATGTCGTTTTCTTCGAAACGCAAGGGCTTGTCAAGCTCACCGACTTTGGGTTCAGCAACCGGTATAAACCCGGTGAAAAGCTTTCAACGTCTTGCGGTTCACTCGCTTATTCAGCCCCGGAAATTCTTCTCGGTGAAGAGTATGACGCACCGGCTGTTGATGTTTGGAGTCTTGGTAGGTGACACGTCGCAGCATAGCAGTTTACTGTAATCAGAATTGTGTCTATCTGTCCGCTTTCTCTCGAAAACTGTGGGAAGTCGACGGTTGAATCTTGGCACAAATTAATGCGATATTTAAACTGGTGTCGTAAGGGGGTAGAATACGTCGTTACCACTATGACAATCTCGCATCAGTTCTGCGTTATTGTGGGGTTGTTTAAGGTGACATATATCAGTAACCAGCTCCCTAGACAAGTGCTTGTGGTTTTAATGTAGCAATTTCGGAGATCGTTGGTGCCGAGAACTCTTAGGATTACTACTTGCGTAGCTCTTACGAGGAAGTTCAGAAAAGCATTCATTTTGTAAGATTTCATTTCTAGGGGTCATCTTGTACATGCTTGTTTGTGGCGTAGCACCGTTTAATGAAGCCAATGACTCCGAAACGCTCACAAATATCATGGATTGCCGTTACAAAGTTCTAGACCACGTCAGTCTGCCATGTCAAGATCTAATTCAAAGAATGCTGATAAGGTAAGATCAACGTGACAATAGCAGAGTCCTGTATTTTCTTCTTCGGTCACCGAAAAACCCTTTTTCGGTTATACAACAACTTGTGTTTAGACTTGATTCGGTTTGAGTTCTTAGTACAGCTGGAACAGTGCATTTCTATCGCAAGCGCTGCAACCATGCAGGGGAACCACCGTCGCACGGTTGAATCCGAAATTCGTAATTGGCTTTATTGGAAGTAGCACCGGATCACAGCATGCGATGGCTCACTGCAGAGCAGCAGTAAATTGGCCATCGAAAAGTGCGAGTTCGATTACGGCGCAAATTAAGCGTTGTTGTGCCGTTTTGAAACACGACTTGCTGCAAAATTGCTTGTTTGCAGCACTTCCGTAAAAGCGCACCCAGCCAACAATACTAACAACTTTGAAATGGGACTACATTAATGCCGCGCATGACAG
Source organism: Trididemnum clinides (assembly GCA_963675345.1). NCBI lineage: Eukaryota > Metazoa > Chordata > Ascidiacea > Aplousobranchia > Didemnidae > Trididemnum > Trididemnum clinides. Next base: position 10,529,953 of record OY776302.1, on the reverse strand, counting down.
TAAAGATTGTCTTGTGGTTAGACACATAACTAGCTCAGTGTAATGGCAGATGAATCATTTGTAAGCTTAATATACTTTTGTTCGATGTGTAAATAATGATTTGCATCCCACTAGGAAGCAATGTAAAGGTCCTTTCAAATCTAACGTTGCAACCTTTAATACGTTATGACGTAGCTCTTCACTTTGGCAGCTGCACTTGGACCACTTTTGTACTTGACTATGACTGAGTGCTTTTCATTCATTGCCGTGTTCGTGTTGTATTGTGATATCACAATCTCGCTTTGCTATGTTGTTATAACAGCTTTGTTCCTTGGCGAGCTATTGTTGATCGACTCGCGCTATTTTGGCATTCAATTCTATTTCTGAGCTCTTCGATACAATAACGGAAATAGCGCCTTTGCTGCACGAAAGTTATTATGATTCTTCAAACAATTTAAATACAAAGCCTACATTTTTGCGTAATACATGTAGAATTGCTACAAAACCACTTTGCTGATGGTAAGTCGGCGGCTAAAACAAAGTTGTTTATTAGAATTTAATTATACTTGCAACTTGCTATCGTTGAAACGGAGGTTGTATTATATGAGAGTAATCGGCGTCGCCCGGCAGGAACCCTCCATCAATAATGTCGGGGTTTTGTATTTCGGTTCAACCGGATGCTCCGGGTTCACCCATCGGGCTCTTGTATGAGCAGTAGCGAAAAGTTAATAGATTTTATCAGGGTTGTGGAGTCGGTCAAATTTTTTTGCGTCTACGACTCCAACTCCGGATCCGCCCTAAAAAAAATTTGCAACTCCACTCTAACTTTGTCCTCACAATTTGATTCCATCCATAATTACTTCATGATTAACTCCATCTGTAACATTTCGTTTGCACAGTAATTCACAGTTAAAATGCATTTTTTCTTTGCTGTTTTTGTATTAAAATTGTTTATCTAACAAATTAATAAAAGTCTGAAATCTCGTATTTTATCGTTTCCACACATTGTAAATCGACTCCAAAATCCGACTCCACATATGGAAAAAAACTGACTCCGACTCCACACATTAAAAAAATGACTCCAACTCCATCCTAAAACTACCCGATTTTGACTTCACAAACCTGGATTTTATGCACTTTCACAATTCTTCTACACAAAATTGTGATCATCATATTCTCTTAATCATGACTGGCAATGCTCACAAAGAATCTTGCCACAATTATTGGTAATACTTGTGAGGGAAAAGGGGTTGTACGTAATCAAAACTGATTGTAGCGGTAAAGTGGTGGTTGCTTTTACAATTAAAGAAAAAAACTATTTTATGGTAAACCTATTTTGCGATGTGGTGCTGCCTCTTTCCTATTTATATTTGTGGTATTAAGTTCCAAATTTGGCTGCGCTATTGATGTTGTTTCCGGCCTAGCGACAAAAGCGGCTATTGTTCTCTCTATAATCAGTTTTACAAATTGTTGTGGTTATGGTTTTATGTTGATTTTTTGTTTGCCTTGGAATTTTATTACAATACTGTAGAGTATAGACATAAATACCATAACAGGCAGCATATCAGCATAAGAAAAAAATCCTTTCTTTATAGTGTATTTGACTATTTGGTGGCCCCGCTTTTGTATATGTATTTGTGACATTAAGATCTTTGCCTGCGCTGTTTTGCTTTAATTGGGCCATAGCATGAAAAAGTGCCATGCCTTTCTTCAAGGTCATTTAACCTTTTGCAATAGACGCCTATATATCTCTTCAAACAAAAACATTTCCTCTTAATCCAGTGTCACAAATTGTTACTATATATGTTTAATTTTGATCTTTTCCTAAACTTGACATTTTATTGCATTTAACTTTTACCCTAATCAGACCTCCTTACTGTTGAAGATTAGTGTTTTGTACCGATACAAATATCCTTGCAATTACAAATATCAATAATGGGCTTTACCATTTATGTTCGCTATCAAAATGAGAGTGGATAATTTTGCTGCCTACTGCTGTTCTCCCTATATACTGGCAAGCATTGAGATGTCATTAAAAATTAGGACCAAATAGTGCGTTTGAGCCATTAAATATTAAGATCGCTACTTAAAATTTTTTCGTTACTGTAGGCAAATTAGTATGAACTGTCTCTGAAATAACGTGCATGTTACTTGGCCTTGGCATAAACGCCGCCATGTAAAGAGCAAAGTAACCCGAAATGAAACACTCACAGTTAAGTTATAGCGGTAGCGGGGGCCCCCCATTAATAATGTCGGGGTTAAGAATATCAAATCAGCTGGCTGCTGCGACAGCCTCGCCCAATTGCAAAGGAAATTGCTTCAACATTTAGATCATTTGCAGCTCGACAATTACATTTTGTCGCAAACGATAACAAAAAACCTTTTTTACGTACTTGTCTTTTCCTTGAGTGATCAAGTGTTTTGCTTTACAAATTAAAATTTGTAGACTTCGCATTTTTCAATGAATCTTTTTAAATATTTTGATTGATAATGCTAAAGATCCATGGTATCAAGAAAGAATAGCCAAAATGTACTAAAGGACTTAGTTTTTCTAGAAATTGGAATTCTGTGAAATGTAGGCACCAAAATTTTGCGTTTTGATTAACCGCAAGACTACATCTATAAACGTTTATAGACTTCAGTTTTTGATGGATCTTTTTGAAAACGTCGACAGATAATGCTAGAGAACCATGCTTGTGAGGAAAAGTAGTCAAAATGCACCAAAGAACTACCTTTGGTTTTACAATTGCAAGTTTGTTTGGTCAAGCAGCATAATTGTTCAACTAAAAATAGAACATTGTGTATGGCAACCAATGTTTGATCAGCCATTATAAACTAATCCTTAGCCCTGAGTAATTGGAGTCACAAATTGCTGGAAAGGAAATTTCCTAAGCTTTCAAAGGACAGTAATTGTTAGTAACTTACTATATTGCTTTTGTATTAAAGTTACCTATTTTTACTGAGCTCACCACTTTTGGGAAGGGGTAAAAAGTTACACCAGAGGTCTTGAAGTTCAGTTTTTTCAGTATAAAAATTAATATTAATAGTACATATTATACACTATCGGAATCCCCTTGAAATAACCGTTAATTTGTTGAAGAAAGTTTGAAAATCGGTCGGAAAATGGGGTCACAAATCAGTTTTTAATAAACTGATGTTGCAAAAAAAGTGCAATTTTTGAAAACCTTTTCATATTATGATCTGCTGTAGCCAAAAATTTTTGTGTTCATCGCACGAGACATATCATGACATCATAGAGCCAGTTTAAGCTTGCAAGCGAAATAGAGAAGAAAAATGCTAATCATGCGCTGAAATAGAGAAGAAAAATGCTAATCATTTAACATAGGATGTTAGTAACGTTGTAAAGTTTTTTTTATCTAAAGCACCTTATCAGTATTTTCTAAAAGAACTTTTAATCGCGTTTGTGTGATCAGTACTTTTTGAGAAAGAACAAAACACAGATTGTGCAATAAATCGTTGATTTTGGCGTCATTTTAGACCCCCAAAAAATGAAAGTTTTGGTAATGTGGTAAGTCGGAAGCTGGTTTTCGTCTGAGCAAAAAGCGGTTGTCTGTCAAGTACTGCAAATTTAAAAAACTTATTGTTGGTTATGACTTCAACACTCCTATGACACTCACCACGAGGTGGTGATCAATCGTGCCAAGTTTGATGCTTGCACCTGTAGCAGTTTCAGAGGAGTTAAAACAGACAGAGACACAGAATTGCGCTTTGTACATTAGATTTAATCAAGGGGAAGAGACCGTTCATTGTTGATCGCCACAGTTACAGACGGGTAGCTACACTTCTGAGGAATGTCTGGCAATGGTTGTCATCCAAGGATGATCATATGCATCATTTACTCCATACTTTTTGAGCAGCTTTACTATTCTAACATCCGATGTTAAGCAAATACAGTTGTTCAACAGCAGCAGAAAACTCAAATTTTTTGGAAAACTTGGGCTCCGGTTATTAATTTCCCTCCCTGAACTTTGCTGGGTCGCCTCACATATGAATAGAATCGTTCAATGGCTCATTGTTGTTGGTTGCTTCTCTTCTTGGAATCGAGGCAGGGCATGAAAGGTAGTTTTGTTTTACGCCAGAAACTTCATCAAAGTCAGGCTAGGGGAGAGCAACCCTCCATTTCAAACTTGTAATCGATACAAATTGTAAACAGGTAGTTGCACCATTAGCAAGGCGGACTGCCATTGGCGGGTACCTAAATGACTGGCTCAATGATGAATACCTAATGCTACAATGATTTATTGCGCCAGCTCCGTACGCAGCAACATTTCTATAGTCCTCACCACTGGCCATTAAGTCACGCATGACCTATCACGAGGACTTCACGCAAATGGCTCATTCAGCCATTGCTATATGTTTCAACCTGCGACACCTAATTTTGTTTTCCTTTAAGTTGTGATTTTCACTTGTGCGTTGCTAAAGCATTACCACAAACTACCTGTTAATATATTGGTATCAGGATTCTGAACTAAATCGGTGCAATTTGTATTGAGAATTTGCAGTACTATCAAACAAAACAAATGCATTTCTCTAAAATAGCATCTAAAGTGCTGTAGAAATCAAAAATAACTTAGCATAAGGGTGTAAGTATATAAAAGTATAAAGCACTACAAAGCATAGCTATTGTATTGGCTTCGAATAGTGCAAGATAGCACTTCAATAAATATTAGAACGGTTATCCGACAGCATAGTTGAAGTTAAGGCGAGAACCTTCTTGTTTATACACAAGCGTAAATTCATTGAGCCTATTTTCGACGGGTAGAGCAAAAGTCCTTTAGGCTGTGCTTGTTCAATATCTGTAGAGTCCAGTTTTGCCCTTGTGATGTCATGTACTTGGCAGATACAGTAGCTCCAAATGCTTGAAATTTTAAAATTTTGTGAAATTTTTGAAATTTTGTGAACAAGTCATTGATGTAATTTAGCTTTCCATCTTGCCGCACAATTGACAGTACATTGCATAGTCTCTCGCGTAACATAATTACCGATCTGACTCTGGATTGTTAGCACTTTGTCTTGATCACTTTTACCGATCCTATGTTCTGTGCTGGCGTTGGAATTATAGTGTCCGCTTTGAATGCAGTACGTTGCTGGTTTAAACTTGAACCGGGTAAAAACTTGAACTTGAACTTGAACCGGGTAGTACCGAAGACTTTTTAAACAATGGTGTTCACAGCTTTCCTATGTAGTGCTCAGCACGTGGTGGTGTGGAGAAAAAGCCAAGATGTTCACATAAGTCTACGGGAAAAGTACTTAGCAGGATTTTTCCACCTTTTATTTGGAAATAGGTGGTGAGTCCGAATAAGCTAGTCCTCGCGGTAGCCCTGTCTGACTAGCTGACATGGTATGAGTTCGTTTAGATGATTAAATAAATTTTGAAGTCTGCATTCAGCAGGTTTTTGCACACGCTGCACACAAGCTTTGATCTTGGTTCTTTTTGCTCATGCGACAAGCGTACGTGTGCATTAATCTAGTTGCGCTCATTTCAGCTTTGCGCTTTTGGCAAAGAAAGCAAGTCAAACAAAGCGAGCACTGTTGAGTGCAGGTAAAAAATCTGCTCCAGTAATGTTTAATTGAATTTGCTAACATTTGGTTTGCTTGCTTAGTTCTAATTTTGGAATCGTTGATCTTTTAACAGAATTAAATCGATCGATAATGTACTGCGTTTTCTTCAATTATGCTGCTAAAGTAATGCAAATGAGTTGACGTATCTAATCACTTGCTCGCTACTCTGCATTGAAAGTGTGTTGCGGTTTGTGGAAAGACGTCTTTCTGATAATATCGTTTCCGCGTAGAAAGTTTTTGTCACGCATTTTTACCCTTTGCGCAGAGAAAAATCTTTGGGGTTATGCATAAAAGAATCTGTGTCCGAACCTGCTTCGGAGCTACTGGCACTTCTGCGGCAGTGCCATGACGTCGTTCAAGTGCCCGAAGGCGTTTTCAGGTAGCACTTGTCCACCGCCACCTTAGGAAAATTTCTTAATTCGGCCTCGATTCAAAGTTGCTTTGTTTTGCAGAGAACCTTCGGATAGGATCAGCTTGGAGGAGATCATTCACCACCCTTGGTTGAGGGGAGTTCAAAGGAGCTGCCAGCCAGTGCTATCAAGAAGAAACATCTCGGGAGAACTCCACCAAAGCGTCATTCGGATGATGGTCGAAGGTAAGCGTAATTTTAGAATTGCAATCACGGCTTCGGAAGTTTCCGCGTTACACAAACATCCGATCAGTTTCGACTGGACCAATCGATTTGGGTCCGTGATAAGAGAGAGTGAAAATGATAAATTAATATGCATTCTTCTCTTCAGTATTACGTGAGCACCTTTGCAGTCATTGTGCAATACCAAGGTGCTCAAAGTGAAAAAGGATCTAGCCAAATACTTTGACCTACTGAAAACTAAGCAATTATACCTGAAGATAACCTGTTGCTGTATCCACATTCTAGATGATTAAATGCAGGCAATTATTCACCTTTAACTTTTAATATTGGAAAAGTTATTTCAACTATCTAAATAGTCATCTTCAGTTCCTTATTGAAATAGAATCATTTCAATCGTCTATCTATTTAAATGAGGAACTAATGATGACTACTTTGATGGTTGATATATATTTTTCGATATTAAAAGTTACAGATCGCCACCGATGGAAACTTGGCTGCAGAAACCGGCTGACTCCTGCTTGCTGGGAGAACCTGCCAGGTCCCCGGGGGAGGAAGAAGACAAATCCTAATTCCGAAACAGAATGATAATGATATTAAAAGTTAAAGCTGAATGATTGCCTCTATGTAATTATTTAAAGGTACCTTTGTAGTCTTCGCGGTTGTAAGCGTTAAAACAACTTGAATTTTGACTCGCCACGGTACTGGTGGCACCATGTGCATTTGCACGCAAACACTGCAACCAATTAGAAAAATTGCTCTCTAACATCTTTCCCCAAATAGACAACGATTATTGGACTGTTAGCATTATGATCTCTAACCGGCATTAAACTCTTATCGTACTAAGCGACATTGAATTTTCTTTTTTCTGTGGTAATACTCGGCACGTAATGCTTTAGCACGCTACCGCTCTTCTATGAAGGCTAAGTGACGTTAAGTTTTGTTTAATTGTTAAAATTTATGACATAAAATGACATTATCTTGGAATTTTTACGCAAAGTGGTTTGCCAGAATGTGCAAAACAAGTAGCATGGATGTAGCTGCCAATACTTGGGTTTTTTGCGTGTGGATAATTGACATGCAGATCCTGAAGAAGGTGATATAGTGGTCCAAAACGTTTGGTTTTTAATTACAATTATTTTACTAGCTGATACTGCAACCGAATTAAGTGATTATGAGCTAGATCAGCTAAATCAGCGCGCACAAAAAAGTTATTGCTGTTACTACCTAGATTTCTGCATTTTATTGACCTTATTATCAAAGCCTATGCTGGTTCATTTTCTCCATATGAATGGATTTTCATTTTTGCAGTACTCGATCACTGTGATTGTCGTAGCCAATCCTGATAATTGATATCCTGGTGACAGTAAAGACTCAATAAATGCTAGGTTACTCACTCGTTTGATGCGTCTCTTTTGCTTTAGTTTAATCAATTCATTTGCTTTGATTGCTTAAACTTGGTTTTGGAAATTAATGTTTTGCCAAAAGTCGTGATGTGCCTTGTATCAACTCGTTGAAAAGCAAGTCGATACAACTAAGCAGCAATCCATCGTTGTTCAACGTGACAAACATCTGGCAATTTAATAATTAATGAACCCTTCAATTGAAATACTTATTGGTTTGTTAACACACAATCTACAAGCGTTTAATGCATTTGTTTTGTTTGCTTGTTTTTGTCAAAAATATGTTCACTCAAGCGAAAAATCACAAAGAAATCTGGTTGAGAGGCCGGAGTTGATCTTGGACTTGTCATAGAGATGTCATCGAGCATGTTTACTGTTGCTCGTTTAATGAGGAGGTTATGACAACGACTACTTGGTTTTGAATTACTTTTCTAAAAAAAATATGCTTTTCTAGAAAATATGTTAGTAAATACAAAAACCCCTGCCGGCAAGTAAGTGGCCTTAAACTTGCTGTATGTCCGTTTTGCCTGAGCTACAAGCTTACTTTCCTGCTTGCAGTAGAACTGTGCCGAGCAACACGGCTATTTATGTAGTGATTGCTCCCGAGGTAGCGATCTGCTGGCAGCACCTCTATGAACTACCGCAGCGAATAGCGATTGCTACAAAAAGGACGAAATCTGGCAGCATCGTGCTGAAGTTTGTTTCTTTGTACACCTTTGTTGCTAGCAAACGCAGTGGATGTCGACTTAACACCACTGCCGTGACTGTACAACAATAAGAACCAGTACACAGTAGACTTAGTTGTTCACAGATCGTTTTTTAACAGCACACGACCTGACATAGGGACGCTGCAGTTCCTGCCAATTTTTTTACGAACGTTGCGTCACAATCTAAGCGTCACGACGTTGACAAACCGGCAAAGTTTGACTCAAATTTCAAACTTGTTAGACCAGCCGTTGCTGTTCGCTCACATTTTGTAATGCAACATTGCTTAAAGACGTTCAGTTCAAGCATTGCGTTATTGACACATCTTGGATTGTCACTAATATCGTTACATCCATTTCTTTTTCTAGTTGTTAACCCGATCTGCATGGGCATCTACGGTCTATACCATGTCTTCAGTTGGGCTGTTAGGCGTGACAATATGCGTGTTATTTTTTTGTTATGATTGTTTTTTCCACCTTTGATGCAAACACATGACTTCAACACAAAGCACTTTAGCAGGTTAGAATAGTGAAACTGCTCAACCAGCATGTTGTATTAGGGGATTTTTGACCACCCAACAGCATCAGTCCGCCTTGTTGGTGATGGGGCTACCAGTAGGCACTTAGTATTCCGAATGGTTTGTAGCGGACTGCCGGTCTCTTCAAAGCTCACCTTCATTAGGTTTGCGTGTGAACCGAGATAACTGTTTCAAACTGTGTCTTTATCCCAAGGAAGAATAGGGATTGGTAAACGGAACAAACTCCGCTCTCACTTAGAAGTTGTTCTTGACTCTTTAATTAATTTCATCACCGCCCAGGTGTGTTCGCAACAGTGTGTTCGTAACAATGTGTTCAATTGATTGAAGTCAAGCAAATATATTTGAAATTACCCGGCTGTTTGCGATAAGTCGATTGAGAAGTGTTTGTTGAAATGGATTTTCTTTCAGCGGATCTTGCCTGCGAAGAGGAGATAGATCAAGCCCTCGAGGAGGATCGCTACGATCACATCACGTCGACCTACTTTCTGCTGGCAGAGCGTGCTCTTGTGCAACAGGTATTGGTGTTAGTGCAAGCAGCGACATGCAAAATAGCATACAGCGACTTTCTGTTTGGCGCTCAGCACTTAAAGCGATATGGATATATGAAACGGAGATTACTTATTACTTCAAGTGTTGAACGCCGACCCGAAGGTTGCTGTGTACTATTGTTTAAGTCGTGAGGAAAGGTGTTGTTGCAATTTCTACAATGCCTGGCGTACAAAAAAAATCCTCCAAAATGTGCTGTATTTTTAAAATCTTTGGCAAGACTCGACAAGAGAATTAGACGCAGGTTAACCAACTGCCAAGTGAACGCTCCAACTACCAAGGCATAGAGTGAACTACCAGAGTGCAGTGTGTCTCAATGGCTTGAGCTGGTAGTCACTCTTAGTGCAACAACAGTTCAACTCCTCGAGTCTTCTGGTTTTGTTGAAATTTATTCGCTCTTTCGTAAGCGCCTAGTTTGCACTTGGAGTGCCTTTAAGTGGAAAGTGATACCAGCTTTTTGCCCCCGAATTCGAATGCAGTTTTTACTATGCTTTCAGAGCAGTTATTTTTGGATCTTGGTAAAATTAAGGGTGCATTGGTGTATTGAACAACGCTCAAGTAAACCGTTTTTACCGACGCTTTTTGTGACGTTTTTCTTGCAGCCATGCCTGATTTTAATGCAACGTTATTGCTAGACAAAGCGTCAGCATAATTTCTATATTAGCAATTTGTTTGTTTCATGGTTTGGGTCTGATATTAGAAGTAAGGCGTTTATTTTAGAGCTTGTTTCCACTGGCGAATCGTTTGGAGCTGTTCAAAAGCGAGCGTTGTTTCAGTATGCGAAAGCATGCGGCTGTTTGCGATAGCACAGAGTGCATGCTCTAACATGATAAAATAAATAAAACATTATTCCCAATACGCTCTTGCGTCGTGCTGACGGAATGGGGCTTCAGAGTTGATGCCATATTTTCGAAATAACGAGGGTGTACTTTAGCTGATCTGGTCTTAGACCCCGTTTGACTCTCTACGGCTCTCGAGTGTAAACCTGGATAGAGTTCGTTTCGCGGCGCAATGGTGTTCCGCTGTTCCGAGCAGAAGATTGATGAGTTGGGTTGCTACACTGTATTACCACTGCTGTATTATTGCAGGCTTTTTCTATGAAGGACTGATTGCGGATGTAACTTATAAGTGGTCACGATTTTATTTAAAGTTTTTGTTGTCATGGTAACAATCGACTTGGCTTGCTTTTAGATTCGGCTGTTGAAGTCGGCCGTATGTAACATGAAATATCGTTATTTGTAGGAGGAAATGACTACAGATGGCGATCCTATTCCGATGGAAGAAGATAGCGAATTGGACAGTGCTAAGGCCTCCACGTCTCAAGTGATTCCTGCTCGATTACGAGCAAGATCAGATACGGACGTGATGGCCAGAGTTCACGCCTCCTATTCCGTCTCACCACCATGCCGGCAAGCTGCCCTTCTACCGCACTCCTCAACTCCACTCGATCCTATAAGGCGGAGGACTTTAAGCAGCTCAAGCTCCGAAGAGTCCAACTCTTCTCTGCATTCCAAAAACCCTTCCTTCATCCGCGAGCATCTCACCATCACCCCTAGACACGGATTCAGTGTGGCTCATGGAGGAATTGATGCTCTTATTGAAGAGGAGGAGAGAAGCAAGTCCCAAACTACTACCGATGACGAAGGAGACGTGGGTGATGAAATCAGGAATCTCAATCCCAACACTTTGGCCAGCTGGTTGGTGAAAATTTTATTTTAAGTCACTGACGTCTCTTGGTAATGACATCAATTAAAGTTAGTGACGTCTTGTTTTTCAGTCTTCAGCGTACTTCGCTGCAACGGATGACAGAAATGAAGCGGGTGAAAAAGCGGAAAAGTGCCCCAGTGCTAAACGAGATTTGCGAGGAACAGGAGTTGGAAGAGGAAACTCCGGATCCTTCGTTTTATCGCACCAACCTTCATCTCTCTGGCCGACATTCCATATCAACTTCCTCTCCCACGGCCCAACTTCATCGAACTGGGCCAATGGGGGATGCGAGAGATCCCCAACCGGGGAAATCTCCGTTATTTGGAACTCGCACAGGTAATTGTTGTGGTGTAGGAGTTGTTTTACGTTTGCCTTTGTTACCGTCTCTTTTTATTCACGTGGGCAGCACGGTATGTCAAAGTCTGACTAGCCGTTGAGTTATAAAAAAGTATTGAAATTTATGCAAAGCGATTTTTCATGTGTGGTGTCGTAAGCTAAGTTTATAGAGCAAAGTTTGCAAAATGTCCGTTTAATGCAGAGCGACTTCAGAGCGTAATCTTTCTATTTTGACTATTTTGTGAACTTGATCTTATCATTTGACCATGCTTGAAAAAACTGTTCTATCAAAATTGTTTTCAAAAGAGGCGATTCAATTTTGAACCGTATTCAAAGAAAGAGGCGCCCCCCCCATCTATAAGCGATTTTAACCATGGCTTTGTTATCAGTATCAATAAAAAAGCATACCAGTTCAAGTATTCTTGGCTCGCTTGAAATTTTTGATTCAAAGCAGTAAATCTGTTATTATTAGAAACCGCATCAGTGTGTAGCCAGGAGTTGGCGCTATTTTTGAGGCTGTGCCCATTTTGCTCTGCTCTTGATATTTGCAGTAGACTTGTTTTCGAATTTTTAGTGACATCCTCATGGAGAGGTCGGGTCGATAGTGTGTTTTGCCACTTCCAGTCAGTATTTCTTTCTTGACATTGAGATTATGGCTATCGAAGTCATTTCTATTGTTTAGACCCCCAGGGTAGTGACAATGCGGTAAACCTAAATTGTGCGGAACCACCTTGGAAGCTGCAACATTCTGCTTCATTTGCTTCGTAATTTTGGCTGGTTGCGTGTTGAAATTCACCAAGCTGAGAAGCTCGTCGTAGAGTGTCTTTCCCAAAGGCACAACAACGCGGTCGTCTGGAGGTTCGAACGCTAAACCATTCGATGCTTGATTGCTTCAACCCAATTTATCGCGCTCCCAGATCATGTAAAGTAAATGACGAAACAGTAGCCTTTGAATGAATAGAGATTAAATTATTTAAGTAGAGGACTATTGATCAAAATTTTATGTCGATATTTCTCCTGATCTGACCTAAATATGAACGAAACTGGTCATCTTTTGTTTCAGGTCGTAGTCACCGTCGGAGGTCCTCCAATCGCTCCAGTAGCTCTGATGCAAGTGAAGATGAAGAAAGCGAGAGTAGGAGGGAGAGCACTACCAACCTCAACGTCGTGGTGGGATCCTTGCGGCGCAAGCGGAGAGATTCAAGTGACGATGACGACAGAGGAGGATTTGGTGGTAGGGAATGGAGGGGATACTCTCATCTTGAAGTCGGTACGCCTCTAGATGACGTTGTAGAGCAAGACGCTGCCCCTTCCTGTAACGTTGATGGCCACGAAAATACGGGAGACGGAACGGGAGACAAGGGGGGATGTGGCACCCACATGGATCGGTTTTCACTGAACAATGCTTCGGAGTTGGGATCCTTTAAGAAGATGGTCAATGTGAATGGAACGGATCACCGGATCATCAATGTGTTCGGAGTGCGGAGCAGGAGTGCGGAATCCCATTCATCTTCTTCGTGTTCCGGAATTCCTTCCAGTCGGAGTTCGAGCAGTGCTCGAAGCAGCTGCAGTAGTTTGAGTCACCGCTTGCTGCCTCTCCACTCCCGAGCAGCAAAAAAGACAACGCGCAATAGCAGCTCGACACGTTCTGACACGGGGTTGGTTCTCCGTTATCACGTGACTGATCGTAAGAGAAGATTAAATAATTCGAAGTTTATGGGAAGTTCTTCATCTCTAGACCCTCCTATAAGGGGCTCCTTCAGTCTTGACTACGTAGCTGAAGCGCCCCATTGTCGACCTCAAAGCTCTTGCTCTTTGCCTCGTCATCAGCGGAAGGGAAAGAGGGGGCACAAGGGAGTGCACCCTTCCATGGATTTTACCACTGCTCTGTTTTGCCCGCTCAGCGAAGGCGAGTGTAAGTCCGGTTCACGTGATTCGGTGTGTGTAGCGAAGCGTAGCAACTTGAGTCTGGCTTCTTCCACTTGCAGCGCTAGTAAGTTCGTAGTGGACCCTGTGAACGAGGCTCCTCCATCCCCATGCCTCCCTCCTCTTCCCGAGTCCAAAGACTCTCCTCATTCCACAAAAGACCCACTTTCCCCCATTGAAACTCCCCCTGGATCGCTAAATAGTCTTAAGCCAAAGAACCCTGGAATATTGACGAAGCTCAACAACTTGAAGAACGCTTCATATGGAAGCCGAGGTGCGCTTTCCGGCGGCTCTCACCCCAAGCACGCAATCATTAGGAAGGTCAAGCATCGAAACTGCTGCGCGATCATGTGATTGTGGCGTTGTCGGTGACGTTGAGACGAGAATGCTGTTACCAAGCGGACGCGTCTTGACCAACAAGTTCGTTCGGTGACAGCAGAGGGTTTGAATGCCAGTCTGATCCTTTTCTGTTCATCGGCTGTGCACCCTTTCAATTACGTAGCATGCCACCCTGCAGCATCAGAACATAAATTTTACAGTTTTATGCGTTTCAGTGTTTTTGTACAAAGTAGCACAAATTTATGTAAATGTTGCGCCGCTCGAAGGTGTGCTTGCTTGTAATGTAGCCGTTATATACTGATCGACGCGGTTATTATTTTATTGCGTTAGACTTGGCGACACCTTGTGGCTGTTCATATGTTGAGGTTACCACTAGATGTTGCACTTAATCTTTTCGAGCACCGCTTGCGGTTTTTATCTTACCGCTGTTGGTACGTTTCCTAATTTTCTGCGACGTAATCGTTGCCGTTGAAATTGTGGGCGATGTTGATTTTAAATGGTTATTGAAAAATATATTTGCTGGTAGATAGCGTGTGGTTGTTGTGACTAGTGATGGGACGAAATCAAATTTTTTTCGATTCCTATGCCGATACCAATAACAAGTTCGATCCCTATTTTTTCTATTTAAAATAGATATTTCTTACAGATGAGAGAAAAACATGTTGTGTATAGATTACTTCTGTTCAGTTCTAGGTAATGATTAAATCTGTCATATAAGATCACATTAGTTTTTCAACCTCTTCAGACATAAGGTCCGTCCAATAAATAGCATCTAGAGCAGGGGTTCCCAAACTGGGGTACATGTACCCCCAGGGGTACATTTTGACTTTTCAAGAGGTACATTAGATAAAGTAGAAGGATGTTCTTTCCAGAACTTCTACTCTGCCTTAAAATATTTTTGATCATTTGATGTTAATAATTTGAAGACCTGAGTTTAAGAGCTCCTTAGGACGTGACATTTTCACCTTAGTAAAAGCTTTAACTAGAACTACAGTAACTACCAAGTACACTTTGGTACTTCACATGACTTATTTTGTCCAATCACAGCATGGAAAGCAAAACAGCTTCGTTGTGCTGTTGCTAATATTTTACCTGGTATTAATTAATAAGCTTGTTGCTAAAAAGCAGGCTCATCCATCACATTCGTTAGGATTGCTGGGCTTATTCAGCCGATATACTGTTAGTTTGATTGTAGCGTCTGTTAAAGCTTGTATTACATTGTTACGAATAACACTGCGTCACTGTGAGCTTTGGTTAGTTACCGTTAGTATTAATCACGCAGCTTTTTCATATTAAACTAAAATAATCAATTTTAAAGTTTTTAGCAAACTTAGAAGGAATGTAATGGGTTGTCTAGCTATAGAAAATAAGTTGTGCATCAGAGCAAGTTGAGCTTCGCAGCCAAAAATATGAGAAAATTTTGGGGGTACACGAGCGAATCTATAAATTGTCCAGAGGGTACCGATGACCTGAAAGTTTGGGAAACCCTGATCTAGAGTATTGGAGATCAACTTGACTGATCACTACGTAACACAATTTTTGCTTGGCTACTTTTTTCAGTGCCCCTTTGTGTATTTTTAAGCGCTGAGTTTAAAAATCTGGTCAGTTTTTTTTGTATGATTGTTACTTTTTGAAATATTCATACTTTTTGTTTCATCCGACTCTGCTGTAGCTTGCAGATTGTGTTCTACCTTGCAGTAGATTCTAACTGCATATTAAGGTTCCGTTCAATACATATTAAACGCAAAAGTCAGTTTGAAAATGGTTCGTAAAGAAGAAGGCGTGAAGATAAACATAACACAGTTTTTTCAAATAATAAGAGTCATTCAAAAATGCACTGTTGAGCGATCTTTTCTTTTATGACCACTCTTTATATCGTCTTTCCATTGGTTCAATATCCTAGTGAAATCTCTCACCATGCTCCTCACTGAAGTCACCAAGGTTTTCTTGAAAGAAATCCAGATAAGTGCATAAAAAGTGAAGTTTTACAGACATGCGACAACCCATGTTTTGGCAACTTTTAATAAGCTTTTTCACTAACTCTTTGTAATTTGGATCCTTTTTATTTTCCAAAAATCCATCAACCACACCTCGAAATGCTTGCCACGCTTTTCTGTTTCATTCATTTTTTCTTCCAAGGTTTTAGACTTTAACATTGTGTTTATCTGGGGACCAACAAATATTCCGCCTTTTATTTTGGCCTCTGATAGCCTGGGAAACATTGAACGGATTTCTTGAAAAACTTCTTCAAAATCCAAAGCTTAACAAACTGTTTTACTAGACCTAATTTAATATAAAGTAAAACCTTTTCCCCGCTTATAAGAGGCTCCCTAATGACGCTATACATTCCTGGTGTTAGTTCTTCCCGTGTCGGCCAATGAATTTTCTCGTAGTGCTCACCATCAGCTCTACTATTCCACAAGCACAAAATCCAAGAGTATTTTGTGTATCCACCCTGTAAACCCAGCAAAAATCCAAGCATTTTGAAGTTACTACAAGCATACCACTTAAACTGAGCATAATTGATTTTGATGAGCAGTTGCTTGACATTTTCATAGTCTTCTTTCATCTGAATTGAATAAGCAAGTAGAATTGATGAATATATATTGCCATTGTGAAGTAACACCGCTTCAAGACTTTTGGTGGAACTGTCAATGAAAAGCCGCCATTGAGTAGGATCATGATCTATTCCAACAGCACGAAACAGGCCTTCTACATCTTTGCAATAGCGAAGGTCTTCAATGACATCAAAATAGACAGAAAACTCCAAGTACCTCTTCCTGTAGGCAGTACTCTTGCAGTCATCGCCAAGCAGATTCCACTCATTCAATCTGGATGTTAATAACTCTGCTCCAGATTTTGTAAGACCCAGATCACGTATTAAATCATCTGTAACGGGTTCGTGGAGCAGAGACCCTTGGGGTAGTCTCCGAACCCGAGACAGATTGCAGTGAAGCTGAAGTTGTAAATAGATGAAACGCGCCTTTCCTCTCGTCACGCTGTTATTGTCTGACTTTCTTGAATAAATTCTTCGATAAATTTTTATTGATAATACGCAAAACTGAAAATGGAAATAATGAAAGTGATAAACAGATAGGAAAAAACAGATGGATTGGCTTCGGCGACGTTGGCGTTGTTAGCGGTGTAGCGGCGTAGCGTTGTTAGCGGCGTAGCGGTTTCAAACTATTTTGACCCCTAAGTACTTTCTTCTTTACTACAGCTCCAACACAATAATAATCGACAAAGAAACAGCTCAACCAAATTTTCTCTACGAGCTTTCTTTGATAGTTCCTTGACTTCTGCTCAAACGTGCAGGTTTTACAAACAACGTAATCCTTCTTGCAACGTGTCTACTTGAGAATAATGTAAAGGTGTGTTAACAAGACAGTTACTACTGCGTCGCTTGAGGGTCAACCTTGCCAATCCAACGACTAATCAATAAAAAACAATACCTTGAGTGAAACACACATAACAACGACACAACGCGGGTTCAAATCACAGATTGGCTACGCGAAAACTATAGATTTAAAGCGTCAGATGTTGCCAAATATTGTAACAATATTTACACTCCCCCCCCAAATATACGACTAAAGGAAGATATTTTCCACAAAATATTGTTCAACAGTGACAATACATAAAGCTTTAAATTAGTAACAACATTGAAACAAAATACAACAAACACATATAAACGTATTTACACTATATACATATTTTACAAACATAACACAGCAATGAGACCCTTAAACGGTTGATATCCAAGATGGGATATCATTTTTACTTGTGGCTGGGACAATAACACACATTTTCGAAACGAGACGTTTCACTTCACTACCGTGTATTTTTACAATTGCCGAGCGCACAAAACCTTTGGGATCCGGAAACGTTTTCAAAATTCGCCCCAAGGGCCATCTACTTTTAGGCGTATTTTTATCGACAAGAATCACAATGTCGTTCACATCACATTACGTTTTGTTTCATACCATTTTTGACGATACTTTATGGTAGGTAAATACTCTTGGGTCCACTGTCTCCAAAAAAGGTTGGCAAAACGCTGGGCATGGCGCCACTTACGGGCAATTAAAGAATCGCTATTCGCAGTATCAGTGGGAGGCATACCCGACGCCGGACAGAGCTGTAGTACATCGTTAGGTGTAAGAGGTCTCTTGATCTCTTCTACGAAGGAAACTGGAGTTAAAGGTCTGGAATTGAGAATACCTTCTACCTCAACAAACAACGTGGCAAGACCTTCTTCAGTGAAAGTGTTTTGTGCAGTAATTGATGTTAATACCTTACGCACTGACCTGATTAGTCTTTCCCAGGACCTTTACCCAGGACAAAATGGCTTGCCAAGAGGGTGTTAAAAGGTCAGTCTACTTCTTTCTGCACCAGAAACTCAGTAATCTGCTTCTGATTCCATTTCCGAATTGACTCCTTTAAAACCTTCTCTGCTCCAACGAAGTTAGTTCCATTGTCAGAGTATATTTGTCCAACGTTTACTCTTCTGGCAACGAACCTTCGGAGCGCGGAAATAAACGAATCGGTTGACAGAGTATGCAGAACCTCAAGATGTACAGCTCGCACTGTCATACATGTGAAAATAAAGCCATATCGCTTGACTAGGCTTCTTCCTTGTTTCACTGAGAACACTCCCAAACAATCGACTCCGGTATGGAAGAAAGGTGCGTGATTCTTATCTAAGCGA
This sequence comes from Trididemnum clinides, assembly GCA_963675345.1. Classification (NCBI taxonomy): domain Eukaryota; kingdom Metazoa; phylum Chordata; class Ascidiacea; order Aplousobranchia; family Didemnidae; genus Trididemnum; species Trididemnum clinides. The sequence continues at coordinate 10,511,600 of OY776302.1, read as the reverse complement.
CATTCCGGCAGATCTGCCATTAATTGAGTCGAGACTTGAGCGTTTTGGCGTTGACAAGTTGCACATTCCTTGAGCACATTTCGAATGACGTAACCTCCCTTTTCGATCCAAAATCGTTGACTCGGTGCAGAGGAAGTATGATTGAATCCAGAATGTCCGGCCAAAAGATGATACCATCTAATCACTAGTTTTATAAAATGAGAATTCGAGGGCAGAATTATTGGGTGTCGAGCGTCTGCGCTGATCGAAGCTTTTCCCAGCCTTCCTCCTACTCGCACGACATCGTGAGAGATAAACGGATTTAATTTTTTAATGGAGAGTGAGCACACTTTGGAACTTAAACAGTTGCCGTTTTTTAGAGCCAAAATTAAATTTGAAAGATAACGGCGTTGTTCATAAATAGCTACCCGTGATTCTGCTGATTTTAATTCCGCCACAGTAATGTGGGAAGTAGAACTCTTAACCAAGTCCTTTCCGTTGCAATCCTGCTCGCTTTCTTTTCAAAAACTCGAACAGTCGTAAGTACCAAGCTACCGATTTTTTCAATTTATGAAGAGATGAGAAGTGCTCGATGGCGGTCTGTAGGCGTTTCTACCGCAGACTGAACGACCAAATTGCTAACAATCTGTATCCCCTTTTCGAGCAGAGGAAATTCTTCTGGAAGTTGTTCCAAACTTTCCAATTGTTCCGGCCACTCCTCTTCAGCCTGTTGTAGAAACTCTGGTCCCGACAACCACATGAAAGACTCAACGAACGCTTGTGCCTGCTTGCATCTTGTCGTCTCGTCTGCGGGGTTCAACTTCGACGGGACGTACCTCCAACTCTGTATGTCGCTGTTTCTTTCGATCTCTGCCAATCTGTTGGCAACGAAGACAGGAAATCTTTTATTGCTGTTATAGATGCTAAGCAACACGGAGGTTGAATCCGACCAGAAATAAGTTTTTTCTATAACCAACGGCAATTCTTTTTTTAACATTTGGTCAAGACGCAGAGAGACAATAGCCGCCAGCAACTCTAATCGAGGTATTGTAGTCATGGGAGCAGGCGCGAGATACGACTTCCCCATCAGGAACGAACAATGCACCTTGCCACTCTTACCAGCAATGCGGAGATAAGATACGGCACCATAAGCTTCTCCAGAAGCGTCAGAGAAATGGTGCAATTCATAGGTCAACTCTCCGTTCATATCAGAGGGCTTAAGGCAGCGTGGTATTTTCAACTCTTCCAAATAATACAGCGATGAAATCCAAGCTCTCCATCGTTCCTCTTTCTTCTCAGACAAAGCGGCATCCGAATCATCACCGCTCATTTCTCGCAGCAGCAACTTTATTTCTACTAGCACTGGAGCAACAAATCCTAGTGGATCAAACAAGGAATGACTAGCTGACAAGATTCCTCGTCTCGTACAGGGCTTTCTTGGCATATCAACTTTGATTCTAAACTCATCTACTACTATGTCCCAATGCACACCTAGCACTCGCTGACTTGTTGTGCGTTCCAGCGATAATTCCTTGTATTTCTCGCAACGATCCTCCTCGGGCACCTTAAGAAGAGCTCGTTCACAATTTGAAAGCCATTTTCTAAGTCTGAAGCCATAGCTGGACAAGGTATTTCGCAGCTCGTTGGCCAAATCTGCGGCTTCTTCGCTGGTTTCTACTGACATAAGACAATCGTCAACATAGAACGCTCTATGTATAGCTTCAATTGTTTGAGATGAACAATTCTCAGCGGATAAAGCTGCAGTCTGTTTTAGACAAAAGGAAGCGCAACTAGGGGATGATGTTGCTCCGAACAAATGGACTGTCATCCTATAAATCTCTGGTCTTTTGTCAACGTCTCCATCTGGCCACCATAAGAATTGCAGCGCACTTCGATCTTCCGGGCTGACTTTAACTTGATGGAACATTGCTTCTATGTCCGCAACAAGAGCGATAGGATTGAGTCGAAATCGTGTCAATACCCCTGACAAACGTGAGAGGAGGTCAGGTTCTTGTAGAAGCTTGTCATTTAGAGACACTCCCATAAACTTTGCTGCACAATCAAAAACGACTCTTATCTTGTCCGGCTTCTTCGGATTCATAACTAGGTGATGGGGTAGGAACCAGGTGCAAGCATTTCGTTTGCCGTCATCTCTGACCTTTTCCGCGTAACCTTTTTCGATATAGTCTTGCATAACGCCCGCATATTTTTTGTGTAGCGATTCGTCCTTCGAGAGCCTACGTTTCAATGACTGCAACCTTTTTTCCGCCATTGCTCTGTTGTCGGGAAGGAAGACATTCTTATGCCTCCAAAGCAAGGATAGCTGAAAGTGACCATTGACAATTTTGATCGAATCCTTCATTATTTTATGTGCCAGGCGATCTTCTCGAGAATTATCATGGTGCAGGCCACAACCGACTTCGTATTCGTGTGGAAGTAAGTTTGGATCTACCTTTGCGTTTTCTGGAAGGATGACATGCATGCAAGTGTCCGTAGCATTATTGTTTCTCACTTCAGCGCAACACAAACAACAAAAAGCTGGGCCAAACAGCACCCACCCAAGAGAAGTTCTGATAGCATCAGGGGTTCCTTCCGGTCCAAATCTACTCTCCAGTACCCGAAATACCACAGATGCGTCCACTCCAATTAAAATACCGATGGTCTTGTCAGAAAGCTCTTTAAATGAGATGTCCTTCAAGTGCTCTAAATTATTCAACTTGCTACTAACTGGCACTTGAGCTGCCTTTAAAGGAATGGCGTCTACAACTAGAACCTCTCTAAGGCTTATACTACAGTTTTCATCAACACCACTCACTAATAGCGTTATAGCCTCGGTCTCTATGGGGGTAGGCTGAACTCCTGATGATAGCGTACTTATAGAGATGGTCTGCTGTGATCCATTAGCGTTCAATTCATCAGCAATACGTCGTGTGCAAAATGTTCGTTGTGATCCACTATCCAAAAGAGCATAAGTCAACAGCTCTTTCCCATTGTGACATATCTTCATTGGAAGAGTCATGAAAAAATGACCACTAGAATCTCGGTCCGAATAGATATTCTTCGTAGCGGCGCACAGTACCTTTTCACTATCGGCCGACCCTGATGCGTTATCCTTATGAAGCAGAGTGTGATGCCGGTCTTTAGTGCATCCCTCTATGTTGCACCTTTGTTTAGATTTGCAGTCTCTGCTTGTGTGTCCAGCATCGAAGCATTGAAAGCAACGGCCTTGCTTCATCAGAAAAACAATACGCTTGTACTTTTGCAATTTTTTAAAACGTGAACAGGCAGATAGTTCATATTTTCCGTCACAAAAGGGACAAGTCAGACTTCCAGTCTTGGGAGTAAAGTCAGGGATAGCCGTAGTGTTTAGTATGGTTGCTCCTCTCTGTCCTACATGAAGACTCTGTTTTAGGTTTCCATACACTACCTGTCCATACAATGAGTTTGCTTCTGCTGCCTCGTCTTGGACAAATCTCACCAACTCTTCAAATCTCGCTTGTCTTCCTGTAGTCTTGAACTCATGATACGACCACTTGGCCCAGTCCTTTTGCGTTTGTTCAGGAAGTTTTTCGATAATTCGTCGGATGGTGCCTAAAGAGTTTAAGGTTGCAAAGTCTTGTACGTTCCTCAACATAGCTACGCATTTGTCCATGAGCACTGACAAAGTCTTTAGTCCTTTTGAGTCCTTCGTTTTCAGCCTTGGTGCAGCCAGGAGTTTCTGCTCACAATGGTGAGCGACAATGTGTGGTTGGCCATAGTCGTTATATAGACTGTCCATGGCTAGTCCATATCCAGATTCGGCATCGCGAGCCAAGTGTTCCAAGTTCTGTCTAATTCTCGTAGAACAATGTTGTAAAAGGTAGACTAATTTTGCGGAATTTGAAGACATTTTCGTAGCAATGTGTGCTTCGAAATTACGTATGAAGGGCTAGTAGGTTAGAGGATCTCCGTCGAAATTCGGAATTACCGGTCTAGGAGGTGGATAGTCCTGAGAGGTAAGGATTGGAATCAACGCGGACTGTCCAGCAGGAGCATGCCAGTGAGTTACCGGAAGGGGAACATTCCTTCTGTCTTCCTCATACTCCGGTTCCGCGAATTTTCTAGATTGTCTAGAGTTATTTGTAGGTTGTTCATATTGACTAATCATGCAATCAAATTTTCTTACGTTGTTATAGCTTTTTGACGTAGCTAAATGATTTGCCATCGTCATGGCTTTGTTGTCCTCCAAAGAACATTGCTCGTTCCTAGCCACAGCTCTTTTAATGTTCTGTTCTGACTCTTTCTCCGCATTTCTTAAAGTTTCGCAAATCTGTACTGATAAAGGCGCAATAGGTCGTCTTAATGGTCTCGATCTGTCACCTCTATCGGATAAAGCTTCATCCCACGCCTTAACCTCAAACTTGGCCAATTCTACGTCCAACGCCCTTTCTTGTTTGTAGGCTTTTCTTTCGGCCTCTTGCTTAGCTCGTCCGGCCTCTTGCTTAGCTAGTTCGGCCTCTTCCGCTATGCGCGCGACCTTTCCTTTTCCTTTTCTTTGGCAAACAAAGCTAACTTTTTTTTGTTTGTTTTTGTTTTATTTGCCATTTTTATCTTCCATTCACGAGAAAGCGAATTGTGTCGCTATACTTTGGACGGGAAGTCCGCAATCGCTTGGGAGTTGCCTTTTTCGAGGTTTATGGGCCACTTGTCTTTCACATAAAGGCGGGGGCATCCCGTTAAGTGCCTTGCCCAAGGACACAACAAGCGAACTTGCCGGCTTGTTCTCCACAACCTCTCATAAATGCCGAGCGCCAAGCAGGGAAGCTATAGATACCATTTTTTAAAGTCTTTTGGTATGACTCGACAAGGGGAATGAACCCCAGGTCTACCGACTGCGAAGCAGACGCTTTAACCACTACGCCATCGCGTCGGTCGTCCTTAAACTTCACAAGGCTTTCCTTCCGCTTAAAGCTAGAGATTGAAGATCGCGAGCTACGTCCTGAACATCTCGAACCGCCATCTAAAGAGGATCTCTTCGACCCGGGTGCTGAAAGGGGACACAAAGATTTTGTGCCAATCGGAGGCGAGTCTACACTTTCATACCAACTTTTAACCCTGGCGTCAAATTCTAATTTAGCTTGTTCAACGCTAATCCTTTTGGTTTGTGTGCCGGGCAATAGGTCTTCCTCCGATAAGAAAATGCATTCAGCCATTAAAGAATCGTAATCGAGATTAATACTAGAAATTAGGGTTTTCAAAACGTTCTTGTTCTCAGGGTTAAGCATCAGACCGTCAGATACTAAATATTTGTTTTCTAAGTCTTTTAGAGTTACACTTAAGTCACGACTGTGGTGATCCATGATTGACAAACACTCGCAAAATAATTCTACAACACTAAATTTGCGAACAAAGAACGATCCTGTTATAGCCGTAAAAATAGGCGTTTGTAAGAGTTCGAACAATAACGAAAAGTACAGTACCTTAATTGTTCTGCGATTATTGTCCAATTTCTACTTCGTTGAATCAGATAAACGACGTCTACGCTGCTGCAGAATATCTTCTTCAAACGGAATTTCCCGAGCAGAAATTGAAGCACCGGAGATCAATTCAAGTTAAGCAGCAAGGGCACGAGTTTGGATATTTAACGAACCAACGGGATAAAACAGAGAAACAACTTTTCTTTCTTCAGTGGGACGAATAGAACGATACAGAATCAGCCAAATAGTTTTGGAACTCCAACTGATCAATTTAGCGAAGCAACAATTAGTTTGAAACTTTGGCGAAGCAACAATTAGTTTGAAACTTTGGCGAAGCAACAATTAGCTTGAAACTTGGGCGAAGCAGCAATTGGCTTGAAACTTTGTTTAGTCGGAAAATGAGGTTCTGCACTTGTTGTTAGTGCATATTCTGCATCAATGTCTGAATTTTCACTTGCTGTTGCTGAGTCTTTACTTAAGGACGTTTCAACCTGAAATGATAAAGAATAAGTACATAGCATGAAATTGGATCCAGTCTCAGAACATATAAATTACTGTTAGTTTCACTTACTCACAGAAAATTACATTTGATGGTGGGTTTGGAACCGGTAAGGTGTCACTGTGAGGAACAGGTGCAATGGATAAGGGTATACTTGGATACGTCATAGCTCTTCTTCCTCTAACCTTGCGATACTTCGAAATGTTTATCATGCAAAAATAGCAATCAGCATGATGATTTTGGGGCTCTCTCCAAACTCTGGAAACTGCAAATGACATAACTTTTCCAGAATCCCTCAACCATCCTTAAAGATTAGATCGACAGCTGCCACAGATTACAAGTGGTGCCCAAGACTTATCCTGATCGCCAATGTCCATCCCAAAATATAGTCTATATGCTGTCAAATACTTTGTTCCTTTCACAACTTTAAACGAAGAATGTTGGCCGCTGATGTAGTATCCACATACATAACAAAAGCAATCTGCTGAAGTTTTGCACTGTCTACTAGCCTTTTTTATTGCACTATTTAAACGATGAACTCAATTAAGATTAACACAAAACTTAACTCTATAAAATATAATCATAGAGGGCTACTGAGTAGGCTGTTGACATACATGGCTGGCTGTTAGGTTCCTGACTACAACGCGGAACTTCTCTCTGCAAACACTGAACATGGCTTTCTACTCAGACTATTCTGAATTTTATAGGATAAAATAAAACGAAACTGAGGACTGATAATGTCTAAATATGGTGATGCCTCACCAGCATTCTCAATTTCCCTTAATCCACACCAGCATCTCACATGCCAGCTATTCATGATCTTTCACACAAAAAACTAAATCTGTACTAGCCTATTGTAGGCTAGTCCATCCAACAGTGTTTCCGGCATAAAATTCAAATATGCCCCTCTGGGCAATTTCAGATCATGCCATCGATCCATTGCTGCATTACTGCATAGACCTCATACAAGGGCAACGGTTTTGACCTATATCACATAGGCGCTTCACATGTTTCAACCGCATTGCGCTAGAATCAACATGCAGGGATAGCATTTGAGTATAATGTCAGCCTATTACAGTCAGTATAACACAAAATAACAACACGGGACAACGTTGTTTCGGGTTACTGACCCTCATCAGCCGTATGCTTATTTTCTGTAATACCCTGTACAAAACACTCCCACCACCCCTCTTTGGTTCAATTATGGACCAAAGAGCATATTTGTAATTCATGCAATTCAATAGAATGCCAAAACTTCAAATGTCTAAATATGGTGATGCCTCACCAGCATTCTCAATTTCCCTTAATCCACACCAGCATCTCACATGCCAGCTATTCATGATCTTTCACACAAAAAACTAAATCTGTACTAGCCTATTGTAGGCTAGTCCATCCAACAGTGTTTCCGGCATAAAATTCAAATATGCCCCTCTGGGCAATTTCAGATCATGCCATCGATCCATTGCTGCATTACTGCATAGACCTCATACAAGGGCAACGGTTTTGACCTATATCACATAGGCGCTTCACATGTTTCAACCGCATTGCGCTAGAATCAACATGCAGGGATAGCATTTGAGTATAATGTCAGCCTATTACAGTCAGTATAACACAAAATAACAACACGGGACAACGTTGTTTCGGGTTACTGACCCTCATCAGCCGTATGCTTATTTTCTGTAATACCCTGTACAAAACACTCCCACCACCCCTCTTTGGTTCAATTATGGACCAAAGAGCATATTTGTAATTCATGCAATTCAATAGAATGCCAAAACTTCAAATGTCTAAATATGGTGATGCCTCACCAGCATTCTCAATTTCCCTTAATCCACACCAGCATCTCACATGCCAGCTATTCATGATCTTTCACACAAAAAACTAAATCTGTACTAGCCTATTGTAGGCTAGTCCATCCAACAGTGTTTCCGGCATAAAATTCAAATATGCCCCTCTGGGCAATTTCAGATCATGCCATCGATCCATTGCTGCATTACTGCATAGACCTCATACAAGGGCAACGGTTTTGACCTATATCACATAGGCGCTTCACATGTTTCAACCGCATTGCGCTAGAATCAACATGCAGGGATAGCATTTGAGTATAATGTCAGCCTATTACAGTCAGTATAACACAAAATAACAACACGGGACAACGTTGTTTCGGGTTACTGACCCTCATCAGCCGTATGCTTATTTTCTGTAATACCCTGTACAAAACACTCCCACCACCCCTCTTTGGTTCAATTATGGACCAAAGAGCATATTTGTAATTCATGCAATTCAATAGAATGCCAAAACTTCAAATGTCTAAATATGGTGATGCCTCACCAGCATTCTCAATTTCCCTTAATCCACACCAGCATCTCACATGCCAGCTATTCATGATCTTTCACACAAAAAACTAAATCTGTACTAGCCTATTGTAGGCTAGTCCATCCAACAGTGTTTCCGGCATAAAATTCAAATATGCCCCTCTGGGCAATTTCAGATCATGCCATCGATCCATTGCTGCATTACTGCATAGACCTCATACAAGGGCAACGGTTTTGACCTATATCACATAGGCGCTTCACATGTTTCAACCGCATTGCGCTAGAATCAACATGCAGGGATAGCATTTGAGTATAATGTCAGCCTATTACAGTCAGTATAACACAAAATAACAACACGGGACAACGTTGTTTCGGGTTACTGACCCTCATCAGCCGTATGCTTATTTTCTGTAATACCCTGTACAAAACACTCCCACCACCCCTCTTTGGTTCAATTATGGACCAAAGAGCATATTTGTAATTCATGCAATTCAATAGAATGCCAAAACTTCAAATGTCTAAATATGGTGATGCCTCACCAGCATTCTCAATTTCCCTTAATCCACACCAGCATCTCACATGCCAGCTATTCATGATCTTTCACACAAAAAACTAAATCTGTACTAGCCTATTGTAGGCTAGTCCATCCAACAGTGTTTCCGGCATAAAATTCAAATATGCCCCTCTGGGCAATTTCAGATCATGCCATCGATCCATTGCTGCATTACTGCATAGACCTCATACAAGGGCAACGGTTTTGACCTATATCACATAGGCGCTTCACATGTTTCAACCGCATTGCGCTAGAATCAACATGCAGGGATAGCATTTGAGTATAATGTCAGCCTATTACAGTCAGTATAACACAAAATAACAACACGGGACAACGTTGTTTCGGGTTACTGACCCTCATCAGCCGTATGCTTATTTTCTGTAATACCCTGTACAAAACACTCCCACCACCCCTCTTTGGTTCAATTATGGACCAAAGAGCATATTTGTAATTCATGCAATTCAATAGAATGCCAAAACTTCAAATGTCTAAATATGGTGATGCCTCACCAGCATTCTCAATTTCCCTTAATCCACACCAGCATCTCACATGCCAGCTATTCATGATCTTTCACACAAAAAACTAAATCTGTACTAGCCTATTGTAGGCTAGTCCATCCAACAGTGTTTCCGGCATAAAATTCAAATATGCCCCTCTGGGCAATTTCAGATCATGCCATCGATCCATTGCTGCATTACTGCATAGACCTCATACAAGGGCAACGGTTTTGACCTATATCACATAGGCGCTTCACATGTTTCAACCGCATTGCGCTAGAATCAACATGCAGGGATAGCATTTGAGTATAATGTCAGCCTATTACAGTCAGTATAACACAAAATAACAACACGGGACAACGTTGTTTCGGGTTACTGACCCTCATCAGCCGTATGCTTATTTTCTGTAATACCCTGTACAAAACACTCCCACCACCCCTCTTTGGTTCAATTATGGACCAAAGAGCATATTTGTAATTCATGCAATTCAATAGAATGCCAAAACTTCAAATGTCTAAATATGGTGATGCCTCACCAGCATTCTCAATTTCCCTTAATCCACACCAGCATCTCACATGCCAGCTATTCATGATCTTTCACACAAAAAACTAAATCTGTACTAGCCTATTGTAGGCTAGTCCATCCAACAGTGTTTCCGGCATAAAATTCAAATATGCCCCTCTGGGCAATTTCAGATCATGCCATCGATCCATTGCTGCATTACTGCATAGACCTCATACAAGGGCAACGGTTTTGACCTATATCACATAGGCGCTTCACATGTTTCAACCGCATTGCGCTAGAATCAACATGCAGGGATAGCATTTGAGTATAATGTCAGCCTATTACAGTCAGTATAACACAAAATAACAACACGGGACAACGTTGTTTCGGGTTACTGACCCTCATCAGCCGTATGCTTATTTTCTGTAATACCCTGTACAAAACACTCCCACCACCCCTCTTTGGTTCAATTATGGACCAAAGAGCATATTTGTAATTCATGCAATTCAATAGAATGCCAAAACTTCAAATGTCTAAATATGGTGATGCCTCACCAGCATTCTCAATTTCCCTTAATCCACACCAGCATCTCACATGCCAGCTATTCATGATCTTTCACACAAAAAACTAAATCTGTACTAGCCTATTGTAGGCTAGTCCATCCAACAGTGTTTCCGGCATAAAATTCAAATATGCCCCTCTGGGCAATTTCAGATCATGCCATCGATCCATTGCTGCATTACTGCATAGACCTCATACAAGGGCAACGGTTTTGACCTATATCACATAGGCGCTTCACATGTTTCAACCGCATTGCGCTAGAATCAACATGCAGGGATAGCATTTGAGTATAATGTCAGCCTATTACAGTCAGTATAACACAAAATAACAACACGGGACAACGTTGTTTCGGGTTACTGACCCTCATCAGCCGTATGCTTATTTTCTGTAATACCCTGTACAAAACACTCCCACCACCCCTCTTTGGTTCAATTATGGACCAAAGAGCATATTTGTAATTCATGCAATTCAATAGAATGCCAAAACTTCAAATGTCTAAATATGGTGATGCCTCACCAGCATTCTCAATTTCCCTTAATCCACACCAGCATCTCACATGCCAGCTATTCATGATCTTTCACACAAAAAACTAAATCTGTACTAGCCTATTGTAGGCTAGTCCATCCAACAGTGTTTCCGGCATAAAATTCAAATATGCCCCTCTGGGCAATTTCAGATCATGCCATCGATCCATTGCTGCATTACTGCATAGACCTCATACAAGGGCAACGGTTTTGACCTATATCACATAGGCGCTTCACATGTTTCAACCGCATTGCGCTAGAATCAACATGCAGGGATAGCATTTGAGTATAATGTCAGCCTATTACAGTCAGTATAACACAAAATAACAACACGGGACAACGTTGTTTCGGGTTACTGACCCTCATCAGCCGTATGCTTATTTTCTGTAATACCCTGTACAAAACACTCCCACCACCCCTCTTTGGTTCAATTATGGACCAAAGAGCATATTTGTAATTCATGCAATTCAATAGAATGCCAAAACTTCAAATGTCTAAATATGGTGATGCCTCACCAGCATTCTCAATTTCCCTTAATCCAATTGCCTCACCAGCATTCTCAATTCTCAATTTCCCTCAATTTCCCTCAATTAATACAGATTTAGTTTTTTGTGTGAAAGATCATGAATAGCTGGCATGTGAGATGCTGGTGTGGATTAAGGGAAATTGAGAATGCTGGTGAGGCATCACCATATTTAGACATTTGAAGTTTTGGCATTCTATTGAATTGCATGAATTACAAATATGCTCTTTGGTCCATAATTGAACCAAAGAGGGGTGGTGGGAGTGTTTTGTACAGGGTATTACAGAAAATAAGCATACGGCTGATGAGGGTCAGTAACCCGAAACAACGTTGTCCCGTGTTGTTATTTTGTGTTATACTGACTGTAATAGGCTGACATTATACTCAAATGCTATCCCTGCATGTTGATTCTAGCGCAATGCGGTTGAAACATGTGAAGCGCCTATGTGATATAGGTCAAAACCGTTGCCCTTGTATGAGGTCTATGCAGTAATGCAGCAATGGATCGATGGCATGATCTGAAATTGCCCAGAGGGGCATATTTGAATTTTATGCCGGAAACACTGTTGGATGGACTAGCCTACAATAGGCTAGTACAGATTTAGTTTTTTGTGTGAAAGATCATGAATAGCTGGCATGTGAGATGCTGGTGTGGATTAAGGGAAATTGAGAATGCTGGTGAGGCATCACCATATTTAGACATTTGAAGTTTTGGCATTCTATTGAATTGCATGAATTACAAATATGCTCTTTGGTCCATAATTGAACCAAAGAGGGGTGGTGGGAGTGTTTTGTACAGGGTATTACAGAAAATAAGCATACGGCTGATGAGGGTCAGTAACCCGAAACAACGTTGTCCCGTGTTGTTATTTTGTGTTATACTGACTGTAATAGGCTGACATTATACTCAAATGCTATCCCTGCATGTTGATTCTAGCGCAATGCGGTTGAAACATGTGAAGCGCCTATGTGATATAGGTCAAAACCGTTGCCCTTGTATGAGGTCTATGCAGTAATGCAGCAATGGATCGATGGCATGATCTGAAATTGCCCAGAGGGGCATATTTGAATTTTATGCCGGAAACACTGTTGGATGGACTAGCCTACAATAGGCTAGTACAGATTTAGTTTTTTGTGTGAAAGATCATGAATAGCTGGCATGTGAGATGCTGGTGTGGATTAAGGGAAATTGAGAATGCTGGTGAGGCATCACCATATTTAGACATTTGAAGTTTTGGCATTCTATTGAATTGCATGAATTACAAATATGCTCTTTGGTCCATAATTGAACCAAAGAGGGGTGGTGGGAGTGTTTTGTACAGGGTATTACAGAAAATAAGCATACGGCTGATGAGGGTCAGTAACCCGAAACAACGTTGTCCCGTGTTGTTATTTTGTGTTATACTGACTGTAATAGGCTGACATTATACTCAAATGCTATCCCTGCATGTTGATTCTAGCGCAATGCGGTTGAAACATGTGAAGCGCCTATGTGATATAGGTCAAAACCGTTGCCCTTGTATGAGGTCTATGCAGTAATGCAGCAATGGATCGATGGCATGATCTGAAATTGCCCAGAGGGGCATATTTGAATTTTATGCCGGAAACACTGTTGGATGGACTAGCCTACAATAGGCTAGTACAGATTTAGTTTTTTGTGTGAAAGATCATGAATAGCTGGCATGTGAGATGCTGGTGTGGATTAAGGGAAATTGAGAATGCTGGTGAGGCATCACCATATTTAGACATTTGAAGTTTTGGCATTCTATTGAATTGCATGAGGACTGATAAGTAATAAAAGCACTTTTGTCAGTGAGATTTTGCACTCCCATATGCCCATTCATTCCCTCAAGTAAATAAAACACCGATATCCAACATGATAATGCTGACAGAGACAGATTACAGCAAGTATAACTGTATAAGAAATCTACAGTTAACGGAAAATCATAAAAAACGGAAATCGTTGTATCTTTAAAACGATCAATGATAGAAAAAAACTGATAGTATTTTTGGAATCAGCGCTTGAAAATCATACCGACACACTTAAAAAAATTAACCTAACAAGCTTTTTTTTTAAATCTTGTTACGTAGTGTTATTAATGGCAAGCGGTATTTTCAACATGGCTAAAATCACTAACTTTTTTTTTATTTGCCATATTTATCCTCCACGAGAAAGCAAATTGTATCGCTATGTCCTCACTCGCTTGGGAGTTGCTATTTCCGAGGTGTCTGGGCCACCTGTCTACCACATGAAAATGATGCGTCCCGTTAAGTGCCTTGCACAAGGACACAACAAGCGAACTTGCCGGCATGCTCTCCACAATTCCCCCCTAAGTGCCGAGCGCCAAGCAGGGAAGCTATAGATACCACTTTTTTAAAGTCTTTTGGTATGACTCGACAAGGGGAATAGACCTCATGTCTACCGACTGCGAAGCAGACGCTTTAACCACTACGCCATCGCGTCGGCTAAACTACAGAACAAAGTAACTGATTAAAGAAGATGTATCTCTCCAACTAGCCTGACATGTTGGTACTTTTCACAATAAACGACGATTTCCTTCTTGGGTGCAATTGTCAAGAAGTCGGTGCATGTAAGTATAACGGACCAGTACTCTTATTACAAAGACCTAGTTAATTGCAAAAAACTAATTTTAATTTGGTCTTGGAAACTCAAATATATATTAATCAAGTATGCATAATAAGAGGACTGAGATGAATAGCAGTCTTACTATTGCAAAAAAAATTACCGAGATAACAGATCAGCAAGCAACTTACCACGTTTTCATGCAAATGAAGAAACACGGTTCAAGCAGTAGTTTGGTGTTACATTTCAAGTATTAGTTAATAATTATTAATCAAAGTTTATTTAAATAAAAAGGGTGTCCATTAAACACAGAAATTAATGAAGTCAAAGCAATTCGCAAGCTATTACAAGTAAAACGTTTAAGCAGAAAGATATGCCGTAAGGTAACTTTGTGTAAGCAGCAAATCATATTCAGCTGTATATTAAGTCAATCAGATTGTTGTTCAACCAGTAATTACATATTCACAGTTAATTAATCCAGTACCACAAGCACAACATTTTAAACAAACAATTAAACAGTGCAGAAACTTTGCAGTAGTGGCAATCGTGTTACAAGTAGAAGTTGTGACCCAGTGCCATAAGTTTAGTTCATATAGAAACCAGCATGAAATGAATCGAATATATAAAGCGCAATTCTGTCTATCTGTTTTAACTCCTCTGAAACTGCTGGAGGTACAAGCATCAAACTTGCCACAATTGATCACCACCCCGTGGTGAGTGTCATACGTATATTAGTGACGTCATTACCAAAAATAATATTTTTAGAATTTGCATTACTTGACAGAGGACAACCGCTTTTTGCTCAAAAGAAAACCAGCTTCCGACTTACCACACTTCAAAATCTTTCATTTGTTAGGGTCTAAAATTACGTCACAATCAACGAATCATTGAACAATCTGTTTTTTGTTCTATCTCAAAAAGTACTCGTTACAGAAACGCGATTAAACGTTCTTTTAGGAGATATTAATTAGCTGCTTTTGATAAAAACAACTTTACAACAATTAATGCTTATTTGATTATGCTACGAGCAATTCTTTATTTAAGCACTTCAAGCCATTTTTTCTTCTTCTTCTTCTTCTTCTTTCGGCTTCTCCCTACTCGGGTCGCCACAGCGCGAAAGTATTCTCCATTTGACCCGATCGATTTTGTCTTCCTCCTTAGCTCCAACACTTTTCAAGTCTTCTCTCGCCAAATCCATTCATCTTCTCCATGGCCTTCCTCTTTTCCTTCTCCCTGGCACCGCCATCTCCATCATCCTTTTTCCCACGAAGCCTTCTTCTTTCCTTTTCACGTGTCCATACCAGCGTAGCCTTTCATTCCGAAGTTTGTCTCCTAGCTTTGCGATTTTCGCGGTCCCTCTCACATATTCGTTTCTTTTGTTGTCCTTTCTTGTCACACCCAGCGCCCATCTCACCATTTTCAACTCCGCAACTTCCATTTTTTCCAGCTGTCTTTTCGTCACTGCCACAGTTTCCATTCCATAGAGCATGGCCATTTAAGCATTTGTTTAGCATTTAAGCATTTTCATAAGCATTTAAACACTTCAAAGCCATTTGAGCATTTTTTCTTCTCCATTTTCCTTGCACCCTTAAACTGGCTAAATGACGTCATAATATGTCTTGTAAGATTGACACAAATGTTTGCCACCGCAGATCATAATATCAAGAAGTTTTCAAAAATTGCACTCTTTTTGCAACATCAGTTTATTAAAAACTGATTGGTGATCTCATTTCACGACCGATTTTCAAACTTTCCTCAACAAATTAAAGGTTATTTCAAGGCGATTCCGATAGTGTATAATATGTACAATTAATATTAGTTTTTATACTGAAAAAACTGAACTTTAAGACCTGTGGTGGAACTTTATATCCCTCCCAAAAGTGGTGAGCTCAGTAAAAACAACTAACTTTAATACAAAACCATTATGATGAAGTACTAACAATTACTGTCCTTTGGAAGCATAGGAAATTTCCTTTCTGGCAATATGTCACTCCAATTACTTGAGGCTAAGGATTAATTTATAATGGCTGATTAAAACTTGGTTGCCATACATCATGTTTGATTTTTACTTGTACAATTATCCTACTACAGCTAACAAACTTGCAATTGTTAGACAAAGTTAGTTTTGAAAATTATAAGCGAAGAAGAAAATTGTAAACCTTGCACCTAATTGGCAAAGCAGCATACGGGCGTAAGGGGCATTAACAATTTATTAAAATAAATATGCCAGGAAACAATAATGAGTATACCACCCAACCAATTTAGACGAGACCATCCCTGGACGCGTTTCGTCCTTTTGGACTCATCAGCAGGGCTCGTCCCGTCACAAGCGAAAGTAAACGACTCATTAACGTTATCCCTAAAAAAAAAAATCCAACTATGCACATGCAGAAGCACTGAGACTTCAACCGACGACGTATTGCTTTGCTTAGCAGGGCGGGTTGACAAATTGGTTGATTTTGGTTGCATATCCACTGGGAGATCAGTTTACACACTGATTTGAAAAAGCAGATTAATAAAACCTAAGTGAGAAGTTTTCATAAAGCTTAGCCTAAATTAAATAGCATTTTTCCAAAAAAGTTTCTGTGATTGGGCACATGGTACTCTCTCACCGTAGACCCAGTAGCGTATTTAGAAACAAATTTTTTGGCTAAAGGAATATCTTAGAGTAAAAGACTTTTTTTAAATCAACTTTTTAAAATCGAAATTTTGCCTAATTTGGTCTCTAAATACGCATGAAGACTGTGTTATTTTCATAGCATTTGCACCTGTCCCACCGCTTGTAGAAGCTTTCGGTCTTTATTTCCCTTCCCTTAAATATGCAACTTATTTCCCCTACCGTATATACGTCACAGCGTAATGCTTTTGATATCGAGACTAAAACCGGTTTTTGAAGAACATCTCGTAAACCAGGAAAAAATGGTGGATAATGCTTACAATTGGTGATTTTTGTATGCAAATAAATTTGTGATTCTCCTTCAGATTCCAATCGGGCCTCATTTTGACATAAATACCACTTTTGACCTTTTGCTTTAGACCCCTTGCATTAAAATTGTCACCCATTGCGAGGTTCAAACTTATGATTGTGGTCGCCATAAAACCGTTCTACATCTTGCTCCTTAATTGCTTTGCATCAATTAACCTGTCATTGAAACGTGTTCGCGTTGCCCTCTTCAAATCTCGACACATTTTATGGTATCCTCGCCTGATATGAGTGAAAATTGCATTCAAAGTTTTAAATAAACTAAATTATAACACCTGTGTAAATGCCTCGCCTATTCTCATGTCACAGCCACTGCTGCTGTTGCTACTATTTTTGATATAAAACTTGGAATTTCTTCTTGGTCAGCAAACAACTAATTGGTTCAGTATTGTTAGTCTAACGCAATTAATAACCGCCTCTTATCATCACAACACACATATAAGCGTGATGTTATGAAAATTGAGAGTCGTCCGTTGATTGATTTTTATTTGTTCACCTTCTTAATTAATCTCCTACTCAAATGAACGAAGCTGTTCGACGGGAACTGTGACTTTTAGTGGCAAGTTTAGAGCCAGTTTGTTGAGACAGTTAGTTTCATGCTCAGTTCACAGAAAAACCTTTGTGGCTATTTATACAAAGCATAAATTTTGTTAAGATTCACTTTAGAGTGGACTGTTATGCTGGGACCGTGCATTTTCCACGTCATTGCCGCCAGACAGAAGCATATGTTAGGAGGAATCCTGTTGATAGTCACAACAACACCCATGTAGTTATTTGCAACCCAATTGAGAAGCGAGAACTGGCATTTAAGTCCAAATATTTACTGACTTTGCCGGGACAGCACTGACGTTGCCGACATGGGTAGATCACCGTTTTAGCCCGTGCTTGGCAAGGGCTTAGATACGATTCAGCTTTCCTATCACTACATTTTAGGAAAAACAAATTTGGCAGGATGCTGCTAGGAGCTTCGCAATTTTGCGGCAGTTATTAGACCCAATAGATCAAGATATGCTACAACGTATCTAGGCAACTGGTAGCAGAGTAAGATAAAGCTAGTTCTTTTTGCAGCAAACAAATCATCAAAAAATAAACCAGATGGGTTAGCACATAGCTTAAAATCAAGAGTAAAAGGCTTTAAGCCTTTTGCCTCATGATCCAACGAAGAAAAAATTCGGAATTGAAAGAAACAGGCGAAAAGAAAAAAATTAGAACAAAAAAATTGGAGCCTTTTCAAAATCTGAAAGAACTGTGAAACACCCTTAAATGAAAAAGTGAAAGGCAGCATTTAACAATAATATGTTTTGTGCTTGAAATGTTGGTGCTATTTTGGAGACTAATGCGTCAGTGCTTAAATATAGGAGGAGGGACTCAGGCTCTAAGACTGTGACTCTTCCCCTTATTTCAGCACTGGCGCATTCGCTTTCAAAATAGCAACAAGCTCTCGATATGTTAAGGTGAAGATACTTTTTGGGAAAACTCACAAATTTTGGAGAAAAGTAGATTTGGGCTAAAAAAGAACAAAAAGACGGTCAGAAAAATTCCCTTAGGGTTAGAAATATTTTTATATCGCTTCTAGACCTGGGAAATTCTTGGCATTTTATCGAGTCTGCGCCGCGTTTTAATTGGTTTTAAGCTTGCAAATCATTGCTTGGTAACAGCTTCTGGAAGAAATTTGATCATGGGCTACATAAGCTATTTGATTTGAAATCGACCCAGTTAAAAAAACGGATGTAGTAGGAGATTGTGAGGTTAATGTGGAACTTTTAGGGACGCTGCCAAGCTACTCTCTTAAAAAGAAGTTGGAATAAGAAGGTGTATGTTTGAATGTATTTTATTGTTGATTAACCTTGTCTTGCTGCCACATAACTTTAAAGTAAGAATATCTTTTTCAAATTGTTTTGTCTTGTGTTTCAAGCTAAAGTTTAGAACCTCAAAATTCAATCATTTTAAACTTAATTAAAGTAGATATTAGGCGCTAGCTAGAATTTTTGTCAGGATGGAGGGTTAGCTGGTTGGCCAATAAACAGTTCTAAACCTCCAAAACAAAGTCTTTACACCGAATTTTTGATCGTATTTAAGTGTTTTTTAATAGAAAAAAATCTTTACTCGATTTTTTTAGCAAGATTGCTGAACTTAGACCTTGGGCATCATACTTTATAATGACAATAGGGGAGGAAGAAGGCCCCAGCCTTTAAACTTCTCTTGGTTTACTCTTAGCCGGTGCTAAAGCATACTACAGTTTTCAACTTGAATATTAAAAAAAGTTTCCAATTGAATTCGGATTTCGTCATCGCCTGTGGCGTGATTCGGGAATAAAGAATGATGTACCCTTCTCCAAGCGGTATGGTAGTAGCAAAAAACGTGAAAAGGAAAAGATTTTCAAGTATGTTAGGAAATCATGATGGGCGAAATTCTCGCATTGAAAAAGATCTCTAAGAGAAGTCTTCACGTTTGTTTGGAGAACAAAATTAACCAAAATTCTTGATTTCAAAAAGTTGATCTCCAAAAAAAGGTCTTCATCTTTACAAAATTCTTTGCCACCCAAAAAATATTGTTTGAAGTACGCCACTGGTCATGCCCTAATCATAAACAGCTAATAACGCAAATAAGCGTGGATTGACTGTATTTCAAAATTAGATGTCACCACAAGCTAAGCAGAAAGTTGTAGTGTGATGTTTTGCTACAATTGTTTTAGCCCCCTCATTTCTAAATTAAATTAGTTTGACCCTCCCTAAGCAAACCCCTTTCTTGACATAAGTAGATTACAAAATTTCAAAACAAGTTGCCTTCTGTTTCGTTATGTCGTCAAAAGCCAGTTAAAAGTTTTGTTTGCTGTCGCCATAACAACCGGTGATGATGTCTTATGAATAGCGCGTTTGTTATCATTAAAATGAGATTTCGGCAGCGGTATCATGACGTGGCAGCTGAGCAATCACCAGGTGGATGATAGAATCAAGAAACCGCGCGACTGAGGCACGTAATGGCGCTTTTATTTCCCGATTTATCTTCCTTATTGCAAACTAACCAATTTCAACTAATTAATTAATTCGCGTTCATCACGTGATTGATAGTTGAGAAAATTGTGACGTAACTATTACTTTGATTTGAAAAGAGTCTAGTTGGACGTTGAAGAAGGATTTCAATTGGTTGGAAGTGTTACACACATTAAACATGTAGAAAAGTTCTTACCGTTTGGCATTGTTTGGCAACATTCTCATTTTCAGCTTATGATGACATAACATGACGAAGAAAACTGCAGACGCCATTTTGTTTCTACTACTTTAATCAAAAAGTGGTTGACATTAGCTCTTGCATCTAATCAATGTTGAGTACGTGTGTGCAGGGAAAGCAACACGGCTACTTCCAATTGCCAACACGTTTGCTGTTGTTGCCAAGAGTGACAAAGCTTCCTAATAGACTCTATTCCATTCCTAGTAATGCAGGAGACTAGCGATGCACTTAGCAAACTGCAGACAGTGAACCTAGCATAGGTCCCACAAGTGTGACGGTCTAAGCTATACGTTATTAAAAGCTTCTAGCTTCTTGTTGGTCACCAATTACACTAAAGAGACATAACAGGTCTAAACAGTGTCACTGTCAGTAATTCAAAGTAATTTTGGGAAAAAAGCGGCATCTTTTTTCTTGTGTAGCATCCTTTTCCAGCAGATTGGCCACATCAAAACCCTTGTCTAGTCAAACTTCAAAAATGGTACAGCTTGCTGTAGCCTAACGTTAGATATTTGAGAATGGTGTTCACTGATTTCCTGGTTGATGTTCGGCAATACAAGAAATGTGGAGAATAGAATCTCAACCTGCAAGTTTCCTCATTCCTAATCAAAATATTTTTGGCTCTAACATATTTTCGATTAAGAAGCGCCAAAGACTGCATAAAGCAGAGGTGTGCAACCTTTTCCGCAAGTGGGCCAATTTCAGACACAAAAATTTCGCGGGTCAGTTAAAGTTGGTAAGCCATTTTGATGAAACACAGTCACCAGCTAAAGCTGCGAATCGAGCAAAAGTGCGATGAAGATCTTTTTTTTGGAGATCCATGCTTTCAAAGGTGGCTCACTCCTGGCAATAACCCTCATTTTGTTTAAAATTTTTTAAAGTTAGTGGGTTGAATCTAGAAATTTGAAGAAAAAAATTATCACATCATCTTTTGTCTGGTTCAATCCTGATATGGTACAGTTCCCAATTTTTAAATCTCAAGTCTTTACACTAAAAGTTACTTTCCGTAGCTACTGCTCTGTATCGCTGTGAAGCAGAGTGAAAAAATAAACTGCAATGGGATATTTAGATAAAGTCATTCTTAGGCCTGCATTGAACATGTGCAATTTCCTTCTGGAAGTAGAAGGATATCTGTTGGCCCCCAAATAAAATTCTAGAGCATTCCCTGGCTTGGAGTTCATTAAATAATCTCAAACGCTTTCAACTGAGCGATTTTCTCGGTTTCGGGCGGGCGAAGGTCGCGCTAGACTGTTGCTTTGATCAGTGCTTGCTGCCAGATGCATCATTTCATTGTTGAAAGGAGGTTTTTGACGCGATTCATTGTTACGTCATCTGCTGCCCTGCAGACATTGACCGTCGCTGGGTTTTCGTAATTAATGCTCGAAAAATTTTTTCCAAACTAATTTGCTGAGTTTTCGATAATTGTTTATTCCATTATGACGCTGAACTTTGACCTCGTCGTCATGGTGACAGCGATCAACAACTGCATACTTTTAAAAGATTCTAAGTTGAAATATTGACTTTTTCCAATCGCTTATAACACTAAACAATCAAGAGCTAACGAGTGTGCGTTAATTGGATTGGCCGACTTGAGAACGACACGTTTGGGAATAAGTTTGCCGCAAATTGAAGTCTTAATTCCGGCCAAGTGAGCACACAAGTCCGATATCCGTTGCGGACGCAATTATCTGATGGCTAATTCAAGAATCAATTCGATGATTGGCTAAATTATCGAAGTGATGCATCGACCAATTACGTGCTGGACTTCGACAGCTTGCCGGCGAGGCTTGCATACGGTAAAAGGCAATAAAGCGCAGAACTCGAGCAACCACACTGCTAACGTGAGCTGCCTTGACGGCGAAGAGTTGTGACAAAAAAATCTATGAAAGAAAATAAAAATGGTATCAGTCAAGATGCGCGAGAAATTTCCTGAAATTTCTTTTCGTAATTAACCAGTTAATGCATTTGCTAATTACGGACACCTTTAGGTTTTTTCAGGTGAACTTCTAACCTAAAAATGCATTTTTTTCTTATTCGACTCCCCGCTATGATATACAAACAAATAAATATTGTTTCATCACAGTTGTAATTGTTAAGTTATAATACCATTTCCTGCTCGCAAAACAAATTTCCTTGAGATTAAAATAATTAAGAAATTAAAATAAGAGGCATTGGATTTGGAAATCCAACTGTGGCAGCAAATGTAAACTCTCTCTTTTCAAAACGATTTGGTTTGTTTGTTTATTTTGACGTCCTAATTAGTTGGCTCGGTTGGTTTTCATAAAAGGTGTTTATAAGATTTGCTTTTGCATCTGTCTGTTTCCCTCAGTTCCTTTCTCTCTTGATTGGAATTGAATGTTCGCTTTTTGAAGTTCCTAATCAAAGGAATTAGCGCGAAATTAAAGCATTGTTCTTTAGCAGTTGCAGTTGTTAGGACAAAATCAACTTTTCAGCAAGTCACAGATCAAAACTTCACTCAATAAACAAAACCAAAGCGAAATCGAGAGAAAAATTAGCCAGCAATCGTTTGTAATAGTTTCGTAAAAACGAAACTGCATTTTATCACCACCTGTCGTTAGCTTTGTGTTCTCACCAGGCTAAATTGAAAGTAATTGCTAAATAACTTTACATTTGGCCACCCATAACGCCCTAATTATTACCTACTATTCATCTCCAAAACAAAGCCATAAAAAATTGATAGAATAGTGATTAAAATGACCAAATGTATGTTTCTCTACTTTCACATTAACATGAAACTTATTCTACGTTAAAGCTTAATGATTGTTTCGTCACTATATCGCCATTAACTTTCAGTTTGCACGTTTTCATAGTACAAGTTGCGTTTGCTTCAATTTATGAGCTTTTCAAACAATTCTTGCGATTGATATTAAGGAGTTCAAATACCTTTCGAAAATGCAAAACTATTTTATATGTAAAGAAGGCGGTATGGTATTAGTATAAAGCAAATTTGGTAACCGCGTTTGAGTATACGTCAACGTTTATTAGATACCTTTCAAAAGGCGTTACTGTCTTGTTTGAATAATTTTTTTGCAATGTTATCTCCCTTCCCTCCTTGTTTCCTCTTTCCATTAACGAATCATTTGCAAAATCATATGGTTATCACCAATTCAATAATAGCATTAGTCTTGACCAGGGTGGGCAAACTACGACCCGCGGGCCGCATGCGGCCCGAAGGAGCATTTTGTGCGGGTCGCCAACACCTGCAGAAACTTCCATATATCTAATTTAATATGACAGGGGTAGCTACCCTTGCCGTACTGAAAAGCCAAAAACGTTTGAAACCATTATTGAAGAGCCGCTACGCAATTCTTAGTTTGAACTGACGCATTTTCCGTCCTAATAGAGGGTGATGACCTTTTTTTGGACATCATCATTTTCAAAGCCACGTAATACGACATTGCAAGAAATTATCGCAAGATTTTAAGCTAATGCAAGCTCTTTCATTGTATAAAGCTGTTGCAAGATTTTAAGCACTGGCCCTCGGCCACTCTTAAATGGGCAATACAACCCTCGGCAAACTCTTGAATGGTCAATGCGACTCTCCGACTAAAAAGTTTGCCCACCCCCCTGATCTTGACAATCAAAATTTTATTGTGTCTTCAAAATCAAGTATATCTGAAGCTGATAAAATAAATGATTTCGTTAATGATTGTTTTGCATTATAACGTCATAACAACAACAACAAATAATCCAGCTGAAGTAATAAAAAGTGAAAGTTTTTTCAAATTGAGATTTAAACTAGTAGCGGCAAAAAAAGCTCTCGCATTTAAGATGTGGTAGCGACCTGATTTCGATTAATTGACATCATGTGTGGCAAACACGGCGTGGTAAAAGCGAGAAGATAGCAGTAGATGGTTGGTAACCAGTCAATATAAAGGTTATTGTTGGAAGGACAGAAAGGCATCAAAGATAATGATTTTGGAGGTGTATTTTGATATTTATTAAAAGAGATGGCGTTTACTCCCTAAAATAAAAAGTCAGAGCTCGGTTTTAATATGATTTAAAGTGTAGATCCAATTTTTCATAAAACATTACGCTTTGAAATAACATCTTGTTTTCTATTTTGGTAGTAATTAGAGGCATTATATTTTTGCTTATAAAATTTTTTGGCTCTATTTTCATAAAATTTGTTTTTTGTTTTAGGCTAACGAAATTATTTTTTTTTGCAATGTTTAGCTGGTGACACTTACTTCAGCGGCATACTCAGGCGGCTAAATCTTTTTCATAAGGTCAAACAGAGATTTTACAGCGGAATGATGCAGCTTGCAAAAACGATGTTTGCAGTCAAATTTGAAATTATTTGACTGCAAACATCGTTTTTTTTTAATTAAGTTGAAATTATCTCCTTTTCCGTAAATTTTTGTCATAGTGCTTGCTCTATAAATGTTTGCTGTACATATGATGAGCAATGTCTCTACAACTTGATGCTGGTCACTTTGCGATGACTACGTAAAAACGTTTTATCGTACCTGGCAAATATTGCCTTTCTAATTATTCACATGCTGTTGCAGCAAATTTATGTGGAAACTCTACAAATCTGTTCAACTCGAGCTTTTGCTTGCTTTTGCACTTTACAATCGTAATGATTTTCTAACTGTTGAAGTTCGAATTTGGAAACCAAAAAACCACGGTTTTGAAGAGTATGATTTTATACAAACTGTTTTATTTCTGTGACAATTGATAAACTCTATTAAAAGCAATCAACAATTTGCAATACTATAAAAATTACTGTAGTCCGAGTAGTATTGTGACGGTTTTACTTCCTTTATGCTGGTCAATATGGTATAGTTCTCATCCATCCGTAATTCACAAAAATTGTACTTTCGCGTACTTAAAATAAAAATGCTGTTTATAAGAATCTTACGAAAATAATAATGTTGCCTTTACTCTAAATCTTTGATCTTATTTTAATCTAAGAAACGTCAGAAAACGACATTCTATTAGATGGAAATGATGTTACTGCCTGATTTACGGCAGGGAAGTTTCCTTAAAAATGATTGACTTTAGCGGGCCCTTGTTGTGATTTATTTTTAACAACCAGCAAATATGTAGTCATAAGAATTTTCCAACTGCAGCTCAAGATTCTTTATCAGTTTCTAAGAATATTTAGTATGGATGTAATTATATTTGAAGGCTGAAGATATTCAACTTATTTTGCTGGGCCGAAGCATTTGTTTTAAAAAACTTTTCACTACCTTTTGTCACTGGAAAATTAAAATTTTCGTTTTTCAGCTCGTTATCTTCGTTCTTTAGAGGGGAACTAAATCTTAGTCTACAATATGAGATGCATCACAAAAATTTCACCTCCAAATTTAAATGTGTAGTCAGCAACTGAGAGAAGAAATTTTGTGGCGTATTTATCTCAATCAATTACGTAATAACTGCATTTTCAGGTGTATTTTAGAAGAAAATATTTTAATGATTGCCATGATAACATCAGCCGAGAATGGTTTGCCCGAGCACCTTCGGAAGCAATTTTGTCACAATGACGTTGAGCATAATAGCAAACACATCCGGGATAGAAACGAAGTCGACTCGGATTGTGACGTCAGCTCAGAGTCGTCGTGTTCATCAAAATCAGAACTTTCATATCTTGGAGCACAGACTTTCCCCGCTTTACAGGAATTAGACCTTGGAACTGGAAAGCCGTTGGTAATGGAAGAGGAAAGATCTCCGGCGGAAATGTTGACAAGAAAAGCGGATTTTTCAATACAATCATTATTGTCTCCCAAAAAGATTTCTCATCAAGAAGAGGGCTTAGGAAATCGACCAAAAAATTCATCGGCCGCTGCACACGAGCCCCATAATTCATTGAACAGTCGGCCCGACCCCCATGCGATCGAAAGTCCCCAAATGGAACAATTTTATAAGTATTTTATACGGCGTGATCACGTGACTTCTACTTTCAATTCAAGGCCAGAAAAAATGTCCCATTTGGTGGAATGGGGTCGCAATGGGTCCCCTGTTGAAACAGAAAAAATATCCGACGGAGAAACTCCGTTTTATCCGCACTTTTCTGCTACTGCATCCGAGAGATTTTTAAATTCCGGAAATATTGCGGCCCTAGCTTCTTTGCATATCTCACATATACATGCTCCAAGACCCCCAATCAGCTTTCCATCAATGATGCCCAGATTCCGTTCTTCTCCTTTCGAAGTGAACCCATTTCGTTCTCCTTTTAGCTCACCATCGATCCCGATTCCATGGTTACAGAACGAAACAATTCTACGAAATCTAGCAGGTATGTGAAGGCGTCAAGTACTCACAATTTTTAAAACTTTGTTGTGAATTTAACATCAAGGCAATTGAATGGAAAGAGATTCAAATGTTGGGGTAGCCAAAAAGTTTTCCAACTCACTCTTTTTTCAGGGTCAGACGCAGATAGGAGCTACAGGGAGCTGAAGTTCCCATTTCAGCCATATCACTTTGCATGAGAAAAGGGTACGAAGATCAATTTTTTGAAGAACCCGAGCTTCTTTGCACAAAAAAGGCCATTGTAGTAACTGGTTCCCCTTCCCCTTTGGTTGATACAGAACAATGTGTGAAAATACCAAATGTAACGAGACCTTTCTAACCCTATCAGTGGTTTTTACTTTACATATAACATTGCGAGTGCTTACAACCTGACTGATTGGTAGAGGACCCTAGCTCAATGTTCAAAGATCAAATTTTGATGCCCGCGAGGAATCTGTGTCGTGCCTTTCATAAAGACACTCCACAGAAATTTTTCCTTGCACAAATTCAATGCTTGCGTAAAAATTCAGATTTAGTAGTTCTGACAACTTGAAAGTTGGTTCGACTAAGCCCAACTGGCGCGATGGTTTGGTGGTTAGTCCATCCGCTCTGCGGTCGTGTGATGCGGAACTCTTTAAAAGTGGTATTCACAGCATTCGCATTTGGCGCTCAGCAATCAAAGTAATGTGGAGAACGAAATAAAAACGAGTTCGCTTAGTCGTAATTGAAAGGAGCGGCTCACGCGTCGGTGCTAATGCTTTGATCGCTTGTCTTTTGTCTGACTTGGCAACTGCGAGAATTAGACTGCTCGCCCTCACCTGTCTGCCATATGAAGACGGGAGAATCCCGTTAGGTGCCTTTCCCATGGGCGCAATAAAGAATAACCAATGCGGAGATGCTGCGGTTAGAGCAACTAGTTCGCACTCGGTAGACTTGGGTTCAATTTCCTTGTTGAGTTATAACAAGCTAATATAAAGAAATGGCATTCACGCTTTCCTGCTTGGCGCTCAGCACAAAAGGGATGGCTTGGAGAAAAAGCGGTCATGTTTGCCGGTTGTCTATTTGGGCGAGGCACTCACCGGCATCCTTGTTATGGCAGACAGGCTGTGGGTTCAAGCAGTCGAGCCGTCGTGATGGCCAAGTCGTAAAAAATAACTGGAAACAAAACATGAGTTCTCACTCACGAATCAATTATGAGGGAGTACAATGGGTCTTAATGGTGTGAGTTAGTTGCCACTGTTGTCTCGCAACAGTTGCCCAAGCACAACTTATTCCACCGGTTATGTATAGCTCTAAAAGTTTGTTCATGAACAAAAAGGAAGCCTCAGCGAAAATATTCGATATCGGGCCACAAAATATAATGGGAATACTTCACTATGTTTTCAAAACAATTACAATCAAATATAAATATTGTTGTTGTGCGGTTTCTATGGTTACGTGGTATTGTTTTAGTTTTGGTTTAGCGGCATGGTGTGAAATTTGTAATTCCTCCTTAGCAAAAGTTTGTTGTTTATTTTTTGCATTAAGCAAGAGAATACTCAACTGTCAATCCCCCTTCGTGTTGCGGTAACAACCTGCTAATTGAAAAAACGATTCGACCACCGGCGGCGA
The DNA here is from genome assembly GCA_963675345.1 of Trididemnum clinides. Taxonomy (NCBI): domain Eukaryota; kingdom Metazoa; phylum Chordata; class Ascidiacea; order Aplousobranchia; family Didemnidae; genus Trididemnum; species Trididemnum clinides. The sequence continues at coordinate 10,483,528 of OY776302.1, read as the reverse complement.
TACTTTGCGTCGCTTTGCTACATAGAAGTGACGCAAACAACAACATCGAATTGCGCAAATAAAAGCCAAAATCAAACATTCGTGGCAATAATTCTTTGTCCTGCGGCTAAAGCAGCCTTTCTTGATGAGGGATGTATCCCCCACCAGCGGTACGTGGCAAAGTTTTTAATGGCGCTCAAGGAAATCGTATTGAGGCGTGAAAATTGACCAAATTCTTTCTCAAATATTTTTGCGTTGGATTGAAACTGAGCCAGGGTTGGATTTAACTTTTTTGTTTGGGGATGAGATTTAGATTGCGTAAATTATTATGAGAGTTAACGTCACAAATGTTGAATTTTTGGTGATTGATAGTTTAAGGGAGTTCGGATTCTCTTAAGGGCCACCAACTTCATGAAAACGATAGCTTTTCTCACACGACTATGATGTGATTTTTTCGCCGATATATCGATCAATTGCTGGAGGTCTCGTGCTAGGGACATTCCGTCACAAGCGGTCACTCTTTGATATTTTTTCGTTCAAGCTCTTATACAGTATAAAATTAGTGACCCATCTACGCCCCTGCGGCTGGTCACTGAAAAAAATAGGGAACAATTTCTCTGCTTTGAGTCTTTAAAGACTTGCTCGAAGTAGATCATTACCTAGTATCACAGGCATGAGCTTAGGGTGACTTATGGGGGGAGGGGGCTGTATCCCTCAGTAAGATCAAAAAATGGCCAAAATAATGACTTTCAAAAATTTTACTCCAAAAGAAGTTTTACCTCTTTTTGTACCGAAAAAAGGAAAATACTAACCTTGAAAAGTTGATCTCAAAAAAGAAAAAAGTTTTTCATCTTTATTAAGGAACAAATGTGCCGTCTTTCCTCCCACACACACCCACACTCAAAATAAAGCGTTTTTCCTACGCGTAGAATTAATAGTCGTTGAGACATGCAAGGTTTTATAATACAGAAACGGGAATGGTTTGAGGAAGATTAAGAAACAGTGGACTTCAGGGAAACCTTCGCAGCTATACAAAGCGCTTGGGCTCAAATCACTGTAGTTCAGATTCCCTTCGCAGCTCACTTAGCAGCTGACCTTGCGATATTGAATATGAGACTAGCGCTTTTTCGCAATAAGCCTAGCCATTGGAGCAAACCAATTTCCTTATTTTTCTCATTCGAACATCATTCGGAGTTGTGCTCCACCTACGTGGACAAAAATTGCTTCTGATAAGTTTTCAATATTTTTGTAGTTCAACGGACAAACAAACAAAAAAAACGAATAAAGAGTGGACAAAAAATGTAATTTTGAGTGCGTGCCACCTCATGGCAAAAAATACTAGTTTTAAAACCAAAACATTTGAAACACTAACGTTCGAGTTCTGGCACCACTCAGATTGGAGTACTGCAATAATTACATGCAGGGTTGAAGATTTGGAGCATTTGAATTCAGGCTTACATTGGGTTTTGAACAAATCTATTTTGCTTCAATAATTTTTTTTAATTTTCTTCGGTTTGAATTACGCTAATCTGTCAATCTGTTATCCGTTGTTTGACTATATGACGTAATTTTATCAATTGTTTGTTATTTTCTGCTTTATTTGTCATCAATTAGTGCTTATGATCGAACATTACATGAAGCATGTTCTTTGATATTTGCGTTTCCTGTAATTTACAATCTGTAATCAGAGAAATGACATTTTTGATAACAATAATTCGTTGATAATTTATAAGAAATAATAAAGTGGGACGCATCTTGATATTGATCATGGGTCCCATATGCTCAATTCTTTGCTTCAAAAATTGTCCTAGTCTGAGTGGCGTTTGTGACGTAACCATGACGTAACCAGTGCGATAAGTCCTTGATAATGTTCAAAATAAGTGCACAAGAACATTTTAAAGAAATCACAGCACCTGGTCATAAAACGATCGGCATGTAGCCAAAGGCGTGAAAACATGAGATACATGAGGAAATATTCTTTTGAAATTGTGTCAGCCGTGTTCATAAAATTGTTTCGCCTAGTGGTTTTCAAACCAGAGCCATTTGGCCGCTAAGGGAAGAATTATTGATTTCTGGGAGAGAATTTGTTCGAGAGAAAAATTGGGGAAAGACAAATAAGAATTGTAAGCTTTCGCTTTATAATTTGCGTACAGATTTCAGTGTTTCTGCAAATCGTTTCTGATTCATCGAGACATGTAAACGATAGATTTTGTTTTTGTTGTACATTGTAAACCAAATTGCATTAATTATCAAAACGTGCAGTTTCATAAATGTATTTTTTATCAATCAACGTAAGAGTTGCAACGTCAATACCTTCGATAGAATCATTTGCAGCAGACACTGTGACATGTTCTAGCTGCTAATTAACCGGGAGCGATAAGGGGTGGATCCACGCCTGGTACCAGAGTTTTGGTGGTTTGAAACCGATGACGTAAAAGTGCGAATTTAATAGGTGGTGTGAGCTTGCTGTGCTTTTTTGCAGATAGCCTTATACTGTCTTTTAAAAGAGCATTTTAGTGGCTAAGTACGAATTATGTGTTGAAGATCTTACTTTTAAAGATTAACTTCTTAGAGGAAAATCTCGTGCTTTTCTTGTATAGGGAGGAAGCGCAACAGTAGGAGACATGAAAGGGGTTCTAGAAATTTGGAGCCTTAAGATTTTGTGATTATTTTTTTGATTTACGGAAAAAAATGAATGACTGTTTTGAAGGTTTGTAAGGAAGGAATGAAAAAAGGTTAATTACTGGTATGAACTTTAAGTTTTTATGATACTAGCCGCTTTTTCCCCTCGGAAAGATAGCACTCGCCCTCTTGCCTGTTTTAAATTGTTTACTATATTTTTGGTTTTAAAGGGTTGATGCAGTCAAGAATTGAGCCCAGAATACAAAAAAGTTAAAGCCAGGATTGGGAGTTTTTGTTTAATAATATTAGATATCATGCGTTTTGGTCCCTTTTTACTGCGCAGGTTTTTCACCGCCATGAGGTGCTTTGAAAATGGCGGAGTAAACTTTGTAGCTTTATATTCATGATGCTTGGCGTCTTGTAAGATGTCTCCGAATACCATTTTTTAAAGTCTGTTTTGTAACTGGACAAAGAAAATAAACCTACGTCTGCCGATTGCAAATCGAAAGCTTTAACTACTATATACACAGCTCTAACCGGCGCCGTGGTGTAGTGGTTAGAGCGTCCGCTTCACAACCGGCAGGCACGGTTTAATTCCCTTCTCGAGCCATACTGAGGACTAAAACAATGATATTCACAGCTTTTCATGCTAAGGTGAAGAGAAAGCTCGCTAGTTTATTGGTTGTGAATTTGACTAAGGCACTCAACGAGACACGACCAGCTTTATGTGGCAGACAGGTGGCGGACCATATAGTCAATCCATCGTGATGGCTCTGTCTCACCGTGGACATCCAAACAGAGCTTGAGCTCATACGCGTGAATAAATAAACTGCCGTACGGCTGGTTGTTTATTCAGTTGCAAGCATGTAGCGTTGTATTTAAAGCTTTTATTGAAGCAAAAATATATTGATAGCCTTGTGTTTTCAGCCGTTGCACATCCGGGTTTACTGAGCAAATCACGACGTCCGCGAACTGCATTTTCATCCGAACAGCTGGTTGAGTTAGAGAAGCAGTTTGAAGACAACAAATACCTGTCGCGTCCGAAAAGATACGAAGTGGCGCGGAATTTAAATCTTACAGAAACTCAAGTAAGTTCAAGGACGAGCTTTGTTATGAACCTCAACCGCTGCCTACAGAAATGATTTTTTCGGAGCCCTATCCGATTTCCCCACTAATTTGAAATTAGAGGAAAGAAAAGATAAAATTTTGTATACTGTGCAGAAACCTCCTTACCTTTTAAGCTAACTAAAGACTTTTGACCAGTTCATTTTCCATTAATTTCTCCAATATAGATTCATAATTACAGTGTTTTTTGATATCATCAGCACGTGCAAAGAAACAGATTGTCTGGGATTTCAAACTTGACCACTAGGCTGTGACAGCACTATTGTTCTAGCAGTTGCTAGACTTAGTGCACCTGCGACAACCGCCACTCATTCACGAGTGATACGATTTCGCAGAGTACTGACAGACCTTCCACCAAGTGGATCTAGTATAGATCCCGCAAGTGTGGCGGTCTAAGCTATGCTTTATTAAAAGCCTCTAGCTTCTCGTCGGTCACCAACTGCACTGAAGAGACCTGATAGGTCGAAACAGTGTCACTGTCTGCAGTTTTGCTATGTGCATCGCTAGCCTCTTGCATTACTATAAATAACTTCTGTTTTAAAAAGAACTTAGGCAATATGCTCCTTCAACTTTAAATTCAATTTTGCAAAATAAAAATTCAGTTCACTATGTCATTTGCCACCTCCCAAAATAATGGGTAGAGCAAGCATTTAAACAATACGAATTTCTTGTACTTTACCTAGAACACCTTCAGATTTCTCGTAGCTTTCTGGCCTGTGTCCTATATAGTCGCTTGCACTTTTTTTGTTGCACTGTGATGTTAAATATTTTGAATGGGTTGTAAATGGTGAAATAAAGACAATCAATCAATCAATCAATCTATAAATCTAATATATAAAATCCAAAGTCTGTTTGTTTGTCTGTCTGTCAGTCTGTTTGTCTGTTCCTTATGGAAAAAAAATTAGGAGCACCTAGAAAAAAATAAAACATGCATTCCGATGTATTTTTTTCCAGCGGAGTCAATGGGCCTATTTCCAAGTTCGTACCTCGCCCCCCAAGGGAGCTACGGCCCTTTTTCCACAGGAGGGTCTCAGATAACTCTTCGATTCTAATCGAATTGCGTATTTAGGTAGAAAGGTTGGAAAGTTTACATAAAAACTAAAAGTGTATTCTTATGTAAAATTCTCCGAGGAAGACAACGGAAGTAGTTTCGAACCTCTAAGTGCCCCCCTAAGGGAGCTATGGGGGGCAGAACCCCCCTTTGAAAATTCAAATATATTCAATTTAGATGAAATTTAAACCATATGTATAAGACACTAAATTAGAGAGCTTTCCAAAATTTCAGCCTTTTTCGACAATATTAGGGGGCAGAAAGCCCCCTTAAAAATTTAAAGTTTTTGTTAGGTACCACAAACAGAAAAAAATTTGTGACAAATAAAAATCCAAATTTGAAGATTATGAGCAAGACTGTACTTTTAAAAATCCTTAGCAGATTTACCCGTCGTAGATCGGGTAAATATGACTTTTTCCAGGGAAGCCAAGTACGGTGTTTTCATTTCGATCAGATTCGTCTATGGGAGGCTACGAGCCTATGGGGCTCTACTAGAGGCCTATCTGTACTGTTGTACGACGAAATAAAAATCATGAAAACACATTAAAATATGGTTGTTCAATGTAAAAACTTAATCAGTCTTTACATTTTACCCGATCAACGACGGGTAAATCTGCCAAGTACGGTATTTTAATTTCGATCAGATTCGTCTATGGGGGGCTACGAGCCTATGGGGCTCTACTAGAGGCCTATTTGTACTGTTGTACGATGAAATAAAAATCATGAAAACACATTAAAATATGGTTATTCAATGTAAAAATTTAATCAGTCTTTACATTTTACCCGATCAACGACGGGTAAATCTTTCAGCCTTTTTCGACTATATTAGGGGGCAGAAAGCCCCCTTGAAAATTCAAATACCTATAGAGAGAAAAGTTAAAGAAGCTTCAAAAAATAAGCAAAAGTGTATTGTCATGTAAAATTTTCCAAGGAATACTGTGGAAGTGGTCTCTAACCTTTAAGTGCTCCCCTAAGGGAGCTATGGGGGGCAGAACCTCCCTTTGAAAATTCAAATATATCTGATTTAGATGAAATTTAAACCATATGTATAAGACACCAAATTAAAAAGTTTCCCCAAATTTCAGCCTCCTACGACTATATTAGGGGGCAAAAAGGGGGGAGAAAGCCCCCTTGAAAATTCAAATACCTATTGTTATGAGTAGTAATGATAAAGGAATTAAAAATGAAGTGTATGTCGCTTTTTATTATCTGTATTGAATAACAAGATTTACAAACAAAACTTTAAGCAAATAATCTTCACCTTTACATAGAATATGGTTATGCTAATGTAACTGTTGAGGTATGATATTGCAACCTGTTTCCTCTTCAAGGTGATTAGCCTCCGATAATGCAAATATTACGTGACAACAGTTTCTAGGGGTTAAAAAGAAAGTGTTGTCAGAATAGTAATCACCAGGATAACTTACATGATCTGACCAATTGCATATACTGACGTTGCTTTTTTATCCTATACCCGGGCAACGCCGGGTACCTCTGCTAGTTAATCATAAAATCAAATTTTATGTTTCCACTAAAATTTAAACAACAGTTTTTAGTTCAAACGCAAGCCTGTCAATAACAAACAAAGCAACAAAAGTATCTACTTTAGGTAAAAATTTGGTTTCAAAACAGAAGAATGAAATGGAAAAGAACTAAGAAATCACGCGGAACGACATCGAGCGGCCAATCTACCAAATAAAATTTCACGATTGATTTGGCTTGAACTTTCACTGTGACATCGTGACTGGACGAAGAGGTCGCGGTTAAAGTTGACGTTATTTATTCTTGCTACTGCAGATGCACCGAAAATGAGGTCAAAGTTGAAGTTGTAGGATATTAAGCAAAGGTTGAATTGCGTGGTGTTGTTAGCAAAGTAAAACGGTAGGATATATGAATTGTGTTGAGAACCATTAAAAATAATATTGTGTGCCCTGTAAGACCTATTTTTAACCTTTAACCTTTTCATTTAGCCCTGTGCTCAAAAGATCTATACGATGTTACAAAGTAGGATTACGTGACATTGTGATTGCAAACATAGACCTAGTTCGCAGAGATTCTTTGCAGTATGCATATTACTGGACCTTACAGAATACTAACTCTACCAAACAAGTAAAATGAATACAAAATGCTAAAAGTTGAGGGAAACATGTCTCCAGTTTCCCTTAAAAATGGGTTCCTAATGGCAGCAAACACTATGGATATAAAATCATTACGTTTTAGTTTGTTTATATTAATTTATTTTATTTTCTACTGCTATACAATGCGGTTGCTGCGTAGTGTGTAGATGAAGGTCACGACTTTTCAAGCAAAGCTTTCTGCACAACTTCAGTGATTTGTTAAGAGAAATATTTGGCCATAACGGTCAAGAATTTGGCTTCGAGCCTTCTTATTGAGAGAGTCACAAAGTTTATCATTTACATCATTCGTCCTTTCACTCATGATTTATACAAGCACAATCATTTTATCACCAAAAAGGTGAAATTCTCAGAGATCTACCTGTTGCTTAGACGCAATGAATTCTGACGTAAATTGCATACAGCGGTCTTTGACTTCAGATAACCCCATCATTAAAGTCCGTGTCACTTGAGGTGTCTCGAAATGTGTCACTCCAAAATCGATATGCGCTACTCCCGAATTTGTAAACAATAGCTTTCAGCTACCACTGATAGAAGATGACATTTTTACTTTTACAGTACCAGGTTTTGTTTTGTTTTTTTGTTAAAATTCTAAGTCTTTTGTCCCGATGAAAAATCTCGTCGAGCTCATCACTTCCTTTTTTATTTTGAATACTGTAAATTTGTTAACAGCCGTGCTGTTTGCTTTGGTATAGTCAAATCTAAAAAAATGTGCCTCTTTTAGATGTTTACTTCTTTCTTTTTAAGCGACAGCTCGTGCTCTGCATGTTTTTGTTCAGGCCGCACCCCCACGATGGGAAGACTGCTGGGCGGTGCTATCTGCCTGCCAAACAAAGAAGGAGGAATCCCGCTAAATGCCTTAACCGAAGACGCAACAAGCGAACTTGCCGGCTTTTTTCCAATCCAATCCGTTCGTGCTGAGCGCCAAGCAGGAACGCTGTGAATACCATTTTTTTAAAGTCTTTTAATGCCATAAGGGAATTAAATCCAGGACTACTGACTGCGAAACGGACTCTCTAATCACTATACCACTGCGCCGGTTGGAAATCGGTTACAAAGTGAAACGAGTCGCTCGGAATAATCATTTCTACTGACCTCATTGGTTTGAAACTACAATGAGACGTTAGATTTTTCTTTTACACAAAACAACGTTATCTATATTAACGATTGCTCTCAGGTCATTCTTGAGCATGGTGTAGAACGTACAACGAAGACCTAACACTCCGATGGTAAAATTACAACAATGTTGAGAACTAAAACTAAATATAAAATGGGTGTCGGCTACTTTTTAATAATTTATTTTAGTGTACACGTTATTTTTTGTTAGATGCGATGCCAATGTTGCTTAGCAGACAAAATCGTTTTGCCCTCGTTTCTTTTTTGTCTCCTGTTTTGGCTCGGTTTTTTTTCGTGCTGTTGAGGAAAAAAATAAAATTTTTTACTATGGTATACTAAATCGGCAGAGTGAGATTAGGGTCTATGCATTAAGAATGCAAACTCTGGCTTCTCCAAAATTTGTTTATAAATAAGCCACAGCCCTCCTCTCAAGGTCACATTTCAGGTTCAATCTGTTGCTTGCCACTATTGCAATTACATTTGACATTTGTATGTACATCCGACTCAAAAGGAGTAATACAGTTTTTCAGTCTAGCAAACCCTCCGTTAGTTTTCCGTTTGATGATCTCGATGGATTCATTTTCAGTTTTTATCACTTTTGCTCTTGGTAATACAGATTGAAGATAATGGACGCCAAATTTTTACTGCAGTAGTTGTCAAGAATGTAGTCCCTGCAACGTTTTATTTCTTTTTTGTAACACTCAGTAGGCTAGCGGGTGAATCCTAAAAGCCGGAGAAAGCTTTGGTTTCTCAACACCTGGTAATGTCCCTAACGAAAATATAACTCGCAATGTTTTGCTGCAGTGATCCGCTTAAGATTCTTGAGCGCATTACATCATCGCAAATTACTTCGGTATTTGAAGAGTGCTTCCAGGTTTCCAATCGCAAACACTCCACTGTGATCTGTTGAAGAGCTCAAGCGCTGGACTTGAGAAGCATCCAGAACATTTTCGCCAACGCTTTTTACCCAAAATAGCCCTAAAAGGATTACACTGAGGTGGAAGACCAATCATAATCTAATGTGCTACAAATATAGCTTCCTACTGGTGAATTAATACCAAAGGTAGCGGTAGTACGTTTGAAACCTTTTTTCAACTGGTCTCGGCGATAAAGATGTACTGATTTACTAAGTTTTTCATCAATACACTGATTGTCAGAACTTCATCTTGAATAAAAATTCCAAAAAAAATGAGTTTATTGACTTCGGCAGGGCAACAATTTTCTATAGTCAATATTATCAAAAGGAATCCTGAAAACTGTTCGCCTTAGTCGCACAAAAATGTAAATACAATGTTACTTTTCTGTATTGATGCTAATGTTATTTCTTTCAAAGTAAGAAAAATATTTTTATCTTCCGAAAATTTAACGATAGGTTTCGAATTGGGAGAAACTTTTCTTTCAAGTTTTGATAATGCCAACAAAAATCTATGGTAGTACTTTCTAAAAAATAATCAAATTTATATAAGAAAACTAACATAAATAGAAAACACCGAAGCTTTTCTTCCCTCCAGGGGACTTCATCAGGGCAAAAAAAATCTGTAAATCAAAAGTTAAATTTAATATTATGATACTGGACACTGTTGACAAAATTAGTTACGCTTTAGCACTGCACCTCTCAATGGAACACGTGCAGAAGCAACTTCGCTCCTTGTGAATAACCCAGCTTTATGTTTGGGGACGGCTTAAGGAGTCTGATTAGCAGCAATTCTATTAGATCAATTTCAGTGTTAAAAAGGCACTTTTTTGATAATGTAAAGTTTTGCTCTGCTGGTATTGTTTCTTTGCAGACTTTGCACTGAACGGAATGGGATTTGATGATCTTGTAAAACATTATAAAACATCATCCAGTCAGATGAACTTAGGTTATTGGAAAGATGGTTTTAGATTCTGACGAATAGTTGCCTAGTCGTCATACCGATGCATGATGTGTTCTTGTCACAAGAGCAGATCTAATTATAGACAACATTTGAGCAGAAAAGAGCGGGTAGAGGAAATTTAAGGTCGAAATACAAGATTATTTTAAAAGTTTGATAAGCTATTTTTATATTAGTGCCTAGTCTGTCACAAAACAAATGCGTTAAAAAAATCACGAAAATTAGCCACAAAGCAATGCGTTAACCAAATTTAATAAATGAGGCACCAAAGTAGGAAAGGGTTAAATAAGGATTTAAGTTAGGGGTATTGTTAGAGAAGATAGCAGGGGATTGTCCGTTATGGTTGTTACATTTATTTTGAAACCTGTTTATCACATTTAAGATTTAAGATATTAGGTATCTGTTCCGTTTAAATAAAAAGATAATAAAGTTAATTTCGGTTTTCAGTAACGAGTCATTTGATGAATATAAATAGACACGTTACAATAAACAAGCAATAAAGTTTCATTTTCACTGCTAAGACGCTATACTGTTAAAAAGTACAGAGGTAAAAGCTGGTTTTCGGTCCACACCGGCATCGAATTCTCTGTCGCAAATCGTTACTTGGGAGTCAAGAAATGTTAGCAAGGGGCCTGAGGCTTTCACACATGTGAAACAAAGGTTGGGGCGCTGTTATTGATCACATTTAAGAACAATTGAACATCGGCTGATGAATTGAGGATAGAAAACACTTCGTCCCTGTGGCGCACATAAAACGATGGATAAAACGAAAGGTGTTGATCAAAAATTTTCTTTTCAACCATTCCAAGAAACCAATTCGCTAACATAGGGTTACTCTAAGCTAGGCCGTCAATTTTCGAAAATAGATTATCGTTATGAATGAACATGCCTTCAGTACTAAGTTTTTAAAGTTGTTTGAAGATGTTTGGCGTAATTGTTTTTTTTGGAATGTAGAAAAGGCAACTCAGGTGAGACATCACTTGAGAATAATCTATTCGCAATATCTTCTATTACAGTACAACGTCAACTGGAACGTTGGTAAAGAGGCTAGTGACATCAAAACTTACTAGTTTAACATCATTTATAGGCTTAAATTCATTAATCTTGTCAATAAAACTCGAGGTTTAAGATGAAGAATAACTATCAGGGATATAAGGTTTAATCAAGGAACCAAGCCGTTTGGCAAGATTATGTTGAGGACTAATAACAATGGAAGTGACTGGTCTAAGGAGACATCCAGTTTTATGAATTTTGGCTTTATCGTAAAGACGACCAGGCACACTGCCTGAAGGCAACAAGTTTAAATAAATGACTAGATCAACTATAGGTTTATTATACGTTGTAAGGTAATATTTAACACTATCGGCTTTTTTCATCCAAGGAGCAGACTTGCAGTCTTTGAGTAGATTAGCCTACTATCAAGATTAAAGTTAATTTCTTTGAAAATTTCTTTGAAGAATTTCTCAAAACTTTAATTTGATTGTATTACATAAAGTACTACCATGGTATTTGTTTGGCTTAACAAAACTTGAAAATTTAATGCGATTGTTACCAGAAACTGGAGTTTGGGTACATCTGCGATTGCAAGTTCTTCTTTTTGTCGATTCTTTTGTCATTACAACCAGAAATGTGAAAGCGGATGCGGAAGCTGGAAGCGTAACCGATGGAAGTGGTCCTTTTTCAGTGGAATCGGAAGCAGAAGCGCGAAAAATCTACCGCTTCCGCTTCCACATAGGTTATTCGACTTGAAGAGTAACTAGGCAATAATTTGTTTGTTTTCGATGTGGATTAAACGGTGAAGTTGCACTATAAGTCTGACTAAACGTGCGATATCAGTAGCGCGAGAGAACGAAAAAAACTAGCGTCACATTTTACATCGATTACGGGTAAGAAAAAGATAGCTAGGACAATGAAACGTAGCCAATAAAATGATAATTTGATTAAAGTTAACTGACCTTGGTTAGGGGATTGAAAACGTTAAAAAGCAAATTACTCAAGATGAAAACATTTTCATCTTTCTACATCAGTGCTCTTCAATAGGAGTTCCACAAAACGTGTAGTTTTGTTCCGTGAGTTTAAAGGGCTCCGTGAGGGGACCGCAAAGATTCTTTGTTTAATAATAGTATTTATTTCCTATTTCAGTAATAAAGTCACCTTAGACATTTATTTGCCATAAGAAAAATTAATTTCGCTAACGCATCCTCAGTTTCTGCAAAAAAATAATAAAAATCACACAAAAAAATTCAAATATTTTCAAACAAACTAATGGTAAACCGGAGAAAAGGCTGTACTAAGATAATAAAATCTTCAAAACTTTACAAGAAGCAAAAAACTTTTATCTGCACAGGGTCTACAATAACAATAAACAGCTATCAAAACTACAGGCCATAACACTAGGTAAAGTATGAGCAATATATGATTAGGTTTTTGTCTCCTAAAAATGATAAAGTGTTGGAGATGGTAGGCTCCAGACTCAAAAGAGTTGTTTTAAGTTTTGAAAATTGCTGTGAAAATAAAATGCAGTCTTCAATTTACCTCAACAGAGCAAAGGCTTACAAAAGTATGACGTTAATGGTGTTTCGTGAACTGACAAATAACAACATAGAAAGGAAGAAATCCTGAATTATGAACTAGCAATAGGGACAGTTTACAATTCATTTACAACTGACATAAACTAAACGCCTAATTGACATTCGTGTTTTTATGTGGCTGTAATGCTATGAGTCGTATTAGTGAGACGCAGCTCTAATGGAAAACAACTTAACACAACCGAAAGGTGTCGATATCACTTTTAGTTTATTTATTACGAACAAGATGGAATTGTACCTGGAAAACTACTCAAGGATACTGCTTTCTCCTATGACCACAGTCGGCTCGTACTCAGAAAACAAATTATTGAAGCCACTTCCTCCAATTCGGAGAAACTTCCCCAAAATCATTACAAATAACAGCCCCGAATTCTACTAGGGCAGATTGAAGAAACCATTTGTTACACAGCTATGCTGCAGTATCCATCGGCTTTGATAAAGCATTAAGCTCGGTACGTTTATTGAATGCTGCTCTGTACGAATGTGTAGATATAGAAATAGTAATGTGATTCTTTGCATTTGTATATACTACATGAGATGTGCTGAGCACACCCTGCAGTTAGGAATTCGTGACGTAATAAAAAAAGGGCCAGCGGAAAAGTTTTTAAGAAAATTGCGAAAACTTGCTCAACACCTACGTTCACCACACACCGATAAAATTCTAAAGCGTCGTGCTAACAAGCGAATGCTGATTGACATGTTTACCCGTTGGGAGAATACTTTCCTCACGCTTCAACAATTAGCGGATTTGAAATGTTTTGTTTAGGATCTTGGCGCACATGAATTATACCTTACCGAAAGTGAATCGGCTGAGATCGAGATGATGGTCGAAGTACAACAAATACCTCACGCAGCAACAATTTATTTTCAAAAACAAGATCTCACTCAGGGAGAATGCTTGCTTCATTGGAGAGAAGTCATGTTTTAATTGGACTAGCTGGATAACAATTTGGCTTCTGCTCTCGCCACCGCCCTGCAATCACGCCAAGAATTTTTATTTCGGAAAAAGGGTTTTTTGGCAGCTGTTTGGGTAAGTAGTGTTTGTTGACTTAGTTGTAGTGACGACCTATCAATATTTTTTTGTTGATATTATATTCAGCTCAATACTGGTAAGCGTTTGTGCACTTGATTTTATTTTAGTCGAGAATAACAACTAATGTATTAGTTATATTAGGATTGACTGACTTATATAACCGTAATATTATCATTTTATTTTATTTTATGATAGGTTGATGCTCGATCGAGAATTCTCTTGAGCAACCACGAGCAACTACGTGCAAAGAGCGCTCTTCAGTCAATTTTCTTGCGCATTCAAAGCACTTTAAGCGAAAGAGCAAGTGCTGATGCAGAAACTGACTCAAGCGGAAGTGAAGCAGCATCAGTATCTGACTTTAATGCGTATTTGAACTTCTTACATTCAACAGCGGCTGCTGAGGCATCAGCTACGGCGTCTGCAAAATCTGATCTTACTGCATTTACTGAGGCGCTTGTTGATGTAGAGCGGCTCGAAAGAGTGAAACTACCAAGTGTTTGGGACATTTTTTCCAAATACCCCCTTATTGTACAACCAGTATCGCGAATCATTTGCTGTTTACCCTGCACGCAGGTATCCCTTGAACGTATGTTCTCCCACTTAAAACTCGTACTTCGTGAAAACAGAATCCGAATGGGCAATGAATTAACTCTTTCGCTCCCGCGATCATCGATTGATGATCTCGTGTTTTCAGTGTTTACCTCAAATTTTGTTAATATGAGTTACAAATTAGTTTACTAAAAAACCGATTTGTGACTTTATTTTTCATCCGATTTTCATAAAATTTTCAAAAGATCACGCTTATTTCCTCACGCATCATAAGATGCATAATCTGTGCCCTAATTCTTGGATTTTTGTACCCAAAAACGGTTAAAAAGACCAACAACCCAGTTGCAGACGACAAAATCGGCCAAATTCTCAACACGTGCCAACTACACTAAGATCAAATTGAGATTACATCTTTACCACAATACCAAACCCTTTATCATTAACACAGTCTGAAAACTACTCTTTTGGGACATCATTTGACAAAATTTCAAGCGATAATAATAAATTTTACTTATTTGAATTTCCAAATTTTTTAGGGGTCCCAAAACCCCCCCAAACAAATTTGAATGGTAAGTAGATAAAAGTAAATTTAGTGCGTAAAAAATACGATATGTTGCTAAATACCGGTTACATTTGAAAGCTTAGGAAATTTGCTTTCCAGCAATGTTTAACTTTAAATAGTTTAGACTAAGTGGTATATGATATTTACTGATCAAAAATGGGTACTGTACATCATGTCAGTTCAAAACCCCCAAAATTTTTTGACTTACCTTCACTAAATTATAATTTTTAGAAAAACTACACCCTATAAAAAGATAAAATAAATTGCAAATATTTCACCACTAAAGTTGTCATTTTGTATCAAATTTCCAAGGAGACAAGAAGCGAAATACAAGTTTAAAAGCTAGCAGAAGTTTGGCTTCTCTAAATCAAAGTTTGCTGTATGCCCCTTGTTTCTCAAGAAATGGGAAGGGTGTAAACAAGCGGCTGTTTCATTGTCAGTGACAGCATATTCTATTTGAACTTGATATTTTCTGAATCTTGAAGAAATTCCCTGTTCAAAAATACATAATGTTACATGGTTTGGGCTAACCTCTAGCAGATAATGACTGATCATATTTTAGGTACTAAATTTAACTACCAAAATTTGGTACCGGTCGGTACCGGTCAAAAAAAGGTCATGTGCCTCAGAAAATTGCAAATTGTAGAAAACCTAGGCTTTTAGGTAAGTTTTGATTGATGTACCTTGAAAGCTTATTTCCTTAGCATCGTTTTGCGACCATTTCTAAAAAAATTGGTTGAAAATAAAATCTGTAGTGATCTTTGAGGTGAGGGTACTACTTTAATTTCGAAGACAATTACCCCCCAGTTGGGGGGGGGGTTCATTTGCATAAAATTTGCATATTCAAAAAAATTTTTTTTTTCTATTTGAAATCCACAAGAAATGTAGATTTCAACGATATATCACACTTAATGTAGAAGTAGACAGCTGAGTAATGATTTACAAACAAACTTGAGGTACATAATTATGACAGTTTTTCGCGCTGCCACCTCACGGACATTTTTTTTCGCTTTTCACGCGGGAGCAAAAGGCTGATGCTATTGTGTTTATGCGGACAAATAAATCTGTGCAAAGTTGAAATTATTTTATTTTCGCTGTCTTTTTGATTGTTTGCTTTTATTTTTCCTTATTTTAGTCGTTTTTGCCACTTTCGTATTTTTGGCTACACTTTTTGATTGTAGTAAATGACAAATTTCGTACTGCTAAGGTCAACAGTCGTTTTCCCGTTTTTTGCTAGTGGAGATGGAAGCGGAAGCGGTTGAAAAATCACCACTTTCACATCCCTAATTACAGCACCAAGCCATAGTTTTTAACGACAAAGTAATTCTTCTTTCAGTGCCATTACAAGGCAACTGATAGCCTAGGCCTTCTGGAAGACTGTAAGATCATTTTGGAGTTTCCGAAACTTGCTGCTCCTCTGGTGTTCGGTGATCCGTCTTTATCATTTCAGGTTTCAAATTTTTATGTAGCCTATCAGTGAAAAACAGATTACAAACCATTTCACTTGCATGGTCAAGCTACCTGTCAGATTTTATTCACTTGTCTGCTCGATCTTTTTTGAACAATGCTTGTAAGATTTCATGGATGCTATTTTTTCTAATGAACGTAGTAGCCTAAAGAAAAACAAAACACTGTAATGCTGAAATTACTAAGCCACAAGCATAGCTTACAATAGCAAGGCAAAGCGAGCTGTAGCTTTATCGATTATTCTAAAACCGATTCTGATATCAAGCTATTTTTTGTAAAAAGGCAAAAAAGTTCGAAGCACGTTCACACAATGGAGTAGGCCTAGGTCTATTGTTTTAATTTTTTCAATTTTATCTCAAGTTTTGAATTTTATCAGTTTTTCATTAAATATTCAATAATTTTCTTTGGTAGCCTACCAGGCCACGGTCAGCCATTAACGCTTCGGATTATTTGTTAACACGTGCTCCCTTGGAAGTGACGCCACTAGAGTGTGTCACATTCGCGGCGGCTATCAAAAATACTGTAAGCTTAAGCTCCAAATAGCGCAAAGTGTTACCTCATACGGCGATTATGAAAACTTTTGTTACAGCTACCGCGGTAAAGTAAAAGTAGCCACATAGGTTACACGATTTCAAGCTTTGAGAACGGAAAGATCAATACTTTCATTGTCCTGGCCCTACCGCACTAATATTAGTAAGGAGGCCATTTCCTATGTCTCGGGCGCCTTTTCTTCGACACCAATGTTCATTTGTATTATTACACTCTAGATACGAATAGCGAGCTGTTTTTTGAATTTCTGACACAGACCGTATTCACATTCGGATCTTACGATTACGAGTGACTAACTTAACTACTACACTACATATAGTGTAATGTTCCAAAAATTTAAGAGCGTTTTGTAAATTCAATCTTTAGTCTAAATTTTTAGCAATTTTGTCAAAAATCTTCTCTAAAATCTAAAAAAATGATTTCAGCGGCGTTAAAATTTGGGCTCCATACTAACTTATTTTGGGGTCAGAATAATAACTTTTATTTTGAGGTCACGAAATTTTTTGACAAAAATGGCTGCTTCAGATAAAGAATTGGAGCAAAATTCAAAAATTTTTTCCATTCTTTTAAATTGGGACTAGACATTTTCTGAAATTCAAACCATTGGCCACCCCAAAAATAGTGAGTATCCCAGTAAAAATGGAACGTGTGATAAGTTTAGTTTTTAGTCATTGCAGCCTTCATAACAAATCACGACTGAACTTTGCAGCCATCGTTAGATTTGACACTTGTTCGTGAATCAGCACGGTAGAGATACGTCACAATATTTGACTATGGATGTACTGTACTATGAAGGTTTAACGGAACAATTTTTGCTGTTTCCATAAGATCCTAAATATACTTCAATTGCTAAATCAAATATTTTTAAAAATTGAATTTGAAATCAAGTTTTGGCCATCACTTTGAATTTTGTGCTGAAGAGTCTGGAGCAGTCAGCTGGACTAGGCTTATGTAGTGTGTTCGTAAGGTAGTTTATCGTATTGTGAATCTTCGTGTTGGAACTTTGAAACAGATTAATCATTAAATGCGAAATGAGGTGGAAAACATAACATTGCTCAATACAAATACAGAATCTTGCCACACTATGGACAAAGATGATGATTATGTCAAACAGTTACATGATATTTTCAACAATTATTGTGAAGAAGGATCAGTGTCATTAAATCATCCACAACTTCTGAAATTATGTGAAGGGTAGGTATGATAGTTGCAAAAATCTGAAGTCTAAATATTACTAAAAGGTAAAAATTTCTCAGACTAACCCTAACCTCTTAACCTAGTGCTGATCTGCATAATCCTCAAATTCACATTGACTTTAACTTTCCAATTTTTTTCCTTCACTTTTGGTGGAATTTCACTTATTAGTTTCTTCCCATATTTGTATAGGTTTTTTCTGTGTGAATTAAATCAAGCCTAGATAAACAAGCTTAGTATGATTGACCTTAAAATAGGATACGACTGAAATGTGGAAACTGCAGACTAACCTTAACTCTGATTCTAATTATCACTTACCTAACCCTGACCCTATTGCCTTACCTTAATACTAGCCCCAACCCTAATGCTGATCTATAATTTTGTAAATTTCCATGTTTCAATCAAATCCAACTCTCTGGAATGGTTTCCACCAAATTCCACTACTGGTACCCAGGTACCACATACAAAACCATTTTCTGCTTAGTATGTGACATTCCATGGAAAAAAAGACTCGCTAATTTCATGCATTACCACAAAATTCTACGCAATCCAGTTTTATTGGTATCTCTTGAAATAATTAACAAGGATTTCTGGAGTTTTCCCTTGCGCATATTATGGCAAAGTGCATTGCCACATCATTAGAATCAACCAATGTTCTTTTGGCATATTTCTGGTTATTTAAATCATTTTTGATTTATCGGACATATTGCTAAAAAGC
This sequence comes from Trididemnum clinides, assembly GCA_963675345.1. Lineage (NCBI taxonomy): Eukaryota > Metazoa > Chordata > Ascidiacea > Aplousobranchia > Didemnidae > Trididemnum > Trididemnum clinides. The sequence goes on along the minus strand of OY776302.1, from coordinate 10,464,966 downwards.
TCTGTCAATATCTGAAAAGTGTACGAAAAAATGCAGAAGTTGCTGGTGGCATGGCCAAGTAAAACCTGCGTTTGCATTAAAAGTTAATGTTCGCCTTTCAAGTTCAAATCACAGTGTTCTCAGAATGCAGCACCATGTGCTGATCAGCTGACGTAGGCTAGGGTTTTGGCACACAGGAATGACGGTTAATTTGCTGCCCCATGCTTTTCCTGTTGTGTCCAATAAGTTGTCCTCATTATTTATGGTTATCTTACTCCTAGTCAATGGACTTAATGACTAACTGCTTCATCACCATAATTGATCAACTATGCAAAAATGATTCCAGAAAACCCTAGGCTTTAAAGACAACAAAATAATTACTATGCTAATCAGTATTGTAAAGCATTTTAGATATTTCTTAGATCACTGATTTATCTTAAATGATTAAAGGTTTGATTTTGCATGGTTGATTAAATATTGGTAGTTGTTTTGGTCTGTGTGATACTAGACAAATTGTTATGTCAAGTTTCCCAATAGCATCTCAAATTGATTAACTAGTTATCAAAGGATTCTTCACTGTCACGGAAAATATACTTTGTTAGTTTGCATTTTTAACATTTTCAGCTTACCTTTAAATGCTGACTGCACAAGTCGGTTGTGTCATCTTGCCTTTCCTAAATCAATAACAAATCATGCTTCTTTGTTTGATACTATCGAGTTTGATGAATTTTGCAATTGTTTTGTTGCTGCATTGTCTGAAGTGAGTGAAAATGTGGAATCAGATTCTGGATCACCCCGAAGTTGGAGTGAAGATAAGGATGTATCTGATGCTGAAGGTGCATGTGCAAAAGATAATGTTTTTCAACAATAGCTCATATTAGCAAGCCTCTGCTTTGAGATCAACAAGCCATAACTAAAATATCTGCTGAGATAAACTACATTGTTGTCTTGGTGAAAAAGACATGTACTATGGGACTCTGATTTTTCATCCTTTGTACAGTTCAGCTGCCCCAGAATCACGACCTTTGTGACATAGTCCCAAATGTTATTTATGTTTTCGGACATTGTTATTTGCTTTAGTAAAATGACTGATCTTTACTGGTACAGAACTGTAATTGATCATCAAGACAAGAACTGGTGCCCACCATAATATTGCTAGGAAACGTGCTGCAGCATTTTAACTGACAACAATATTAGCAATTATGAAATTGCTCTGAGCAAATGATGTTGTTATGCATGTGCATTTATAACTTTACAAGTTGTTCTGTAAAAAGCAAGTATGTGTATTGAATAGAAAGCCAAAATTAAATACAATCATAACTTGAGTTTTTAATATCACAAATATATTGCAACTGATGATTTGCTTTACTTTAAGTGAAACCTCGTTTTGTACGAGGAGGTAGAGCATATGGAAGACGATCAGTTCCAGGTTGTGTCAGTGATGATGAGAAAATAATTGTCAAAAATGAGTCTATCGATGAAGACATCCAAAGGTAATTGGGGTGTCAGTTACATAAAAACTGCATTTTGTTAAAAACTAGTTACAAATTATAACAGAATTATATATTAAAGGTTTTGACAAAACATTCATAACTGATTAAGTACATATAAAAAGAAATCCATAATACATGTCCTGCTTGTCTGAAATTAACTTTTTTCCTCATTTTTTTTTGCAAAATCACCACATGTACTTACAGGTTGTCCAATCTCTCTTCAAATCGATCTGCTTTCCATCGTGTTGATAATGGCGACAATGTATACTACGAACCATCTTTTAAAGATGTCAGTACAAAGAAGGGAAATTATTTTGAAGCAAGTGGAACAGCCGAAAAAGTTCCATCTCAGCTGGAAAGAAGGAATCAAAGAAAAGACTTATCAACGTCGCAAGTAGTGATATGACTTTGTAATCTCAAATTCATGAGAAAGTTAAAAAATGTTATTCGACCAACTTAATGCTGTAATTAAGCTTGCCTTGTCATTCCAAAAGAATTGAATAAAAGTCTGCTTTAGGCAGGGGCAACATATTCATATTAGTAAGTTTGGTGGTCTTTTGCGCAGTTTAATCGGAATTAAAGTAAGGCTGGCATTTAGGCTCTGTTTGTCATTTTGAAGTTATTTTTTTAAACTTTTTAAACCAAAAACTGAGTCATTGCGTTTGAGAAGATACGTGTTTTGCACCCACTAACTTCTCCCTTACAACAGCTGGACAGTTTTGCTGATTTGTCATCCGTTTCTATTCTCGGGGCTCAAGATATCGATTTATTTTCTTCACTTTGTTTGGATGGCTCTTCCATGATAGAAGTGGACCACTTAATGGAGTTATGGAGTCGTGGTGGTGTCAACGACCCCCAAAAGATTCTTGAGGTATACTGTCAAAGATAAGCAAATAATGCATCGATTCTTTATTTTGCTCCTTTTTTCTTTATTCTTACAACACTTATTTATGTTACATGTTATCTGCAAACAGTGCTGTAGGGTTTGATCTCACAATTTTCTTACTTTGCTAATTGAAGTTTAAAGTGCTTCTTTCGGCTGTATTCCAAACTCCCCAGAGTCGTTGTAATATCTTACACTGTGATAGTACTACTAGCTGTGTTCTGGTCGTAATGAACATTTTCAATGCCTACATGAAATTATGAATAATCGAGTTATTGATTTGTTGTTCAGGCTCTCGACTTCAAGAGTACTGGCGACTTTGGGTTGATTGATGGCTGTGAGTTGTCTAGTGCACTCGAGCGTGAAGTTATGTCGCTACTTCCCCACTCTTCCACGCTTGATCACGTGATGACTTGTGCACTTATTCACAGCTACAAGCATCATCTACTTCACACAGAGTGAGTTCTGCCAGCTAATATGTAGGATAATGTTAGTTTGACGGAACTTCTTTAATATCTTTAATTGGTGTAAACCTACAACGAGAATGGTCTTACATTTTGCAGTTCTTAATTCGACTTGAAGAAGGATGTAGCTTTGTTGTTGTTTTTATCCGAATCTTTCACGGATGGGGAAACCGTGCAGCTTTACAAGTGTGGTAACATTAGTGCCGACTGGAGCCAAAAGGGTGCGAAATTAGAAAATGAAGTTGCTAAAAAGAGCGTTGCTATAAAAGTCTGGAGCGAGACGAGATAGAATGGGATGAAAGGTGTCGATCGGTTGGCAGCGAGCGTTGCTCGAAAGATTGTATTCGCCTGCGCCAAGGCTGAAATTTTTTTTCTTTTTTTCCCCAAGCTTTATACCAGGATTGAAAAGTATCATGAATATTGTTGGAGCCAATTTCTGGTTTTGCCATCAAGAATTGGCAGACCCCTTATAATTTTATTCAATATGGGTCTTAACGATAACTTTTTTAGCAGGTCGATTATGCTTGCCATGTGTTAGTACGTATGGCCATCGCCGAAATTTCTTTTTGCGTTTTCTTCTTTGTAGATATGAATTGTGCGCTTTGCATATATCTATTATATTATCATTGATTGTTTTAGCACTCTTTATCTGTTGTTATAGGCGTTTATGCACTTTTTTAAAATTATCTGAGTTTGCCAGATATGTTGTAACAATAACACCAAGATAAACAAGAAATGCTAGTCACAAGCATGTGTTTGTTATGCAAAGCTGGGTTTTATATGATTTAAAAAGTATAAGCTGCTTGTAAGAGGTTTGTGGCAATGGTTTTAATCTTTCTTATTATTGTGCTGGTTTTAATTAACAGCGTGTGATGTGAATGAAGCCATTAGTTTATTGAATGTAAAGAAGTTAAAAAAAGGAGTTTGGACATTTTTTTCTTCACATACTCATTAGTTGGTAGCAGGTATAGCAGCATAGATTCGCATATGCTCTTTCAATTAGGGCAGCACCTACCCATCAGTGCGTGACGAAAGTCTGATGAAGTATTGGACTAGCTATCATTGAGGGATGTGACAGGATTCATTTCCAAATGGCAAACAACGTGGCGACATGGGAAGTGTGATCGTGCCATGCATCCACAGTCTTGTTGTTGCTATTTGATCACAACTTAGTATTTACAATCGTGTTCAGACAATACAAATACTCTTTCGAATAACTTTGAAGAGATATTTTGATGAAACTACACTGTTTAGCTTAACTGATTTTTAAGTTATTTCGCGGTTCTGTGTTGCCAACAATAGTCTTTATTTAATGTTTATTGCCAAAACTTTAAAATTCATAAGATCAATCAATTGTTTGTTGTTGTTACAACCGCTATGACAGTTCGCAGTTGAATCACTATCGCCATCAAGTGGAAAAGATGAAGGATGGTCTTGAGAGATCGGAGGTTCGAAATTCAAAAATCTTGGAGGAGGTGGATGATCGTTACTTGAGCTTGGATGAGCAGCATGAAAAGAAAATCGGGAGCATCGAAAGAAAATGGAGCAAAAAGTTTCAGTCAATACAGAGAAGTTTCAACATTGAACGAGAGTCGATTCTAGCACAAGCAGCATCGGATAGAGAAGAACTGCTGAATGAAATAGGTGAGTAACAGTTAAATGGCAACTCGTTTATTTAAACTCAAAACAACTGAGATCTTGGGTGTTGGTCTCAACATCACGAAAAACGGGGATTTTGATCTCATCATACCGATACCTCGCTAAAGCAACAATACATGTTAAAATAAATTTATTAGGATAGATGACCTCTGAGGGTAACTCAATATATGGCGTGGAATGCAGAAAAAATAGAAGTTATTTAACTTATCGAGCACAAGATGAACGGAGAGGTTCTTGATTGATGAACATAGAACAATAAGCCTGCGCTGGGTCTTAGCTGTTTTCGAGTCAGCAGTCATTCTTGCGTGACGTGGTCGACGCAAGCCCAAGTTTGAATCCAATCCGTGAGCGTGAAACCAAACGGCGTTTTGCTCGGCCAAGTCGCCGCAGTCGCATGCAAGGTCGTTCACCGCTCTGAGCGCTCAACTCGCGAACTTTCTAATACAAGTTTAGGGCTTATTGTCCCACTGTGCAAAAACTTGCATTGATTGTTTGCGCTGACAGTTGTAGCCATAGCTACCCATTCAATGCTTTCAGCCAACTGTTGATCTTGATTTTATTTCAGACAAGCTACGTTCAAGCGAAAGTTTTCTGCGCCGGAAAGTTGACGTTTTGACGATGGAAAACAAAACCTCATCAGAAGATGCAGCACGGATGCTGGAGAAGCTAACCGAAGCAGAAAAGGATGCGGAAAGACTTCGGAAGGACTTGGAGTGTCTTCTTGCTGCCAAAGTTGGTGTTCTTTGATTGGACTGATTTTTTATTCTTCATGTGAAAGGAGGTGTTTGCTAGCACCTCTAGATGTTGGCAAGTAAAATGGCTACTCTTTGTTCTCCATTGCAATGTCTCCAATTGCTGCAATGAAAGCAATTAGCGTTTTGTTCGGCTGCGCCACTCCAACAGTGTGCAAAAAATGCCGGTAAGTTCGCTTGCCGTGTTTTTTGGAAAAGGCACGTAACGGGATGTCTCCATCTTTATGTGGCGGACGGATGGTGGGACCCCGAACAGTCGATTCGTCGTGGTTGCCAGTCTGACATAAGACATGCAAGCAGCATGAGCTATACGCGCGAATGACAACGCTAACAACGTCCGGCATACTACCGGGAAAGCCAGGCCACACTGCGTATCGCTGTCTAGAAGCACCTAGAACTTGCATAGTTCAATTGGTATTTTGAAAGACTTTGAACTGTTGCTGCAATCATAGCATCACGTTGGACATGACATCAAGATTTCCCGGTTACCACGTTTTTAAGACGCAAAAAAATCAAACTTCAAACACCTCGGCAGTGGACCGAATCTGACGTGAATGTTGTGTTTTCATTACGTTACAGACGAACGACGAATGTGATCCGGTGAACACTTTACAAGAGGAAAAGTTCGCGATGATCATTAAAGATTACGAGGCACAATGCAGGGTGAGAGAGCAGTTGGAGTTAATGAATGGTTGTTTTTACGACGTATTGTTTCTAGGCTGATACAAAGCCAGTGGATTGTTATGGGCGGTCTTGTTCAAGTTCTACTGATTTCGATAATAGCTACTGACTTAACATTGGCCTAATGACCGTTTCTACATACACGCGTCATGTAACCCTCTTTTTTAAGGGAGGGGAGGAATGTTGAGCTGGCGTGCGCAGGAAACCTTGCCGTTGGTTGATTTTTTGTGTTCACATCATAATCTCTAGGTTAACTGGTTCAATTCCCGCCATATTTTTATGCTGACTTTTCGTTAAATTTTCCAGCGTCTCTCTGACCGCAACGATGAACTCGCATCTGAGATAAAAGACCTCCGCTCCCAGTTGCGTCATAAAGAGGCCCGTCGCCATAGCAGCCAGAACCTCTACCACGAGCAGCTAATGGGCTCACCGAGCCGGAAGCGGCCGGCGAGAGGAGGTTCGATGTCGTCGTTAGTAGAACTGGAAAGCCCCGAAGGTAAGATATAGCATTACGAAAGCCATTTATGCTGAAGAAAAACCAAGGCAGGGACTGCCGAGAACTACATCGGTTGGACAGTTAAACATGTGCTTCTTGTGTTGGTGCAAATCCATTTTTTCATGGAGCAGCAATTAAAGATAGGGCTTGTCCTTCATGTTTAATACCCATAAAAATGTGTAAAGTGCTGCCCTCGAGGAGCACCGCGCTGTGATTTAGTACTTGTAGCGGTTAAAGCGTCTGGTTCGCAGTCAATAGAAATTGGTTCAATTCCCTTTTCGAGTCACATCAAAGGCTGCCTTTGCCCATGGCGGTTTTCGCAGCCAAGAATAAAACTTTTTACCGGTATTTAGAGCCGGCCTTGAAACGAGGTTTCTCTGCTTGATACTGAGTTCAAAGAAAGCGTCGCTCTATTCGCCCTCAGTATCAAGCAGCGAAACCTGGTCTTAAAACCTGCTCTAAATATCGGAAAGAAGTTTTATTCCGGTTTACGAAAACCGCCATGAGCGAACGCCGCCAAAGACTATAAAAATGGTATTTACCGATCTCCTGCATGGCTCGTAGCACGATAGAGTAATGTGAAGAGTGAAATTTGCTTTGCTCAGTCAATGTTTAAAAAGTGCAATGACATGAAAGCGATGCCACAACAACAACAACTAAAAAAATACCTTATGGGTCTAAGGGTCGTGGCCACCTTCTGAGCTTGCTTGGAACGTGCGCTACTAGATCTTGTTAACAGATTCGATTGAGAATTTGAGCGATATTGAGCAGCGCAATCATCCGAAGTTCTCCAATTCAAATCTTAGCGACTCTCTAGCTGCAAATTTCGCCTCAGCACGAATGCAAGAACTGGAGGTTTTGGTGGAAGAATTGAGAAGCGAGCGGAGAAAATACATGGATAACTTTGCTTATGAAAAGGTAGAAGTTTGATTTCTTTGCTGAACTCAGCCAACAGAGGCGGCTTTACGGAACAACGTACCGGTGGTAGTCTGATAGTTGAGAAATTAGAATGATAAGTATATTGTCCATAAAGGAGTTTGGGAGGCTGCGAAGTGAACTTAACAATCTTCAAGTCAATAGCCTCTCATACGCGAGGTTGTGATCAGTGCAAGCCGTAGTTACTGAAACGTAACAGCAAAAGTTGTTTTGTTCCGTAATGACGAGTGTGGCATTGATATTGTTTTAAGCAATGTTGTGAATTCGTGAAGCTGCAATGAAAACAAAGTTATTGCAAGGTTTGTAGATGGGGAAAATGTCGCCTTACGATGATCGTCTTGGGTTGTAAATTACTCATCCTCTTCCGTAAGATGTGTAGGCACGACGTTAGATAGTAATTTAGGTGCACATCGTAAATGCGATTGAAACTGGTGGAAACGGCATTGCATTTCAAATCAATCATAAGCTTGAACTACAGACAGGTAAGGTAGTTTGAGTGCCAAAAGTCGCCTTTTAAAACACCCAGGACGTGCAGCTTCACTATTAAAATCTGGTGTGACTTTGCACATGATCTTGGTTTGTTTGAAAAGGTTCTGCTGAGGCGTATGTGGGGACATTCGCTAGGGGGGGGGAGCAAACCAGGGTACTTGTTTCCTGGCATTTTGGTTGTAACACGATTGAACTAAATATTAAGAAAGCTTTTGAAAAATATAGTGAAAATTGCATTTACGCCCACTAGAAATTTCAGGAAATTACATTTACGCCCACTAGAAATTTCAGGGATGCCCCTGAGCTCTAACATGCTAACCGTCTTGGATGATGATAATGAGCTTTCACAAATATATGACCGTCTTGTATTTTGTGTTCTGTGCAATCTGTTATGCTGCTACGCCATAGAAATAGCTATTGCGACGTCATAATTCAATCGAGCAATTTTAGGCGAAACTCCGATCAGATTTAGAAGAAGAATTTCGCGCCAAGCTTGAAGAGGTGGAGGCTAAGTCTTGTCACTATGACGACAATAAAGCTGTCGAAGAGCAACGAACCATGACGGTCCGCCTTTTGGAAGAAATTACGAAAGAGAGGGATGATGTAAGGCTCTTTGAGCACCCTCTTCTTTTCAAAGCAATATCACCTGTCCTGGTGTTTTTAGTTGGAAACACTGTACAAAGAACTGAAGGAAAGTGTGGAGAGGGAGACATCGAGCGGCGAACAAGGCCTTGCAGATTTGTGTCGAGAGTTCGCGAGCGAAAAAGCGGAGTTAGTTGATCGTCACGAAAGAGAGGTGAGCCCGAGTGGTACGATGACGCACCTTCACACCTCATTCCATAAGCACGCGTTGTATCATTTTTCGAAGTTTTGCTTTTTTGTCATTCAAAAGAAACATCTCCTGTTGAAGGAAATGTTTTTACCTGAACACTTTACTAAGATGTATACAATGGCATATTTTTGTTTATTTATATCTTATGGAGCGAGGGCGTCTCGAGAAAAGAAATTCTTTGGGCAAGACAAGTTGTGCTGATAACTTTTCTTAGCCTATTTTTAATCATTTGCTTTCCAAAAAATAAATCGTTTTTGTCCTCGAGTTTGTAAAATTTTCAGAACTTGGGTGGAGACCATGACATCTTTCGTCTCTCCCTTTGGCTATGTGCGACGTAGTTCAAAAATGTCAACAAACACGTCATATAACTGACAAAGTATTTTAAGTGTGCTTCTTATTGTCTTCTGCGGGACAAGTCAGGCAAACCGTTAATCTGCCCTCATGTTGGAAGAAACTAAACGTTGCATGGCTCAAGACCGTTTGCACGTGGTCTTGTGATCGAAGTCTCCTGATAGATTTTTTTGAATTGGATCATTTTAGGATGTTACATGTTATTTGACTTGATTATAGATCATGTCATTTTTAGCGAGGAAAAGGTTTGTTGTCCTAAGAGGAAATGACTACGATTTTTTTGACGAATTTGTTATCTAGCATCTCGTTTCCTACCTCTTAGTACCCGAAAAGCATGATCAGAAGAATTTCCACGTGATTGACTAAGATGAAGAACATGTAACACATAATTCAAAGATTAGTATTCTGCTTTACGGAAGTTGATCGTGTTTATTGTTATTTGACGATGCTTTCTGACTGCCAAATGGCGATTAATGTCAAATTTAAAAGGCAGTTTTTCTAAAAAACGCCATTTGCATATAATTTTGCTTGACAAACGCCTAGAGTCTACTGTATTTGAAGTGTTTTGATGCTCCATCACGACTAAGTTTGCAAAGTGAAAAAAAATAGTTTTTAGATGTAGCTCTTTCATTGTCCAATTAGTAACTATTTAAGTCTATATCTTGCTTTCGCAGATTAAAAAGTTGGACGAAAAACTCGATTCACAGCTGGAGAAGTTAGAAAACGAACGGGAGACCAACGAAAGGTTGACGGAACAACTCCGCATTGAGAGATCCCAACACAAAGCTGCACTTTCCGCTCATCAGGAAGTCATTAGCAAATTTGAAAAGTGAGATCGGGTAGCTATGACGTTACGATTCAATGCAACTGGTGGTCAGATGACAAATTATGACGTCACTTGAAGGTGGTAGAAATGACGTCTTCCTTCTCTTCTGCGTATGAGCTCATGTTCTGTTTTCTAGTCTTTTATCAGACTGGGGTACCATGACGACTAGACTGGTAGACTCCTCATCTGCCACTAAAAAATGTCATCCGCTCAAAAGATGGGAGGTATCCCTTTTGATTGCCTCACTCAAAAACGCAACAAACCAAATTACCGGCTTTTTCTCCGTACTATCCCTTTCATGTTGAGTGTCAACCAGGGAAGCTATAAAGACCGTTTTCAAAATCTGCGGCATGATTCGACAAAAGAATTGATCCCAAGTCTACCAGTTGCAAAGCGGGCACTTTAACCACTACGCTACCGCGCAGAAAGGACGTCATAAAATCAAACAAAGTGATCTGATCTTGGCTATCACCATGTAAACGTATCTATACTTACATCTTTTTCAAATTTTGGCCTCAATTACAGAACTACCGCCGCCAAAGAGACGGGCAGTGACAAATTAAAGCAGTTGCAAGAAAAACATGAAGAGGAGGTGCGCGAACTCAAGCGTGACCACGTAGTCTCATTGGAAGCGGTAAAGCGGGATGCAGAAGAGAAATTGGATCAGTTTCTGGCTGAGAGACAGGTTAGGATGATGTTAGTAAAAACAATCTGCGCTGTGTTGCTGAATTTCTGGCTTAGTTGTATACCAGGGACATAGTCGGAATTTTGATGTAGAGTTTGGACACAAATATGATGTTTCCCTGAATTTGAAAAACTTTCAATTGAGGAGTGTTTTCAAAGAAAGGCTTTCAAGCGTAAGATTAACAATTAGGATTATATAGTATTAGATACAAAAAGTGGGAAAGAGGAGCATGCCCCTTCTCAAATTTTAAAGAAAATAAATCGATTTTTTTGTTTTTTTTCTGTAATGTGATGATTTAAACAAGCGTTGAAAATGTTTTTACGAAGGATACAAAAACACTAGGATATTTCAAAAATCGTTTGGTTATTGAGTTGGAGTTGCTTTTGGCTTTAGCAGTTACAAATACGAATACGAATATCTCCCATCTACATTAAACTCTTTGTTTGCTTTTATTTAATTTTACTATTAGTTCTCTCGGACTTTTTGCGCCGCCGAAACGGGCTGCAGAAAAGAATAACAAGCGAAAGCAAAGCAAAAGCCAAAGTTATAACATCTTGTCTAGCCCCTAATATGAGTATCGAACTAGCGAACTTTTGATTACTAGTTTGTGTTACAGGTACACGATACTGCATCGGTGTGCAGTGAACTAGAACGGCTGCAAGAAAGCATCGCAGCGGAACGACAGGAGATGGTACATAGAATGGAGGAAATGAGAAAATCTTTCCAGCGTGAAGAAGCCGAATTACGTCAGTTACTAGACCACGACAAAGCAAAATTACGCGAGCAACTCAGGTGGAGAATGTTTTAGAATGATGTGATTCCGCTCTGCTTTCTTTTAACTGGATGGCACTCAAGGAGTCGATGAGAGACGACTGTGCTTCTGATTTTCTGATTTTTTTATTCCTTCTCTGTTGGAACAAAACAGCGAAGATGCTCACTCAGCATTTCGTTTGGGGAGACAGTTGGGCATCCATCAATGGTAGTCCGCCTTGGTGGTGGGTCACTACCGATCTGCAGTTCGTATTCGTGACCGGTTCGACTTGGACTGCCGCTTTCCCTTGACCGGATCTTGATTGAGTTTACATTGTGAACCAGGAAAATCGTTGCGTGACGTGCCGTTATCCCAATTAAGAGAAAAGGTGAACACGCACAGCGCTGTGCAAATTTCTTTTTAATTCCATCGCAATTTTAGTTGTTTCCATACCCAGCATGTTGTAAGAAACTACCAATGGCTGCCAAACAATGGCAATTGGCCTGGTTGATAATTGGACTACCTGTCTGCATCTAAGGTTGGTTTAAAATGAACTTTTGCTTTGCCTATCGTGATCTGTATGCGCCGTCTACTGTGTGTTTGATATCACGTGTTGATATGTCTGTCTGTCATCTTACGGTCTGTAGAAAACTATTTTTAGTTATTTGCAGAACAAGTGATATTTAGACCTGCTTCGGAGTTGCACTATTTCTGGCACCGCCCATTTCTTTGTTGTTGTTGTTGTTACCCAATCCCTTTCGAGGGATAGGGGCAGGAGTGACTGTACACAGCATTGCACACACTGCACCAATCAACAACAACAAAACCTCGAGGTGGCGGTTGGCCTTTCCGAAGGTCCCAGGTACCCCGGGCTCTCTCGCCCATTTCTGTTGTAAGCAGTGCTATAAAGTCTCTTTTTGTGAAATTAAAACATTATTATAGAAGAGAATTTTTGTTTTAGTGAGGAAGTCGCTATTTTGCGCCAAAGGATTGCTGAGGAACGGGAGGAGGAATTGCGGAGCAGGAAACAGGAGGCTGAGGAAGAGCGGAAAAGGTTAGCGGAGAAGGTTGCAGCAGAGCAACGGAAAGAAGAGGATTGGAGTGACCTTCGATCGGAAATAGAAGCTCTTAAGGTGGTCAAGATGGTTGTTGGTGAACGGTTTTATTGGTTTTGTTTAAAAGTGTTGGCACATGATCAGCAAATCACTCGATTGTTCTTTCGTCCACCACCGCAAGATTCGTCATCAAAAGGGTGAAAGAATGGTAAACGGGTGCTTGCCGTTTTTCTTTTTTTTTTGAGCATTTGCCCGTGCTTTATCGGGTGGGAATAGTGAAGCTGCTACACTGCTGACCCATCATGTTGTACGAGGTGACTTCTGACCACACATCAATGGCGCTCTTGTTGATGGAGCCACATGTCTGCTTTCATGACCGGTTTGAAATGAGCTACCGCTTTCTTTTCATATCTTGATTGAGTTCGCTATCTGAACCTGGATTTCTGTTTCGTGCCGTGTCGACGTCCTAATGAACACAGGTGGTAAAAAGATTGCGTATGAGAGTTGGGCATAACCTGCAGCTTGCTTCTCTGCACACGCCGTGTAGCGGGAATTAATGATACAGAAATTTGAAACAGCTTGCTGCTTGAAAAACGTTTACAGTAAGCTTTTTTGGCTACACTCACTGATCATGGCTGGATTATAACTCGCAATTGATCAGTGCAACACGAAACGCTATGTTATAAACATTTTTCGGAGCACGTATGATCACAGCTAGCAAAACTAAATTGATGGAAAAACATGGCGACCCTTGCCCAACTTTGTTGGCATAACCAAAATATAACCTGGTTTCAAAAATCCTTTTTACAGTCATTCGCAAAAGTTCAAGACAACCTGGAACCCTAGATTATTTTTAACGTTTTAATGCATTAAAAATACTGTTTGAAAGTGCATGTATTGGACAAAAGCTTTTGCTTATTGACGTTGAACATACTATAATTTAGTGGACATAATTGCAATACCTTATAGTCTATGGGGTTTACATGCTCCATGGTAAGTGACCTCAATTATTATTTACTATTTGTCGTTGAGTTCAAGGAATGGTTACAGTTGGAATTTTTGTGTGAACATTTTTTTGGATGGTATTGCAAATGACTGTATTTGCGCGTTACGTCACTTTTCAAGTTACTTTGTGAAGTATGGCAGTCGGTGTGTGATTGATTGTGACTTACAGACCAGAAATCAAGATCTAGAAAAATCTCTCCTCGGTGCTACTTCATCACTCGCTGAGCAGGAGGAGAGGATGAAGTTAGAGAATGGAAGAAAAGAAAGTGGAGAGATTCTTGCGAGGAAGGTGGAAGAGTTGAAGAAAAGCTTGATTGAAAAAGACTTGGACAACAGCAGTTTATGCAAGCAGGTGAGATAAAGCACTTTATGTTTAACTTTAATTTATGAAAAATGCTAGTGTCTTGATCTTTTTCTGAGACTTGGTACATAAGCTGTAACCCAAGTTTTGTTTGTCAGATATGTGTTGTGATCCCGCGATGCCCGGTGTCGTGCAGACTGTTGTTCTATTCTGCCATGGTGGTAGACGAATCTAGGGCAAGGCACACCGCGACGAATTCGTTTGCTCAATTCCAGTTCTTGTAGAAATGGACTGTGCCCAACAGTATTGACAACTCCAAAGCGAGTCTAAACACAAAGTTGTTGAACGGTGAAGGTATTTTGTCACCGATGGTCAATAAATTAATATTGCTGGCGGAATCCGTGTCAAAACAAACTTGCAGTTTTTTTACTGCCGTGTTATGATGTTCACGGGTTATTATTTTGTTATTTTCTATTCAGCTTGATGACGTCATGAGCGAAAATCGCGACAGCAAGTTGATGACGTCATCGTTGCGTATGCGTTGCGACGAGCGAACTGCTGAAAACGAGCGGTTGGCAAGCGAGAACAGACGGTTGACTGACAAGGTGGGTAGGATGTTGAAGAAAACTTACAGATTTAAGCCAGTTGTTGAGTGGATTTCGATATCACCTTCTTTTTCCGGCGTTTTCGCAGGCTGATTCAGTTTGTGCCTACCACAAAACACTCGCTTTTGAATCGTACTTTTTGCTGGAGCAACGGAGCAGTTCACATTCCAAATGTCTTTCGTGACGAATATCACTGATGCTTTTACGAAATTTTAAGCTTTAGACTTTATGTTTCGAACTGCGTAATGGTTACCTACACATCACGGCAGCGATAAGCTACGTGAAATTGTATTTAGCAAAACTGTCAGTGTCGGCTGATCACCATTAAGCACGGAAGTCATTGTAAAGCAGTTTTGACGTATACTCTTCTATCACTGTATCGCATCTTCTTCCCTTTGACTTCTTCAATTATGTACGGGCTCTGATCTTGGTCGTGAGGGTCGTCTAGGTTCTGGGGCTTCATTGGTCTCATTGCTAAGAAAAGGACGTACAATCTCAAACCATAACTCCCCATAAGTTTAATTTGATTTTTGATGATTGCAATCACGTTTTAACCGCGACTTCGCGACAGGTTGAAGAGTTGGATCAAGAGTGTGCACAACTCCGTATTGAGATCGCCGGAATGCGCGCAAAATGTGACCTCATGATGAAAAGCGCTCCCACTCCGAAAAAGCGGCAAAACAAACTAGACAAAGAAGAGAGAGAACAAATACGATCGCTGGAACAGGTAAAGGTCTTTAGTTTTAGGCGATTCGTTATTCTCGTTTCACTTTTTGTGGTAAAGGCAACTGATATTTGAAAGTCGATATAAGGTGTAGGTGGGCTCACTGTTCTTTTGGAGCATTGGTTCTCAATCTTTTTCGGTTGGTTGGTTGCTTTATCCCTTCTCTTTCCTTGGATGGAGGTACGGCGCGAACCCCAATCTAGGTTCACGCAATCAACCTAGTTAAATTAGGCTGCGGAGAAAAGTGGCTGCCCCTTTTGAACCACTCATGAAAACTAATTACTGACAGGTAGCCCTGCCACCAAGGCAACTGCCATTGGTGGGTACCCGTGAGTCGCTTCTTACGACATGCTGGGTGAGCATCTCCACAATTCTAACCCGGTAGAATACTCTCGCTGCGTGCCACTAAAGACGCAACCCGGAGGTAGGGGCTGAAGCCTTCCCCCTTTAAGCCATGGTCTTGATACACACCCAGCAATACTGCCTCGAAGACCGAGTAAAGGTCTTTTATTAGAGACCCTCAATAAAATATATCTCTAATAATTGTGTAAAAATCTGTTTCAATAATCCAGCTGGGCTACTCCTTTCCTTCCCTCGCAATAACCATTGTTGCGTGTTTGCATTGCATTTAACGCATCGTATTTTGTTTGAAACAGCCGCTGTTTAACTTAATTGATAGATAAAACAGTAGACGACGTGAATTGATTTGATCGCAAACTTTGCATGCAACTCTGGATGGTGCTTGCGAACCATCTGAAAAGAGTTGACATGCCACTATAGTATGGCCACCACAGTTTGAGAACCACAGCTTCGGAGGATCACGAAAGTTTCAGTTAATAAACTTCCTTGCTCAACATGCACCTTGTTATCTCCAGTTACATCTGCTACCACAACTTATTAAAGATTTACGAGCAAAAAGATTTTGGTTTGCTTAATAAACATGAAAAAATAACATATTTTCATTTTTTACGGGTGTTTTATCATAGCTCAACGCTTAAAATTAAAAATTGTAGACGTATGAAAAATCGACAAAGTTTTTAGTATGTCTTTATGCAGCCTTTTAATCGATTATATCTTGGAAAAAGCCTCTTTCGCAAATAGACTTGGTTTCAGTCTACCAGGCTTTGCTTAATTTTTTTGCAAGCAGTTCAAACTGTTCATTTTTAGAACTTTGTTTGCCCTGTTTTCATTGTCGGCAAGTTTCTCTTCAATTTTTTGTTGGCAAGCGGTGTTTTTACATCACAGCTGGCTATCACCTTGTTATTATTGCGAGGCCTTAAATTGCATAGCAGTAGAAATAAGGCCAGCTGCAATGCGATTGTAGTGAAAAGTGCAATACCGGCGTTTTCTCGAGCTAAGTTGCCTTTCAACAGGAAATCGACGAGTTGCGTTCCCAGCTGGCCGAGCGCGATTGTGACATCACGCGAACTCATCGTAACTCCGACGATGAGACGGCGTTGCTTGGAGAAGAGCCGGCGGATCTGTTAAGACGCCAGCTTGCACAGACCCGAGGAGAGCTGACCGAACATATGGGAAGGATGAAAGACCTGGTAGGTCATGTATTTCAATCCTTGTTTGGTTTAGATCGGGGCTTCTCAAACTTTTTTGTTCTGCGACCCCATTTTAAAGCAATAGACGTCCCATTACAGGCACTGGCGTGCTTTGTTTTGAGAGGGTATCGGGGAACGAAGCATAAAGTAAGCTTAATCTTATTATCAAGCAAATATATAAAATACGTAAACTCGATCTTCTTTCGGAGGGCAAAGCATTAAACAAAGAAACCTAGCAAAAGCAAGAATTTTGCATATTTTGGTGGCAAAAAAAACTGTTCTTTTACATTTTTTGCTTCTGTTATATCCTTTGAGGGCTACCTGTTATGTTTCGCTCTATAATTGCACCACTGATCACAATTCTCAAGTATCTTTTTCTGGGGCGAAATCATGCCAATGCGCACAATCCACGAAAGTAACTGCACAGTAACAAGAAAATACGCTCGTACGTGATGAAAATAGTGAAGCAGACAAAAAAATTAACGAAATAAAAAGTCATTGTATAAAATTTATGAAGCACATCTAACAGGATGGATATTGCGCACGATGATTTGTGAAAAAAATGAATTGATACGTCAAAACTGCTTGCTCTTGAAATACTGTCTTTAAATGCATATTTAAAAAAGTCAAGAATAGACGCAAATGTAGCTAACATAATTAGTTTTAAATTCTGGTGAAAAGGCCAAATCAAGGGAGCACGACACTTCTTCAAAATACGCTACTGGTGTGGTAAGCAACTTGCTTAGCGTACACACTTTACATTGACTTCCGCTTGGCTCTACTTAAACAAACCAAGCTTCCCAAGATTAGTAGTATTTGAAAGCTATCTTGTCAGGCTTTGAAAATATGATTTTAGATTACAGATAAGGCATAAACATTTTTCTTTTTTTGAGAAGTGTTTGGACCACGGAAAATGAAGTTTAGCAGTGTTTTTTCCGCAATTTCTGTATTTTTACATGACATTTTATTTTACACTATATTTTTTGTAAAGATATGTTGTTGCAAATTTTCTTATTTCTTCTTGATTTTTTTATCTTGATCATTTCCACCTAGTTTCTCATTTTTGACTTTTAGAGTCAAATTTTATGAAATAAGAAAATTTTCCCAAAGAAAGAAATTTCTTTCCAAGTTGAAGCCGTGTCAGCAAGGTCTATATCGGTCAGTATTTTACGACAAAGAGGAAGTAACAATGAATAACTGGTTTCAATTTTTGTTTATTTTTACTTGAAAGCTCAGGCAGACATTATAGTAAATAACAACTGAAAACGTAAAGATGGAGTTACCTCTAAAAATGCAACGCGAAATCATTTTGCTACAGGTCCCCTTTTAATTTTCTTGTGAGGGTTACAAAAATTTTTAATTCTGATGAATGCAGCCAATTTGTTTTGAATTTGCTTCGCAACCCCAAAACTAAACCGTGCGACTCCAAATGGGGTCGCGACCCATGGTTTGAGAAGCCCTGGTTTAGGTGGTACATGTTAAAGCATGTTATTTATGAACTGCTTTGCTTCGCATCTCTAGCTAGATTTGCTGACTCAACTGCTGCAATGCGTAGCCGAAAGACTAAAACTTCGGTTTCTCTTGTGTGGCAAATCACTCACATTAAACATAGAAACCTGTCTCCACAGAAGCGAATGCAGTAGACGCCGCTTATTAAGCCCGCCTCGGGACCGGATGATTTTGGGCTTGTTAACTGACGAACGACTTTTTCTAAATATTTTGAGCTAAAATATTTGTGGCTAACTGTATTAAAGATAAAATGTTTAAAGCTAATTACGTTGTACACAGAAATTTGTAAAGAAAATACATATTCGGATTATAAAAATTTTGATTCATTGAGTTCCCTTTTTCTCGCATCATCGTGCAGGTGCAGCCTGCTCCATGTAAAACATACTCAGTTTTTGGACATGAAGGGTTTGTAACAAAACAGAAGAATTTTAGACTGTCGCGTTTCAATTTTTTTTTTTTTCTTTCAATTTTTATTTACTTCTTAAATTGAAGCGACTTGCAGTATCGCTCGAATAATTAAGTTTGGTTGCAACTTAATAGCTAGGTAAAGATTGGTTTTCACTAAGATAGTTTAACCCGCGCACTTCTCGATCAAGAATAGAACAATATATTCACAAATCACTTTATAACTTCGAATTCCTTTGCTTGCCAAAACACAGAACTAAAGCACTTCAATAATTAAATATTAGAGACAAACTAAAACTAAGCCACCAAAATAATCGCTTGATTCCTGTTACAACAATCACCACACAACAACGCCTTTTTCAACACTAATTTCTACTCTACTCTGATCTACTACTCAATCTCTAAATGAATAAAATCTCGCTGCCTTATATATATGACGGAAAATAATCTAGAAATTGCTAAAACATCACGTGACACAGGAAAAACACTGTTAATAAATTACGTAATCGGTAATAATGATAATAAAAAGGAAAGTCTTCGAGAAGAAGCAAGAATTACTAGAATACGTTGGAAAACTAGGTCACGTAGACATCCATTGTGACGTCAGAAAGGCGTGTGAGTTACAAATCTATTTATAAATCCGAAAGAAAAAAGGTCTTCTTTTAAAAACAGTTTAGCGCTTCAGACAATTCAGATTTACAAATAAAACAACAGATTACAATAACTGTACATACATAAAAACTATTCTATTTAGCGCAAATTTACTTATTCGTGACATAGACATTGTCCAAAATGCTTGATGTTTATCCATACAGAGAAAAAAATCAAGAACTACGTAATAAAATTTGTTGGTTATGAATCTTTTTAAACGAATTTGAAAGAATTGCGTAGAAAATTTGGGCTTATTAAACGGGTTTTTGGGCGTATAAAGTGAGTTTTGTTAATACACAGTCAAATGGAAGAATTCCAGGCCGGACGAATTTGGGTTTAATATGCGGGTGAGCCCATAAGCCGTGGGCTTGATAAGCGGCGTTTACTGCATTACTGTCATTCATATAAACTGAAATCAGCTAAACTGAACATTGCTGGCTGCGCTGTGCTATTAAGCGCTTGTTTCGTAACCATAATGCTATAAGTTTATTCTCCATCATTTGTATAGTTGTGACTATGGCAAAGACCCTGCCGCGATTTCCCTTTCTCAATTGCAACGCTTGTGATAGAAACACTAATGAGCAGTACTCGCAACTTCGAAGTGGTTGTGGACACAACGTTGATCTATGTGTAACTGGAAAGTTTTTCACGAGTCCTGTTTGATCAACTGACACTGTGTTGCTTTAGTACGAAAAGCTTTCCAAGTCCGAGCTGCTGGTGAAGGAGCTGTATTGCGAGAACGCTCATTTGATGCGGGCTTTGCAAGTCACCGAAGCGAGACAGAGAGATGCGGAGAAGAGATACGGAGAGGAGAAGGAGAAAAACCAAGTCCTAAGTCAACTGGTGAAACAGATATGCGACGAGATAGTTTAGCATTCACACTGTAATGTTTGTTCTTAGTGTTTCACGAGTAGCTTTCGTGTGGTTCTGGTCGGAAATCATAGTGCCCAGAATGGGGCTAAAACAGCTTATCGATCAGTGTCACAAAACAGGTAACGACGCGTTTTATTTTTGCTTTAAAACCAACTGAACATTTGTTTTTTGTGTTATATTGCGTATGAAATTTCAGCGTTCCCCCCCTCAGTTTTGACTTCGCTTTGTTTGTCAACAATTAGTTTATTATTGCTCAGTAGTATATTATAGTGTTTTGGCACCAAATCATTATGCTTCAAATTAGATGAAATTCAATCTTGCCCATGCATTCCAACAATAACGTCTTTCCTCAGTTAATCAATGTCCTATTTTCTCGTTTATTTTGATTTTCTATTCGTCTTGAGCCGTTTGCAAACGCGTGCTATGACATCATAAACATCAGAATAGCAAACTGTACCATAAGGCCAGCTGGTCCCCTGACGCCTGGCAGTGGAAAAAGAGTGATTGAGTTTATTTTGTCAAATTTTGTTGCTTCAAATAACCTCTAGAATCCAGGAGTGTTGTGCGGTAAGAATTGTGATAGGTCAGCTATGTTATGTGATTGCTTATCTTTCGTGTTTTTTTCATCGAAAATTGCTCAGTGGTGGAAGAAAACGGGGTTGGTGTAGTATAGGGGGACAGGTGTGTTTCAATTACATAAAAGATGTATTTGTGGTTTATTGTGTTAAAGATAGGTAGTGTCCTGCTTAATGCGCTCTCTAGAAGAAAATTACTTGGTGCTAGAAATATGTATGCCCCCAAAGTAATTGATCTCACAGTTTTCGAGGAGCGTCACCCCCCTCGTCTCACCCAAATCTTGGCCCCGTTTGTTTTTTGCTTTATTTTTTTGTGTGTAGTTGCTTTACGCGGTGCTGTTTGCGTGCATTGTTTACAACCACTGTGTTGCGCTCTCCGTTATTACGTCATTGTTTTAAACACAATATCATTGTGGCGTGACAAACTTCATTTAACCGTGAACTACAAGTTATTTGCACTTTTGTTGGGTCTGCGCTGAATTTTTTTTGTAGCATTAATGCCGTAGCTTAGTATTGACAGTAGGCAGTGACAAAAATGTCATGGAAAGCACAGGTGTGCTTTTATTTTTCAGACTCTCAAAACTAGGGATAAAATTGGGATTAGTACACAGTCGTGTTTTCTGGGCTTCAAAGTTGTTCCATTTGGTTGGTTTTAAATTTTGCAGTTATGATAACTTTTTTTGTAGGCTATGCGACCGAATATGCTAAATGATGAAGTGAAAGATGCAATACCAAACATGAGTTGGAGGAAGGCAGAAGGACTAAATCGAATTCCCGCAAAATTTATTACGTCACTTAACGGTAAACCGCAGAAATTTACGAAATTGTGCAAATTTAATTTGTAAGAAAAAAGTGTTAGTGGCCCTCAGTATTTTTTTGAAGGGTATATTGGTTTTCTCTATATTTTATGCAGGCGGGCCAATTTAAGATCTTTTGAAAATTTCGCTGGCCAGTCGGTGTTCGTGACCCCTGTTGTTTCTACGCACAAATCAGCGGCTGGTAGCAACGTTCACCCAAGAACGTGGTGACTGATAAAGATCTTGTTGCAGATATCTATGCTTTGAAAGAAATATTTACGCCAAATTTTCCGAATGTTCACTTATGTGGACTGTTTTTGTAGATCGGTTTTCAGAGTTGTGATGGAAAGGTTTGCCATTCGAAGCCACGAAATGTCACAAGCAGGTTGCCTGTGGCCGGCAGGTTGCACACCCCTGCTGTTCGTTGCGAAAACACAAAATCCATTAGCTTTATATTTCTTCATTCAAAAGTTGAATTCTGGATTTTGAGAACGATTAGAAAACAAGGCAAAGGAGCTTTTGTTGGAACAATTTAAATGTCGTAAATACAAAGATGCCAGTGTAGTTTTACAGTGCCTTTGTGAGAGGAACGTAAAAGTAAACCAACGTTTATACGTCTCCTTCGTGGACTATCAAAAGGCTTTTGACAGAAAGAAATTGGGTTTTGAACAGAAGACTTATTGCGTCGCAGGACGTGGGCCACACGGCCGAGGTTGAGTGAATAACGAATTGTTGGAGCCAAGTAATATTGAAAGAGGAGTACCGCAGATTTGATTTCTATCCAATGTCTGTACAAAAGCCGTGTAAAGCAAGCTTTAGATGGTGTGAAAGAAACTAGCGCGATTAGTGGAGAATTAATGAAAGCCTTCCGATTGCCGATGGTTAAGCTATAATCGTCAACACTAAGGAGGAATTGTAAAAGATTCTAGATGAAACAAGCTGAGTTGTCCTGAAAATAAAGTGAAGGTAAATATCAAAAAGACTTTTGTCATGAAGATTGGAAGATCATCTAGTAATCTGACCCTAAAGATTGCACTATATGGAGCGATACTTGATCAGGAGGATGAAATTTAGTTCTTGAAAAGTTCAACTTCAGCAAATGTGTATTTGTACAAGGGTTCAGAAATTTAAGTCTTGTTTATAAATTACCAAAAGTCCCCGTATAAACAGAAATTAGGAAAAGAAAAAGATGGATTGGAACATTTGTTAACAATTATTTGCTAAGAACATTGTTGGAGGAAAGAAAGAGAAGAAAGATTACCAAGAGGAAGAAAAAGCATAATAATGATGGATGATGTTTAAAGCGGTAAAGGTGACGAAGGAATGAAGAAAATAGCGGAAGACGGTGAGGAGGCGGAAAGATATCATGAAACCTGTTGTAGGGCAGATTATTTTTGGTGATAAATTTTTTGTACGCCAGGTTAGACAAATTACCGGCAATTTAAGAAGTTGACCTTAAACCGAACATTACTCCCTGAAATTTCATTTCAAATACCATTCATAAACTCTGCCTTTCTTACTTGTTGTTAATTTCCCCTCTTTTTCCTCGGGATGGATGTACGGCACAAACGGCAATTTAGATTTATGCGGTCAACATAATTAAAATTAAGTTAGGGGAAAGATGGCAGCCCATTTCGAACCAGTCATGAGTGACTGATAGCCCCATCACCAACAAGACGGACTGCCATTGGTGGGTACCCAAGAACCGCCTTTTACGACATACTGGGTGATCATCTTCACAATTATAACCCCGTGAAGTACGGGTAGGACATCTGTCTGCCACATGAAGGTGGAGGCGTCCCGTTAAGTGTCTTGCCCGAGAACACAACAAGCGAACTTACCGGCTTGTTCTCCACACTATTCCTTTTTGAGGTGAGCGCCAAGCGGGGAAGTTGTAAATACCATTTTTTGAAGTCTTTTGGTATGACTCGACTTAGGGAATGAAGCCTAGGTCTACCGACGGCGAAGCGGACGCTCTAACCACCACACCATCGCCCCGGTTACCTTTCTTACTTCGCACACAATGTCATGTGTATTTTACAAATAAACCATTTTTACCCAACTTGTCTTTTTGACCTCACTTGATGCGCATGAGTAAAAGCGAGTGTAAAAAAGGTCTGTTGCCTCGAACAGATGAAATCGTGAGTAAATTCTTATTCCTATGGACACAAATGTCTCAAGCGAGTAAAGGTAAGAAGCAACACCAACATTAAACTCACAATTTTTCAGTCATCGTATTAGTCTAGTTTGATTTTATTTCGCTGAAGACAACTTTACTTAATGCCGTAAAAACGAAGCATTTTTTGGTGACTTCAAATTTTATTGACCTAATGTCTTAGTTGCTCACCAACACATTCCTTGGAGCGGGGGAATGATTGAAGGCTATGGAACTCCAGAAGCCGGTTAACTCTTCATAGCTTGAAGCAG
Organism: Trididemnum clinides; assembly: GCA_963675345.1. NCBI lineage: Eukaryota > Metazoa > Chordata > Ascidiacea > Aplousobranchia > Didemnidae > Trididemnum > Trididemnum clinides. The sequence goes on along the minus strand of OY776302.1, from coordinate 10,441,212 downwards.
AGGTTGTACAAATAGAAAGAGATATTAAATCGAGTGCAGCATCAAAAAAGTATGTAGCAGGGCAGCACTAAATAAGATAAAAACTATTTTGAGTCAGTTGATCGAGGGGCGCCGCGCAAAGAATTCTAGATGGCTTTCGTGCTATCCATCATGGCATAATATACGTGTTGTAATCGGTGGAAGCCTTTGTTCGAACCCAAAGCGTGTGGTTTTGTTTAAACGCTCGGTCATACCGGATACACCATGACCCCCTAAGTGTCCCACCAGCAGCCATTCGATGGCAATGCAGCGCTCGGATCATATCGTTTGGCAGAATCGATTTCAAATAAATCTCATGTCAGAAAACGTCGTTACCAGTTGGTGCCTTTACCAAAGTAGGCCTATTCATTGAACTTTCTTCTTTGTTTGAAGTGAAAAAGTTTCGCATATGAGAACATTTGGATGCTGTGCCAAAGCCGACTTATGTACCGTTAACTCTACTCTCTTTGAAAGTTCTTATTTATCAGTTGCTACTCACTTTCAAAACTTCCTTAATAAGGCTATATCCAAGCTGGCTTTTACTCAACTTTAAGGGGCTGTCAGGATAATGGAAGCTGATTGACTTTTTTGCGCTTTTCGAATTAGGAGTAATAACTTTGCAAAAAAATCTTACTAGAGCCGGTGACGTTGAAAATATTTATTGACTTGATTTCACATCAATTGCGTACGGTAATATCGTAAGCCATGCAGCTTGCTGAGGCATTCAATAAATGTTAAGGTCATTTAAGAAAATTTTACAATGTATTGTTCAAAAATCATAAGCGAAGATGGAAAATTATAAAATACGGACAAAACGCGTCCAGGGATGGTCTCGTCAAAATTGGTTGGGTGATGCACTCATAATTGTTTCCTTGTATGTTCAGCCTTAGGGTATAAAATTGTTAATGCCCTTTTTTTCGCTCGTATGCTGCGTTACCAGTTAGGTTCAAGGTTTTATGATGTATTGGTTATTTCAGAATCGCCAAATGAAAGCCATATTAAGTTTAAATTATCTTGTATTTGTAAGCTGATGTACGATAAACAGGAACCCAAAATTGATGAGAGTGTGACATGTAAATCATCCTGCAAGTGTTAGTTGTGGACAAAACGTATATTACACATGATAAAGTTCCAATAATTGAGAAAAAAATAGCGAATTAAATGATGTAAAAGAATAGTGGAATTCGAAAATTAGGCTGTAGTTTTTATTGCAGAGATTGCCTCCACTGTCTCTGCTATCTAACTGATTTAAATTTTAAATCTAATATGTAAGGCAGAGTTCTTTCTCTACAGGTATGTACGCTTAAAAACGCAGCGCAACGGCAGGCATCTGACTATAATCCAAATTAAAATGAGTGCTCTCCGTGTGGCGACGAGTCACTTTTATCATGATAGCTATATTATATATAATCGGTACCATAAGGTTTTAAATTACTTTTGGTCCAGCAGGCTAGGTAATGGCCCAAAAAATTGTTCAAGGAGTGGTTAGGGTCACAAAATTAAATCTGGTATATTAATATGACTGGTCTGCAATTACTTTTGACGAAAAATTTCAAAAAATTACTGATTTCATTCAACAATAACTAATCCAGCATTGGACAAATGGTACCAGTACAGAAATCTTCCCTGTCATTTAGGCTGCAGTATAATTTGGGTTTTCAACTTTTCAGAATGCTTATGCAACTAAATGTACTATATAAGTTACGAGTATGTACTCGTACACATTACAATTAACTTAAGCTCAACATTTCCAAACACGCTGATTATTCTAATATGATACTCTCACATAAGCTGGCAACAAATACGCCTGCATGTTTAGCCCATAAAATTAGCCCAACCAGTAGCAATAACTAGCAAACCTTAGCACCTCCTACCTTATGTTGACCTTAGATTCATTTCGTAACATCAGTAAAGCAACATATTTAACGTTCATTTAACAGCTGTCACGTTTATCCACTTTATTTGCAAAAAAACGATGTCACTCCTATTCAATTCAATGCAAAATCACTCAAAGTGGTCAGCCACTTTTTTCGAAAGCGCACTTTGATGACGTTTGATCACGTTCGTGCAACCTTCTTAATGGCGAATTTGAATTAGCAGCAAACTCTATTGAAAGATGAACCCAAAGTTGAAACTTCAAAACTCTGAAGTAGGCCTAGAAAATGTTGCTTTACGCCACTGTCACTGTCTTGTGAGTCTGAAGGCGTAAAAAATGCAATAACAAAGTTTAATCTAAGTGTAAGATTTAAAAAAACATTTAATAAATTAAGATTTATTAAATTTAAGTTTAATGTATGTTTAACTTTACTTTAAAACCGATTTTAAAATGGCAGTCGTTTCACTTCTAATTCATTTTGAAATAATTCTTGAGTAAGACAATTTCTCTCGCTATAAACCTGGGAATATGAGCTGTTTATAGGAGGGATCTGTGGCCATGTTGCCATTGTTCTCTTTCAAAGAGATTAAGAAAATTTGTCAAAAAATATTGAAATTGATTCATAGGAAATATTGATTTCTCTGAAAAAATTGAGCTGCAAAATAATGAAGATCTTCATGTTGTTTTAGAGAGTAAATGAGGGAAAATAACGGCCGCTGGTAACATATTTATTTCTAAAAATATAGTTCATGCAAACGTCGGGGGAGGGAGGACGTCGGACAGGTCTTTGTTGACATTGCTACGAGGCGCACATCTCAAAAAGTTTGAAAGCTCCTGATATCGACATTTATATTTATTCATTTTAAGAGGGTTTTTCTTCTAAAGTGATTCAATACTCAAGCAAAATGAGTTGTAAGTTTGTAAAATTTTGTAAAGTTTGATTTAGCAATTCCTTTCGAGTTTTGATTTTTCGCTTGATGTGGTTTATCCCTTTTTTTACGCTTGATTAAATTTGAGTTTTATTGCGCGTTTAGAATATAGTGTGCTGGTTAATGGATGTGAAATATAGAATAGATTACTCAGTACTTATATTCTTGTATTGTATTTCTAGCACTGAGATTAAAGTTTGTTGAAAACTACGCCGCATTTTTGTCAATTTAGCTTATTTTGGATACCGGTATTAAACCTGGATAATCACTGATTCAGCCGCAGTTATAAGGCCATAGGCTTAGGCCCTGCTAACAAATACCTTCTTTTCTTCCAAATAGTTGAGTGTCCTCAACAGAGTGAGGTATATGGTGCCACTAATTGTGCATTCAAATCCCAAAGTAACTACGTTGTTGTGTTGTGTCTTTGGAAGAGGCATTTCACTGCTTCACAGTAATTTTTTCAGGGTGATTGCCCTACTTGACTGCTTCATGTAGAATTGGGTTTTGCTGGCAATACTTTCGGGGTAATAACTTCAAAACCAGATTGAAAACAAAGATTTTCTAGTATCGTAGTTCGGTATGCTCTAGGCTGTACCATACGTAGGTCACAGTAAGCTGCATAGGCTTATGACAATAATAGCATAAGCTACTTTTTATTGTAATCTTCATGTATTAGTGTTTACTTGTGTGTTCCATGAGAATCTGAGAATATAGAGTAGACTCTAGGTTTCTCTACCACTTTATTCTCAGAGTGCTTAAAACAGCTATTTTTGCTAGTGTTTACTCAGCATTTTGTTTTAAATACTGGTAAAACGCAGAAATTTTTTAACAAATCCTTATTCTAGTTCTTTCCAACTCTAACCCTGTTGCTGATCCACAATTTGAAGGAGTTTCAGTTGTATTAAAGTTATCTGGAACACTTTCTGCACTTCAGTATATTGCATATATTTTACGTCTCTTATAGTGTTGGCATTTGGCTGTTGAGGCTCAAGACAAGCATCAGAAATTTAGTGATTTTGATAATAAATAGGCTATTCCTTGAGTATAACATAAGCTTCCCTTAATGGTTAGCTACCCTTGAATCTAAATCACTAAAAAATTTATCAACTGGCTTACAGCCAAATTAATGCAAAAACTATAAGAATGTTTTTCCATGAATAGCATGTAAAAATATCTGGTGGTCGTAGTTGCAATTAACTCTTCCATAAAAACTTGGCATTGTATACAAGCATCAATTGATCAAGACATGTACTCTTTAGAATATCAACAATTTTGTACATTTTACATTTGGTGCAGAACATTTCTCATAGCAAAATATTGCTGAACATTTTCTCCATTGACATTTCATACAGTAAATGTCAGCTTTAACTACTCTAACTGTAATTGTAAGGCAGTGGCTATTTTGCCGTCGACAGCAATTTACCATCAGAGTCTATTTTGCCGTGAGTTATATGTGATTGGTCAATCTAAATGACGTACTAAAAATGTGACTTTTGGTCATTTCTGATTGTTCAATTTTAAAAACCAATTAAAAAAATTTTGCACCCCTGGGTCTCTATCCCCCACCCTGTACACTCCCTTCCAGTATACACTGCCCCGTACATTTACATACCATGCCTGCCCCTTCAGTGTACACTGCCTTTCTTTTAATGCCCTGCCAGCTGAGATTCAAACCCGCAACCATGGTATCTCAAGACCAGCGCACTATCCACTACACCACAGTGTCACTGGCGTAATTATAGCAAATACGACTATATAAACACACGTGAATGATTATGGCAAAATAGATTCCAAGGGCAAATTGACGTCGATGGCGAAATAGCCACTGCCTAATTGTAACCCTAATCCTAAGTCTTGCTAATTCTTACCCTAACCCTAATTAGCAATACGTCCTTAACTTCTTTCAGTCACTTGGAAATTAGCAAAACTTTCCATCATAGTGACTGATCTGTTGGTGCTTAGATATGATAGCAAGGTTGTCCTAAAAAAAACTTTTGAACAAAACTACAAGAGTACCAACTATTTATTGTAATTCTCAGTTCTAGATTCGTATCTGGCTGCATTGTTGTGTTCTTATAGCTTAAAAAAACGATTTTCTCTAAGAAATCTTCGTATTACACTTTTATTAGCAATATAGGCTCAAAAAGTTAGAGTTAAAAAAACAAAGGTTTTAAATTACAATGTTTACTCCAAATCGTAATAAAACTTCAGGACATCCTAGCAGTCGCAGGTCAACTCCACGGATTTCTGCAATAAAAAATACACCTCGAAATTCTTTTCTTAGACAGTCAGTTAATGCAAGGTAAGATCTTTCATTACTTCATTTATTGTTTGTGAATTTGGTTTATATGATTGTCATTCTAATTTATTAGTAAAAGGCTGTTTTTCTACAGTTTTTTTGTGATGTTTTTTATACAGGCTTTTTTTAAAATGCAAATGATAATGCTGTCACAATCAATTAGGTTAACTATCAAGAAATGATTGAAACTTTCTACCTACCACAGTTGCAAGCTCCTGCAAGGCAAAAAAGTAACAATTTTGCTACAAAAACACAATGGTTTTAACAAGATTGGGCTCCCCTATACAGCTAATGAAACCAGAACACTTTTTTACTGTTTTTCACTCAGCAATTGATCTCCCTTCATGAGGACATTAAATGGCTGCCTTATTCTTCAGGTTTAACTCCACTGGGTTTTTTCTTGTGGGGTTATCTCAAAGACAAAATTTATCCAAATTTGAAACCTCAAAACCTCTGGCCGATTAAAAGATAACATCTATCTTGAGATAAAAGTTGACGATAAACTATTTCCTAAAGTGATGCCTAACTTTGCAGTTTGCATGCAGAGGTCATAGGTTTCAAAGTGCTTATGTTAAACAATTCATTGGCTATTTAAGTGGTTTCTTACAATGTTTTTGCAATAATTTTTTTTCATAAAAACTTTGCATCTTGCTTAATTCAAATATTTGATTTTTTTCAAGTGTAGACGTGCTTTCAACTAACACTGGTATTTTTAAAATGGGTACTTTTTATTGAAACACCCTTATATTCTCTGTTTCGCTTTTTCTTTTTCATTTTATGCTTTCTTTTTCCAAAAAATTGAATGGATGTAGATACGTCTAGTGAGCTATTACTACACGTGTAATGTTTTTTTGTGAGTTTATAAGGTGTACTTTACAAAAGTTAAAATTTTATAGGAATTCTTTAAATGTCACCAACACGTCACTGTTAGCTTCACCATCTGTGACAACAGTCTTCAGTTCTTTGCATCATGCAATTGAGTCTTATGAAACATCTATTCCTGTGTTAGTCACAGAAGCTATTGCACTCTCTGAAGGTAAAGAGCCTTGAATTTTGCCATGGACACAACTTTTTCTGGATGTGTTACAATTCTGACAATTATAGCATTGTAAGCTCAATACCGCTTCCATGTGGGTCGAGTCAAATGATATATTTTATCATCTGATCATGAAAAACTTTTTGTTAGTATGCTATAGTACTGTTGTGTTCATTCCAACTTTGAAGTTACAACTACCAATACAAAGGATTTTTATCACCAGCATAGCAAGCAAGCAGGAAAATAAATTGCCTTCAAGTGCCTTTGCCACGGACGCAATAACAAATTCATTGAGAAGTTTGATCCCATTACCATGGAATCACTGCTTCCATTGATATTGTTTCAATTCTCTCGACCTTAGTTGCCAACAATCAATTGTGCATTTTCGTTTCCTTGGAAAAAGCTTTACTGCAAATTTGCAGTGCTTGAGATACGCTTGCACTGTGCTGGAAGCAATGGCAAACCATTGCAGTTCTGTGTTTAAGTTTTGTACGTTTTTTCAAATCAAAACATAGCTATACTTATCCTCAATATATAATTGCTCAGCTCTTCAATAAAATTGAACCAAATATGTCTTCATTTGGTGTGTTTTTTGATTTGACGTTTTGTGTTCGTTACATGTTGATCGCTGGAAGATAAAATCTGAAAATCTATCTTGTAGATATTTCTCGAGTAAAGACTGAGATTAATGACAACGGATGGTCGTGGATTGTTTCTGGGTTGAAGTTGCTTGTATGGTCTCATTTTCAATTTCGATATTCAAAGGTTTGCAACTTGTTTAAATGCTTTGAGATTTTCAACAAGCCTTGTTTATTTTTATCTTCTTAGCTACTGTTGTAACTCTTTTAAGCAAAAAAAGCTAATTAAGATTGTGTATTTTCAGATTCCAACTTGTAAAGAGTTGTTATTGCTCGGTGATGAAAATAAGGAATCCTATTCGGCTGCTGTTCATTACAATGAAGGAGCAGGAGTTGTGCCGGTTGTGGCTGTTTCAGTGACAGGCCAAGTTATCTATTGGCCCAACATTCTTACCTCAACTGCAGCGTATTTCGAAAGCAAATTGCAAATCGCTGAGTCTTTAGTTGATTGCAAGCTAACTTCTACCAATGTAAGGATCGGTGTTTTTACTGTCTGTGGAAACGTGCTTATTATGCTTGTGTTTAGCATCACGGCTTCATTCTATGTACGGTTGCCGGAACTTTGTATCACATTACCTCAAAAAATGTAAGTACGTGTATATACTCAGCATTTATGAGTATGTAATTGTAGTAGGAGCACCACGTCAATAAAGTTCGAATTCCATTTTGGAAAAACACATGCTACAACAAACTTAATATGGTGCTGTAGGCAAAACTAATCTTTAGTTTTAGGATTGAAACAACAGGCAAAATTGTGCTGCACATTTTATTGTGACGTTTCGATGTTTTAACTTGTTTCATTATAGTCAAAAAATGTTAAATCCTAAATTCCATTTTAACTTTCAACAATCAAATATAATATTTCAAGACAACATTAATCGTTCATCTTGATTTTATTCTGATTCTTTCATTAGCTTCAAATTTTTTTTTAAGACTAATGTATGCATAATAATTTTACCTCACGCTTGCTGTCGATCTCTATACTTAAGGCACCTGAAGTCGATTTTCGCGCATATCGCGCTTAGTGTATTTTCATACTCAAAACGAAATAGAAAGTTTTGTAGATTTGCAGTTAAATTTTAGTTAGCTTAACAGTTGCAATTTTTTAGAACTCAATTGTGATTCGAGAACTGAGTAAAGTAGAAGGTATAATAAGTCGATTCAGTCATCGGTTTTCTTCTTTTCTCTTCTCAACGTCACCACAAGATAATGTGAGGATTGTTTATACAAAACTGAGCTTTTATAAAACTTGCTTTTTTCGTGTAAAGCCCCGTTTCCGTTTGCATGGTTTCTTTGTTGTAATATGGTAAAGCACTTGATGGATGTTTTTACTTACTGAAACAAATAAAATATTCTTCCAATGTCGCTCACGCACCATGCTAATGAAGTGAGCTTTATAAATGTATCTGCTTGGAATTGATTATCTCTGCTAATATTATATGTTATTTGCTACGCTTGCAAAAAGTCGATTCAAAAAGAAATTGCGAAAATAATGGTGAGAGCTAAATCAGCCCTTCAAGACCTATCATAAGATTTTGTATTTCGGTTTGTATGCGACGGCAATGAGTTTTGAAATTTCAAAAAATTTAAATTTGGTTTAAAGAGTGGCGAAAATGAATTGATTCGATTGCATTGAAGGCAAGTTCTATGCAGGATTTCAGCAGTACGTTTCAAACTCCTTTAATTTCGTTTTTGCTTTAAAGTCAAAAGTAACATTGCTTCTCTACCAAAGTTTTCAAGCCTGTAAAGTTAATTCAGAAACGTGTCACCCTTAACTACCTTTTCACGTAGGTAATCAAAATCATTGTGTCCTCCACTAGAAAGCATGGCGAATATTCATTGCTGCTGCTGAAGACGAGTGGCTTGCAACAGCTAAAATCTGTTATCACTGATGATCAAGACGGTGGAACTGTTCAGTTGGTTACCGAAATAGATGTAAAAGAAGTTTTTTCCTCAAAACTCAGCATAAAGTTTTTTGTAAGTTATTGTCAGCTTTCCGTGCAAGTTTGGGGGTATAAATTCAAAGACAAAGCGCTTCCAGAGAATCGATCCGTGTTACACGACCAACAGTATACGGCGGCGAAGTGGTTTGAACGTGAGCTTCAAATATAGCATGTTGCTAGTCCATGTCTCTAGGAGATCGTACCAAAAAATTTTTAATGTAGTATTCACGCATTCTGTGCTAAGCGTTCAGCATAAAAGGGATAACGTAGAAAAAATGCTGGCAACTTTGCATGTTGAGCCACTTGGAAAGGTGCTTAACTGTTTTCTTCCCCCGGTGCATGGCTGACAATGGTGGGATCAAGCAGTCTATCCAATGCGGTGGCTCAGTCTGACCAAAGACTTGCAGAGCATGAGCTCACATGCGCGAATGAATGAGGCGACGCTGTCAGCGGCCATACCTCCGCGTGGAGGACTATTGATCTAGCAACCGGGAGGTATTGAGTTCAATAATCGCATGGGTACTACTTTGTTTTCATGTACAGAAGTTTAGTGGAGGGTTTATGTTTAAAATTATGCTTTGCATATAATCTTAAGAGGATTTCTCGTGGACTGATGTTTGGAGCTACAGCTAAGACGGCAGTTGTATATGAAAACTTGTTTGTAGGATTGTGTCAAGCCGTTAAACTTGTGCCCGTTGGATATTCAATTTGCGTCTCACCGGGGTCAAGTTGCCGTACTTGTTGCGATTTCGGAAGCCGGCGACATGGAAGCTCCAGTGCACTATGCTGTTATTTTAATCGACAATTTGGAAAACCTTGAAAGCGCTAAGCTCTTAATATTTCAGTATGAAGACAGCTATGTGGTACGTGTTATTTGTGATTAGCTTGCACTGCACTCTTTTTGTAACTAATTCAGAAAGGTGTTGAGGCAATTGGTAACCATTACTAAGTTGATGCAATAAAGCACTAGTTTTGAGCTGAGGTGTCAATGCTTGTGTTGTATTTTCTGCGTTATTTAAAAGAAATTTATTGCTGTTTGCATCAAAAGTTGCAGTGCGCTTAGAAATTTACAGTGCCCCAGTACGCTGCTAACATTTGGTTTGCAGTTCTGTGCTTTGTTGTGTCAGTTTTTCATGTGTCGTGTAGTGGTTAGAGCGTCTGCTTCGCAGTGGGTAGACATGTGTTCAATTCCCTTGTCGAGTCATACCGACCGCTTAAAAAACGGTATTCAAAGTTTTTATGGTTAACGCTCAACACGAAAAGAGTAATGAGAACAAAGCCAGTAAGCTTGCTTGTTGTGTCTTGGGTGAAGCACTTAGCGGGATGCCTTCATCTCTATGTGGCAGACAAATGACGCAGTTGAGCAATCTACCTGTCGTGGCGATCCAGTCTACCTGAACACCAGCTAGCAACGCATGAGCTCGTGTGCTTAAGCCAAAGAGAAAGATCTAGCTTAAACCAAGCAGACGAATGAGTGGAAAATGAACTAACCACGCATCATTCTTTCGCAGGATTTCCATAATGCGCAGTGCTGTAGCCACAAGCTTTTAGTGCGACCATCATCATCTCATTGCATGGAGCACTTTGCAATGTGCAATAACAACAGAGCAGTGGTGAGGAGTCGTGCTTCTAATGATGGAGATTATGTGGAAGATACTGTGCCTTTTCAACAACCTGGTAGATTATTTACTCTATGAAATTTACAGTGATAAATTTATTTTCAAGTGGCTTCCTGGGGGGGAAGGGGAAGACTTTTTTTAACTTTATTAGGCTTAAAAATTGCCAATAAACACTTGTTTATTGAGAGTACAGCCGAGTGACAAAAGTAGTAAAATTTTTTGCTTGAAAGTTATTTCAAAAAAACTAACCACTTCATTCTTTTTCGGTGTTCTGGTAATATGTTTGATAGTATGATTCCGTGTGCAAGTTTTGCTATAATTGATGTTCCATTGTTGACTTGTAGGGTTTTTTGTAGAGCAGCTTTTCCTTTACGAAGTGTGTGACGTCTTTTTTGAAGCAAAGCTTGTTTGTAAAAATTAAAGTGAAGTCAGTTTGGGTTTTGCTTGCGAAGTGTATTTACGGCGAGGGCGTTAAGTTGTTGTTGTTGTTGTTGGTTTACCCCTCCTCTTCCTTGAGATGGAGGTATGGCGCTAACAGCAATCCAGGTTCACGCCATCAACCTAATTGAATTAGGCCAGGGGAAAAGTGGCAGCCCGTTTCGAACCAGTCGTGGATGCAAACTGCCGACTGGTAGCCCCACCACCAACAAGGCGGACTGCCATTGGTGGGTACCCAAAAGTCGCCTCTTACGACATGCTGGGTGAGCAACTTCACTATTCTAACCCGGTGAAGCACGGGTTATTTGTTGAAGTGCTTGTGGTCGGACAGACAGTTTTAGCTTATTAGAAGTTAGGTTATTCTATTTATTGCTATTCAGTTTTTTCAGGAGTGGAAAATTGAGATCTCAAGTTTTAAAATCTGGTTTAGTTCCCGTCAAAAGCCGAACTTTTTGCATGGTTGAGCGCTTCATGTACATCAACATGTGTATGTTTCATGGTTACCATAGTGCTTTGTATGCTTCTTGTTTCATCAGGTGACGCTATTTTATCGGCTGGTTGTAGCGGAGGAAGGATAATTTTCTTTAGCGCCATCTACGGGCTTGTTACTCCATCATTTGATTTGGATCGGTATCTGCCTTCAATATTGGGAGAGTCTACAATGGAAGCATCTTATATGGTTGGTTGTGTTTTTGTAGTTGAATCTTATTTTTTCCGATTGTAACAGATTTTTAAAAAGCTAGTTTGCTAAAAACGTTTGTGACTTGCTTATTTGTGGTAACTGTTTTGCGAAAGAAAGCAGGAGTGCAGAAGAGCTTTATAGCTGTGTACCCAAAGTTTGAATAGTATTGACTTCTAACGTATTGACAGTTTAAGTTGTTTCCAAGTTCGCTGTCCACATTTTTCGTCCATTTTTTCTATAAATGACTCGCAGATTTTGTTCAATGCAGATTTTGATTTTAGACATCACCCGGCAGTAACTCTGATGTCTCTCTTGCACCTGTGGTGAGCCAATCGAAAATAGATCAACTGCAGAGTAGCGACAACGCTGTTCAGAAATTGCAGGCTGCTTTCCTGCATTATTGCAAGTTAAATCTGGTAAGTCGACATGTGTTCAAACATGAAATTCTGTCGTTTTATTCTTTGCTTCAACGAATTAAAATAGGAACGGTGCTCATCCAGTATGTCGTAAACAAAACGTGCCATGGAAGCGATTTCTTATTTAAAGTATTATTTGTCTGCGAAGTCATTCTGCACCAATCAACAGCCGCCTCAACGTGGTGGTGCGGTCCCCGGCCCCGTTTGGGTTGGGTCGAAATGGCTGTTGGCCTTCCCGAGGGTCCCAGTTACCCCGGGCACTCCCCTTTATTTTTTCGCAATACTGCCCCCTGAACGACCGCTGAAGGGCAGCACATAGCTTCTTTAAAATGGGTCGCCTCTTTTTCTTTTCTCCTGCCCCTCTCTTGCCCTTCTTTGTCTCCTCATTCTCCTTGATGAGCGGTAACGTTCATCCCAACCCTGGCCCCATCTTTCCCTGCTCTGTGTGCACTGGAAATGTGACCTGGCGGAGCAAGTCAGTGCAATGCTGCGCTTGCTCCAAATGGGTCCATCTAAGGTGCTCACAACTTTCTTTATCTAATTTGAGAGCTCTTGGCAGCTCTCACTCTTGGAGCTGCCCCCTCTGTCGTAACACTGTGACTCCCCCTCCTCGGACTCCTTCGACACGTATACCTCCACTGTGGAATCTGGCCCCCCTCTGCTAATGCTGCACTCTCGCCCCACCCTCGACTCCAAACCTCTTATCCCCCTTCTGCCCATTATATATCTTCTCTCTTTGCCCTCCCACCACCGTCCCTCGCTCCTGGCTATCCTTCTGCACCTCCTGTCTTCTCTCCCCCCCTGACTCTCTGAGGGTTCTTCAATGGAATGCTGGAGGTCTTCGAGCCAGGAGCTCTGAGCTACTTCACTTTCTTTCGTCTCATCCTGTCGACCTTATCTGCATTCAGGAATCCAATCTTAACTCATCTTCCTCTTTCCGGATTCCTGGGTTCTCTGCTTTGTGCTCTGATCGTACCCACTCCCGGTCTGGCATTCTCTCCTCCGATACCATGCACACTAGCAGCTGCGTTGTCATTTTCGTCAGGCAAGGCCTATCCTTTTCTGAACTTTCTACCTCCTCTCTTTCTTTGCTTGATCCTTACTCTGATTATGTAGGGATCAACATCTCTCTTAACAACTCCTCCTCGGTGTCATTTCTCAATGTGTATGCCCCCCTATTCACTCCTCCCCAACAGATGGCAAAACCAATTCCTTTTCTCCCTCCATCCTTCCCTCCTCCAGAAATCTCTTCATTCTGGGGGACTTCAATTGCCATCACCCCCTTTGGGACTCAAGAATTACTTCCGACCCCAGCGAAGAAGAAGTATTCGACTGGGTTATCTCCGCTAGCCTCCTCCCTTCAATGATCCTGACACACCCACCCTTCTTCATCGCTCCTCTGGCAGTCGCTCTTCCCCTGACATCTCCTTTGCTCCCTCCTCTCTTGCCCTTTCCTGCTCCTGGGAGGTGCTACAGGACCTGGGTTCTGACCATCTACCAATTCTTCTATCTATTCCTCTCTCTCCGGTCTTTCGCCCCAACGAGTGTCCCCCTTCCTTCAATTTTCAGAAAGCTCGCTGGGATGACTTTGCCTCTTATTTTGACTCTCACTGTCCTTCAACAGAGGAATACTTGTCTCTTTCTCTTTCCTCTGCTGCTGCTCTCTTTACCTCTTTGACTTTGAATGTGGCCAAATCTTCCATTCCTTTCGGCTGCATCAAACGCTCTCCTAAAGCCTGGTGGTCCGCTGAGATGGAAGAAGCGGTTAGTGAAAGACGCAAGGCTTTCGCAAGGTTATCTTCTCTCTCACCTAGGTCTAACCCTAAATCTGTACACTCTCTCCTTTGCTCTATCGCTGGCTCTCCTTCCTCGTCTTCTTCCTCTCCTAACTTTCCTAACTGTTCTTCTCCCAGGGAATCGGCTTCGGTCTATGCCGCTTACCTGAGATCTCACTTTTCCATTTCTCAGTCAAAGGCCCTGTGCAGCAGAGCCAGAGGCTACCTCTCTGAGCTCCGCCAAGCCACGTGCTTGGAGAAGTCTCCTCGTCCTTTTGCTCTCCTTTCTCACTTGCTGAATTTCTTGCGGCTGCCTCCAACCTCTCCTCGTCCTCCGCCACTGATCCAGACAAAGTTGCCTATCCCATGCTAAAGCATCTTCCTCGCTCTGGCATGGATTTTCTTCTTTACATCTTCAATCTCTCCTGGTCTTCGCATTCCTTTCCTTCCATCTGGAAGACATCTTCCATTATTCCCATAAACAAGATGGGAAAGCCTCTCGACTCTCCTGCTTCCTTCCGGCCTGTCTCTCTCACCTCCTGCGTCTCAAAGCTGTTTGAACGCATTATTCTATCCCGTCTTCTCTTCTTTCTGGAATCTAATTCCATTCTTTCTCCCGCCAGGCCGGTTTCCGCCCTGGACGGTCTACACTCGATCAAATTCTGTATCTTTCTCAGTCCATTTCGGATGGGCTTAACAAACCCAGGCTGGACTCTCGGACGATTCTGTCTACTATCGATTTCTCCAAAGCTTTTGACTCTGTCTGGCATCCCGCTCTTTTCCACAAACTGATTTCGGCTGGCCTCTCTTATTGCTTTGCTCGATGGACTCAATCTTTTCTTTCTGATAGACGCCTTTGTGTGGTCTTTCAAAATCACAAAAGTCGTTGCTTTTGAGTCCGTCGAGGTGTTCCGCAAGGATCTGTTCTTGGCCCTGTACTTTTCTCTCTATTCATTAATGATCTTCCGGCATCTCTGCCTTCTTCCGTCAGCTGCTCTTTTTACGCTGACGATCTGGCCATTTGGTCCTCTTCCCCCTCGGTCCCCACTGCGGTGGAGGCCACACAAGGAACTCTGTTTCGATTGGAGCGCTGGTCTGAGCACTGGTGTCTTCCTCTCAATCCGAGCAAATGTGAAGCCTCCTTTTTCTCAGTGGATCCCCACCAAGCTAACCTCTAACCCAACCTCCTCCTACTCGGCTCCCGCCTCCGTTTCAATCCCACTCCAACTTTTCTTGGGGTCACCTCCGACCGCAGTCTTTCCTTTTCTAAGCATGTATCTTCGCTAAAGGCCAAGTTTTTCCCACGTCTCAAGGCCTTACGCTGTATCTCTGCTTCCTCATGGTGCCCCTCAAAGGAGTCCCCCTCTCTCCGAGACTCTTCCTATCCCACTTCTTCTCTCCGAGACTTCTTTACCTCCCTTACGAGTCACCCTGACTCATTTCACTCTTTTATCTTATGAGCGGGCTCTTCGTCTCCCAACTTCCTTTCCTATTTCAGGTTTGGCCAGACTTGGAGTGAAACCAAGACTCTGCAGATCGTCCTGGAGAGCTTTTGCGTCCACTCACCCGCTCATGCTTCCTTCTACTTGTTCTATGGAGGCTCTTCTTGCTCCCCCTCCCTTTCCTCCTTGGAATCTGTCTTCGTTCACGGTGGAGTCCATCCTTTCCTCTCCATGCTCTCGCTCTGATCCCCCTCTCTCTCGCCAAGATGCGGCTCTCGTCCACCTTGACTCTCTCCCCCCTCATGATCTGGTGCTTTGGACAGACGGCTCTGTTCCTTTTCCTTTTGGCAAGGGCGGCTCCGGCGTTCTTGCCAACTGCTCTCTCTGTGGCAGTGAGGCCACTCTTTCCTTTTCGGCAGGCCCAGTATGCTCAAGTTTTTCCGCTGAAGCCTGCGCCATTCTGCACGCTCTTTGCTGGTCTCGGCAACACCAACAAGTCTGCCATTTCTCTTCTTTTCTCCTATTATCTGACTCTCGTTCTGTCCTCGCCGCCCTGTCCTCTCCTCCATCTTTCCTCTTATCTCAAACTCTGTGGCAGATCTGGCAGGAACTGTCTTCTCTCTCCTGTTCTATCAGGCTGCAATGGGTCCCCGGACACTCGTTTCTACCGGGAAACGACGCTGGTGATGAGCTTGCCAGACGGGGAGCGCTACTTGCGCCCTCCGCAATCCCTTGTAGTCGCTTTCTTATCTTTCGTATCCACTCTCGTCTTACCTCGGACTGGAGGCGTACTGTTTCATCTAAATTCTTTGACACACAGGTTCCCTCGAATTCCACCGAGGAACTTGTGCTCCCTCGTCATGCTCGCTGTGTCCTCTCTCGTCTACGCTGCAATGGACACAGCCTTCTTTTAGGTTCTCATCTCTCTAGGATTGGCAGATCTGAGAATTCTTCTTGCAGCGCCTGTGGACACTCGTCCCAGGACACCTCTCATCTCATCTCATCTTATTCTGCACTGTCCAGCTACGGACTCTGCGCCACTCACTCTTTGGCGACTCTCTATCTCATTACGACCCCTGGTCCAGACCCTGGGGAGTTGCCCGGCTTCTGGGGCTCCATGGTCTTCCGCCATGCCCCCATCCCTCGGAAGGGGTCGGGTAAACAACAACAACAACAACAGGTCATGTTGATCAATTTTCGTGTCCTTATTGCAGGATCAAGCTCAGAGCATAGTCGCAAGCACATTCACTCTGGATCACAGCAGCGACTTGCTGGATAACGCAGTAGGTGCATTGAGTGGAGAGTTTTTGGACGATTATCCAGCCCAGGATCCGAGATGGGCGGAATCTGTACCACGAGGTTCGTGTTGTTTGTAGAAGATGTATTATTTTAGATTTCAGAAATGTGCTTGTTCAAGAACTACGTCGTTTCAGCTATTTGTTCTGAGCATTATGCAGGAAGATGTATATACACTGCGTTAGCGCTCATGCTCGGTTTGCGAGTCTTCAGTTAGGCTGGGCCACCGCAACGGTAGAATGCTTGGCCCCACCATCTGTCTGCCACTACAAAAATGGAGGCATCTCGTTAAGTTCCTTGCCCAAGGACACAACAAGCGAGCTTGCCGGTTTGTTTTCCACACTATCCCTATTTTGCTGAGCGCCAAGCAGGGAAGCTGTAAATACCGTTTTCTAAAGTCTTTTGGTATGTCTCGACAAGGTAAATGAATCTCAGATTTACCGACTGCAAAGCGGACGCTCTAACCATTACGCCGTCGCGTCGGTGTTCAAAGATTAAACTAAAACGTCATCAGTTTAGTTTAGGAAGGGAATTTGCAATTGAAGGATTCACTTGCAAATTGAAATCAAAAGTTTCGCTTCGATAAGATCAAACCAGCGTCTGAATGCCGATCGCTTTCAGCTACTTCAATGAACAAAACTCTCTCATATTAAAAAAGCAAGGTCAAAGAATTGAGCTCAACGTAGACAAAACTTAAGAGATATTAGTTATTTTTTCACAACTGCCAAAGTCCTGGACTGTCTTCACTTGATTACTTGGTATTTTCGTCAACGAAAAGTACTTTTGTGTGTTGGCGTGTTTATTTTAATATTTAAAACATGCAAAATAAACAATTTTTCTCTTTTACTCATGCATGCATCAACAGGTGGTTACTTGTTAGTTAATAGAGAACAACACATGTGGTCCTTGAAATATTGTATTGACTTCGTGTTGACAAAGAAGTAGACATTTTTTCTGGTACAAATATTTAGAAATTGAATTTGGTGCTCAACTTAAAGCTTTAGATCATTTTAAACTCTTCCAAACTCTCTAATGATCTTGTTCTTTAAGTCGTAGGTAATAGATAGTCATGTAATTTGGCTTAACACCTTGTTTCATTAACTAAAATAATGTCGGTTTCAGAAAGTGAGGACTTTTGTCCATCCTTTAAGTAGCAAAGTGGTAATGATTATAACCACTAGTCCTAACTTTTTATTTTTTCAAAAGTTCGAACAACGTGAACACTGGGTTCATGCCGTCAACTGAGTTTGATTCTTCTAAAGAGAATGCTGATGCATTTGACGATTAGCACTTAGCAGCCTAGAGAGGGTTAGCTTTGCGTTACTACTGGGAGATTAAGCAAGCGTTGTGGCAGTGTCCGCGTTGCACAGAGTCTCGCACTCGTCGTGCACTTGCATGTTTTTAATGAAATTGGCTGGTTCAACAATGACTTTGATCGATTGTTGAATGTTTCAGACATGGCATCAGATGTCTCTGGTTCCTTCATTTTGCTTCACCAGTTGGAAGATAAATTGAAAGCACACACTTTGTATCTCAAGTTTTTGACTGACGTGAGTTTACCCTAATTTAATTTTCAATAAAGTAAATTATTTCGACCCTTTGGGTGGCACTCAGGATGAGTTCTACCCAGGCCTTTTCAACCAGAGCGAAAGCAACATTGTCAAGGTCAATTATAGAATTTAATTTTCTCTACGACTGGGCTGCGCGATAAGCATCACCCAGGGATCAATCTATGCCCTGCTAGTTTTTGTAGTGTCCTTTCATCTATCAGATTAACTGAAATCTAAACGGCTGATTGAATGAATCTGGCAGATAGGTCACAGCTTAAAATAGCGTTTCCCGTCACTATACATCAAATAGAGAATAGGCTTAATTCAGCTTCCGAAGAATAGACTACTGAAGGCGCGTAGTAGTAGTTATAAGTTCATTCTTAACTGGTGTAATGCTAGCTCTGTTTTCGCTTTATGAACGAAAGGTTTGATGTTTATTTCCGCAGGTTGGGATTTGGGATCGTCTCTTCCTAGCCGGCGGAGCTCGTGATAAAGTCGTCACCAGATGGTTGCTGTGGGAACATGCAGAAAAACTTCACGCTTCAATAAGTTTGCAGCAGAAACATGCTTCGTATCAAAGTGAGTTAGATACTGATGAGTCGCTTGAATTATATTTTGGCTTGTGAGTGTCGTTCATGCGTGTGAGCTCATGGCCTGTCTTCTAGTTTTTCTCAGGCTGAACCGCCGCGACGGGTAGACTGCTTAGCCCCGTCAGCCGCCTCCAGGTGAAGATAGAGGTATTCCGTTAAGAGCCTTGCCAAAGGACACAACTTGCGAAATTCCTTCCTTTTTCTCTACGCGATTTCTTTTGGGCTGAGGGTCAAGCAAGGTAAGTTGTGAATACCGTTTTTATTGTCTTTGTGTATCTGCGCAGGCTGACTTGGGACAAGAGGATAAAATAGAATAAAAAACTCGCAGAATTTGGAGCTGCGTTTAACTTTGATGTTGCTTTCAGGTTTGGTGGATGCTGCGATTCGGCAAGCACTCCGACACAGGGACAACGTAACAAGCAAGGCTGGGTTGACGCCGAGAGATTATTTTTATAGAGAAGTGAGATTAGTAGTCATTGATACAAATGGTCACTTTTTAGCGCTCTGTAAGCTCGCGTTCAGCATATTATCGTGAATCAATTATAGGATTGTCCGCTGTTGTTCGTCTATGATAATGGTGAGAACTTATGAAACACAACGTAAGACTAAAGAATACCGAGTTATTACTTTAGTGCGGTCTTTGCATAAGCAACCACCCGAGCATGGTGTGATGTTTGTTTGTTTGTTTGTTTGTGTTTACCCCTCCTCTTCCTTGGGATGGAGGTACGGCTTGAACGGTAATTCAGGTTCATGCCGTCAACCTAATTGAAATTAGGCTAAGGGAAAGACGGCAGCCCATTTCAAACCAGTCTTGAGTGACTGGTAGCCCCACCACCAACAAGGCGGACGACTGCCACCGGTGGGTACCCAAGAGTCGTCTGACATGCTGGATTATTACGGGAATGCCACCTGTCTGCCACATAAAGGTGGAGGCGTCCCGTTAAGTGTCTTGCCCAAGGACACAACAAGCGAACTTGCCGGCTTGTTCTTCACGCTATCCCTTTTTATGCTGAGCGCCAAGCAGGGAAGCTGTGAATACCATTTTTTAAAGTCTTTTGGTATGACTCGACTTAGGAATGAACCCCAGGTCTACCGACTACAATGTGGACGCTCTAACCACCGCACCATCGCGCCGGTGATCGGGATTATGATCGTTGGTTAAGTTTGAAGCGCAAGCGTAGAAGCAAACAGCGGTTGATTCAACTACAGAAGTAGCATCTGGTCTAGACTGTGCGTACTTGCCTGCCCCTGGGGCTTTACGGTCTTCCGCACGTATTTTATCCCTAGGATGGTGGGGTAACAACTACATCCTCAGTCCACTGTGCCGCGATATTGACAAGAAAAGTCTCTTTAAATGTATACTCACCTGCTGAAAGCCTAAAGCGTAAAACAAGATTGAATGGGTGAAGATCTATACAGTTTTTATTTTTGCTTTGTACTTGTTTTATTTTATATTTACGGTAATAGTAGTCTTAGAATAGGATGGATTTCGTAAAAGGACACGACGTTTTACATGGCTTGTAACAGGCTACCGTTGCAGGTCACGAAAATCGACGACATCTTTGATTGCTTGTTGCAAGAAGAGGAAACACTTCTCAACAAAAGTTCGCTGTCTTCACAGGAACGAGTCGCAACTGTAGTGGCGGTCAACTCTATTATGGAGGTGAGTGTTGCGTGCCGTGGCTGAGTGGATATGGCGTGCTTCAGGTGTCCTATTATATGCCAGATGTTGTAGTGCTTTATTACGTTTTATTTTTCTCTTCCACACCAGCCAGACTGCGGTGCTATTTGTGGTACAATGTGTCCAGGCCCGTTTGACGGTTATTGTTGCACCTCCAATACATTTGCTTCGTGCTGCTTGGCTTTTGCTGCAAGGAGCTTAATAAATGAAGCTGGTGCTTGGTTACGATTACTCGCCCTTCGTATTGAAGAAGCTAGTTTTCAGCCACCCACAGTGCCAGTGTAAACTCGTGTGGTTGTTGTGGTCCTTAAGTTACCAGTCTACATTTACCACTGTCGTAAAATAAATAAGTGCTTTCCCTAAGCGTAATTTTGATAGAATTTAAAATGTGTACTTGGACGATTGTTTCACGTCGTTATTAGGAAGAGGAGTTGTAGACGATATCATTTTTGTTTTTTACAACCAGGGCATACTTCACAGTGTAAAACAATATCGAAAGTCGAACAATTTAATATTCTGCGATAAAAGTGGATGCTACCATGAGTACATTCCATGGACGGTCGGTTCAGGAAGGATGAGTGTACGTAACATCATCTTGCAGCAGGTAATACTATTTTCGTTCATAAATTTTTGTCGAGCGATGCCAGACACCTAAACGGAAAATCCCTTCTTCACTCTCCTTACAAAACTGTCTGCAATCATGGCGATTGATCTGCAGGATTTAGATTGAATGACGAGGAGCTGGCTTCATTGCTTTGCTATTGTTCAGTCGCTGAGGCCGATACAATAATTGTGTTGTCCAGCATGCAATAGGCACTTTTTAATGTCAGCCAATGTCAAACGTCCTGATGGTGAGACTACCAGAGCTGGCTTTATTGCTTTGCTATTGTTCAGTCGCTGAGGCCGATACAATAATTGTGTTGTCCAGCATGCAATAGGCACTTTTTAATGTCAGCCAATGTCAACCGTCCTGGTGGTGAGACTACCAGAGATGCAAAGCGTCGGGCCGCACGGCCGTAACAGGCAGCACGACCGCGCCCAAATATCCTAAATTTGATATGAAGTTGGTGTCCGAAAAATTATCTTCACTTGTGATCAGTAAAAAAAACTCGAGCTGAACAAAAATTTTACTCAAGTCAGAAAGTTGATCTCCGAAAAGAGGCCTTTACACGAACATGAAATCCTCAGTTCGACTCGCTGGTGGCCGAAAGCAAAATAGAGTCTGTAATGCCTTCAGCGGTGAAAAGATTGTTCACCCCTGATATGAATGTATTATTTCTCGCTGCGTCTTCATCCCAAGAAAAAAGAGGAATACTCTAGGTTGTCATGAGCCAAACATAACCCTGAAACAAATTGAATTGATTTCAAGATTTACCCCACTAAAGCTTCTGCATTTTTAATTGAAATTTTATTAGTCTTTCTGTGTTGTTTACCCTTCCTCCTTGGGGTGAAAGCTTGGCAGAAACCGTTTTCTAGATTTACACCGCAAACCTAATGAAGATTAGGTTGGGGAAAGCGGCAGTCCATTTTGAACCAGTCATGAATGAAAATTTGAGATTTGTAGGCTCTTTGCTTACAAGACGGACCGACGTTGTTGAAAAGTCGCCTCTTTCGACCTTGTTCGTATGTTGCTTGTGGTTACCCCTCCTTTTCCTCGGGATGGAGGTACGGCATGAACAGCAATTCAGGTTCATGCCGTCAACCTAATTGAAATTAGGCTAGGGGAAAGATGGCAGCCCATTTCGAACCAGTCTTGAGTGACTGGTAGCCCCGCCCCACCACCAACAAGGCGGATGACTGCCACTGGTGGGTACCCAAAAGTCGTCTGACATGCTGGGTTAGCAACTTCACACTTGTAGTCGGGTGAAGTACGGGTGGACCACCTGTCTGCCACATAAAGGTGGAGGCGTCCCGTTAAGTGTCTTGCCCAAGGACACAACAAGCGAACTTGCCGGCTTGTTCTCCACACTATTCCTTTTACATGCTGAGCGCCAAGCAGGGAAGCTGTGAATACCATTTTTTAAAGTCTTTTGGTATGACTCGACTTAGGGAATGAACCCCAGGTCTACCGACTGCGATACGAACGCCCTCACCATTACACCATCGCGCCGGTTTTTCGACCTTCGTCATGGAATGCATTCAATACTTGCTACTTTAGTATGCTACACGCTTACTTACCCAATAACATGAAGTTTACAAAGATCAGCTGTTTACACTGAAGTTTCATTTTTTTCCAGAAGCGATTAACGTGTTGCCGCGTTGATATCTTTTCATTCTATGTTGTGTGCACTTTTAATATTGCAGTTCAAGATCTGCATCGACAAAGGATTTCCTGAAGCCGAAGATGGTCAGCAGAGGGCGCTGTTGTCACAGTCTTATTCGGCGTTGGCCGACTTGTTATTGGATGGTTATCGAGACCAGGTCACTTCCTTGTCGCAGAGTGACGCCACTCTGGCACGTGGTGCGGAGGTTCAAAGTGCTTTCGCCAATCACAGAGACCAAATCATCAGCCCTCTCAGTAAGTTTCCGTTTGTTAGCTCATTGTATGATCTAATTTTTTTCTGCTTATGCTCTTTTTGCTGCAAGGGTCAAACTAGGTCACCGCCACTGATAAGCTGCTCGACAGGTAGACCGTGGACTGCGCAGGGCACATGAGGATCAAAATAACCGCTTGAGTGTCTTGCGCAAGGACACAACCTGCAAACTTGTCTGCTTTTTTCTCCACAGTAATTCTTTTGTGTTGAGCGCCAGGAAAGTTGTAAATACCGTTTTTTAAGTTTTTGTTATAAATCGACAAAGAAATCGAACCCACGTCTACTCACTGCAAACCAGATGCTTTAACCGCTACATCTCCTCGTCTGTTTAGTTTTATTGGAATAACCCGTGGTAGTCAATGCGTGACCATGAGCACCAATAGTGCGGTTGCGGAGGACGTTGGTCTAGCTGTCCAATAATCAGTAGATGCCTTACTGCAGCGAGTTGCGGCCATTGGTTGTCCACAGACTGTGGTTGAAATTCACTGTTTCGGCACTGCTTTCAGCTCCAAAGTTGCTTTGAATGAAAGTTTTACACATAATCGTAAATTGTTTCCTTGTGGTCAGAAATTATTTACCTTCCAGTGTTTAAGAGTTGTCTTGGCCCTCTTCGGTTTATTCTTTGATGTTGGATTTATCAATCTGCCTTAATTGCTAATATGCAATATCATCATTTTGTATAACCTAGTTTGCTTTTTCATAGCTTCAACTGTGTGACATGAAACCTGTATATTTCACGCCTTCCCTTCTTTTCACTAAAACAGGGGACTGACCACAACGGTAATCATGTTGTTTGATTGCAGTCAAGCTTGGTCTGCGCGATAAAGCGTCGTCGCTCGCGGAAAAATATCTCGCTTTAAATCTTCTGGTTCAAATATGTGACACGACCAACGACGATGATAGACTGAAGAAATACATCGCTCAGTTTTCTTCACAGGTTGGTGCCATGGTTTATTGTACCAATATTGACAATATAAAGCAATGGTTTTTGTGGCGCCGTGAAAGTGTTGTGGACTTTAATGCTAATGCTTTTTGAAATCAGAACTTGACGAAATTATGAAAGGCCTTTTGATTCTGAGACTGCAGCTTACTAATCACGATAGTTGATCCCGGCTAATTACTAATGCCGTCACGGTAGTTACTAGACACCGTACTCTGTATCGTTAAACGTTTGATCTCGTATCTACGTCACAAATTAAAATAAGAAGCTTACTGATGCTGCTGACATCTTCATAGAAAATACTTTCTTGAAACAAGCTGTTCAATGTTTTGTAAATGTTGCAGGGTTTTTCGGAATATCTATGTCGCTGGTATCTCGATCGGAAAGAATATCGAAAATTACTTAACTGTGGAGAGAAGCTACATCCGGGAGAGCTCAAAACCTTTTTGAAAGCCCATCCCAACCTGGCCTGGATGGAACAAGTTAAAACAGGTTTGAGCCAGTTCTGAATAAATTTTGACAACTTTGAAGCCAACAATGGTCTACTACTTGCACAAACGTTGGAGAGCCGTTTTTACGGGATTCTTTCCGTTAAGATCTTCCCTGTAGCGAAATTGAATAATGGGAAAGATTTAAAACGCATTAAGCTATTTATAATACACATATCAGTAGCAGTATGCGAAACTATGTTTTGTTAATGATCTTCTAATTTGAAGCGATAGGCTATTGATGGGTATGTTGCAAAATAATTTTTGCCCACAGCTACAGAGCTCTTCGAAATCAATCACCAATTTCAAAAAGTTCTGCCTTTGCCCAGCGCAACTTGTAAAAAGCTGACATGTTTCAGGGCAGTTCGTGGGAGCAAATGAGACCTTGCTGTCGTTGGCTAACTCTGAGAAGAAATCGCTTTCAAAGAAGAAAACATATCTCAGTTTGAGCAAACTGTCTGCTGCTTTCTCCGGAGCCGAGAAAGAAGTTGTGGAGAAGAAAATCGATGGTGAGTGTGACGATAACTTCTCGCACTATTATGGTCAACCGCCGCGATGGCGTAGTTGAGCTCTTTTCCTTTGTCGTCTCATGTCTAAAGAGTTTGCACAGAGATGTAATAAGCTCTTCATGGTTGTTGCGGTTCCTTATTCTTCCTTTTCTTGTAATGAAAGTGCGGTATCCAGATTCAATCCACAAACCTGATCAAAACGAGGCGTGAGGAACGCGGCAGTCTGCTTCGAGCTAGTCACGAATACCAATTGCAGACTGGTAGGTCCGCCCCCAACATAGTGAACTGTTGATGGTGAGTGCCCGAAGGTCACGTCATGGTGCGTAAATAACTTTACTTTTCTATTCCGGCAAAGCACGGGATCTCTCGATTAATCGCGCTCCCTGCCGACAATTGCGCGGCAGGCCCACGGCAGTGGTGCAAAACAAAAAGCAGTAAAGGACCACAAATCAAGTATTTTTCTGGGGAGCCGCATGCCGACTATAATCTCTGATTTTGGCTCAAAACATTGATTTAGACGTTATTTTGAAATCAGCTTTGGAAGTTATTATTCGCCTTATTTTTGGCTCAAAACAATGATGAAAATCTTTTTTTTTAGGTCAACTTCGTAAGTACTGTTTTCCCATTTTCAACTGTCTTAACTTTTTATGCTCCCGTTAACTGTCCCTAACAATATTTGGTTCGAACATTATTTCGCGGGCCGCTGCAAACGTCTTTGTGGGCCGTATGTTGTGCACCCTTTGGTTTTCAAAACTCTTAACGTGTGCCGCTGAAGGAGAAGCGAGTCAGAAAATTAATTTTTTTGTTTGCAGATATTAACCGTGAACAGTTGCTCATGAAATACCAGGAAAGTTTACCATCTGCTATACAATCTAAGCATGGCGACAATATGCCGGTCTATACCCCCGGCGAACTTATACAGGTATCAGTAACTAGTCATGGCATTTAAGATGTCATTTACAGATGGATAGAAAGGTCTGTTCGAGCTTATTGAAGACTTTTTTCCAAGCGTGTCACCCAAGAAATCTCGAAGTAGTTGAACAGATTCAGGTGATAACGCTGCATCTTGCTTAGTGCATCGGTTTCTGAAGTCATAGAGAGATTTTATCGTGCTTTTGATTCGTTAAGAATACGAAACTGAGCAAAAGTAAAAGTTTAATACTAAATGCTGTGGCTTCTACATTTAAAAACCGTACTTTTGAAGTTATATCTAAACAAAAACTTACCTTATTCAGGAATTCCTTGACCTTTTTCCAGGTTAAAATGTCTTAATCAGTTTTGAGCATTCATATCAAAATTTTAAATAGCATAAAAAACTGCTTTCTCAAAATCTTGTTATTATCACCAGTGACGGTATCGCGTCAAGTGGAAAGAACTAGAATCTCGCTATGTTAGACTAAAGTAGAAATTCAGAACTACCATCTGTGCTAATTGCGCGGAATGGTTGCAATGGATAACGACCACTATATTATTTAACTGGAAATAATTTTATCGAACTAATTCAGTAAATCATGTCGCTTGACAGACTGAATTAGTAATTGCATCGTAGGTTATAACAGACTATTGTATATTGTTTTTGCTGTGGTGTACTTGCAGATGTATACCGGTGATACAAATGAAAGTTCCACTGAGGGCGACTTCAAGAAGGCCTTCGAATTACTTTCTTATCTCCCTCCCGCTCCTTCTGACGGTGGTGACGTAGGTGTTTTCGTGCGTGCGACGTCACGGCGACGCAATAATCGCGCGCTTTTTGCTGCAGGAAGAATCGGTGGATGCGGAGGAGTGGAAATTGAGGATTTGGAGCAGATTGATACTGAAGGATGACTGGAAGAACGTCGATGCCATGCTGGACCCGCTTCTATCATGCAGTCATACCTTGCTCGCCAGAACTGTGGCGCTTGTCAACACTTCTGGTATTATGTAGCTGGTTGTATTTAGTAGCGTCGAAAGGGGTGGTCAGAGGGTTCCTACGGCTTATGAAATTTTACGTTACTTTGTGGATCATTTTAGAAGTTTGGAGGACTGCTGTTGCCCCCTTACCCCGCGAGAAACTGCACAAAATTTGGTTTCATAAAGTTGATCTTCCTGCAGGAATCCTTCAACTAGTAAAGCGCACAGCAAGCCTCCCCATAAAATATCTGTTTTTCCTCCCTTCCGATCCTTGAAATCTTTGGTACCGTCGACTTCGCATTGTTCTGGTTGTATCTATGTGCACAGTGCGATGCGATCATGACAACCCAGTTGTACAGTACACAGCAACAGAGTTCAAATCCACTTCAAAGGTGTCAATATCGCAAGCACTGTGCAAAGCGTGCAGTTGCGCAATCCGTCATAAGCGCTGCATCTGGGCAGAGAAATTACTGTAGTATATTTTCTAGAGTTATTTTACATCACTAGACGAGTGCTTTCTCTTGCTGTTTACACGCGAATCAAAAACTATTGCAGTCTGCGTCTTTCAGGTCTGCTCGGCGAAATTCTCCCAAATTTGAATCTTCTTTTACGTCGGCCGGAACTCAACGATTTAGCGTCAGACCCAACTTTCAATTATTTGATGCAAGCCAATTTTGAATCTATGAAGCGATCGGTGGAAGTGTGTGCTTCGTAATTGAACAGATGCGAAATTGTTTTATTTCTCCTGATTTTTTGACCTTTTTGTTTGCACTGCCCATTTTCAGTTCGTCAAATATGAACTTTTTGATATCCTGTTTATTGAGTTGCAGTAAGTGTATTGCAAACGCATAATCAAAACTATGCAGCCGGAGTAGGGCGTTTCTGTAGGAGCCAGAGCTGGAGCTCTGTTTAAACTTTAGATAATGCTGGAAGCGGACTTTTTAAAGACCGTTTTCCCTCCCAGGTTTTTGCTAAGCCGCTATTGCTATTTGGTTCAAAAGTATTTTTGCTTTACGCACACGCTCATGCGCGCTGTGCAGATCACAACTTGACACACGATTTTATAGTCCGATTGAATTACGCTACACGCACATTGCGGAAGCACACTCGCAACGCATTTTGCTCCACTGCTGAGTGGACAGTTTGACTGCACGGTGTGCCGATACGATGGCACAGTCTTAGCTTTTTTACAGCGTAGTTAAATGGAGTCTAGAGATGTTGACATCAGAAAGCTCTAAAGCTAAGCCGACATCTTCAGAAAAGAAAGTGCGGGAACAAGTTCAAAAATAGGTCTGCTCCAAATCTTTGCTTGCAACTCCGTGTCGTAGCTGCTGTTCTGTAGATTTCTATCACCAGCTAAAACTCACCCTCTGTCTTGGAAAAAAAATTGGGGTTCTGGTATTTAACGAGAGTCCTCAGGTTTGTTGCTCTTAGATGCGCTATTGCGCGTCAAGGGGCACGCGTAAAAGAAATTAGGTACAGGTGCATGTTGTTTTTGCATCATTTGAAGCATGCAACAGATAAATTTTCAGAAAAAATTTATTTTGGCTGACTTTATTGCAAGTTTGAATTAAAACATTCGATCGCAACTGAAGCTTATACAATTGCGGCGTGTAGATTAGATTTAAAGTTCAGAATGAAAGCAACACGAAAATTGCAAGGCTTTAATTGAGAAAAGAAGGAGCCAAGAACTTAGTTTGCTGGATTAAAAGGATACTTTGGATGGACTAGCCAGGGCAAGTGGAGTGCAATGGTATGGGCGTGTTTTGAGAAGGGATAATGGTGATGTTTTGAGAAGAGCGTTGGATTTTGAAGTGGCGGGAAGAAAAAGGCGTGGGCGACCGAATGGGACGTGGAGGAGCATATCAATCAAATTGGACTGAAAAGGAAGGATGCCATTGACAGAGTGAAGTGGCATAACGGTGTGTACGAACTGTCGAGAAGCACGAGGTGAATCCGGCCACCTGCGCTAACGTGGACAAAACTAGATCTCTCTTCCATCAGTTTTTCACATAAAGTTTGTTCTGTTGCTGATATCCAAGCTCTTTTTGGGTGAAGATTAAGCATCTCCCACGACTTGAACCAGAGGTACATATTATAAAGAACTGATTGGGAATGTTGTGTAGTGCGTAGCACGATTAAGTGAAATACTACTGTGAGCGCAGTAAATACAAAAATTAGTAAAGTGTGTTCTGCCTAGCGAGAAAAAGAACTAATACAGTAAAACCTCGGATATAATAAACAAGTCGGTACCAGCAATATTTGTCTGTTATATACAAAATTGATCCGATGCTCACTATACAAGCTCATTGTGCTCCAGCTCAGATGAATTACGTTTTGTGCTCCTGAGTTATTTGCCATAATGACCTTCCACTGTTGCCTACAATTTACAAAAGTTTGATTGAATTCTTCAAAAATATCAACTCTTGTAAAAATTCAGAAAAGGGCATTATGACATCAGACTCACGTTGGTCACATAAACAGTCGCTATTGTTCTGTCATAACTGTACAACAAGTTGTAATTGTCTTTGGTGAAGAATGAATCCGTTATAAGCGAGGTAGTTTACCTTGTTTTATCTCAACGCGATTGAAAAATTAGTCCGTTATAGAAGAAATTGAAATGCACAAATATCAATACGAAACCATCCGGACTTGAAATTTCCTCTGCTGCATAATTATCCGTTATATAACTTACGAGGATTACTGTATGTTGGAGAGTGAGAATAGAAAGGTAACGATGCCAGACTTTTTGGTACCAACATACGCAGAGCTTGTGAAATAGGGCAGCCTTTTGTGGAAAAATGGGATCAGTCAAAAACGAAAGAGTGGCTTTAGTGCAGTTAAGCCAATAGCGTTTCCTGCTTCAAAAGAACCATTTCTGCATAAAAAAATGTTATCCCAAAATTTTCTTAATTTTAGGAATGTTTTCTAATAGTTTTGAATTCAAAAGCGTCACTTGAGAAAAAATAAACAAATGGTCCCCAGTCTCCGGAAGCTCTTAAATGGGCTGGGGGAACGAAGAATCTTCTGGTTTAAACCTGAATGTTGTGGGACAAGATTTGGTATGTTTAATGTGGGAAGTCTTTGTGGGAGGAAAACAGAAGTGGGTGAAGAACTGAGGAAGAGTTGATGTGCGCTGCATGCAGAAGTGGGATGGAGAAACCGAGGAGCTCATTTTGTGGGCACTTCGGGACAAAGGTAAAAACTGTTTGTCAGGAAATGATGCAGAATTCGGAGGGTTTGGAATTTTAGTGAAAGAGGAAAAATCTGCAAGCTTTGTCGAAGTTACAAGAAAAAGCGTTAGAATAATGGCAATTGTGCTAGCTTTAGATAAAGACATGATGCGAATAATATGTACGTATGGGCCGCAAAGCGGAAGATCAGACACAGACAAAGCGCGTTTTTATGATGAAATGGTGAGTAAGTGAGTGGGAATTGGAAAGTTCAAGGAAATCATTGTTTTTTTGAGGGATTCCAATGGACATGGGGAAAACGTGCTAAAGGTTGGAAGGTGTACATAGGGGAATAGTATTGTGAAAAGAAATGCAGAAGGAAGAAGATTGCTAGAGTTTTGTAATGAAAAAAAGCTCTGCATGCCAAACACTTGGTTTTATAACGCATACAAAAGAAAAATCCCTTATAGCGCTGGTGGATGAGAAACAGATATTGATTTTGTGCTTGTGAGAAAAAATACAGAAAGTATGTAAATGATGTAAAAGTGATTTCATGGGAACTTCAGCACAGACTGGTGATCGTAGATCTGGATAAAAAAGGTTCCAAAAAATATTGTCAGAAAGCAACAGAACATTTGAAAAAAGATTTGCAAGTTGAATAAAAACCGAACAAGAGTAAAATTTGAAAAAAAAAGTAAAAGAACTAGTAAGCACAGATGCACCTGAATTGTGGAAAACTTTCAAGGATGGTATTCCAAAAGCATGTAATGAAGTGTGTGGAAAGAAGGATTCTAGGATAGGTCGAGGAAACATGTGGTGGTGGAATGAAGATGTTAAGGATACCATAGAAAAAAAAGGCGGCATTTAAAGAGCTTTGCAGGTTCCCATCAGAAGAAAATAAGACTCAATACAAACGTTCAAGAAATCAAAAAACGTTTAAAAAATCAAGAAAAATTGGTGCTAGAGCTATGAGAAAAAAAGCTAAACAGGAGTTGAATGATTTGTATCGGAATTCTAACTGTGTTTTTGTTTCCTTAAAAGAATGACAAAGAAAGCGAAGGATGTGGAAGGAAAAAGGTGGTTAAGAGGAAGAGACGAACGATTAGTTTTTGTTGAAGAAGATAGGGCAAAAATTTGGAAGGAACCCATGGAAAAGATTATGAATGAAGAGAACAAATAGGACCACATGGTGGAAACTGATGTTGTAGAAGGACCAGTGGAAAAAGTGGCTCGCAATGAAATTGTGGAAGCAATGCAAAAGATAAAATCAGGAAAGGGAACGGGACCATCTAAAGTAAGTATGAGATGATAGTTGCAAGTGGCAAAATTTGGGTTAATGGGATCATGGAACTGTGTCAGCGTGTATTGGCTGGTAGAGGAATGCCTGATAAGTGGAAAACTAGTGTAATCTTTAAAGCAAAGGGTGATGTGATGAGCTGTGGATCATACAGAAAAGTGAAACTGCCAGAGCATACCATGAAAATTGTTGAAAGGGTACTAGAGAGGCGAATACGAACACTAGTCAATTTGAATAAAATGCAGTTTGGATTTATGCCTGGAAAAGGAACAGTGGATGCGATATTCATTGGGAAGAAAATGCCGGAGGAATATCAAAAGAAGAACAAGAAGTTGAATATGTGTTTTGTTGGCATGCAAAAAGCTTTTGATAGACTGCCAAGAAAAGTGATATAGTGGGCCATTAGGAAGAAGCGTCTCTTAGAAGTAATGGTTTGGGCGGTAATGAGCTTGTGTGTTGGCGCAAGAACAAGAGTAAGGGTGGGATCTACATATTCAGAGGAATTCGAAGTAAAAGTTGGTGTACATCAAGGATCTGTGCTGTCGCCACTATTGTTTGCAATGGTGGTGGACGTTGATACAGAAAATAAAAGAAGGGTTGTGGTTGATAAATTACTGTATGCAGATGACCTTGTTCTCATGAGCGAAACTACAAAAGACTTAAAGGAAAGATTTTGGAATTGGAAGAATGCACTGCAAAGTAAGGGTTTAAAGGTCAACACCAGAAAAACAAAAGAGATGGTAAAGGGGTCGGAAGGAGAACTATTCAAAAGCAAGATAAGATCCATATGGTGTTTGTAGGAGGAGAGTGATGGCAAATTCAGTGTTGTGCACAAAATGTGGAAGCTGGGTTCATGGCAGATGTGCAAAAAATAGAGAGTTACTGCTAAGTTGGCAATGCATTTTGTTTGCTCGAAATGTAGAGGAATAATGGAAGGAACGGTAGATTCGATTGAGAAGTTGTGCGATGAAGTGAAGACAACGAATGGATTTTGTTATTTGGGAGACAGACTAAATTCTAGTGGTGGTTGTGAAGCGGCAGTGACAGTAAGAGTAAGAATCGACTTTGGAAGATTCAGGGAATGTGGAGAGTTATTGCTTGAAAATTAGTTTCCTCTGAGGATGAAAGGTAAAGTTTGTCGTTGTTGTGTAAGATCAGCAATACTCTATTGAGTATTGCTTTTAAACACCATGCGAGGCATGGTGTTCACATGAGAACGAAGAGAAAAGCAATTTCAAGAACGGAGAAAGCTATGGTGAGAGCTATGTGCTGTCAGAAAGTTGTTGACAGATAGACGACTGAAAAACAGATGGACATGCTGGAGTTGAGGGAAACTATAGACCGGTTTGCAACAGCGAATGGCGTTAGATGGTATGGACATGTGATGAAGAGGAATGATGATAGTGTTTTGAGGGTTGTACTGGATCTTGAAGTAAGTGGTAAGAGAAAGCGAGGACGACCGAAGAAGACCTTGAAGAAGCAAGTGGAGGAAGAGACAGAGAAAACTGATTTGAAGAAGAAAGTTTTCTGAATCGAAAGTAAAGAGACGGAGTGCGAGCAATTGCAGAAAGAATGGGGAGAATCCAGCCATCTCTGCAAAGGGGACGACACCGGATAAAAAAACAGAATGACTAATGAATAACTACTACTGAGCAGTAAACAGCTAGCAAAAGGCCATAGCCTATTTGCTGGCGGAAGCAAATATAGAAAAATTACTGTATAGCGGGATGACTAAAGCAGCTTTTTCAAATACTTTTAGTCATTGTAAATGTAATTACACATTGAAATTGAAAATTTCTCTGGCAAAACAGGGCGACATGAGGTTAGTGTTGATACAATGCTTCTTGACAACACGGTACCATTTTTTATTGGAATAAGAGTCATTAATCTGATGTGCATTGGTCACCTCAATATGGGATGCTATGGGCTCATATGCTCTAACAAAAGAAACTTTAAGCAAACCTATGCCGGGGTAATCAAGGCACACAGAAATCTGTGTTTTACTGTTATTTCTAAATTTTGAGCAATAGGAAGTATTGAGGTTTGCTCCTACAGTATCCGGTTATTCCTGCTTATTATTTTGTAAATATGATATACCAAAACAGCCCGCTGTGATTTAAGCTGTCGCCACGAGTTTAACTAGAAGCCTGGTGACTTGCATTTGAAGGGAATTAAGATGGAAGAAGTCTTGCAGAACATGACCACACAACCTGGTTTCCCTTACCGTTGTTTTTGGAGCAGTCCTAGGTGTATGACTTAAAACTACAACCGGCGACAGGATTTATAAGCCTTGAGACGTAAAGGAACTGTCTCTTAGCTGTCGTTGCTTCTAGGTCACCCCTAGGCAAGGTGTAGCACGTGATAGCCTCCCCTGTTAAGATTTCAACGTGACAGTTTTTATTTTTAATGTATTTTTCGGTACCTTGTGAATACTGTATATGCCTTTCGTGTATGTGCTTTTATTTGACTGTTACCTTACAGATGCTATAACCATACCACTATCTTCAAATTTAAACAAATTTTTTATGTGCATGTATTGGCGTATATCGTTTTGCCGTCTCCTTCTTTTTTGTCCACTGCTGTCAAATTTTATTTGCTTTGAATGCTGATTTGAGCAAAAATAAAATGATAGATTAATTGATATCCCTACAATTTAAAGTTGGCAATGCAAAGCCGGTTAAGTTTGGGGAAAACAAGATATGTTATGGAGAATATTACGTTGATTATGTTTTCTATTTGCTTTGAATGCTGATTTGAGCAAAAATAAAATGATAGATTAATTGATATCCCTACAATTTAAAGTCGGCAATACAAAGCCGGTTAAGTTTGGGGAAAACAAGATATGTTAGGGAGAATATTACGTTGATGATGTTCTCTATCTTTGAAAGACGGGACAAATGATTTTCACATTTTTTTGCAAGGTGCCAGCGGCACATGAGCGTTTTGTAATGCTTCATGCGGCCTCTTCTTACATGTACTTGCTCAGAGTTTTACTTTGCAGTTTCGTGGCATTGCTTTTTCTCTTGTGATGTACTTTGAGCTGAATTGCAAACAACCTTAATTTATGTTATACTGCCACAATTGGTTTAATAACTCCTGTTTTGAAAAAAATTGCATTAAAATACAATGCAAACAACTGTATATACAGTAATGGAAAGTGCCTTTGTCGCCCAATTCCTTCCCATTTGTACAAAGGTGATCAAGCCAACTTTCTCTAACACCTCCACAATGTTCTTTTGAAATCAAAATTTTTTTCATTTGTTTTTATGCTTCTTGTTGTCTTTCGATTTTTTTCCCGGTTAGGGGTCGCCACAGCAGATAATTTCTGATTTTCATTTTTATTACATGGCAATTGTTTCACGGTTGGATGCCCTTCCAGCCACCAAGACTCTCTTCGGAGGGGAAACTGGGCCACCTGTCTTCCACATAAAGGTGGAGGCGTCCCGTTAGGTGCTTTATACCACGTTGAATGCACCCAATCTCTGTTGGTATACTAAAAGTAAAAACAATGATATTATATTTTGTATTTCGGTAGCAAAATACTTGCCAAAGTTTTCAGGGCAAATCAGCTCAAATTTTTTTCGGTTTAAGGGTTGCCACTAATAGTTGATAAGCAGGTTCCAAAAACATCAATGAGCAAACGTATTTTTAGAAAAGAGCTTACGTAATCATATACTCTAGACGCATCTTCTCCCTTTGTACCCTTACCACCGCTTCAGACACAGCCTACTGTTTAGCTCATCTCTGGGATTGGCAGAATTGAAAATTCTTCAGGCAGCGCCAGCGGACACCTCTTATCTCATTCTGCAGTCCAGGTACGGACCCTTGGCGACTTAGTCTCTCTACGACCTCTGGCCAGGCCCGGCTTCTGAGCCTTCATTCCTCGGGTAGCAACAAAAGATTGAATTTCGTTAACGAATCTGCGATCAAAATCCATACCCAGCAATTACACGTAGCAAGCTTTGGGTCCAGAACCTAAATAAAAACCTTTCTTTGCCAAAAACTTTATTCTAGTCGATTTTGTACCTGCTCGCACGTTAAAGGTTGCCGATGTCTTCGCTCTGTATTATGTATTAAAGACTTTGCTCAAAGTGGTAGTTGCAACTACGTAATACGGGCGTCACTTGTCTCAATTAGGTAGTTGACATGGCAGACAAGCAAGGGGCAGCTTGCAAAAAAAGTACTGACATGCAGCTCTGAACCATTGCAACTGCGCGAGAGAGGTACAACAGTTGACCTAAAAAATCGACGCAGCCTATAAGAACTGCCTTAATTACTGCAACTACTATTGCATCATACAAGCCCAAACGATCACTTAAATTTTTATTGAAACAAGTTCATCATTCACTTGTCTTTTTCCTGTTTAAAGACGTAGGTGAGGCCGCACTTGCCACAATATTGTCGGTCAAAGTGAGAAGCCATGAAAACGCCCGCGCCACAGTCAGGAGACGGACACTCGCGTCGAAGTCTAGTGATTTTGCCATTGTCATCGACCTGAAAAATGAATAGCATGATGGTAGCAGTGGAATCGGTTACATTGGCAATAGCCATAGTTCTACATGGGCTACTCTGAATCGGGTCTGAACTACCAATTGTATTGTGTACAACATTTATTTTTTGTAGAGCAGGAGTTAGAATTATTTTGAATATTACCCAAAATCGTTTCTGGAACGAAATGACGCCACAAATATTCAAGCACCAAGAGATAATAGCCAATTAGAATCTAGATTCTCTACGCACAATCTCACAGAGATCGCTTTGTGAAAATCGATATTTTTATATTCTTTTCCTAGTGAGATTTTTCGTTTGGAGATCAACTACATCAAACAGATTTTGTGCTTTTTCAATCTTACCCTAATGAATTTATTAAGCTTCAAACTAAATTAATAGACATGGTAATTAATTAAATATAATTTTAACTTATACTCGATTAGTAGATCTCCATGTCGGTACTCGATTTACTAGGTTCGCACTATATGTTATTCTCATTTCCATTCTTTGTTGTCCTATTTGCTGAGCATAATTAGAAAATATCAAAATTTAATAACCTCTGGAGTTTTTTTATGTTTCTGCACTCAAAATGTAGTCGAAAAAATCTACGTTTGGTTGCAAAAAGGCGAACTACGTTAAAAATAATAATACATATAACAACCACCTTGTAGTATTTGAGAGTTGCCATTTTGACCTTGACTCTCTTGTGCTTGATCTTTTTTGGAGTGGTGTAAGTCTTCCTCTTTCTTTTCTTGCCCCCTCCTCTTAATCGCAACACCAGATGAAGCGTGGACTCCTTCTGGATGTTGTAATCACTCAAAGTACGACCATCTTCCAATTGCTTGCCAGCAAAGATCAATCTCTGCTGGTCGGGAGGAATTCCTAGAAAAAATCATTATCAGACAAATAGTTTATAAAAAGTTGTCCAAGAAAACATATTTGGAATTTCACATATCGACTGATGCCTGGTTTTATAAATCTAGCAGTTTCGAGCTTTGAAACCTAACAAAAATAGATTTACACTGCTCCAACTTTGCCAGCACATCAAGTCTTATTTATTCCATTATAATTGCTCCTGAAATCAATTTCATGTTTTTTTTGCAACTGATTCTTTTAACCTATTTTCAGTTTTTTAATAATCTGGTACTACTGTATTTGATAACCACTGCAGTAATGTAGTGGCTCGAGCATCCGATCTGCAATCGATAGACTTGGATTCAATTCCCTAGTCCAGTCATATCGAAGACTCTAAAATTGGTATTTACGCCTTCCCTGCTCGGCGATCAGCACAAAAAATTGAGAAAAAGCCGGCAAGTTTGCTTGTGTCCATAAAAAATATACTCAACGGAGTACTTTTATCTGCATGCGACAAACAGGGGCTAATCCCCTCATTAGGACAGCCAGGACTACGAAACGCAATAAGATTGCTCTGCTGTTCATGCACATTACGGCTGTTCAAAAATATACTTTTTTCCAAAACTTAGAGGTGACATCCTAGATTTGTTCCAATTCAAGACAAAAGATCCCACCAAACATTAGAGCTCTTTTGGTTAAGCATTGACCGTGTGAATCCACTTTTAAGTTTTGGAGGGGGGGGGGGCAATGCGGGGGAGCCAAAACAAAAAATCGATCGTAACTCCCAAACCACATGTTCTAAAAGACTATGTAACCACTTAAAATTTGCAAAACACCAATATACATTACACTAAAGTATAAAAAAGTGAATACTGTACATCTATTTGTAGCAAAGAAAAAAAAAATTTTTTTAAATAAAAAATTTGTTCGAAAAATGCGATTTTTCGAGATTTGACATAACTTTTGACAAATTTGTAAGATAAATTATTGAAAAAAATAACTTTTGCAATGTTAAGAACATTTTTTATAGCAAAGAAACAAATTAGCCCAAAAATAATTTCAAAGACGGGTACTCGACTACGTTTGTCTTTTCTGGCTTAAACCGTAAACTTAAGAAAATTAGTATGCTTTGTATCATAATGGCGCCTTATGTTAAATTCCTGGATTAACGCAAACGCTGCAAATCAAACACGTGGGTTTACCAACATGGTAAATTAAAAGTACTTGTTTTCCCATTCTTCATTAAAAATTCGGCACTAAGAATCAACTTTCTACGTTTTGTCAACATTGTCAAATTGCTAAAAATTGATAAATATATTAGTAATGACCAGCGGTGTACGCAGAAAGTTTCCGAGGAAGGGCCAAAATTTCGTCACAATCGTGTGACGTCACAAATCAACTTTATGGCACGGAAAATCGAAATTCAGGGCAAATCGCGCATACTCGCAAAAAACCAGCTTTGCTTTTGCTAAAACTGCTTTGTTTTGCTTTACAT
Source organism: Trididemnum clinides (assembly GCA_963675345.1). NCBI lineage: Eukaryota > Metazoa > Chordata > Ascidiacea > Aplousobranchia > Didemnidae > Trididemnum > Trididemnum clinides. The sequence continues at coordinate 10,403,312 of OY776302.1, read as the reverse complement.
TTTTAAGGTCTGAGGGGAGGGAAATGGCACAGTGGCCTCCCCATCGGTATGCTAGTGGTAATGACTGTTATTAGCAAAACTCCTGTAATTACCGTAAATATTAAATAAAGTTACAATTAGAAATTAGGGTGAATCGCACATATTGATTGCAAAGCTAAAACTGCCAAGCACCTGAATTAAACCCTTCCTGTGACTTCCACTCAATTTTCTCCTAGGGTGCAACTAAACTACTGCAATTGAAATACTCATTCATCACCAAACATGAAAGAAAGGTTGAACGCAAATTTCTGTCAGTTATCAGTTACGCAAACAGTACGACATTGTATAAGAGACGTTTGGTGTAAGACTACTTTCATAATGTGTTAAGACTAAAGCATCTGAATACAAGAAAGTAGTTTAGCGCGACTTTGGCGTAAAAAAGCTTAGGAACCTAGAGCAGAGTAACTTGTATTCATCATAATCACTTTTGCACAACCTAATATGATCTGCAAACATTAATGATGAATCAAAGCTTTACGTCAGCCCACAAAGTTCGATTTCATAAGTATACAATGCCAGACAATTGCAAGAAAGGTAGATTAATAAAACAAAGTACACTACCACTATGCGGGCCGTATCATTACTACCATTTGTAAAAGGACTGCGGGCCGGATGCGGCCCGTAGATTGCCGACCCCTGATTTTGGAGAAAGAGTTATCAAGATTGTTGAATACAAAAACATTAACAGAACATTCGGAACAAAGACAAATGATACTACATTGCGTGGAGAAAAGTGGACGATATCGAGTAGATTTAAAAAAGGCAAGACTTTATGGAAATAAAACTTTTAATATATCTAACACTTTGTATTTACTTACCGTCAGTCACATTCATTACCTACAGTTTAACGCAGGGAAAATAGTTTTATATGGAATACCAACAATCCAACACCAGATCATGAAAATTATTATTTAGGCTAATTTGCTTCTTTGCTATAAAAAATGTTAACATTTCGAAAATTTATTTTTATAACAATTTGTCAAAAGTTATCTCAAATCTGGAAAAATCTCCTTCTTTGCCCAGATTTTTTATTTTTCAAGTTTGCTTTTTGCTACAAATAATATGCACTTTTTCATACTTTAGTATAATGGGCATGGGTATTCTGCAAATTTGAAGTGGTTATATGGTCTTTTAAAACATTTGGTTTGAGAGTTATGATCAATTTTATGTTTAGGTTCCCCTGCATTGCCTCCTCCAAAACCTAAGTGGATTCACACGGTCAATGCTTAACCGAAACAGCTCAAACGTTTTGTGGGGTCTTTTGTCATGAATTAGAACCAATCTAGGGCGTTAACTCCCAAGTTTTGAAAAAAAGTGCATTTTTGAACAGCCTTAAATAAATATACATTGATTTTATGATTACTTAGACAACTTCTGTCAGAAATTATCCGAACATCCTAATGGTGACACATATTTTGAAATGGAATCAATGCTCTATGCGCCGGTGCATAGCTGAACTTTTAGTTAATAAAATAGCTTCATACTAACTAAAAAAGCGTAACTATTAAAAAAGTTTAGTCAAGCAGTTAAAATACACGGGGTTCCACTCACTGTGACCACTACAGGCCAAATGCCATGGCCTATATAAAATATATCAAAATTCAAAAGTATTTCGGAGGAAAGCAATCGGAGGGTTTTCCATGTGTGAGAAGCATTGAGCCAGATCACTATCACCATAGATCCATAACTAAAAATTGCTCGTTTAAATTTATTTTAGAATTGTTAACTTGGGACAAAAATCATTTAAAATATTTATCCAGTCGTCTGGCACACACACTTTGCAAAGCACAACGTTTACACACATCAAAAGTGCGATCTCTCCTTGGGTGAGAAGTCGCGATTGCAACTACAAATGACTGTGACCTTCAAAAGCTATCAAACCAAATTTTCTTATCAAACAGTTAAATGTTCGCAAACATAAAACTAAAGCCAAAAGTCACTTCTATTAGATTGCCCTCAAATATTTTTAAAGCGCTTCTCAATTTGATACGATTGAAAACTTATATGGCACTGATCTACAGCAATTATAAGTGATTTTTTGATCCCAAATTTAGTTAACACATAAAGCGAACCTGCTGTAATATAAAGTGCAACATTACTTATTTTTAATTGGCACTTTGCCAAAAATTAGCAAAAAAATTTCGGTGTAAAAGCAAAAATTATCTCATTTTCAATTTGGCATCGATTGTTTTTGAACTTTCTCAATGCTTCAAAAAAAAATCTCTAGTTTTAAGTTCTCAAACTTCCAGGGCTCCTCAAACTTTTTCGTTCTGCGACCCCATTATAGAAAAGAAATTTCTACGCGATCCCTGGATGGGTAGCCTACACGCTAATGATATTAAAGCAATAAACGTCCCATTACAGGCATTGGCGTGCTTTGTTTTGAGAGGAAAGCGGAGAGCTAAGCTTTACGTAAGCTTAATCTTATTATCAAGCAATTATTATATAAAATACGTGAATTCGATCTTCTTTCGAAAAGCGAGGAATCAAACGAAGAAAACCAAGCAAAAGCAAGAATTTTGCTTATTTTGGTCACAAAAAATTGTTTTACATTTTTTGCTCCTTCCACATCCTTTGAAAGCTATCTCCGATGTTTCCCTTTATAACTGCACCACTGATCACAAATCTCAAGTATCTTTTTCCAGGGCGAAATTACGCTAATGCATACAATCCACGGAAGTGACTAGACAGTAACAAAAGAGAATACATGCTCGATATAGTGAAGCAAACAAAAAATTAACGAAATAAGGTCATTTTATAAAATTTATCAAGCGCATCTAACGGGTTGGATATTGCGCATGATGATTTATGAAAGAAATGAACTGATACGTCAGAATTGCTTGCTCATAAAATAATGTCGTTAAATGCATATTGAAATAAGTCAATAGACGCAAATGTAGTTAACATAATTAGTTTTTAAATTCTCGTGAAAAGTCCAAAGCAAGGGAACATGACACTTACACAAAATACGCAACTGGTGTGGTAAGCAACTTGCACAGCTTACGCACTTTACAGCTGCTTTAGCTTGGCTCTACTTAAACAAACCTATCTTCCCAAGATTAGCAGTACTCGAAAGCTATCTTGTCTGGCTTGAAAAATACGATTTTAAATTACCGATAAGGCATAAACATTTTTCTTTTTCTTAGAAGTGTTTGGACCACAAAAATGAAGTTTTTATTTTACACTATATTTTTTGTAGATATATTGTTGCAAATTATACTGTTTCCTCCTGATTTTTTTTGTCTTGATCATTTCAGCCTAGATTCCCCTTTTCTGACTTTTAAGAGTCAAATTTCATCAAATAAGGAAAATTCCTTCCAAGTTGAAGCCGTGTGTCAACAAGGTCGATATCGGTAAGTATGTTACAACGAACAGGAAGTAACAATGAATAACTTTTTTCGATTTTTTGATTATTTTTACTTGAAAGTTCAGGCAGACATTGTAGTATACAACTGAAAGCGTAAGATGAAATTACCCATAAAAATGCAACACCAATTTATTTTACTACAGGTCTACTTTTAATTTTCTTGTGAGGGTTACGAAAGCTTTTAATTCTGATAAATACAGCCAATATGTTTTGAATTTATTTCGTCACCTCAAAACGGAATCGCACATCCCCAAATAGGTTTACAACCCATAGTTTGAGAAGCCCTGCTGTAACTCACTGCTTCTCAGCCTTTTAGAGCTCTTAAACCACTTTTACTGATGTTCTTTGAGAGACCATCACGAGATATAGCCATACAACAATAAAATAAGCTTGGGAAATGAAGCAAACAAAATATTAATACATGCAACTTCCTGCTGATAAAAAAAACTTTACTTGATCAAAGAGAAATACTCATTTTCATGAAAATTTTTAGACGAAATAACAGAGCTGAAAACCATGTGAAATGTGTCAAGGCCCCCCTGAAAAAAATTAGGGCACATTGGTTGAGAAAGACTGTTCTAGCTTCCATAAAACCCTTGTCAGTAGTTATTGTTTTTTGAGCAAACCAGCAATTAAATCTAGCAAGGATCAATATTTTAAGCACATAAAAAGAAGCTTGAAAATTTATGAGTTGGTTGGAATGACCTTTGGGGAATTTTTAAGAAAATTTTTAGTTGAAATAGCAAAACTGAAACCATGTGAAAGGAAATGCGTCAAGGCACTCCTGAACAAACTTTAGGGCACATTAGTTGGGAAGGACTGCTCTAGCTTGCAAAAAACCTTTGTCATAAATCATTTTTTTGCATAAATCAGCAATTAAATCTAGCACAGAATATTCTAAGCACATAAAAATGGGCTTGAAAATTTATAAGTTGGTAGAAATGACTTCTTGGAAACAAGCTACACTCTTACATTAATATACTTTACTTCAAGGTCAAAGACAAATAAAATTTTGGGTACATACTGATAGAAAACACTGCATACAGTTTTTACACTCTTATGTAATCTTATATTTACAACTAACCTTCCTTATCTTGAATCTTTTGCTTCACATTATCAATTGAATCAGAAGCCTCCACCTGTTTGCAACAAATAAATATGTAGTTGAAGGCAATACTAAATTGCCTTATGATATAAAACTGGGGAAGGTTGCTTGGTATCTTTAGGAAGGGGCTATTTTGCTGTTGACGATATTTTACCCTTGGAGACTATTTTGCCATAATTATTTGCATGTGTTTATATTGCCATAATTGCCCCTTTCAGCCAGTGACGCTGTAGTGTAGTGGATAGTGCACTGGTCTTGAAATATCATGGATGCAGGTTTGCATCTAAACTGGCAGGGCACTAAAAAAATGGCTGTGTACACGGGAGGGGTAGGCCTGGTATGTGAATGCATAGGGTAGTGGAGTAGACACAGGGGTGCAAATTTTTTAATTGGCTATTAAAATTGACCAATCAAAAACGACCAAAAGTCACATGCTTAGTATGTCATTTAGATTGACCACTAACAAATAACTCAGGCAAAATAGCCAGCAAAATTTTTTAATTAGTTATTAAAATTGACCAATCAGAAAGAAACACAAGTCACATGCTTAATACGCCATTAAGATTGACCAATCACAAGTAACTCACAGCAAAATAGCCTCTAAGGGTAAAATGCTGTCAACAACAAATAGCCACTGCCTTATCTTTAAGCAAAAAGTATTTAAAAAAAGGCCAGCTCTATTTTGTTTTTTTGGTTACTGTACTTTGTCACTCTAGCAAAATAATTTAAACTCCAGCATAGCTTGCTAACATTACAGGTTTCGAGAATAATAATCATTCATGCGTATGAGCTCAAGCTCTATTGTATGTCTTTCATAAGCTGGGCCATGCAATAGGTGGACTGCTTAGCTCTACCATCTGTTTGCCACATAAAGATGGAGGCATTTTGAAGACACAAGCAAGCTTACTGGCTTGTTCTCAAAGCTGTCCCTTTTGCACTCAGTGCCAATCAGGAAAGCGGTGAATCCCAATTTTCAGTCTTTTGGTATGACTCTACTTGAAGAAATGAACACCAGGTCTACTGACTGCAAAGTGAATGCTTTAACCACTATGCCATCATACCATCGTTTAAAAGTTATGCAAGGCAGTGGCTATTTTACCATCTTTGAAGCTATTTTTGTTGAACATTCCTAAGTGGACAACTCATTGAGGTTTTAATAACAAGATTATTAGTCGTTTGTGATTGGCAAGTTTTTATGATGAATTGAAACATAACTTGACAAAAATATGATTGCTAGTATATACACCCCTTACGTTTTATATACCTTCCCCCTCCCAGTATGCATTGTTACTGTGTAATTTAACTCTTACTGCATTACATCTTACTCAGAATCCAACCCTATATTAGGGAAAAACTACTGCAAATAAATATTAACTGCTTATCAGTGGCAGCTCGTCTAATGGTGCTGTGGAGATGCAGCACTGTTATATTCCAAATCTGCCCGTTCTAAAATGTTGCAGCTGAGCTTTTTAATTTTTTCTTTTAGAGAATTTTTAATTAAAAAACTTGGAGTCTTTGTGGTGCTAGAATCGAGCAGCACCACCTATTCAGCTTTGTCACAAACATATCAACCTTGAATTCACTGGTGCAGGACAATGCAGTGGCAAGTTGCAATGTTTTATTCTGGGGCACTATTAATGCTACTGGAAAGCAGTTCAGTTGAGGGAGTTTTTATTAACCAAAATGAGACTACTTATTCAGTAGAAGGCAAGCACTTAAAGGACTTAGACTTCATACACCAGTTTAAAATAAGATAAAGCCATATTGCCAAAGCAGCCACACTGAATAGTAAGAGCTCTGGTTTGAAGCAGTAATTGTAGTCAGACCCCATAGCATACCTCCTTTCAGCCAGATTTTGTTTTTTGAACACCTGATGCTTATTTGGACAGACCATATGAAAACTTTTTGTCTAGAAATATTTTTCAACCTAAAAATCATCCAACAGCAAGAGTGATTTTTGGAAAAAAACAGGTAAAATTTGTTAAGCCTTTAATATGCTATGCATTGCTGTACAGATGTAGGTTACAGCACCTATAATGCAAGAACCTACATTGCAATATAGGAACGTTAAGAAAAAGAAACACAACAAAATGGAAAAAAGATGCATTAGTGAAAAGGTTGGTAGATATAGCAGTGCACTAACACAATAGAAAGCAGATTTTTAAATAGATAATGACTTGAGTACCAACACTAGCTTTTTGCTTGTGACACTAATAAGCTGGTCAACTGGCTACCTTTAACAAAGCACATTTGCCACAACCTCTCCAGCAACACAGTGATGTAGTTGTTAGTGTTACTGCTTTATAAAATTTTGTCAAAAGTTTGATTTTGGATCTTTTTTGCTTGGTAGAGTCTGGATTGGATTGTTTGGAGGATGCATTGCAGCAATTTTTTTCAAATTATATAACAGGACTGCATAAGACTAGGGGGTGGGAAGGCTGGGCAATAAAAACTTAAGGGGAGAGTATGCTAAATATTAAATGCTTGCGATAATCATCTATTTTAATTTTCTTAGTTATACTTTGATCTTTAAGCTTGCAAGATATCAATTTAGCATCGCAAATTGATTTGGACAAGACATCAAAATAGCGACTATGTCCCAGGAATCATAAGCATTAATCCTTGCAACTTTAAAGACTAGGTAACAACATATCACCAAACAACTTCTTTAGGGCTATGCCTAAACGAAATGGCTAAACACGGCAATAGATTATTTTTAGTGTAAAATTACTGGCTACTGTTTACAGAATTTTCTTTTTTAGCAAGCTCAAGACTAAAAAGTGTGGTATAAAAACAGCATTTACGTTACAAGAGAAACAAAAAAAACTTATTAACACTGCCTAGGCAATAAAAAATTGTTGATACCTCAAGAGTGATGGTCTTGCCTGTTAAGGTCTTCACAAAGATCTGCATACTGGCTTTCTGTAAAACATATCATCATCAGTTTGAAACAAACCTAGACATGAACAGAAAAACCGACAAGCCGAGAAAAATAATACTTTACGTTTCTTTGTTAAGTCAATATGTCATTAATTTACATTTTAATAAAATGCACAATTCTAGGCCACAAACTTCATTAGCACTTTCATTTCTTACCTCGACTTTCAACTAACTTCTCCGAAAAGAATGAAACTTCACGCGTTGGCCAGAAAATCGTTTTTGGTGTGTTGCCAAAATAATAATTAAAAGATCACTCGCAGGTAGAGATGGAAAGCACGCCGCATGTGAAGTCGAATTGACGCGCCTATGAATTCTTTCTTACCGCTTGATGTGGGTACCACACAGTCTCTAAATACTGAATTAGACTCGTTGGCACCATAATATATTACGATTTTTTTTCCGAAGCAGGATATTTTTCAAAAGTGCGAATTTGAACTCAAAGAAGGCTGTCTTTTTGCCAAACTTGAACTTTAATTTGAAAAATCCAAAATGAAGAACTAAAACTTGGACTTGAACTTGAAAAAATATATCCAGTTTGCAGCCCTGATTTTGATCAATGACTTAAAATTTGAACTACGCACATTTGTTTTCGCACTATGACTCACCGAAGACAATAGGCTGAACAGCGCTACAAATTTTGCCTCTTTCTGACCCAGAAAGCGTTGCTCTGTCAAACACTGGTCAAAAACTAGCAAGCAAAACAAAGGTAAGCGAGCAAAGGTAAAACAATACAAAAGTAAGTACTGGAGTCGTGAGTAAGTTGTCGGCTAAGTGAGCAAATGTTTAACAATCCCTAAAAACTCTTAGAATAGGCCACACTTTCGCTATTCCTGCTCTAAACTTTTTGCCAGTCTTTCTACCTTCATCTTTCTGTTACACCTTAACCTATACAACTACACTGCTTGGATACTTTTTGCTCATTTAAGGCAATTTTGGCTTTTGGCAGTACGCCTATTTTATATTTAAATTTAGCGAGAGCTGCAAGATTAAATTAATTTCTACTCGTGCGTTTGAACTAATTTAGTTTTGGTGGCTATTTTTTTTGTTTACCACCTTGAGCTTTATTAGGGCACACAGTCTGAAAATTCTGTTCAAAAATTGGCAAGTAATTGACTAATATTTGGTGATTTCTTGAGATTTTCACTTACGTGGTCAAAGAAATCCTAATATAGCTTACAGACTTATTTTGATCGGTTAAGTTTCATTAATTGTGTGCGAATTGTGTTTTTTTAATGACATCTCGTGTTAGTGCCTTCAAAATCAAGCTCAGAAGATTCAGGATGATATAAAACCTGTTCGTATGCTTGGTTCAAAAGCGTCGGCAAGGAATTTGTGCTCTTCCCCTGAAATTTGCAACAACTAATTTTGAATCTCAAACTTCGCTCTCGGATAATTTTTGTTAGTCTTCTTCCTTGCTTTGTTTGGTAATCTTATCTGTCTATCAGGCGCGATTTGTATTACTTTACCGGCGCAAAGACGATACTTTTAGTACCACTAAGATGTTCAAAAAAAATCTGTTTCAGACTCTGTTATTTTCTATCTATTACCAATGATTTTCCAGTTTGCTACTGCGGTGACTACAGATGAAGCCCTGGCTAGACCTGATTGTAGTTCTGATATGTTTTCTTCTCAATCCAGGAAAATAAAAAGTTTCCTTTTTCTCTTTTTGGCATTGCAAATGTCGGGGGACCTTACCAATTGTTAAATTTTGTTGCACTAACGTCGCTGTTTTCTACTCTGCATGCCCAGTTAGTTCACAGTTTTCAACCAAAACCATTGTGAGAATTCAGAAATGTTGTTGTCAGCCATAACAAGTCTGCCACTTCTCTCTTCTTTAGATTTCTGATAGGATGAAGATTTTCTTACATGATTTAATAAGCCAAACGAATATCAAGAGCAGTACTTTATTAAACATATTGAAATCAACATAACAAAACTAACAAAAATGCCGAAGCATTTCCTCCCTTTCGGGGACTTTATCGGGACAAAATAAATCTGCAAAATCAAAGAAAAATTTGATGTTACAGCACTGGACATTATTTAAAAGAGTAGTATTGTTTTAACACTGCACCTCTCAATGAAACACGTGCGGAAGCAAATTCGGTCCTTGTGAATGACCAAGTTTTATGTTTAAAGATAGCTCAAGACGTTTAATTAGCAGGGCTTTGATTATCTCGGTTTCAGTGTTAAAACGGCACGTTTTGATAATGTAAAATTTTGCTCTGCTGGCATTGTTCCTCTGCAGGCTTTGTGCTGATCGCGATGGTATTTGATTGCCTCGTTAGATGAACTTTGATTGTTGGAAAGATGGTTTTTGATTCTTACAAGTAGTTGTTTAGTCGTCATACCAATGTATAACATGTTCTTGTCATAAGAACAGGTATTTTGATAGATAACATTCAAGCAGAAAAAAGCGGGGGAGAAAATATAAGGCTGAAATGCAAAATGAGTTTAAAAGTTTCATAAGCTATTTTTAGATCAGTGCCCAATCTGTAACAAAAAAATGCAGCAATGCGTTTACTGAATTTAATAGATGAGGTACCAATGTATCGAAGGGTTAAATAAGGATTTAAGTTAGGGGTATTGTTTGGAGAGTCGGCGGGAATTGTTGTTTATGGTTGTTACATTTATTCTTCGACCTGTCTATCACATATAAGATGAAAGATATTGGGTATCCATTCCGTTTAAACAAAAAGATAACAAAGTTAATTTCGGTTTTCAGGAACGAATCCTTTGATAAATATAAATAGGCATGATGAATGAGCAAGTGATAAGGACAAAGGCGCTATGCTGTTAAAACGTAAAAGAACACCGCTAAAATTTGGTTTGTGGGAAACTCTGATATCGAATTCTACTTCGCAAATCGTTACTTCAACATCAAGAAACGGTAGTGAGGGGCCTTGGATCTCCTCGCATGTGAAAAAAAGGTTGGAGTGTTGGCTATTAAGGACATTTAGGAACAATTGAGTGTCTGCTGATGAATTAGAGATAGCAAAAAAATCGTTCACATAGCGCACATAAACTGATGGATCAAACGAAAGATGTTGATGAAAAATTTTCTTTTCAACCATTCCAAGAAACCAATTAGCTGTCGTAGGACCTAAAGGATTGCCCAATAGCTACGCTGTCAATTTGTGGAAAATAGTTTACCGCTAAGAATAAAGATACCTTCGGTACTAAAATTTAAAAGTTGTTTTAAGATGTTTCTCGTAATTGGTTTTTAGAATGAAGAAAAGATAACTCAGGGGCAACATCACTAGAGAATAATTTATTAACAATATCATCTATTACAAGGTCAACTGGCACGTTGGTAAAGAAGTTAGTCACATCAAAACTCATTAGTTTAACATCATATGCAGGCTTAAGTTCTTTAATTGGGTCAATAAAACTCGAAGTTTAAGATAAAGAATAACTATGAGGTATATAATGTTTCCTAAATTGAAACCGAGCTGACGGAAGCGCTGCTAATAAGAAGGTTGCATATGATGTCACATATTTGGCGCGAAAAAAAGTGGCTGACTAAAAGCTGTAATTTATGCTGGAAAGGTAAAGGGCGAACACCAACTACTGGGGTTATTTTGAAAACTAATGAGAAATTAATTAAAAATTGGAATGGATTATTGCTAGTTGGATCCTTGGAAACAAATAAATTTAATCAAAAGCAATTTAGTTGAGTTTAGATCTTTCAGTTGGCTAGTCTACACTTAGTACTGTGTGCCAATTAAAAAAATTGCCCATAGGAGAAGTGCCATCTAAATATCATTTGCTCCTCAGTTAAAAATTACTCTATGCCAATTAGATACTTGTGGGTAATTAGCAAAAACAACCATTATGTGATCATTACTACCGGTACCGCAAGCTTGCCGACAAGCTTGCTTGTTGAGTCCATGGGCAAGGCACTTAAGGATATGCCTCCATCTTTATGTGGCAAACAGATGGTGGGGCCAAGCAGTCTACCAATCATGGTGGCCCAGTCTGACAAAAGACCTGCAAACAGAGCATGAGCTCATACGTATAAACTAATAAATCGGTACCGTAAGTTTTTAAATTACCCTTGGTTCAGCAGCCTAGGTCAGGGTTTCCCAAAGTGTTCCATACGGGGCCTCAGGGCTCCACGTGATAAGCTCAGGTGCTCTGCAAACAAAGAGTACAAATAAGAGGTTTTTTGTCCTCGCGGAGCCCTTTTCACAATGGCAATACAAATGTACACCGCAGTGTTTTTAGTGCATACAGAGCTACTTCGATCCAATGAAATTGATCTCGAAAAGCATAAATAACGAGTTTTTTAGATCACCGAAATTTTGGGCAATACAATGCGTTCTCAGGCGTTATTTACCTACAATTTCCTTCTTTTTTACAGCCAGACTTTGAGTATTTAAACATTTTGAAGTTCCAAATAGAGCATGCATCCTAGCCATTAAATAACAATTGATAGGTGTTAATGTAATCTCTATATAATTTTTTGTGGGCTCTGCAATCAATGTTTGACCTCTTCAAGGACTTCAAGCCATCAATAGTTTGGGTAACCCTGGCCTAGGCAATTGCCCAAACAATTATTCAAGGAGTAGTTAAGGTCACAAAATTACATCTGATATATCAATATGACTGGTCTGCAAGCACTACTGACAAAAAATTTCAAAGAATCACTGATTTTGTTCATTAATATCTAATCCAACATATAATAAATGATACAGAAGTCTGCCCTATAATTTAGGCTACAGAATAATTTTAGTTTACAGCTTTTCAGTGTGCTTATGCAACTAAATACACTGTATAAGTTGCACATTACAATCAACTTAAATTCAATATTCCCAAACACGCTAATTAATCGAATATGAAACCCTCATAAAAGCTGGCTACAAATAAGCCTGCATGTTTAGCCCAACTATTAGCAATAACAAGCAAACCTTAGCACCTCTTACCTAACTTTGACTTCAGATTCGTTCCTTAACATCAGTAAAACAACATATTTAACGTTCATTTAACAACTGTAACGTTTATCCATTAGATTTGCAAAAAGCGATATCACTCGTATTCAATTCACTGCAGAAATACTAAAAGTGGTCAGCCACTTTTTCGAAAGCGTATTTTGATGACGTTTAATCACATGCGCGCAACCTTCCTATAGGAAGGTTGCATATGACGTCACACATTTCGCGGGGGAAAAAAATGGCTAAACAAAAGCTGTAATTTATGCCGAAAAAGTATAGGGTGATCGAACGTCAACTTTTGTTGTTATTTTGAAAACTATTGAGAAATTAATTAAAAATTGGAATGAATTATTGCTAGTTTGCTACTCAGAATCAAATAAATCTGATCAAAAGCAATTTGGTTGAGATTAGATCTTTCAGTTGGCTAGTCCACATTTAGTAATGTGTGCCAATTTGCTAAAAAGTCGGCCTTAAAGAAATGCCATCCAGATATCATTTGCTTCTCAGTAAAAATATCTCTATGCCAATTAGATACTCGTAGATACATTAGCAAAAACAACCATTATGTGATCATTATTACTGGTACCGTAAGTTTTTGAATTACCTTTGGCCCAGCAGCTTAGGCAATATCCAAAAAAATTGTTCAAGAAGTAGTTAAGGTCACAAAAAGACATCTGACAGATCAATATAACCGGTCTGCCGGCATTATTGACAAAATTTTTATAGAATTACTAATTTTATGTATCAATATCTAATCCAACATACACGATGGTGTAGTGGTTTGAGTGTGCGCTTCGCAGTCGGTAGACTTCGGGTTCATTCCCTTGTCGAGTCACAACAAAAGACTTTAAAAAATGGTACTCACAGCTTCCCTGCTTGGCGCTCAGCATTTAGTGGAGGTTGTGGAGAACAAGCCGGCAAGTTCGCTTGTTGTGTTGTTGGGCAACACACTTAAAGGGACGCCCCCACTTTTATGTGGAAGACAGGTGGCCCAGTTTCCCTCTGAAGAGAGGGTTGATGGCAGGAAGGGCATCCGACCATAAAACAAATGTCATGTCATAAAAATGCAGATATCTGCTGTGGCGACCCCTAATCGGGAATAAGCCAAAAGAAGAAAAAAAAATCTAGTCCAACATACCACAAGCAGTAAAAGAAGTCTACCCTGTTATTTAGGCTACAGAATAATTTAAGTTTACTACTTTTCAGTATGTTCAAGCAACTAAATATGCTGTAGAAGTTGCACATTACGATCAACCTAAATTCAGTATTCCCAAATACACTGATTAATTGAATATGAAACCCTAGCAGATACTGGCTACAAATAAGCCTGCATGTTTAACCCACAAAATTAGTAGCAACAACCAGCAAACCTTAGCACCTCTTACCTTACTTTGACTTCAGATTAATTTCATAACATCAGTAAAATAATATATTTACCGGTATCGTTCATTAAACAACAGTCTACTTTACAATTTGATTTGCAAAAATGGTATCACTCGTATTCAATTCAATACAAAAACACTGAAAGTAGTCAGCCACTTTTTTCGAAAGCACATTTTGATGACGTTTGATCGCGTTCGTGCAACCTTCCTATTGAATGCTATGAGCTATCTTTAAACATAAAACTTGGTCATTCACAAGGACCGAATTTGCTTCCGCACGTGTTTCATTGAGAGGTGCAGTGTTAAAACAATACTACTCTTTTAAATAATGTCCAGTGCTGTAACATCAAATTTTTCTTTGATTTTGCAGATTTATTTTGTCCCGATAAAGTCCCCGAAAGGGAGGAAATGCTTTGGCGTGTTTTGTTAGTTTTGTTATGTTGATTTCAATATGTTTAATAAAGTACTGCTCTTGATATTCGTTTGGCTTATTAAATTCTCTCTTCTTAAACTTTTGCTTTGTCCTTGTTATACTCTCCCCTCCATTTTTCTCATCATTTTGGATAAAATCGGTGTCAACTTTTCATCCCTTCATCTTCCTTGTATTATTATTCTGCAAAGAATTACCGGTTACTCATTTTTTCCTGATTACGGAACAATTCGGCCAATGAGCTAGGCGTTTGGGGTATGCTGCTTTAGTCGTCTAAAGTTTCTCGTAATTTTTATCTCTTGTATCCACTCATCTCTTCTTGTGGACGGAAGGTGTATTTTTTATTGCATCTTTTCGAAGCACGAGAAACTTATGGCTCCTCGCCATGTTTACTGAGTTCTGTTTCGACTTCGCTGCTAACGAACACTATCTTTTTTTGAATACTCATTTTTCAATGATTGATAATTTTTTGTGCAGCGCCCGTGGTCACTCCACCAACGAGGATTTTCATGTCATTCCGTCCTGTCCTGCTACGCACTTCGGACGCCACGATCTTTTCAGTGACTCTCTTTTTGCGACCTTTGTTCAGGGCCCTGGGGAATTAGCGATCTCTTTGGACTCCTGCTTCCGCCATACCCCTATTCCGCAGAAGTCAGGTAACTTCATTTCTGTTGTACCTCATCGGCGGTGATGGTGTGGTTAGAGCAACCGCTTCGCATTTGGTAAACCTGAGTTTGATTCCGATGTCCAATAACACAAAACTTTTAAAAAAGGTATTCACAGATGATCAGCAATTGAATTAACGTGAAGGGCGAAATGCAAAACTTAGTTTGCTTAGTTATGATCGAAAAGATTGCAAAGGGCCTAAGATGGCCTGAGCAGGTAACCGCAAAACAACAACATCAACCTGTGTAGCATGGTTGCATTACAATCAGCAAATATAAAACGGTAGTACATACTATCTCGATTTTTTTCTAAAGGTGCAAAGCAACTAATTAGTTATCACGCATTTATTCTTTTGAATCAATTAGAACTTTTTTTTTTATAATTGCAGAATATTGTAAATGAAGTTATATCAATGATTAAAAGAACGCAAGTGCACAAAAATAAAATTTTATAAGCAAAAAAAACGTTATGGTAAAGCTACTTTGATGATCATATTGGTGGCTTTATTAACTCTTTCTGGGGAACGTGCACTGTGAAAAAAATGTCGGTAAGGTGGCAGAGCGAAAAACTGTCACAATTAATCATAACTAATCATTATAAAATACCCCAAGTTTGTTTGTAAATCATTACTTATCTATTTACTTCTACATCAAGTGTTATACAGGGTGGGCCATAAATAACGCACCAAAGCATATAAAACAATTCAGATAATAATAACAAACGTTTTGGGCTTGAAATTAAATTAAATTGAATTGAAATTAAATTTAACAGTTATAGTAACTGATATTGAAATTAAATTTAACAGATACCCAAAGAAAAGATATTTACATTATTTCACATCACAATTTATTTTAAATCTTTGGTGCGTTATTTACGGCCCACCCTGTATATTGTTGAAATCTCCATTTCTTGAAAATTTCAAACATAATAAAAAAAAGATATTTTTTGAATGTGCAAATTTTAAGCTAATTATCTCCTAATAGGTGCTGTGTTGTCTTCGAAGTTAAAGTACCCTTACCTCAAAGATCACTACAGAGCTATTTTTCTGCCAAATAGTTGCTAGATGATTCTAAGGAAATAAGCTTTTAAGGTATATCAATCAAAACTTATCTAAAAGCCTAGGTTTTCTACAAGTTGCAACTTTCTGAGGCCAATGACAATTTGGTTGACTGGTACTAAATTTTGTTAGTTAAACTTAGACCTAAAGTATGATCACTCATTATCTACTAGAGGTTAGCCTAAACCATGTAACATTATGTATTTTTGAAAAAGAAATTTCTTCAAGATTCAGAAATTATTAAGTTTAAACAGAATATGTTGTCACTAGCAATGAAACAGAAGCTTTTGTACACCCCTTCTATTTGTTGAGAAACAAGAATGATATAGTAAATTTTGATTTAAACAAGCCAAACTTCTGTTAGCTTTAAAACTTGTATTTTAGCTTCTATCTCCTCAAAAACTTGATACAAAACGACGACTTTAGTGATGAAACATTAGCAATTTATTTTATGTTTTTAAAGGATGTAGTTTTTCTAAAATTGTAATTTGGTGAAGGTAGGTCGAAAGATTTTAGGGGGGTTTTAAACTGATATAATGTCGATACCCTTTTTTGATCAGTAAATATCATACACAGCTTTGCCTAGACTATTTAAAGCTATATATTGCTGGAAAGCAAATTTTTTAAGCTTTCAAATGAGACTGGTATTTAGCAACATATTCTACTTTTTTAAAACTAAATCTAGTTTTTTTTTACTTTCCATACAAATTTTTTGAGGGGATTTTGAGACCCCTAAAAAATATGAAAATTTTTAAAAGTAATTTTTTTTATTGCTTGAAAGTTTGTCAAATGATCCCACAGAAGAGTAGTTTTTAGAACGTGTTAATGATTAAGGGTTTCCTTTTCTGCAAAACATGTAATCTCAATTTGATTTCAAGGTAGTTGGCTCTTGTTGAAAATTTTGCATTTTTTGTCGTTTGCAACTGGGTTCTTGGTCTTTTTAACCCTTTTTGAGAAAGAAAATCCAAGAATTAGGGCACAAATTTAACATCTTCCGATGCGTGAGGAGTTAAGCGTAATGTTTTGAAAATTTAATGAAAATCGGATGAGAAATAAAAGTCACAAATTCATTTTTTAGTAAACTGATTTTGTAACTCGGCCAAAAAAATTTGAGGAAAACACTGAAAACACAACATCATCATATGATGATCCTGGGAGCGAAGGAGTTAAATAAAAATGAGGAAACTGTTGACAATTTCAGTATTATTTGTGAAACTATAGAGTCTTATTAAAAAATAAAAAAAGCCAGCAATGTACGCTAAGCAAATTGCAGGTAGTGACACTGTTTCGACACTTACACATGTACACAAACACCTAAACTAACAGACTGCTCATATTTCTTTTTAGTGCACATGATGCATTAACAATTAGAGGGAATAATCAGGAAATACAATGTTCTAGAATCTAAATTGCAGAAAGTATTTGGCGTGAAGAAAGCTTAAACAAGAAATGTACAAAATTGCATGATCTTGATATCTTGTCATTACAAAACAATATTTAGAAATATTTTGTCCCAATATAAAAGCAGAACATCGTCATTAAGTGTCAAAAAGAGCAGGTACAACAGATTATGCTTATAGTGCAGATAGTATGCTTAGTGGCATTTCTAACATTAAAGTGTAATGCCCGAAGCAGCTGGGTATTGATGCAATGTTGTTTAATCAAAACTGTATTCTACTACAGTGATTTAACTCCACAGCGGGTCTGAAACAATTGGTTCTATGTGTTACCCAAAGCAACGTTAGCACAGCCAACGCAATGTCACGCAACAGAATTAAAACACGGTCAAAGACAATGGATTGCAACAGAATTAAAACACGGTCAAAGACAATGGACCTATTTTTTTAATGGTGACAATCTTTTTAAGATCAACCTGAAATGAGGAGCTCTTCTAAGAAGATGACCTTTCTTTTAAATATTAGCTGTAACAAGGAGCACTTTCACGATGAGCACTTTTGTAGTTGAACCATAGTACTGGCGAAAGATTTTTGTGGGTCAGAGATTCCATAAAGCACACAATTGCTTTAAAACGCTTCCCATCACAGTAAGGTAAAATAGATAGTGAATCAACAAGTCCACACATTGTGTTGACACAAATTTAAAGTACAAATAACATCATCCCAAAAACATATAGTTACCTTCAACAAATACAATGGCATAATTCAAACAGCATTTAAAGCTCCAAAACACAAAAAATAGCACTTAGACGTCACAAAATCGTGTGATGTCAAACAACATTTTTACCGAACTCACTTATATTACATACCAGCACCTAATATGTTGGGGGGTGTTCATTGCGGGGTAACAAGATGGAACATCTATTATTTCACAATTCGGCTTATTCGATCACCATCCGATGACGCAAACTCATATTCTTCGCTTGCATCTGGCACGGGATCTCCGTTCCGGCACACTTTCCATTCTTTTTCCGCACCACACTCCACTTTTTCACGGAACAAATATTTAAATCCGGGATATAAGCTACATATATGGAATTTTTTGTTGATGACGCTGAAAGGAAAAAAGGCGGAATCGTTAATTGCACTCACACCTGGATTCATTTTATCATCTATATTTCTCCTAAGACCATAGAAAAATTTTTTGACAATTATACTGAAACATCAATGTGTTTACCATGCTTCGAAATTACTAGTATCGCTAACATGTTGCGTTTCTACTTCAAGCTGTGCAGCAAGAACAAATTGCCGTAAAATGCCTATTCCAGCAACACACACGCAGAAGAATCGCGAAGTTCGAACACACGATAAATTTTACCATAAACAGCTCTACAGCCCGCTCAATCACATTGTCGAGATGACATAGCGTAATCCAGATTTCATTTCGATCCAAAAGACACAAATGCAATGCAAAAAGCCTATTTATATTTTTTACTTCGAAATTGGCTTGTAGATTTGGAATTTACTTAATCCAGCAACATATAAACATAGCAGAACGACTATGCAACGAACCTGTAAGAATAAAAATGCCACCTAAAAATCAAAAATATTGACTTCAGTATCCACTTATCTCAATTTCAGAAATGATTTTTTACGATAACAAAGTCTTCTTCTTAAATTCACCTATTATTTTCCGAAAGGTGTCACCCTCAATGACGACTAAATTTAATCCCCCTTACCTACCTAACGCCAGGCGGGGGTATTCTGTATTTTATCCCTCTTTTTAACAAACGAGGAAGTTCTTTGTATCCAACGACATTTGCAAATTCCATCCAATCTTTGTTACGTCGATGACGTAGAGTATCAGAGTCGCCTTGCTCCCAATCAGCCTGGGTAACAAAAAGTTAGATATTAGTTATTGCATCACAAAATAATCTTTGATATCAGATAAAAAACTTTCAACCTCACAATTCAAAACCTTCTGACATCATAAAACATTCCAACATTACAAAAAATCAATTTTGATATTACAACTCAAGTTTTCTGTTATAACAAAACGAACAAATTTACCAGATAGCTTTTATAAACAGACCACATCTTACCTTATGCCACGCTCTTTCGGCAAACGCAATCAAGCGTGGAAAGAGCTGGGAGTGCAAGGTATCAACATCACGTACGAGCTCGGTCCAAAGCTGCGCTTGCATGCCGATTACATTCTGTGTCTCAAACAGTGGTTGACTGAAAAATTTAATCTCACGCTGCTCTTTATCTGTATAAAATATGAACTTGATGGACCGAAATTTACTACTTTTGGATTATCAGACCAATATATTCAGGGCTTTCTACATCAAACGAGCTGTCTTTCTAATAGTAAGCCAATTAGTATTATTCCTTTGCAATCGAATCCAAACGGTAACTAAAACTTGCCTTCAAACCCTTTTTGAAGTTGGCAAGGCTGATGGTAAGTTGCATTTCCACCACAAACACTCAAAAGCTAGAATGTGCGCATTTCCCAAAGCACAAGTAGCATAGGTACGGGGCTTGCAGCATCTCGGTAGCGAGATCATCGTTTCATTGTACTGAAGCCGCTTTTTAGTTGTTAACCAAACGTTTGCAAAGCAACTACAATTGATTGAGCAGACCACCCAGTCAACCATATTGCCTCCATGGCGTATTGATTGGCTTCCAATCGGGTAAGCTGTCAATTCAAACCTCGACCGGGTCAAAACCAAAAACTTTCCTGCTTAGTTTTCACAACTGCTTGATTAGCACTTAGTTCGAAGCATAGTGTGGAGAAAAAGCAGGCGAGCTTGCTTGTTGTGCTTTTTAAAAAGACTATCACAAGGATTCTTCAACCTTTGCAAGGCACATAGGTCATGGGATCAAGCAATCTATGAGTGGAGGTTAGCTTAGTTTTACTAAAGACTAGTAAACAAAGCGCAAGCTCATATAAATACAAGAGTGAATCCTACTAACCTGAATACATTAATCCGTTTTTATCAAATTTCGCATTTCCGTACAAGTCATCCGGCCGGAAATCAAACACCGTTTTATCATCAATGTACCGAGTGGCCCATGCCATACCTCGTTCTTCCGGGTCTGGTTCTTGAGGATGATCAAAATATAAATGCGTCGCGTGAGAAATGACAACCTAAATTGGTGACAAAATTAGCTTTTCGAGACAAACTTACCGATATCAAAAATCAAGCCGACTTTTAATTTTAGCCTCTCTGCAGGTGTTGCAATTGCTACGCAAGATTAAATTACAAAAAAAATAAGTATTAAATTCCTTGTAAAAACTGCAGCAAAAATAGCAGCTTCATAATTCACAACAAAACTATTATATGATATAAGAGAGCGAAGAAGGCAAAGATGAGGTCCCAGTCGTCAAAAGAACGAATTTCTTCCTAATACTGACCTTGTATCCTGCATTGGCAAGCTTGTACGCTCTCTCGGATGAAATTCCCTTCCAATTGCAATTCCACGCATACGCAGTCACGTCACAATTGTGTAATAGTGACTTATCAAATGGAGTTTCAAATTGAGTGCCAAAAGCTCTGTGACAAATCGAATTTTTAGCTGCTGCTTTTCTAACTCACTTTTAAATTCAAGATTACATGCTGAACATCAATAGCGTCTATAGGTTCTGTAACAGCCACCATGGTGTAATCATACTTGAGTGAGAAAAGGAGAAGCCCTGACAGAATTCAGGATATGAAGTTCCGTCAGCGGTCAAGGTGGTAAATATTGTCGCTATCCTGGAAACTCTTTGGACTTATGGGAAGCAAGTTTGGAATGGTCTAGACCAGAGGTTCCCAAATTTTTCACTGATGACTCTTTTCAATAACTTATAAGTGCTCACGGCGCCCTAGTCTAACTAAAATTTGCCGGTATTTCAAAAGACCACGAAATTATATTATGTTTAACCTTCAAAAGGCCGCCTCGATTTTGTAACGTAAAAGGCCGCGTGGGGTCAAATTTGAGCCTACAATGTAATGTACGATAATCGGTTACGCTTTTGAGTTTTTTGCTCGAAACCAATTTGTAGCTTAGGATTAAATCAAAATACTCACCGCAACTACAAACACTGCCTGTTATGACGTCACAATTGTCACCGCTCTTAGTCAAGCTCTTCTCGACAGGGCCGGGGTGTTTGTGGCGCTGTGAGCAACGTGTTTCAGAGTGGTTAAACATAACGCAATTAAAATGTGGTATCTTCTGCTAGCCATACTTTTCTTATCCCGATCGATCTATGCGTCGCATCCGAGGAAAACTCACGTGTTTTTTATGTGTTACAACAATGATGTCGTTTTTATTATTGATTCAAAACTAACAAAATTCTAGCAAAATCAATAGTTTTGTGGCAATAAACTAGTAAAGAAATTGTCTGAAGAGTACAAAACATAATCCAAACGTGTAGTAAGTTATTCAGATTCTTTGCCTTCTGCATCTTGAACCTTGCAAACATTACATAGAATGATCATGCTCATATGGTCCTTGCAGGCATACAGTGCACACAATTTGCAGACAAACTGGGTCTTTACATCTTTTCCCCTGTCGCACAAATAACTGCGTCTTCTCTTTCCCACCATGGCTCTGCAGTCTTCATCTTCAGTATTCTGCACTGTGCTTTCATGAGAATCGGGTGCAAAGCCGCACAAAATTATAGCTTGTTTGATTTTTCTTGAGAGTCTAGGAAACTTGTATCTCTGTGCAGCAAACGGTGTCACCAGATGTCGTGCAATACTGAGTAGAAATTCTTTACGTTTTAGTTTCATGTGTCTTTGTTGTTTGTGCATGTTGTGCGCATACACAACAAACGCATTTACTAAAGAAACGTTTACTACTCCGTAGAACATCGTCATAATCCATTTTCGGGTGGCTCGCTTTACAGTGCATCGAGCGCACATTTGGTCCAAAGTGTCCACAGTGCCTTTGGTTTTATTGTAATATTCAATAATCTCAGGCTTCCCTGCGTCGTCGCATATAGATCGTCGTCATATAGATCGCATATCGTCATATATCGTCATAGATCGCATATCGTCGCACATCAGCATCATGATGAAGCGATGAAAGGAGGACAACTGACTTGTTCTTTTTAGAAACATTAGACACCAAGGTCAGTTCCTTAGTAAATCCAAAAAGAGAAGAATATTCTGGACGTTGCCTAGCAGCTTTGAATTCCGCAGGAATTTCCTTTTTGTTTTGCTTCATTGTTCCAACCAGTGTCAAACTTCTGTCTTTTAGACAATTGGATAAATCGACAGATGTGAAAAAATTATCTGTTGTCACATTTCGCCCACCTTGCTGAACAGAAATTGGTTGAACCAACGTGCAGACAACATCACTTGCTGATCCACGAGCTACTTCATTGTTTTTTTTCCTAAGCATACTTTTGCACTCATCATATATTTTGTTGCACAGTCGCACATCATCCAAATTTTTATTCCATACTTGCTTGGTTTTTTAGGCATGTACTGCTCAAAGGCACATCTTTCTCGGAAAGGTAGTAACTGTTCATCTATGCAAACCGCAGTATCTACCAAGTACATTGATTTACATATTTCAACAAACACATCCCATATTTTGCGAAATGCTGCCAATTTATTATTCAAACGCCGCACAGCTCTTGTTGCTTTATCGTCAAATCTCATCATGGACAATAGAAACCGAAGACGATTTTTTCCCATGACTGCAGGAAAAATTAACCTTCCTGTGCCAACCATTTTATACAAGGACTCTAAATTTTCATGTGAAGACTCGAATACTCCTTCATAAATCACTAAGCCTATGACAGCACGGATCTCATCCAAAGTTGCCTCATGCATCAAATTCAGTTGTTGACAACTGCCATCGAAGTTCATGAGGTATTCTTGTATTTTCTGGTTGGTGTGGTAAAGAATAAAATTTAACATATTCTCACAAATAAATAGAGAAACTGCATCATGTGGAGTATTTGCATTTCGCGCTTGGCCTTTGCAACCAAGAAGACGTAATATTATATTTTCTCTACCTGCTCAACCTACTCGAGGTGGTATTTTGCTCCATCTAAAGTTTTTCGCTTCATAACTATTTGCATCTTCATGCGTGCTTTCTTCTATTGTTGAATTGTCAGTATCACTCTGATCATCTAGTTCATTCATATCATCAACGTCGTAAATAGAATCAACATCATCTTCACAGTCTTCCTCTACTTTGTCTTCTTCATCTTCTAAACTTTTCTGATCTTTGTCATAAATCTTCATCGGAAGAGTTCAGCTTCCACAGATGTAAACCCATGAGGTACATTTGCATTGCCAACAAAAGGATTTCTTATCTCGCTGTGCTTCTCCATGTCTTCAGAAAAATATATCTCAAAATGTGAGATCAGAGAATCCAAAAGTAAATAGATCACACAGGTTTTATCACTCTTATCTGTATTCGTAACGTGAGATTACCAGATTGTGAGGTTAAATGTGACTTTAAAACTGGAAAATCATCACATTGTTCCCTTTTTTCCGATAGATTAGTCTTCCACAACCGTAGTTTTTGTTTTAGTGCTGTTTTTCATGGAGTTGTAGGATATGAGTATTCTTTCCCTGAAGCGAGATGTTTAACTAAATTAGTTTTGCAAAAATATTACAGAGATACGCCAACTTAGTCAGAATAACTTCATCTTCAAATAAGGAGCAAGTGCATGGTTTTTCTCATTCAAAACTATGATAATTTCGTTTCTCAATTCAAACACACGAAAAAAAATTTGCCTTTGCAAAGTTATTTTGAATTACAATAAATTATTGTGTTCCGCTCCCAATTCATCGCAAAAATTTTGGAAAAGCCAAGGCTTAAGAGGTCTTGTTTTAATGGCGTTTACAATTTTGACAACGATTTCATGCACTCTGTTCAGGCACCTTTGAGCTGTTGCAAAGCCAGCGCTTGCGGTTAATTAGGCAGTGGGTTCATTTGTCGTTGGGAGCAACGCCCTGCACTAACGCTCGTAGCCCACGGAAAAACCGGACTAGCACTATCTTTTTTCACTAAGGTAAAGCCAAAATCGAGATGGCTACTGCTGTATTTTCTGGTCTTCTTTCTTCCACTTTTCTCTTTATTCAAGTTAGATCAGTTTCAACTTGCCGTTTCTGAGGTAAAATACCGCTAACAAATTTCTCTATTACGAAACCTAAACTTTATCGCAAGCAATGTTTCACCGTATAATCGCGCAAACCTGACTGTTGAGAAATTACTTTTGTGAATAGATAAGGTGAGTGTCATTGTTACGAAATAAGCACTATAACATCCATTTGTTTTGATCTGCATCCGTTTTGTTACAAAACAGAGAACGTTTATTTGTGTATGGAGTGAAACAGTAAATGAAATAGCTTTCACAGGTTTATGCGGCGCCCATGACAAAGTCTTGCGGTGCGCCGCGGCGCCCAGTTCAAGCAACGCTGGTCAAGTCATTAGCCTATTCCTGGTTTGTTTTGTGGCGTCAATATGGAAAGATGTTGGCCTACTTTTGGCTTGTTTAGTTGGTTGCATATGGAAAGGATGTTCAATGGACTATAACTAGTTTTATAAATCCTAGTCCCAGTTTGCATCAGCTGTTAATTGAATGTTGATCGAGAACCGATATTTAACCCTCAATTATGGCATTAGTCTCAATGAAATCGCCCCATACTTCTCCACCATGAGGCAGCTTCTGTAAAATTTGACATCAGGTTACAATCAAAGTTACGATCCGCACTAGCTACCCACAGTGCAAACCCAGATTCTTTCTCATTTTTTCTCACCAACTTATTCTACTTCTACTTCTGACAGGCAGCAACGTTCATCCAAATCCTGGCTCTATTCTGTGGGCTGTTCTGTGTGCGCCGGTAATGAGAGATGGTGAGGCTGGTCAATGCAATGCTCTGATCGCTCTAAATGGATATATATATATATATATATATATATATATAAGGCGTCTTTTACTCTTTCTCGGAGTTTAACTCTCTTTTCAGTTCTGTCTCTCGCAGCTGCCATTGCTGTTGTATATCGGCTTCTCCTGGGGGTCCTTAGTTAATCAAAACTGTGTTATCTTTTCTGAGGCCCTCCAGCACATAAACCTCCCCTGCGCGCAACAACTCGCCCAACCAGCCCTCTTCAAATGAAGCACTTTTCCCTCATCCGCGCTTATATACCTCTTACCATTCTTCTGTCCCGTCACTAATCCACCTTCAGTCTCTCTCCAACCCTATTTTACTTCCCGCTCTTTTTCCACACTTCTTGTTTCTCCCTCCTCTTCTGACTCGCTTTGGATTCTCTATGGAAACGCAGGTCTTCGTGCCAGAAGGATTGCAATTATTCACTTTCTTTTGCTTTTTTCTGTCAATCTTTTCTGTATTCAAAAATCCAATCTCAACTCTTCTTCATCTTTTCTGATCTCTGGATACTATGCTTAGCAATCGGATTGCACTCACTCTCGGTGTGGATTTTTTTAACCTGATGACTCGTTCGGCAGCGGCGATGTGCAAGTATTTTTTTTCTCAAACAGGGCTTATCCTTTTCTGAACTCTTAACCTCGGCTCTCTCTTTGCTTGATCCTTACTTTCGCAAAGTGGAGATCAACATTCAGCTAAAAACTCCTTTCCTCTCTTTTTTTTAAGCATCCGTGTTACACCTTTTCCCTCTTTTTTGGCTGATAGTAGACTCGGTTCCTTTTCTCTTTCCGTACTCCTTTCCTTCAGAAATCTTTTTATTCTGGGGGACATCAGCTACCATCACCCTCTCTGGGACTCTAGAGATACTTCACACTCTCGAGGAAAAGCATTCAATTGGGTATCTCCCCCTTCATTGGCTGCCTCTTGTCTACCTCTCTATCCCACATCTCTTCTCAGACGGGTCCTTTCCTTCCACATGAGTCACCCTGATTTACTTCGCTCTGTCTTTTTATAAACGGTCACTTCGTTTCTCTACCCCTTTCCTATTTCAGGTTTGGTGTGAAACCAAGACCTTCCAAGTTCTCTTGGAGAGTTTTTTCATCTACTTTCGCGTTTTCGCTTTCTCTTTCCTCTCTTCAGGGAGGCTCTCTTTGCTTACCCTTCCACCCCTCCCTGAATCCAACCTTACTTCAGCGTGGAGTTCACTCTCTCCAATGCATGCCCTTGCCATGATTCTCTTCTATCTTGCCAAGGTGCGGTTCTTTCACGCCTTGACTCTCTTTCTCCTCACAATTATGTGATTAATATAGATAACTCTGTTTCTTTTTGGTAAAGGTGGCTCTGCCGTATTTGCCAACTGCTTTTTGTGGCACTGAGGCTACCCAATCCTACTCCACAAGCTCAGTTTGTTCTAGCTTTTCTACTAAAGCCAACGCTATTCTTTAAGCACTTCGCTGGTCTGTTGTTGTTATTGTTGCTACCCGACCTTTTCAGAGAGATGGGGGGATGGCGGGAAACCTTGGGGTTTAGAAGCCGGACAAATTTCCAGGGCCTAAATCAGAGTTCTTCCAGGGAGAAAGATTCACAAAAGAGCGAGCGGCGCAAAGAGTCTGTAGCTGGACAGTGCAGAATGAGACGAGAATTGTCCTGAGTCGGATGACCGCAGGCGCTGCATAAAGGATTCTCTAATTTGCCAACTCTAGATGAATAGACGTTTAACAATAGACTGGGTCCGTTGCAGCAAAGCCGAGAGAGAAGAAAGCGAGTGTGACAAAGAATTTAGATGATACAGTGCGCACCTCTGTTTCGAAAAAAGAGGGGATGCAAGATGTAAGAGGACTAAGACTACAAGAAACTGCAGAAGGCAGGGGTAACCAACACCACCTGGGCCTCTCATCAGTTGCAACGTAGCCCGGAAGAAATGATGTCGGGAGACCCATTGCCGATTTATAGTAAAGAAGAAGAGAAAAGACAGTTTTTCTAAAAATGTCTCAAACTATGAGGTAAAAGAAAAAGCAAAGTAGAACACAAAGTGACAAGGACAGAGCAAGAATCTGATAGAAGAAAAGTGGTGGCAGACTTGTTGGTGCTGCTGAGACCAGCGGAGAGCTTGCATAGTAGCGCAGGCTTCAGCGGAAAAACTTGAAACAGCTGGGCCTACCGAAAAAGAAAGGGTGGCCTCAGCGCCAAAAAGTGCGCAGTTGGCAAAGATGCCAGAACCGTCTTTGCC
Organism: Trididemnum clinides; assembly: GCA_963675345.1. NCBI lineage: Eukaryota > Metazoa > Chordata > Ascidiacea > Aplousobranchia > Didemnidae > Trididemnum > Trididemnum clinides. The sequence continues at coordinate 10,375,870 of OY776302.1, read as the reverse complement.
AAAAAAACAAAAACAAACAGAGCCATCAATCCAGATCGTCAAATAGCGAGATGGGAGAGAGTCAAGGTGAGAGCGAGAGCCGCACCTTGGCAAGAAAGAGGGGTTTAGAGCGAGAGCATGGCGAGCAAATAGTCAAATCGACCCTAAAGGCGGTTTCCAAGGAGGAAAAGAAGAGCAAGCATAGAGAACATTCCTAGAAGAAGTGGAAGAAAAGATGAGTGGACGCAAAAACTTTCCAGGAGGACCTCGAAAGTCTTGGTTTCACTCCAAGTCTGGCCAAACCCGAAATGGAAAATGAGGTGGAGGGACAAAGTCCCAGCTGTTAAGAAGACTGGGCGAAATGTGTCGGGGTGACTCGTAGGGAAGGAAGGAACCCATCTAACAGAAGAAGTGTGATACAGTTTAAGACGAGACCCAGTCGGTGATAGCGCGACAAGCGGCTCGGTAAAGCTAAAGAAAGAAAACCAACTAGGTGAAGCATAAGTGAGAAGGGGCCAAAGAAAAGTTTTGTACAAAATAGTGAAGGACTCCTCAGAGGGACCCCAAGAAGAATCAGAGATAGAGCGCAATCCCTTGAGGCGAGAGAAGAACTTGACCTTGGGCAACGATAGGTGTTTAAAAAGGAAAGAGTGCGGTCGAATGTAGCCTCAAAAAATGTTATACTGGGATTGAAGCGAAGGGGGGGAGTTGAATAGGAGTTGGGGCTGGAAGTTAGCTTCATGGGTATTCACCGAAAAGAAGGCCTCACATTTGCTCGGATTTAGAGGAAGACGCCAGTGCACAAACCAGCGCTCCAATTGAATCAGACTCTTTGTGTAGCTTCCACAGCAGCAAGGACCGAAAGAAAGGAGGAACAAATGGCCAAGTCGTCAGAATAAAGAGGGCAGCTGACGGAGAAAGACAGAAAAGAGGGAAGATCACTGATGAAACCATAGAAAAGTACAGGGCCAAAAATGAATCTTTTCGAAACACTTGGACAGATTCAAAAAGAGCTACTTTCTTGATTTTGATAAACCACGCAAGTGCGCCTGTCAAACAGAAAAGATTGAGTCCATCAAACAAACCATGGAGGAAGCCCAGCCGAAATGAGTTTGTGGAGCAGTGCGGAATGCCTGACAGAGCAAAGATTTAGAGAGGTCAACAGCAACAAGAAATTTCCTAGAACCGGCCTTGGGTTTGTTAAACCCGTCCAAAATGGAGGGAAAAATAAACAGAATTTGATCCAGGGTAGACCGTGGGCTGAAATCGGCCTGGCGTGAAGAGGAAATGGTGTAAGACTCCAGAAAGAAGAGTAAACGAGATAAAATGATGCGTTCAAAAGACTTTGAGAGGCAGGAGGTGAGAGAGAAAGGCCGGAATGAATTAGGAGACTCGAGAGGATTTTCCATCTTGTCGATGGAAATGATAAAAGATGTCTTCCTGATAGAAGAAAAAGAATGTACTATGAAAAATAGGAAAGATTGAAAATATTAAAATCTATGCCACAGCAATAAAAGTGAATTTGCATGAGATAAGCAACCTTGTCTGGACCAGTGGCAGTGAACGAGGAAAGGTTTCTGGCAGCAGTGAGAAATTCAGGGGAGATGAAACGAATGTAGAAAGAGGAATGAGGCTCCTCGGGACACGTTGCCTGTAAGAGATAAGTTGCCTCTGGCTCGGCTTCGCAAAGCTTTTAGCGAGTAGACAGAATTGTAAGATCTCAGGAAGTCGGCTTTGCCGTTGCCGTCTACCTGGGAGAAGAGCAGTTGACTATGTTTGAAGAGGAGGAAGATAAAAAAGATCTATCGACTGAACGCAGGTGAGAATATGCTGATTTAGGATAAGATTTAGAAGAAAGGGACGAGCATGTTGCCTGCCATGTCTTAGCCTTAGCTTTTGCGATGACAGACAATGCAAGTAGAAAAGCAAATATTTAAGCCTGGCAACCTTTATCACTTCTATGAGCGGCAGAAAATGTCTTAAGACTTTCGCTTACTGCTTCTTCCACTTCAGGAGACCACCAGATTTGGGCTTAGCGTTTGACGCGGCCAAAAAGAATGCAAGATTTCACCGCATTTTGTGCCACAAAGGTAAAGAGAGGAGTATTTTTTTGCGGAGGGACAGTGAGAGTTGAAGTAAAAGACAAAGTCATTTCAACGAGCTTCCTGAAAAATAAAAGAAAGGAGCCGGCCAGTTCGTTGGAGTGGGTAAGCGGAAAAAGAAAGTCAGTTAGTAGAATTGGTAGGCGATCAGAATCCAAGATCTGAAGCACCTCCCAGGAGCAAGAAAGGGCAAAAGAGGAAGAAGCAAAGGAGATGGGAGGAGAGGAGCGACTGTCAGAGGAGATATCGAGAAAAGTATGAGTGTTGGGGTTACTTAGGGAAGAAGGTCAGAAGAGATGACTCAATCGAATGCTTCTATTCCACCGAAGTCAGAAATATCTTTTGAGTTCTAGGAGGGATGATGAAAATTAAAGTTTCTCAGAATAAAGAGATTTCTGGAGGAGAGAAAAGCGAAAACGGAGAAGGAGTCAGTGCGCAATTTGTCGAAAAAAAGCAAATAGGGGGAGCATAAACCTTAAGGAAAGAAAGCGAGGAAGAGTTATTTAGTGAGATGTTGACCATTAAATTGCCAGAGTAGGGGTCAAGCGAGAAGAAAGTGGAGGTAGAAAGTTTAGAAAAGGATAAGCCCTGGTTGATGAAAATGATAACACCATCGCTGGCGTGCTAGTCATCAGAAGAATGAATGCCAGACTTGGAGTGAGTGCAATTAGATCGCTGAGCAGAGTATCCAGGGATCCACGAAAAGGCAGATAAGTTGAGGCTGGATTTCTGGATACAGATAAGGTCCGCAGAATGAAGCGAGATAAAGTGGAAAAGCTTACCGTTTCTGGCTCAAACACCTCCGACATTCCATTAAAGACCCCTATGGCAGTCAGGGGAGGAAAAGGAAGCATAAGATGTAGAACAGCCGGAAGCATAGAAGGGTGGAGAAAGTGAAGAGAGAGGAATGACAAAGTGGATGGGAAGAGGATAGGATGTTTGTAGGAAAATGTAAAGTGAAAAGGTTGCAATAGCAAAGAGACACCCGATAGGCCATATTGAACAGCAAAGGTATACGTGCTGAGGGACCCCAAACAAGAAGTCACGGTGTACAGTGGAAGAGTTGAAAATCTTTAAGAAAAACAAAGACGCAGCAAGGAGGATGGATACAGGAGTGGGAGCTGTGTAGAGCATTAAACTTAGAGAATAAGAATAGTGAGCATCTTAACCCTTTAAGGATCATAAGATTCTAATTCATAAAATTTGAGACAATTCCTTAATTATAATAAAAAGTTCACACCATTATTAATCATAAAATTTTGCAAAACAATTGCAAAAGTTGCAAATACAATCCCAAAACCCAAATTTAAAATTTGACGAGACCATCCATGCACGCGTTTTGTCCTTTTGGACTCTTCAGACTGCAGACTGCAGACAGGCCCTGCTGAAGAGTCCAAAAGGACAAAACGCGTCCTGAGATGGTCTTGTCAAACTTTAAATTTGGGTTTTGGGATTGTATTTGCAATTTTTGCGTTCGTTTTGTAAAGATTTATGATTAATAATGGTGTGAACTTTTTATTGTAATTACTCCTCACATGTAAACCCTTATTAATTCCTTAATTGTTTGGTAACAACAAAATTACAATGGATTTCAGAAAAAGGGTTATTACGTCGCAATGACATAACAATTAACCGTCATATAATATATGTGTTACATTATCCCTCAAAGGGTTAAATGGACCCATTTGGAGCAGGTACAGCATTGTACCGACCTATGCCTTCTGGTCACCTTTCCAGCACACAGTAAACAGGAAAGGCGGGACAAAATTGGGATGAATATTGCCTCTCATCAGGTAAAGAAGCAAAATAAGAATCAAGGGACAGGAGAAGAGAAGAGACTGGCGACCGACTTTGAAGATACTGAGTGTTGCCCTACTGCAGTCGTTCAGAGGGCAGCACAATGAAAAAATGATTAGACGAGAACAGTATCAGGGGTATCTGGGAGCCTCGAAATGGTAAATAGCAATTTTGATCCAACCCAAACGGGTCGGGGACCGCACCACCACGTTGAGGTGACTGTTGATTGGTGCACCCTAGCTGGCCTCGGAAGCAGCAACAACATTTCTTTTTCCTTCTCCTCCACCCAGAGTTTTGCTCTGTCCTTTCCTCCATCTCTCCTTTTAGCCGGAAAATCTGGCAAAAGTCTTTTCTTTTCTTCTATTCTCATCTTACAATGGGTCTCCTTATTGACTTCTCTCTGGAAATGATACTGCTTGTAAGTGGGCCAGGCGGGGTACGCTGCTCCAGTCATCCACTGACCCATGTAGTCTCTCTTCTCTTACCTCTCGGGTCCACTTTTCTCTTTTCTCGCACTGGAGGCATACTGCATCATCTAAATTCTTCAACACACAGGTTTCCTCAATATCCACTGAGGAATAGGTGTTTCTTTGTCACGCCCGCTGTGATCTCTCTCGTCTTCGATGCAACGGACACAGCCAATGGTTAAATTCCTATCTCTCTAAATTTAGCAGAATCGAGAGTCCTTCATGCAGTGCCTGCGCTCATCCGATCCAGCACACCTCTCGTCTTATTCTGCACTATCTAGCTACAGACTCTTTGCGCAGTTCGGTGTGGGCGACTCCTTTTTCTCTAACGTCTCTAGTCAAGGCCCTGGAGAGTTGTCCGGCTTCTGGGACTCCATGGTTTCCCGCCATCCCCCATTCCTCAGAAAAAGTCTGGTAACAACAAAAACGTCTTCGGTAGATGAACAATGAGACCTTGTGATAAACTGTTTTAAGAGTTGGCTAGGTGATCTCACGATGTCTGGCTAATCTGATCTGGCAATTTATTTTTTATATCAAGCATCTGGTATTTGGTGTTAAATCCTTGGGTAAAGCTGACTAAACAAAGCCTAAGAAACAAACATTCGACAAAGAGGTGCATTGCTTCAGTAAAAATATGACAAAAAATTGAGCAAATAGGTGATAGAAACACCCACTAAACCAGCACACATAAGACCAGCAAAGTTGGTGGAAACGGATGAAAATTCTTGCGTCATTTTGCGCAAGCCTCTAAAACTAAAACTGGAATCTAAATTTAATTGACTTTCAGGTAAGTCATTTTAACAATTTAATGCCAAACAATTTTTACGTAAATGCGATATTTGAAAATACACTTCGCGGCAACCTTTCTTGCATGGTTGCAGTATTTACATGCATGGCAGAAATGTAGTAAGCCAGCAGTCGTGACAACGCCAAAGCGGGCACGAACAAAAACTGTTCCATAAATATAATGGAGAATAAGCTAGCATTTTACCAGGTACTACTATTAAACAGTTTGCAGAAGCAACTAAGGCTTCAGATATTTGCGGCTTCTACATTGTGTCCCCATCAAGATACCGGTGTCATTTAACTGCTTAGACTAAAGTATAACTATTAAGAGTTTTTTAGGATCGAAAAACAGACAATTGCACTCACTCGAATGCTCCATCTTCCCACACTCCCATAGTCAAGTTGTATTCCTTTTTGCAAATCTCTGATACTCTTTGAATAAAGTATTCTCGCAATTGTTTGAGGCTGAAATGAATACAAAGTACCACAGAAAGCTCGAAAATTCTATTCCTGCTTACAGTTTACGACTACTTTACTTGGTGCTAGTTGATTTGAAACAAAATCTCCCAATTAGAGCCAGATTGAAATCATCCTTTGATTGCCAGAATGTCAACTTGTGCAATCCAATTGACTAGGAAGAATGCTCTAGTTCCAAAAGCTTTTAAGTTGCAGCCAAGAATCCGGAGTTAAACTTAAATTTCAAAAGCTTTAGCCAACGTATCTGTACTATAAAGTGCAATTCTGTGTGTGTGTGTGTTAATTCCCAAGAAACTAATAAACGTACAAGCATCGAAATGCACGATTTATCGCCATCCCGAAATGAGTGTCGTCATAAGGGGTTTGTGACGTCATGATGACGTAATAATCAAACACAAATCAAGCTTTTTTTAGTCGATTGCGTTTTAAAAATCCATAGCTTTGCATTGGAACAAGATTGGACTGATCAAAAAAACATAAACTTTTTGTTACTGATTTTATAAGAAACTATTGGGTAAAGCCGGCTAGGCAGGCTGAAGTGATATTGTTAACCTTAAAATGAGTGATGAGAGCCTTGCGGGCCACGCCGTCAGAGCCGGTTGGTGCCTTATGTATTAAAGCTCTGATTGTTAAACTTTTGCTGAAATGTTATTATTGATTCTATTTAGTTTTTTTTTTATATTTTAATGGTAAGACTTTACAAAATGGAAATCTTTCTGGTCCTACCCTCTATGTTTGTTTTAGGCTTGTAGAAAAACTTTACGTTGTGCAAGCATTGCTAAAACTGAATGCGGTAACAAAGCCACAGCTGAAGCAGTTGGAATTTGTAAATATGTCTCGCTAAAATAAAAGTCTCAAAGCCTGACTTGAGTCAGCCCCAAATTCTACCGTACTTCATAATTCTCTTTTTACAATATTTGCATTAAGTAATTTGCAACAAAACGAACTTCTTCGGAAAGCCATCGGTTTCTTCAATGAATTCTTGGCAAACAGGAGAGGCACTCCACGAACCACCTGCCGCCTCATCGCTGCCGACGTGGATCATTTTCAACGGTTGTATTGGCTCATGGAGCCTCTTAATAGCTCCAATTACATGGCTGACAAATCTAAATTAAATTGTAAGTTATGCAACGCAAAAATGAAATCTTGCTTTAAACAATCAGTACCGGTACTGGTAACCAAGAAGCTGCCTCCTACAGAAATTGTTTCGACGTAGGTTTGCGACCTCGAGAAAGACTCTTTAGTTTGTAATTCCGGTAGTTGGTAATAGTCAGTGGTGCAGTGCTGCAGGAGCTGCGCTTCACCTCCTCTACAAGTTAATGATGGGTCGGATAAACAGGAAATTGTTAATCGTCCGACATACGTAAATACAAGACAGGAAAGGAACTTTTGATGCCAAGCGTAGCTGCGGCACCAATAAAATTGCCACCAACTCTGGCGGTAGTGTTGGTGGCAGAATTGTAAATGGTACTGAGTTTCAAGACGGGTTCAACAATAAGTTATTTCATGTAATTGTAATGATTTTCCTGCAACCTTACAATAAATAAGTACAACAACCGGTGCAATGGCCTAATGGTTTGAGCGTTCGCATTGCAGTCGGTAGACCTGGACTGCATTTCCCAAGTCGGATCATATCAAAATACTTTAAAAAACGATATTCACACCTACCTCTCCTGCTTAGCGCCCAGCAAAAAAGGAATAGTGGAGAGCACGCCGACAATCTTGCTTGTTGTGTCCTTGGGCAAAACCCTCAACGGGATGCCTTTATCTTTATGTAGCAGGCAGTTGGTGGGGCCAAGCAGACCACCCGTGATGGCGGCCTAGTCTAACTGAAGACTGGCAACTCGGGCTAACGAAAAGTTTTAATCTGAAAATTTTCGGAAAAAAAGAAAAATCTTGCTAACCTGAAGAAATATAACAAAAAAATCACCTGTACGTTGATTCCATGCATGGGTTTATTGCGTTTCTAATAAAATACTGCACGGACATTACCCATGACTCGTCTTCCAAATCATTTAGCAAGTATTCTTTTGCCTTATTTTCTTTTCCTTGGTTCATAAAGCGATGATACCTGTGATTGATTTAAACAATCGAATAGCTACAAGCATAATGCTATCTACAAGTACATACCAGAAATACCGTAAAACTGGGCCAACACAGGCAGGTAGTGGTTAAGGTTGCTTATTGGGTAAAGTGCAGTTTCGTGAAGCGAAGGCAATTAAAATGGGTTTGGGAAAAGCATTCTTCACAATTCAACAATTACATTATGCTGTAATGTAAAAACTTGTCGCGGTGTGATGCAAAGTTTGTGATGCGTTTATCCAAATTAGTTCAAATTTCATGAGTTTCAGCATACCTTGAATGCACACAGTATTATGTATTTGTGAGAGGTAGTTATTGTAGGTAAATATGTGATATGTGGGATATTGTATGTTGAAGTAAAATTGCCAACCCCCGTCAAAGCATAGCGCCAGCTCTGATCAGAAGCAGAGATGCCAGACTTGGCTAATTTTAGCCATTTTGGCTAATTTTACAGTTCTGTTAGCGTTGCTGGCTAAAAAGCAAATATTCTTTTTAGCCATTGCATTTTTGGCTAATTATGGCTAATTGTGACTGTAGGGTCACTGGCATGTTTAGCCGGTCCACCAAGACCGTTGCCTACTCTGCACCACTTGGAGGTACATACCAGCACTTAGTGAAGACAATGAAGCCTCTGTACCCAAACTCCAAATTATATTTAATTTAGCTGGTGGTCGAATACAGAATTTCTATACTTCAACTGTCTCGCACCTTACAGTGCTAATAGAGTCATGTTGAAACAGCTAAATTTTTAAAATGTACTTTTTAATTTTTAAGGTTTTGCAGTCTATATCAATCGTTTTTGTTAGAAAGGTGCTTGAAAGCTACTTGCAGTTAAATTTATAGAAGACATGATTTTCAATAATTTTAATTGTGGTAAGTCACTTTTAACAAAGAAGTCGCTGATGAATTTGAAGAGGTTATGAAACAAGCGTTTTGATTAAAAACAAGAAGATAGGTTTTTAATCAAAAAATACTTTTATTATATAACAATGCCTTTCTTTAATCATTTAAATAAAACATTCAATTTTAACAAATATGTTTTGACATGGTTTTACACAAAATCATTAGGCTATGGCTAATTTTGGCTAAATTTTTACTTAGGCATGGCTAAAAGGGCTTTAGACTATCTGGCAAGCCTGATCAGAAGTAATAATTTGAGCTCCAGTTCGACCTGAGCTCTTTCAAATAAATGTCGGGTAACTTTAAATTACCAAAATATTGTTGGGCATTTATGCTAAAAGTCTATTGCCCAATTTTACTGTCCGATAACTTGCCAAATATTTTGAACTTTTGAAACGCTAATTGTACTATCTGAAGTTTTATCACCACGTAATATAATTTAAATTCGATTTTTTGTGAACCCAGGCCAAAATTCCTGGCCCGGTTGTTCCCTAATCGTAGATTCGGTTAAGAATTCAAACGAGAATACGGTGCAGACTGCAATAGTTCTTACGTAAATGTTGTGTAAAGAAATATTTGAAAATGTAAAAAATCAGCAGCTCAGTTGTTAAGACAATAAAATCACAATCAAAATGATTTCCATACGACAAAATATTGAAACGAAAAATATTTTCTATGAACTACACAACTAATTCTATGCGGCAGGTAGCCTACTTCTTGTTGGAGTAGAACTTTTAAAACAGCTTGGAAAATTCGTTTCACTTATGTTTTCAGTGAAGCATGCATCAGTGGCGAGATCACGTTAATCAAAGAAATACTAACGACATGCACGATCTTATGATTCATGAACTCAGGCGAAAACGAAATAACGCATTACGGTTCGAGTACGACTTAGAAACAAATGATTGTGTTGAAGTAACATCAAACACTTCACCTCGTTTCCATTGCTCGTATGGCAGCGTGGGAATGCCCTGGAATGTCTATTTCTGGGATTACTTCTATGTGATTGGCTGATGCTACTTTTAAAATTGTCTGGTAATCGGACGCAGAGTAATAACCAGTTCCTGCAAAAATAAAAATAATCACTGTACCGGTCATTGATTGAATCATGATGAGCTTACGTTAAATCAATTTTTTCAACAAAATATTATTGCTCGTGCACAATATTAGCTTAATCCAATAAACAGCACGTAAGGCAGAAACGGTGTGGCTTGTAAAGTATAATGAAAATAAAATGTAGAACGTCGGACAATGACTCGCTTTATACTTCATGCGCATGTGCTCATGCTAAGTGCGTTAGTCCTGGATCAGACTTAACCCGCGCAACGGGTAGACTGCCAGGCCCTACCATCTTGCTGGAACATAAAAGTGAAGGAATCCGGATAAGTGGCCAGTCAAAAACACAGCAATTACGACTTTGCCACCTTTTCTCTTTACTATTCTTTTCGTGCTGAGTGCCAAGATGAAAAACTGTGAAAACCAATTTTAAGAAGTCTGTAATATTATCTGCTTAAGGTATTCACCAGCAACTTACATCTGGTCGAGGCCGACAATCTGCATAATGTATTTCGAAATTTTGTTGAGGATTAGAATCCACATATAAAACCTTCTAAATTCGTCTGAAAATTTTCATGTTTGCTCTAGTTAAAATGTCAATGTTAGGGTAAGACATTGGGTAGGTTGCTGCTAAATCACAAAACAATTTTTCTTACCGGAAGTGTCGTCATATGGTCCTGATCCAAGAGCAGGGGATATACAATTATCTTCTTTGCCACAATGACGCCTAAACAAACGAAAACAGTAAGCAATTTACCACAATTCTCTAATCTCGAAAACTGCAGTAGCGGTGCTAAAGATAGCTGGTGTCTGAGAAGTATTTTTAAAGCTTGGGCATTAATAAAAGTCGCAATGTGTTTAAGTTTAGATATAATGTTTATTTGGTTCAGTTTAAAATTAGGCTATTACTTTTGTTTTCTGTTTTGCAATTTTTTTCATTATTTAGTTTGTCACTGTCACGATGAAGCTAATGCAGCCATTCACAATTCAACTACAAATTTTTGTTTTCCTTACGATTTTACGATCACAACGCTTCGGCATGTCCCTTTTTATTTCCGTTTACTTATCACATTACGTGCAATGTATTTTATCTTGACGGCAAGAAACATAAAAACTTATTATCTTACATTTACAGAAAAACTTTCACGATTACACTCATTCAAAACCGATTGCGTTAACACCCGTTTCGGAGCATCCAGTATTGTTAGCACGATGCGCTTTTATCAATAGCAGTGCAGCCATGCTTTTTGTAACATGCAAGTGCACGACTGCAGTAAATGAATAAATATCATGTTGTGGCAGCTCTCTGTGACGTCATAGTGATTGATTGTATTGTGTAGAGTTGCTGTGTTTTCGTTTGTGATTAGTTAGTAAAAGAGATAACTAGCAAACAGTTGTACGTGATAACAGTAGAGCCAGATTGGTGACCACGACGTTCCTTATAGTGATTTGGAAAGTTTACCATGGCAAGCGAGCAAGAGACGCAGCAACACGCAGTCAGCTTAAAGTTGCCAGAGTTTTGGACTAGTCATCCCAGGGTCTGGTTCCAACAGACAGAAGCTCAGTTTGCGCTCAGGCAGGTCACTGCTGACAACACGAAGTACTTCTACGTAGTAGCAGCTTTAGACCAAGATTCCGCGCAAAGAGTAATCGACTTACTCGAAGATCCCCCACGAGATCACAAATATCTAGCGCTTAAGAAACGCCTCTTGGACACTTTTGACTTGTCCGACAATGAACGTGCCGCGCGATTGCTAAACATGCCGCAACTAGGTGATAACAAACCTTCAGTCTTAATGGATGAAATGTTGGCACTAATAGCAGATCATCGTCCGTGTTTTCTGTTCAACTACTTGTTCCTGCAACTGTTGCCAGAGGACATTCGTATGGTCCTGTCAGGCCAGCAGTGGAATGATCCGCGCCAGCTAGCGGCGAGAGCAGATGAATTGTGGCTGGCTAGAGCTACAGCTCCACCGGTTTCACGTATCTCGAGACCACGCAAAGGGGCTCATTATGGTCAAGATCAGCAACGCAGTAGCCGGAACGAAGAAAAACTGTGCTTTTATCATAAGCGTTTCGGCGATAAAGCTTATAAATGTTGTCCCCCATGCAGCTATCAGGGAAACGAGACAGCCGGTCGTCGTTAACGGCAGCGATGACCGGCACAAACAAGGCCCTTTTTTATGTGTGGGATTGCCAAAGCAAACGTAAATTTTTAATCGACACTGGCGCCGAAGTAAGCGTATTGCCGGCAACACGATTTGACCGACAAAAAAGACAGTCCGCACAAGTGCTACTGGCGGCTAACGGCAGCAAAATTACCACTTTTGGCTCGAGAGCGGAGACGGTGGCCCTGCCCCAGGGTGACTTCAGGTGGACTTTTGTTGTGGCAAATGTCGCTCAACCCCTTCTGGGGGCTGACTTCTTAAGGGTGCATTCCCTTTTAGTAGACATGAAGCACCAACAGCTGGTAAATGCACAGCTTTTTACTAGCATTCCCATGAAGAAGGCCCCAGGCTTACCACCCCAACTTAATGCTTTGGGCCTCGAACAAAATGCGTTCGCTCAACTGCTGGCACAGTTTCCGCAAATCACAACACCGCAATTTTGTGAGAAAGTTGCCAAACACGAAACGGTGCATCATATTGTCACCAAGGGACCACCCATTCATGCTCGCCCTAGAAGACTTTCTCCAAGCAAACTAACAATTGCCCGCGATGAATTCAATAAGATGCTGAACATGGGAATCATTCGACGATCTGCCAGTCCTTGGGCATCACCGCTTCACATGGTGCAGAAACCTGCAGGCGGATGGAGACCCTGTGGCGACTACCGCCGTCTTAACTCGATCACCGAAGCTGATCGTTATGCTATTCCGCATATACAGGATTTTTCGGCTCGCCTCTCCGGAGCTACCGTGTTTTCTAAAGTGGATCTGGTGCGGGGATACCATCAGGTACCGGTGGCAGAAGAAGATATCCCTAAAACCGCCGTGATCACTCCTTTTGGCTTGTTTGAATTTTTACGCATGCCATTTGGCCTGAAAAATGCCGCTCAGACTTTTCAACGGCTAATGGATAGCATTTGCCAACCGTTCGATTTCGTCTTTGTGTATTTAGACGACATCCTGGTTGCCAGTTCCACGCAGGCGGAACACAAAAACCACCTGCAGTTGCTTTTCCAACGACTTGCAGACTTTGGTTTGGTGGTAAATGTGGACAAATGCCAGTTTGGTCGTCGTCGAATTGAGTTTCTTGGGCATTTGATTGATCAATACGGTGCACGACCACTTCCAAGCAAAGTCGAGGCAGTACAAGTTTTTCCTTACCCAACCACGCTTCAGGACCTTCAAAGATTTGCAGATCATAAGCCACTCACGTTTGCTTTTTCAAAAGCCTCCGATGCGTGGTCTGCCCGACAGCAACGCCAACTCTCAGCGATTTCCGAATTTACTACAGATGTTCGACACATTGCCGGAAAAGCAAATTTAGTTGCGGATACATTATCCCGCGCACCCTTATCCATGGTTGTGTCCTCACCACCGGATTTAGATTTTGTAGCTATGGCTCAAGCCCAACAGATACCTGAAATCCAGGCATACAGAACAGCAATAACAGGCTTACAGCTTGAAGACGTACCGGTCGGACCAGACAAAGTTTGTTTACTCTGTGATGTGTCGTTAGGACTGCCGCGGCCAGTCGTTCCTCCATCCTGGCGTCGGAAAGTTTTTGACATCATTCATGGTCTTTCCCACCCTTCCATCCGGACAACCCGACAGCTAATGCGTCAGAAGTATGTTTGGCATGGGTTACACAAGGATGTTGGCTTATGGTCCAAGCAATGCGTCAAGTGCCAAACTGCCAAAGTGCAAACCCACACCAAAGCGCCTTTAGCGACATACCCACTCGCTCACCAACGTTTCGCCCATGTCAACATTGATATTGTTGGCCCCCTTCCCCAATCGCAAGGTCATCGCTATCTCTTGACCATGGTTGACAGGTTTACTCGCTGGCCAGAAGCAATACCCATGCCGGATGCTACTGTCAAAACATGTGCAAGAGCTTTCTTGTTCAACTGGGTTGCTAGATTTGGTGTCCCCGCAGACATCTCAACAGACCGTGGCCCCCAGTTTACCGCACATTTGTGGGACACGCTGGTTCATCTTCTCGGGGTTCGCCTTCACCGCACATGCGCCTATCACCCTCAAGCAAACGGCTTAGTTGAACGTTTCCACAGACATTTAAAGAGCGCGTTGATGGCGCGACTGAAGGATTCCAATTGGGTTGATGCACTGCCATGCGTGCTCTTAGGAATACGCTCAACACCCAAAGAGGATTTAAAGTGCTCCTCAGCCGAACTAGTTTATGGAACACCTTTGAAAGTGCCAGGGGATGCCTCCTTTCCGTCCACATCTACTTCATCTACCGATAACTTGTTTCTACCGTGGCTCAAAGAAAAGATAGCAGATTATCGACCCCAACAAATGTCTCGCCATTCAAAGAACGTTGTTTCAGTCCCAAAATTCCTCTTGACAAGTAATTTCGTCTTCGTCCGTCGCGATACACATCGACCGCCTTTAGCCCCACCGTATGATGGTCCGTTTCGTGTACTGGAACGCGGAGAAAAATTCTTCATACTAGACATTGGCGGAAGAAGAGACTCAGTCTCAGTGGATCGACTGAAGCCAGCCTACATTGACTCAAACGAACAACTGCCTGTGACAATGCCTCGAAAACGGGGCAGACCTAAGAAGGTCTAAACGAACCGCTTTGTTTATGCGTTTCTGGGGAGGAGCTCTGTGGCAGCTCTCTGTGACGTCATAGTGATTGATTGTATTGTGTAGAGTTGCTGTGTTTTCGTTTGTGATTAGTTAGTAAAAGAGATAACTAGCAAACAGTTGTACGTGATAACAGTAGAGCCAGAATGTTGTGTTTTTGGCTACACTCGAATTAAGTTATTTTTCCAATTGCAATGTAATCTATAATTTATTACTGAATTCACAAACAATTTTAGTATTCGTGGATGTGTTGTCGAATGAGCTTTGCTGACTACTATGGACTGCGGCGTTGATAGCGCCAGCATCAATTCGGTTGCTTTGCTACCAGTTCCAGAGATGTTTTCTTGATGTTGGTTACAAACGTGCTAGTGACTATTATATCAAGTATACCAAAATTTTGGCAATGACTTTTCTGCCATATATATTATTTCCTCTAATTTAACGCGATTATTATGCTCCCACAAGTTTGGAAACAATTGACTTAACGTAAACAAAAGTTTAAAGGATAACAAAACGCAAAAAGTGGAGTATCAAATACATGCATGGTAGGCTACTGCTAATGCTGCTAATTAAGTCTCGCTTTTTTAAATGCTTTACCACAATCAAATATGAGTTAATTGTATCACACTGCACACGCCGTTTGGCGCCCAGTATTTGCCTTGATTACTCATGTAACAGCATCTATCGCTTAAGCGTGGCTCGTAACGAGCATTTCTCCACAATGTTCCTCGTTATTAACTGCTGGTGAGATTCACGTAAATATATAATCAAAACATTTTCTTTTTTTAAAGTAGATATTGAGGAAGTTTCGCGAAACGCTGCCAACTTTTCGGTGATATTTTTTAACTTTTTGTTCACCAAATTTTGGCATAACAAAATTGCTTATTGATAAAGACCACAATTAACCCAGCCTCTAAGGTTGTTCAAATCAGAGCAGCCTTGGTGCCGGTCCCAAGCCCGGATAAATGGGGAGGGTTGCGACAGGAAGGGCATCCGGCATAAAACCTAGCCAAATGTTTTCAATGCGCGTCGTATCTGACTTCATACCAGATCGGTCGAGGCCCGGGATAACAACGACCGTTACCAGTGACTGGGCACCAAGGGCCACTGGCGGACAGGCTACTTGGATGCAAAGAAGAGGTGGAAAGCAATGGAGAAGAAAGAAGGAGAGAAATGAAGAGAGGAAGAAAGCTAAGAAGATCAAGCTGAAGGTTGCAACATTAAACGTTGGAACCATGACCGGTAAAGGAAGAGAAGTGGCGGACCTTATGGAGCGAAGAGGGGTGGACATACTGTGTGTGCAGGAAACTCGCTGGAAGGGGAAGAAAGCAAAATGCATAGGTGGAGGATATAAAATGTGGTACTGTGGAAGTGAAAATAAAAAGAATGGCGTGGGAATCATATTGAAAAAGGAGCATCTGGACAGGGTAGTGGAGTTGTGGAGAGTAACAGACAGGATAATATGCTTGAAGATGGAAGTTGATGGTGTTATGTTGAATGTTATCAGTGCGTATGCGCCACAGGTGGGGTGCATACGTGAAGAAAAGGAAGCATTTTGGCTGGATCTAGATGAGACAGTGGAAAAGATACCAAAGAATGAAAGAATTGTGGTGGGAGCAGACTTGAATGGGCACGTAGGAGAAGGGAATAACGGTGATGAAGAATGCATGGGCAGACATGGATTGGGGAAGAGAAATAACGAAGGACAAGCAGTGGTGGATTTTGCTAAGAGAATGGAACTAGCGATCACTAACACCTACTTTGTAAAGAAACCAGCACACAGAGTCACCTACAACAGTGGCGGACGCAGTTCGCAGGTGGATTACATTATGGTAAGAAGAAGAAGAATCAAGGAGGTGGTGGATACAAAGGTTATTGTCAATGAAAGTGTAGCAAAACAGCACAGATTAGTAGTAAGTGCAATAATCATCTGGACGAAGTGGAGGAAAGCACCAAAACCAGTGAAGAGAATAAAATGGTGGAAGCTGAAAGACTTCAAAGTGAAGAATAAATTTAAAATGGAAGTGATTAAAAGCGGAATACTTGGTGGAAAGGAAGACTGGCAAAGAGTAGCTGAGGTGATACGGAGCGTTGCCAGAATGGAATTGGGTGAAACATCAGGAAAAATTAGCACGGCAGGTAGACGGGAGACGTGGTGGTGGAACCAGGAAGTCCAGGAGAAACTGAAGGATAAGAGAAATGCTAAAAAGGTATGGGATACCATCAGAGATGATGCAAGCAAGTTGGCCTATAAAACTGCAAGAAAACAAGCTAAGAGAGAAGTGGCAAAGGCAAGAAACAAGGCATACGAAGAACTGTACGAAAAACTGGAAACAAAGGAGGGGGAAAATGAGTTGTTTAAGATAGCAAAGCAGAGAAACAGACAAAGCAAGGATGTACAACAAGTAAGAGTAATCAAGAGTAACACTGGAGAGATACTGATGGAAGAAGAGAAAGTGAAACAGAGATGGAAGGAATATTTTGACGACCTACTCAACCAGGAAAACCCTAGAGAGAGAAGAGAAATGAAAACAGAAGAGACAAAAAGGGACGTGGAAGATATATCTGTAGAAGAAATCAGGACTGGGTTGAGGAAGATGAAGAAGGGAAAGGCGCAAGGACCTGATGACATACCAGTGGAAGTATGGATCGCTTTAGGGAATAAAGGTGTGGAGTTTCTAGTGAACTTTTTTAATAGACTCCTACGAGGGGAGAAGATGCCAGATGAATGGAGGAAGAGCGTCCTTGTACCTTTGTACAAAGGCAAAGGAGACATCAAAGAATGTGGAAACTACCGAGGAATCAAGTTGATGAGTCACTCTATGAAACTGTGGGAGAGGGTAATAGAAGCAAGGATAAGAAAGGAGGTGATGATTGGTGAGCAACAATTTGGGTTCATGCCAGGAAGAAGTACCACCGATGCAATCTTCTGTTTGAGGATGCTGTTGGAAAAGTGGAATGAAGGGCAGAAGGCGGTGCACTGTGCCTTTATTGACTTGGAGAAGGCATACGACAGGGTACCCAGAGAGGAACTGTGGGAATGCTTGAGGTTAGCTGAAACATCAGAGTGCTATGTAACGATTATTAAGGACATGTATGACGGAGCGACAACAACTGTGAGAAGTGCAGCAGGGTTGACTGAGGAATTCAAGGTAGGTGTTGGACTTCACCAAGGCTCAGCACTCAGCCCATTCCTTTTTGCCATCATCATGGACAAGCTGACGGAGGACATCAGGAAGGACGCACCATGGGATATGCTGTTTGCAGACGACATAGTGCTGTCTAGGCAAAATTGCAGGGAGCTAGAGGATGATCTGGAGATGTGGAGAAATGCGCTGGAGAGAAGAGGCCTAAAAGTGAGCCGAAGCAAGACCGAGTATTTGAAGGTTGGGGATGTGGATGATGGAGAAGAGTTGAAGCTGCAAGGAGAAAAGCTAAAGAGAGCAAAAAATTTCAAATATCTGGGTTCAACAATTAGTAGCGATGGACGATGTGAGGAAGAAGTGAGGAGAAGGATCCAAGCAGGCTGGATAAATTGGAAGAAGGTGTCTGGAGTTCTGTGCGACAGGAAATTATCAGCAAGAGTTAAGGGTAAAATGTACAAGAGTGTTGTCAGACCAGCCATGCTTTATGGAATGGAAACGGTGGCAATGACGGAAAGACAGGTAGGAAAAATGGAAGTTGCAGAGTTGAAAATGGTGAGATGGGCACTGGGAGTGACAAGAAAGGACAAAATAAGAAACGAATACGTGAGAGGGACTGCCAAGATCGCAAAGCTAGGAGACAAACTTCGTAATGCAAGGCTACGCTGGTATGGCCACGTGAAAAGGAGAGAAGAAGGCTACGTGGGAAAAACGATGATGGAGATGGCGGTGCCAGGTAGAAGGAAAAGAGGAAGGCCAAGGAGAAGGTGGATGGATTTGGCAAGAGAAGACATGGAAAGGGTTGGAGCTAAGGAAGGAGACGAAGTCGACCGGGAGAAGTGGAAAATACTTTCGCGCTGTGGCGACCCCGAATAGGGAGAAGCCGAAAGAAGAAGAAGAAGAAGAAGAAGATAAAGACCACAATTGACTCATATTTGATAAAACTTATATAAACACAATGTTTTGTTGATTTGGAGCAGTAGTTGCCTTTTAACGCAACAGACCAGGGTTTCTTAAATGGGGCCCTCCGCTCGTCTTAGGCCCACGGAGCAGTTCTGCGGGAGCCACGAGCAAAGGCCTTTACTAGGTAGCTTTGCAGAGGCCTTCACCAGTATTGCAAAACCCAAGTGTCACGATATGAAGTATTCGCCAGTTAAACTTAAATTTGTTGAATAGGAGTCTGGCAAGCACGAATCTAAGATAGGATCCACTACCTCGTTTCTTATGTTGGAAAGGCGCCTAAAATTGAATGGGATTGGTTTGCAAAATAGCATCAGAACTTGCATCCTAGAGCATCTTCAAATCGTCTCTGCTGAGTTTCAATCATATTTCAACGACAACACGTTGTATGTTTTATGGTACAGAGACCCGCTTAACACTGAAATTGACCCTAATGCCGAAGAAGCAGAGAAGTTGGCAGAGTTCAAAGTTTTGAATGCGATGAAGCTGGCATTTAATAACAAAACTGACGACTTTAGCTTTTGGTTGTCTCTTCATGATTCATATTCACTACTCAGCAAGAAGGCTTCCGTATATCTCGTTCAATTTGCAGCTACCTACCTTTGCAAAGATGGATTTTTTGATCTGGCGTCCATAAAAACAAAGTCCAGAAATCGCCTCAACGCATGCAGTGACATTCACTTTGCTCAGTCCAAGATGGAGGCGAATACCAAAGGTCTCCTTAGGCGAGTGCAAGAGCACGCTTGGCACTGACTACGTTAATGTAAAGTAAATTGACTGTGATTTGTTTAATTCTTTGACTGTAATGCATTTATTCTTTTACTTTTGTTTGTTGGCTTTTTATTTTTAAACGTGGCGAATAAAATAATTGATGAAAACCCGTTAAAAGCAAAACTAGGTATTTTTGTAGAAGAGCAGGGGGTCACAAGTGTTGGGAGTCTTTGGAAGGAAGCCACAGATCATGAAAGTTTGAGAACCACTGCTATAGACCATTTTGAAGACTTAGGCTAAAGATGGGGAATCCCAAACTCAACAATTATATATAAATCGATTTATATATATTGATATTCTTGTTGAAAACAACTTGTCACAAGTAAAAAGTAGTTTTTTGAACTTTGGAATATTTTTTCATTTTAGAAAACTTCTCGCTATTGAAGTAAGCTCATCAGTGATAGTCAGTGAGATCTTGAAACCACTTCTTTATGTTATTGTCTAAACTTAAAGAATCCTGCTCAGAGTTAGGAGATAGACGTTACAGTAAGATGCAATATTCTGAGTTCTGAGTTGTGCTTGGCACATGAATGATGCTGATGATTGGAATCACATTGATATGCCAGCATCAAAATGACCCGCTTAGATTTTGATCCGATTTAAAGTTAACCAGTTTTCGAGAAATGCAAGCGCTTAATGGTTCATTGGGTTTAATTCTACCACTACCTAGATGGGGTGATGGTCATATGCACTAGCGTACCGAGGGGGGTGGCCACTGTGCCATGGCCCCCCTCAGACCCTAAAAATGAAAAATGTAAAGCAAAACCAAGCAGTTTTAGCAAAAGCAAAGCTGTTTTTTTCGCGAGTATTTGGGGTTCGCCCTGGATTTCGATTTTCTGTGCCTTTGACGCTCCCCGTAAAGTTGATTTGTGACGTTACTCAATTGTGATAAAGCTTTGGCCCCCCTTGGAAACTTTCTGCGTACGCCACTAGCCATATGCCCTCCCTTCTGCCAAGGTCTCACTGATATTCTTAAACAAGGCTATACAGTGTTTCTCAGTGGCGATAGAATGGATGACGAAATTTTAAGTGATGAGGGACAAGGTTTTAAAACAAGGTTGTGCAGTGGGTATTCGACGCTTGTCCAAGCCTGGTACGATATTACGTTTGTAGCAATTTTCTCCGCAGCTTGCCTAGATAAATTCCTGCTAGTAACAGTAAAAGATGCGTAGGGATGAACTTCAGATAGCCAGTCGTTATCAATATGCCATTTATCAACACCTTGAATTTGTCTGTACGGATGCTTCGACTCCATGATAGGGCTGTATATTCTGCAAAAATAAGAGCAAAAGCGGCAGTGCAAGGAAGACGGTGTTTGTATCCCAAGTTGAGTCTTCCAGGTGTCGGATAAGGTTGTTTCGAGGCGACACTTTGCCACGTTGATTTCCAATGTGCTACTTGCACGCTAGCTACTGATCTAGTTTCATTCTAAGACACACGAAACACGGGTTATGTGGGAGGGGTAGTTCCATGGACTCAGATGTTTAACTGACGTCGAGATTTTCTGTGGTTCAGATGAAACGTGATATTATAATCTTAAAAGGCCTTTCTTTACTAACATTTGTAGCTCTCAATTCGCTAAATTGCAAAGCCCAAATGCACACTACCTTTTTGAAATTCTTTGTGGATCCCCTAAACGTTTTCTGAGGACCCCTAAGAATCTATGGGTTCCTATTGGGAACCACTGACTTAGATATCTTACGTGCAATTATGCTGGTTTATGCGTGTGTACACCAGGAAAGTTTTTGTTGATCTGAGCACCTTTTTGCATATTTTGCAGAAATTTATGAGAACTTCTAGTTTTTTGAGACAGCTAGCTTGAATAATTGTTCACGTACAAAGTTTATTGACCTGGATTTTTTTGCATGGTAGACTAATATAGTGTCACAGTATTCTTGAAATCCAAGTGTTGACATTTGAAAAGACCAAAATTATGAAACGAAAAGAGTGCTTTCCGAGAATTATATATGTACATGTTGCAATGAATAAACAATCAACGATTAGAAATATCTATTGGTGATATATGTGGGCGTTGTCATATCTTTTCTGTTTCATGCGCCAACGTGACTGGATTCCGCCTCGGTTCCTAACTTCAAATAATCTCAACAGAATTTCTTACAAAAACTATTGCTTTGGTGTTTATATTTACGGATACTTGGTCAGAAACCGCAATTTTGATTTTCTAAACATTTTGACTGTACTCTTAGCTATAAAATATTACGGAACGAGTCCTTAGGTGCTGTATCGACAACAGCTTTATTCAGATTCTTGGCCAAGCAAGGTCCTTAAAACATTTTGATTTATTTTTGCTGGCAATAATTTACCACTCTTCCCCATAATTTCAATATTACGGAAAGCTTTTTTCTTCTCATAATTTTTTGTGCGCGTAAGCGTTTTTCAACAGCTGTACTCGATGTTTTCCAGCTTCAATGTATTTTGCATTTTCCTGCACTTGTGTTTACGGTTGATAAGGAAATTTTGGGTTCTGAAATAACGATAACTATTCTTCTGCTCTACGTATGACCCTGTGCTCTGTTTGCAAGTCTTTGTAAGACAGAGCCACCACAACGGTTAGATTTGTTGATCTCTCTACCTGTTGGTCACATAAAGATGGAGGGGTCCCGCTAAATGCCCTAACCAAAATCCCCTCAAGCAAACTTGTCGGCTATTTCTCCGCACTATCCCATTCTTGCTGAGCGTCCAGGAAGGAAACAATGCATACCGTTTATAGTTTTTTGTATGACTCGAAGCGGGAATTGAAGCAGTTTTCCGTGTGTAAAGCGAGCGTTTTTACTGCTGCACCATCGATACGCCAACAATAATTGCTGATCACGTCTTATATCAGGCTTACTGTATTCCATAAAATTACATTAATATCACAGCCAAGATTGTAGTGCTAAAACAAAAAGTGTGAAAAAGCACAATCGGTGTGGGTACGCAGAGCAAAAACTTACATCTTTCAGTCAGGTTAGTGTGAAACAGAGAAGGAAGGCCCTTCCCACAACACTACACCCCAACAATACATGCGTTAAATCACTACATCAAATCTCACAACACGATCGAAGTGATTTGGGGAAAGTTAGGTGATATAGACCTACCGGGTGATATGGGCCAGCTAATAACTCCCTTACCAAAAGTAAAAAAAAAACGGATAAATGGGTAAAAATGTCAAAGATTACCAACAAAGTATTTTTTGAAATGGCAGATAGTGAACACGTGTGCATTTTGTGATGAATGCGATTTCTTATTTTTAGCAATTTGTTTTTATAAAAATAAGTGGTATTTATTTTGTTCCGCTGACAAAATGACGCCTGCACTTATGTACAACATTGCATTGTCAATAAAATAATTTAATTTAAAGTTAGTGGTCCATGTAGCCCATCTAAATGAGAATTGATAGAGAAATAGGGGACACCCAAAATACCTTAATGCAAAAAAGTAGTGGAGCCACTATCTCGACTTTTTTCCACATATTGTGGGCAGCATATAACGCTTCAAGAGCAAATAATAGGTGCTTGAGGACCAGCTAGCTTTTCTGAGCGCTTAAGTGGCCCCTATCCAATAGCGTACCAAAGGGGTGGCCACTGTGCCACTGCCCCCCCTCAGACCCTAAAAGTGAAAAAATGTAAAGCAAAACCAAGCAGTTTTAGCAAAAGCAAAGCTAGGTTTTCGCGAGTATTCGGGATTCGCCCTGGATTTCGATTTTCCGTGCCTTCGGCACTCCCATAAAGTTAATTTGTGTCATCATTCAATTGTGACAAAGCTTTGGCCCTCTCGGAAACTTTCTGCGTACACCACTGCCCCTATCACTCAACTTTCCCCTATTCCTCATGCGTATGAGCAACCATTTGTAGGTATGAGCTCGTGCTCTGTTTGCGCCACGAGTAGTAGACTATTCGATTAAGCTACCTGTCCATTATCAAAAATGTGAAAGAATCCTGTTAAGTGCTTTTCCAAAGAGCACAATGCGCGAATTGCCAGCTTATTCTCCAAAACATCTCTTTTCTGCTGAGTGCCGAGCACAGAAGCTGTAAACACCATTTTTTTACCATCTTTGTTATGGTCCAGTTGACAAATTTACCAGTGGACACTTTAACAACTACGCTATCAAAGAAGTTTTATGTCACAAAATACAACACAGCTAGTTGCTGGTCGAGTGATCGTACGTGCAACACCGACACAAGCGTTGCTTCGAGACATTTTTCTAGCCATGTTTGTAGTAAAAAAAACTAGAAATGTGCCGCTCTTCATGTGAGCAAGTTTTTGATTTTTCACCAGCATATAATTTCATGCTTTGTTTGCTAGTCTTTGGTTACACAAGGACAAGTGACGGGGAGCTCACTCAAAGCCGCCATCTGCCCGCCACATAAAAGGAAAATATCCTGTTGAGTGTCTTATCTAGAGACACAACAAGCAAAGTAACCAGATTTTTCTCCAGATTATCCTTTTTGTGCTGAGCGCAAAGCAGGGAAGCTTTGAATATTGTTTTTAAAGTCTTCGGTAAAACTACAAAAGGATATTGAAACAGAGTCTGCCCACTGCGAAGGTTTAACCACTACAACACCACGCCACACCAAAATGCATTGTACACCAATACATGTGGCAACTTACAATTTTATCGGTGCTTCATCGAATAAGAATAGCGACTTTGTTTTCTAAGTATGGAAGGGACGACTTACGGGCACCCTCCAAAATTAGTACACCTAGTTGATTGTGCAACTACCAGTTTATGTAAATAACTGATTCAAAATGGGGTCCACTTAAAACTAAATCAGCATGTTTTTGCTTGCCTGATTCGATTCCATTCGTGATGTCGGGTTTGCTACCGCTGCTGTCCCCAAAAAGAGGAGCTAGGAAAAACATCATCATCACAATAGTAATTGCCTCTTAAAAGTGACTCTGAGGACCAGTGGTTTTATGCGCAATCTATCGAGGTTTTACGGTCACTGAAGGATAAAGATACACAACGAAATAATGACCCAATATCTCGATGTCTCATTCAAATTCTGGAATACAGTTTTGTTACCTTGTAGCTCCAATTTGAGTTAATTCCGGCAAACCTTCGATCTCCAATCTCCACCCTTCATCGTCAGTCAAATGAAGATGAAGTTTGTTTAATTTATACATTGCCATTGTCTGAAACAGCATTGCTTGTTTAGCCAACAATAAGTTACTTTTCATAAACATTCGATCAATCACCAGTTATTGTAACACAACATCGCAATACGGTACCTCAATTATTTGAAGTAAATCTTCCAATTGAATAAAGTTTCGCGATACATCAATATGTAACCCACGATAGCCAAATCGGGGAGCGTCCTAAACAAGTATGTTTGTTTAAGAAAATGGAATCAACACCCGGCTATGATCAGTCTAAAAAGCAAATTAAAGTAGCACAAGAAACCATCTATACTAGCTGTTCTTAACGGGGTCCCCAGAAGGAATGCCAAACTGTATTCTTTTAACCTCAAATGCACAAACCACAACGATCGCCACTTTGACTAATAACAGTTGCTTAACAGTAACATGCTACCTATAATTAGACGTACGCAGTGTCACATTGTTCTAGTGGTGAACAAACTATTTGTTTTAGTCTGATGCAATAGGCCGTCATTTTTAGTTTATTACAACATATTACGATACAATAGAGTTAGAAAAATAATCTCACTGCTACACCTGTTTTAAGGTTTTGTAATAGTAAAACTGATGTTTTTTGCTTCCAGATTTGAAAATTAGTTTGGTGGATAGAACATGTTGTGGTGATTTTTTGTTAAAAATACAGTTATGTAAGCTTAGACAATAGCGTTGAAGAAGTAGTGGAAAACTGACAGCCACAGCTAAGATAATTCTGGTGATAATGAAGCAACTAACGGCTCTGGAGAAGCATATGATCATCCAACTAGTTGTTTCTGTATTGAGGGTTAAATATTAAATTTCTAGCAATGAGAGATAAGGTTAAATAAAGCGTTTAGGGATTGAGTATAAAAGTTACAGTTGTGGCACTTTCTCTTCTAGCTCTACCCACAACCCCACTGCGTGGAAAGAGGAAATAGCAAACTTTAGGTACCGCGGGATACCAGAGTGTCCAATTTTCTCCCAGCAGTTTTCTGGAATTTGATTGCTAGTTGCTACCGGCATGGATAGAATTGTACTACCTAAGCAATGAAGGAGCAGAGGAAATTCAAGACAATCACTATGCCTGTTTCTTTCTAATATTAGCTGTATCATTTCTGCATTTTACATGCGACTACCACGAAAGTGAATTTATATGATTTAGCCACTTTCAGTATAATTAAGACTATTCAATTAGTCATTATTTTCGCTTCCTTCGGTCATAATCATTTTGTCTACTAATGGCTGCAAAAAGAGACAAAAATTACGTTTCTGGGACGATTTTTACGTTCAGTATAGTTTCACAAAAGTTATTGGTTGCAATAAACTTGACAATGCTCAGTGCACATTGTGCAATATCACTTTGAGCAATGATTCCTTAAAGCCTTCGAAGCTGAAGAAGCACAATGAACTGAAGCATAAAGAGAATACGGACTCAGTTGAAACGTTCAAAGCGAAAAGAGCTCGTTATGGTATGAGGAAAAAGCTTCCTGCGTTAGGCTTCTGCCAAACTTTTCAACCACTCCTGGGCGCTTCATATGAAGTTTCTTTGATGATAGCAAAAGCAAAAGCATCTCACACTGCTAGAGAACTAATCAAGCCAAGTGCGGTAAAAATGGCACAAATATTACTTGGCCGAAACGAGGCCAAAAGAATAGACTCAGTTCCCTTGTCCGATGACACTGTAAATAACAGGATTCCAAATATAGCAAATGATATTTTGAGTCAGCTTATCGATCAAATCCAGGATAGCCCTGGAAGAATAAGTTTTCAATTTGACGAAACAACGGATATCAAGTCAATAAGCCTATTAGCAACATACGTGAGATTTGTTAAAGGAAACGGGATTGTGGACGAGTTTTTTTTTGTCAAGAAATGAAGGAGAGAACTAGAGATAAAGACGTCTTTGATCTTGTTAATGCATTTCTTCGTGAAAATTCAAAGGCATGGAATAAAGTGGGATTGGTATGCACAGATGGTGCGCCAGCTATGATAGAGCATCAATCCGATTTTATAGCCCCAATCAAACAAGTTGCTCCGCATATAGTATCAAATTACTGTACCATTCATAAATACGCCTTAGCTTGTAAGGCACTCCTTCTTGAATTAAAAAGTGCTCTTGATTCTGTTGTAAAGGCTGTGAATTTCATTCGTTGTAGGACCGTGAATTTCCGACTATTCAAGGCATTTGGCGACCACCTTGGAAAGGAGCATTAGTACCTTCTGTTCCATGCCGAAGTGCGATGGTTATCGCGGGCAAAAGTGCTCTCCATGTTGCAGAACTTGTCATTGAAGTTGCCGTGTTCCTTCGTGAGAATAGGTCAGTGGAACTTGCTACACTATTTGATGATGATAGATTCCAATTGACAGTCTTTTATTTGGCAGACATCTTTAGTCTTTTAAATGAGCTCAGTTATTCCCTGCACGGGGAAAATATGCAGAATAGGTCTCTGCCTTCAAAAAGAAGTTATCCCAATGGAAAAAGAGAATAAGAAACCAAAAGTTTGCTATGCCTTTACTGTTGGATAGTAAAATTGGTAATCAGGAAACTAATGAATGGCTGACTGCTTTAATTGATCATCACATAAGCAATCATCTCAAAAAGAAAATAGAAGATTACTCTCCAACATCTGAACCCTCTTCAGCATGGATTCAGCAGCCTTTTATTGCTTAGATGTAAGACAATGAGCATCGCACCATTCATAAGCAACAGCTGGAATTGCAGAGTTCTCAAGTTGCAAAGACCAAGTTCAGCTCCTCCTCACTGATAGAACTTTGGTGCAGTATGTTGCAAGAATATCCTGAATTGGCATAAAGCTCTGGAAGCATTAATTCCATTTCTAATGACATACCTCTGTGAAGCTGCCATGTCTGCTTTAGTTAATATCAAAACTGCGTATCGTAATTGCCTTAGAGTTGCAAATGACATGAGAATTGCTCTCAGCAATATGAACCCTCGTATTGATGAGCTTGTTTCAAAGAAACAAGAACAGAGTTCACACTGCCTATTCATTTGTGCTGTGTTTTGCCGAGTAAATTGCGATATTTCCTAATCCCTTGTGTTATGCTTTACGTTTCCAAAACAAGTTGGAATCGAGCAACTGCATTTAAAAAGCATTGAATCATTTGAAAAAAATACATGCATCATTAATCGCTCACTCGTATAATTCCTGTAGGCAATGTAAAGCTGTACTTTCCACTTTGACCTTCTGATAATGAAAATAAAGTTTGCGCGGCGTAGAATGCTCCAGCTTTCCCTTGAGCTGTTATTTCAATTGTTGGCCTAAAGATAACAAATTTTAAGTGAAAAAGCAAATCCGACCGACAACACATAATACAGTATATTTTGCCCATATTTGATCTATATATTCAAAGAATAACAATCTTTTTTCTCATTCAAACACGGTTACAGGTTGCTGATGAGCAATTGTGTGGTGGTGTGAGAACGGCGCTCCCACACTGTTTTATACAAACCTGACTGAAAGATGTATAGTTCTACTCTTCCCACACTAAATGTGCATTCCCAAACTTCTTGTTTTACCGCTACATCCTGGAGATGTGATGTTAAAACCAAGAGTCGCTACAATTCCTGACAGCCGGCCCACATTACAAAACGTCACTCCAAACTTAGCTTTACCTATTGGACAGAACTCTTATGTTTCAACCCTTGTTAGCAAAGGGTTTTTATGTAACTGAATCGGCACAAATGCTGACAATTTGTCAACATGACAATTTCTTGTATTTTTCTATACAAACGCGCTGCTTTCAAAGTAAAGTTGTAATTTAAGATTATTTGATGTTGATAAAATCTTAAATTAAACATTTCTAAATGTCAAATCGTGAATCTGCTTTCTACTCAAGCATAGTTTTCTTAGCTCTTTTCCGTAAACAGCCTAACCTTAACAAACAAAATTTGGCTATATGTATTTCAAACGCTAAAACACAGAAACATGTCTCACAACAACAAATTTTTCAGCATTTCACACAATATTGGTTCTTTTGAAGTTTGCTGTGTCGTGAACTAACCCGTCAACTCCAAGTGATAGGCTACATGCTCATCGTATATACTTTCAGTAACTACAACATCTTCCCCGTTTGATTCAAAGTAACTGAAGTAGCATTGACAAACCTCATCTTTTTGGCAGGTTATTTAGTTTTTCCAGTCAATTTCCTGTTTTCGACGTATGGCTGAGCAAGCTGAAAGCTTACTTGATGGAGAAAATCTGTTTTTGTCACTTTTCACACTGCCTCTAATTATAATACAGTAAATTCCGCTTAATCGGGTCACATCGGGACAAGCATCATTTGGCCCGATCAAACGGCTGACCCAATTATCCGAAGTCTTGCAGTATCCGTGCCAGGGTTGTCCTTGGTACACCGGTTATCTCTGTTAGCTGGGGATGACTAATGTTTGGACGTTGCTCTCTAATTTTTCTTAGAACAACAATCTTTTCAGCAATTGCTAAATCTTTTCGTGGCATTTCTGCTTGGGATTTCACAAACTTTGCAACAAAACACAACAATTACGATGTCCAAGACATGAAATGACAAAATAATTTGTTCTTGTATTGATCAATTGTTACATAATATAGTTGGCTTTGTGATATTGAGTTCTATTACATTACAAAGGCGGTTTTGCAATTACACCGGTGTATGTCTGACTACAGTTGTAGCCCGATTAAGCGGAATAGTGGCCCGATTATGTGGATTTAACGTAGTGCATTATCTTTGATTGGATTTTGCTCTTAACAATTTGGCCCAATTAAACGGCTGACCCGATTAACCGGCGGCCCAATTAAGCGGAATCTACTGTATATGCGTTGTTAGTAGCAGCACTTATCAAATTGTAATTGATAACCATTAACCAGCGATTTGTTTTCCTCAAGCGATTGAGTTCTTCACAGTTTTTATCAAGTGTGTCAACTCCACCTTTACGCTAGTTATAATCAGAAATAACTACAGGTTTCTTACGACAGTCAGTGGTTGAAACGGAAGATTGTGAAAAAGGCATTACGAGAACATTCCTGTTTTAGGAGCAAACGATTGGGATCTTTTGACGATTCTCAGCAAAACAAAGTCGCAATTTGATTTTTGTTTTACTTTGGGACATTTGACAACAGCAGAATTTTGTTCGAGTTGGCATTCAATGGTTCGGTACTTAATTTCTCTCTTTCCCTCGTTGATTTGATTTGCGATGGCACTTTACGTCGATTGGCCATAACTGTTCCAAACAATGTAAGATTTTGATGCAACAGAACGCAAACCAGACTATGAGATATAAAATACCTTGTCAAGGTCTATGTTGCGACCAGTTACAAAATAAACAAAACGCAGATTTGTTTCTAAATTGCAGACAGTGACACTGTTTCGACCTATCAGGTCTCTTCAGTGCAGTTGGTGACCGACAAGAGACCTGATAGGTCGAAACAGTGTCACTGTCTGCAGTTTTGCTATGTGCATCGCTAGCCTCTTGCATTGTTTCTAAATTGTTTGGAAGATTTCAGTGAGTTGCTGAGTCAGATTCTATTCCAAAATGCATTGTGTCATTTATAGCAAAATCTGTTGTGGTTTCACACAGCCAAAAGACATTTACACCATATTTTCTTGGTTTCTACTTCATGTGTGTTCTTTTAGGAATATTGTCTCGATATCCGACCAGTTGTTCATCCACAGCAAGTGCTTCCTTATGTACGTGCATGTTGCGCAGATCAACATCGCATACTTCCCTACTTTTAGAATAGCAGCTAATCTGTCGTTCTGTTATTTTTCCGATCGATTGCGATAATTGTCAAAACATATGAATCAATTCAGTGGCGTATCATCCACTATAAACGTTTACTATTGAGAGGATCCCGCAGACGATGTAAAACCGAAAAGTTATTCCAGTCCAAGTCAGAACGTATCATGACAGCAACACCAATTTCAACTGCTTTAATTGTGAAATTTTGTCAACGAAGTTAGACAATAGCTTACATTTATGTATCTTATTCCTTGCATGTTTGTTCCTCTCGCTTACTACATGAAGCATGATTTCAGATCGGTGAAATAATTTGAAGTCATCCTTTTCACATTTAGGAGCAGCATCAACTCGAGGCTGTTGCATCAATTTGTTTTATTTTCTGAACCTACCTAGATTGGGTTTTGCATGACATGCTGCTTTGCCAGCAGTTATTTGTACTTGATCTTCATGTTCTGAGGAACCATCATCAATTTCTTGATCCACATCACTACTAATATTTTTATCTTCGCACTCTTTCTCCAAGACACTTATGTCACAAATTTCCTTTTTCAAGAGCTGTTCATTAGCGTTAAGTAGAGACTTACATTCATTGCTACTTTTGTAACTTCAGCTTCAGAGTCACAATTAGTATCATCAAAAGTCATTTATAGTTGTCTTAAAGCTTCTCAAAATGTTAATCTTATTTGTCTCTCCATCAGTAACATTGTATTCTAGTAGCAGAAAATTAATGAGATTCTAATATGCAACAAATAAACAAATACTCGTAAAAACCCCTGTCAATGAGAACAGAATAGTCCCTGGTATCCAGGCGATTGGTAATTACTTGGCCCAAAGTTCTGTTTGCCATTTTACTCCCAATATTTACTACAGAGTAACAGGATGAAGTTACTTGTGTTGCACTAGATAATAGATATCGCTTGTATGAACAATCATTTTAGAAAATAACTTACGGAATGCCGAACGTTTACTCCAACTATATTCTCAGCTTCAAAGAGCGAAACTCAAGCTGAATGATAGAAAACACCAAAGCGAATCCCTAAACGGTTTGCTCACACGGAACACTAACGCAAGCTCTACTTAAAAAGCCAAACATATTGCAAAACAACAGCTGTTCCAATAGCTGACATTTTGTCAACAGATGTACCAATTAAGATAAAAAGCAGACATCTGGCTGTGGAAACAATTTTATGTTTTTGAAATCGCTACTGCAGTAACCTCCCACGAAGTGCTCCTTGGTCACTGCATGTCGCTGGGCTAGCATTTATGCGACATCAGAAATTTACAAAACAAAAGCGATGTTGATAAAATGTCAACGCAAATGCTAATAAGAGTTATGCAGCTTTTGCTAAATTGTTATCCCTCTAAGTAATGCCACCGGGGTCGGCTTCACATGAACAAAAGCGCACATCTACTTAATGAACAGAGAATCTTTCTCGTTGCTATAGTGCAGTTGGTTCAAGTAGGTAGTAATAAAAAACAAGAATACTCACATTTTCGTATTAATTTCGATCTGATAAGCTTCTTCAGAGTCAAACAAGCCATCAATGTTACCTTGTTTTAACTTAATCACATGATGAGAAGGGCATGGTTCAGCGGCTAATACTTCATTGATTCGCCATACCTCTGAAAGTTTTTCGTTTTTATGACAATAGTTCATTTTTAAAAAGATTGAATAAACTAATGCAGAATGTAGGAACACAACATGCATCCTTTAATTTGATTAAAGACTGCATTACAACACAGCAGCACATACGCCAAGCTACAAGTCGTATCAAAGAAGACTCGGTAATTCTAAATCAAGGCTAAGGTTTATGCTGTACTTCTTGCGCCGCATTGTGCGCGACTCGATATTCACTGTGTGCTTCTGCACACAACACATTCAATAATAAATTTGCTACTGCACCAATCAATAGCGGCCTTGTCGGAGTGGTGCATTTTCCACCCCGCAGGAAGCGATTGGAATGGCTGTTGGCTTACCCGAGGTTCTCAGAAACCCTTATGACTTAGTCTCCCAATCTTATTTTTTGTGCTGCCTCATCAGCAACCCAAAAAGAGCAGCTCACTTTTACTCTCTTAAACCGGATTGCCTTTCTTTTTTGCGAAATTTTTAACCTCATTGCTCAATTTCTCTTTTCCTACTCCTTCCTGCCTTTTTTTCTGACGGCCGGGCATATTTAGGCTAACCCTGGCCTTATCTTTCTTTGCTCTCTCTGCTCCAGCAACGAGACCAGGAGAATCAAGCCATCGCAGTCCCTTTTTTGCCCCATTTGCTTTTCTGAGTTTCACTTCCACTCCCTTGCTTTCATCGAGTTGTCATGTCACTGAAATTCTAGGGGGAACCCTTACACCAACTTTAAGCATTGCGACTTTGTTTTGAATGCCCTAGTGTGTGTTCATGCACTAGTGGCTGTTACTCATTAAATACCACTCTTTCAAAGGAATACTTTCTCCCAACTCTTGTTTTGTAGCTTTTTACTCCATCTGCTTTGTTGCTAGACTCTTCCGACAGAGCCTTTTTCCATTTCCCTTATTCGGTGCAACTCAAGAACAACCACAGCAACATATAATTGTTAAAACTAGTAACGGCGATTTAATTTTAGATGAATTACAAAAACCTAGAAAAGTAATCGAATCCGGCCATCCAACTGTGGTGCCATAGGTCAGGGTTATATACTGGGAAAACAATTAACAATCCTCCAATTTAAAGCTGGCAAAGTGTTGATCGATCGACCACAGCGCATTTCCCGTTGTGGAGTAGAAGGAGCAGGTTATATCTAATGATGCATAACGAATTTTGAGAACCTCTGACAAGACCCTGCATCACTTCGACTAATATGGCCTAGAAACTTGTAATAGAACAAAGAGGACGTGGGATGCAGAATCGCAGATAGGAATCCTCTGGGAAGGCGTTTTTAGCCCCGATTCGGTTTTGGTCGGGACCCTTTCAATTAAAAATAGGGGCCGGAAATCTTTATATTTTTAAAAGGTATTGCTTGGCATTTATGCTAATACCTTACCGCTAATTTTGTTATTTGTTAAATAATGTTTTAACGTTCTGAAAAGCAAATTTTACTTCTTAATTAGCTAACCCAAAATCATAAAATTTTATTCTACAATTAAAAACTATAATAAACTTTGTTAACACATGACATATAATTTATTTTAAAGTTTTTTGCATAACCCGGGTCTGGCTCAAACCCCGGTCAAATTTTTTGCCTCATTCAATCCCTAATTGCATGTACTCAACCAGAATTTTGATAATAAGGTTAATTAAGATTATAATGGCCTTTTTTGAAGTCGTTGGAGGCAACTGAAAAAATTCTCACCCTTTTTTGGGGCAAAATGTCATAACTGGGCTTTCAGCTTTCATGTCTTATGCCTTGTTTGGGCCCATGGCAAGATATAAACGGAAAAACATCTTAGGTCATCACCTTTCAATTGTTGCATTTCTTCCAGAAATGTGAGTGGCGAGTAACAGATTGACCACTTTCTTGGATTTATGTCGAGTTGTTCGTCTGTGTTCAATGCAGCAAATAACGGTGTGGGTAGAACCCTCTGAGGCGCTGCTCCCATGTCGACAATGAAATAACTGAACAAACATTCAAGGTTACCAAAGAGCAATTCATACATGTAGCTGCCATCATGGTCAAGCTAGATGGATGTATATAGCTAGGGTTACCATTGGCCGAAACCAAACAGCAAGCACGCAGCTGTGCAATGATGTAGCAGGTTACCATTCGTTAAAAATTCTTGATTGCAAGATTCTCAATATTTGTAGCGAAATTCTAGAGTGACAAAAATTTCAAGCTGCCCAAATTATTAAATAGAAAGCGTTTAAAGGGGCTTCCTTCTGGGTAGCAACGATGATGAGAATGATGATTGTATACCAAAAAGTAGTCGATTTTGCAATTAGATCAGCGAAAAATATATATTTTTGACATTACTTTATTTCAATGAGTTAAAGGTCAGGTGACAAATATTTTTCACCACCACCCATTTGCTTTAGCAGTTTTTGGTCTTTGGAAATGAGTTCGTGCACCTTGGATCAACTGAAATCTAAATTTACTTGAACTTGCATTTGTGATTTTACAGTTTTTGTATTAATGCGGTTTCTTTCCTTACTACACTGCAACGAAACAGGAGAACACACCCAATTCACGAATGCGTTGCAAACTGGAATGGAGAATACGATTTTAACTAGCTGGTATATGAGCGGTAGAGAATTATTTCTCGACAAAAGCTTCATCCACTTTGTCTCTAAGCCATTCTCGTGGAATATCTTGTCAGGAATATTTCAAGTAGACCGTTGAGAGCAGAAACCTTGTCAAACAAATCACTTTGTGAGGCTAAATGAGGATCAATCAAGGATCAAGTTTCGCCATTTCTTTTACTTTCTCATGTGGAACGTTTCGATTGTTCAGCATCCTCCACCGACTTTAGCTGGGAGCATTGGTCAATGTAATGCAGATTTGCTTCGTAAAATTCCTTGAAGGTTGCTTTTAGTACTTCAGTACGGTCATTGTCACTTCCTTTCAATAATTTATCTGTATTTGCTTCATAAAACTTAAAACCACGACTCTGCACAGTGATCCCCTTCCACGATTCAAATATAATAACCAGTTCAAAAAATAAAGCACTTGTACTTTGTAACAGTAGTAAAAGCTTCTCGAAAACCAATAGAGCGCTGTGAAAAAACGATATAAGCCAATAACTAGCAAGCTTTCTCATTTAAAAAATCCAAGGTGGGCATCTTAGTAAGAGAAAGTGGTGTTTTAGTGGTACCCCATGGTCTGTCATCTTTTCCATAACATTGGCGTGTGAGTTGGAAGTGCAGTGTTTTGGGCTTCAAATTATGCGCAAAACTGCTTAAGATTCTTGTTGTTGTTGTTTACCCTACCCCTTCCGAGGGATGGGGGCATGGTGGAAGACCATGGAGCCTCAGAAGCCCAGCAACTTCCCAGGGTCTGGACCAGAGGTCGTACAGAGACAGAGAGTGGCCAAAGAGTGAGCGGCGCAAAAAGTCCGTAGCTGGACAGTGCAGAATGAGATGAGATGAGAGGTGTCCTGGGACGAGTGAGGCGCTGCAGGAAGAATTCTCGATTCTGCCAATCCTACAGAGATAAGAACCTAAAAGAAGCCTGTGTCCGTTGCAGCGAAGACGAGAGAGGACACAGCGAGCATGACGAGGGAGCACAAGTTCCTCGGTGGAAACCGAGGGAACCTGTGTGTCAAAGAACTTCGATGAGACAGTATGCCTCCAGTCCGAGATAAGACAAGAGTGGATACGAGGTAAGAGGAGAGAGACTACAAGGGATTGCGGAGGGCGCAAGTAGCGCTCCCCGTCTGGCCAGCTCATCAGCCGCGTCGTTCCCCGGTAGAAACGAGTGTCCGGGGACCCATTGTAGCCTGATAGAACAGGAGAGAGAAGACAGTTCCTGCCAGATCTGCTACAGAGTTTGAGATAACAGGAAAGATAGAGGAGAGGACAGGGCGGCGAGGACAGAACGAGAGTCAGATAGTAGGAGAAGAGAAGAGAAATGGCAGACTTGTTGGTGCTGCCGAGACCAGCAAAGAGCGTGCAGAATGGCGCAGGCTTCAGCAGAAAAACTTGAGCATACTGGGCCTGCCAAAAAGAAAAGAGTGGCCTCACTGCCACAGAGAGAGCAGTTGGCAAGAACGCCGGAGCCGCCTTTGCCAAAAGGAACAGAGCCGTCTGTCCAAAGCACCAGATCATGAGGGGGGAGAGAGCCAAGGTGGGCGAGAGCCGCACCTTGGCGAGAGAGGGGGGGATCAGAGCGAAAGCATGGAGCGGAAAGGGTGGATTCCACCGTGAAGGAAGGCAGATTCCAAGCAGGAAAGGGAGGGCAAACTAAAAGAGCCTCCCTAGAACAAGTAGAAGGAAGCATGAGCGGGTGAGTGGACGCAAAAGCTCTCCAGGACGATCTGCAGAGTCTTGGTTTCACTCCTAGTCTGGCCAAACCTGAGATGAGAAACGGGGTTGGGAGACGAAGAACCCGCCCTTAAGATAAAAGAATTAAATGAGTCAGGGTGACTCGTAGGGAAGGTAAAGAAGCCTCGGAGAAGCAGAGGGATAGGGGAGGACGAGAGGCAACCGGTAATGGCGCGACTGGCCGCTCGGTGGAGGCGTTCCAATTTGGTAAGATTGGTAGTGCTTAGGAAAGGAAACCATCCGGGTGAAGCGTAAGTGAGAAGGGACCGAAGAAAAGATTTATACAGAAGAGAGAGGGATTCCTTAGAGGGGCACCATGATGAAGCAGAGATACAGCGTAAGGCCTTGAGACGTGGGAACAACTTGGCCTTCAGCGAAGATACATGCTTAGAAAAGGACAGAGTGCGGTCGAAGGTGACCCCAAGAAAAGCTGGAGTGGGATTGAAACGGAGGCAGGAGCCGGGTAGGAGGATGTTGGGTTGGAGGTTAGCCTGGTGGGGATCCACTCAGAAAAAGAAGGCCTCACATTTGCTCGGATTGAGAAGAAAACACTAGTACTCAGACCAGCGCTCCAATCGAAACAGAGCTCCTTGTGTGGCCTCCACCGCAGTAGGGACCGAGGGGGAGGAGGACCAAATGGCCAGATCGTCAGCGTAAAGAGAGCAGCTGACGGAAGAAGGCAGAGAGGCCAGAAGATCATTAATGAATAGAGAGAAAAGTACAGGGTCAAGAATGGATCCTTGCGGAACACTTCGACGGACTCGAAAGCAACGATTTTTGTGATTTTGATAGACCACACAAGCGCGCCTATCAGAAAGAAAAGGTTGAGTCCAACGAGCAAAGCAGGGAGGGAGGCCAGCCGAAATAAGTTTGTGGAAAAGAGCGGGATGCCAGACTGAGTCAAAAGCTTTAGAGAAATCGATAATAGACAGGATCGTTCGAGAGCCCGACCTGGGTTTGTTAAACCCATCCGAAATGGACTGAGAAAGGTACAGATTTTGATCAAGTGTAGACCGTCCAGGGCGGAAACCGGCCTGACGAGGAGAGAGAATGGAATTAGATTCCAGAAAGAAGAGAAGACGGGATAGAATAATGCGTTCAAACAGCTTTGATACGCAGGAGGTGAGAGAGATAGACCGGAAGGAAACAGGAGAGTCAAGAGGCTTTCCCATCTTGTGTATGGGAATAATGGAAGATGTCTTCCAAATGGAAGGAAAGGAATGCGAAGACCAGGAGAGATTGAAGATGTAAAGAAGAAAATCCATGCCAGAGCGAGGAAGATGCTTTAGCATGGGATAGGCAACTTTGTCTGGACCAGTGGCGGTGGAGGAGGAGAGATTAGAGGCAGCTGCAAGAAATTCAGCAAGTGAGAAAGGAGAGCAAAAGGACGAGTGAGACTCCACAGGGGACGTGGCTCGGCGGAGCTCAGAGAGACAGCCTCTGGCTCTGCTACGCAGAGCCCTTGGCTGAGAAATGGAAAAATGGGATCTCAGGTAAGCGGCATAGACCGAAGCCAATTCCCTGGGAGAAGAACAGTTGGGGAAATTAGGAGAGGAAGAAGACGAGGAAGGAGAGCCAGCGATAGAGCGAAGAAGAGAGTGTACAGATTTAGGGTTAGATTTAGGTGAAAGAGAAGAGCAAGTCGTCTGCCATGCCTCCGCCTTGGCCTTGGCAATGACTGACGAGGCGCGTCGAGAAGCGGAGATGTAAGTCTGGCGATATTCATCACTTCAGTAAGCGGAAGCGAAAGCCTTGTGTCTTTGACTAACCGCTTCTTCCACCTCAGCAGACCACCAGGCTTTAGGAGGGCATTTGATGCGGCCGAAAGGAATGGAAGATTTGGCCGCATTCAGTGCCAGAGAGGTAAAAAGAACAGCAGCAGAAGAAAGAGAAAGAGACAAGTATTCCTTTGTTGAAGGACAGTGAGAGTCAATGTAAGAGGCAAAGCCATCCCAGCGAGCTTTCTGAAAATTGAAGGGAGGGGGACGCTCGTTGGGGCGAAAGACCGGAGAGAGAGGGATAGATAGAAGAATTGGTAAGTGGTCAGAACCAAGGTCCTGTAGCACCTCCGAAGAGCAAGAAAGGGCAAGAGAAGAGGAGGCAAAAGAGATGTCAGGAGAGGAGCAACTGCCAGAGGAGCGATGGAGAAGGGTGGGTATGTCAGGATCATTGAGGGGAGGAGGTTAGCGGAGATAACCCAGTCGAATACTTCTTCCCCGCTGGGGTCGGAAGTAACTCTTGAGTCCCAGAGGGGGTGATGGCAATTGAAGTCCCCCAGAATGAAGAGATTTCTGGAGGAGGGAAGAATGGAGGGAGAAAAGGAATCGGTTCTGTCATCCGTTGGGGAGGAGCGAATAGGGTGGGCATACACATTAAGAAAAGAGAGCGAGGAGGATTTGTTTAGAGAGATGTTGATCCCTACATAATCAGAGTAGGGATTAAGCGAAGAAAGAGTGGAGGTAAAAAGTTCAGACAAGAATAGGCCCTGCCTGACGAAAATGACAACGCCGCCGCTATCGTGCGTGGTATCAGGGGAGAGAATGACAGACCGGGAGTGGGTACGATCAGAACGCAGAGCAGAGTATCCAGGAATCCGGAAAGAGGAAGATGAGTTAAGATTGGATTCCTGAATGCAGATAAGGTCGACAGGATGGGACGAAAGAAAGTGGAGTAGTTCAGTGCTTCTGGCTCGGAGACCTCCAGCATTCCATTGAAGAACCCTGAGATAGTCAGGGGGGAATGGAGGTAGGAGGTGCAGAAGGACAGCCAGGAGCAAAGGACGGTGGTGGAGGGGCAGAGGGAGAAGATATATAATACGCAGATGGGGGATAAGTGGTTTGGAGACGAGGTTGGGCGAGAGAGCAGAGTTAGCAGAGGTGGGGCTAGATTGCATAGTGGAGGTATACATGTCGGAGGAGTCCGAGGAGGGCTTAAGATTCTTCGCTCTGCTAGTTTGACACTTTTTAAGTACAATTGGTTCCATATCTGTTAAAAGTCTTTCACCTTCTTTTCAGCTGCATCATGTAAAATATGTTTTGGATAGCTAATTCGAATTAAAAGTGTTTGTTCTGGCAGGCCATTAAAAACGTTGCCTGCTCCTCTTTGTTGACGGCTACCAAAGTTTACCGGTGCATTGTCGGCACGAAAAGAAGTTACGTTTTTAACGCAAAACATTATTTTCCTCAAGAACAAATGAACTCATTATCTGTTTGTAGGTTTTGCATAGCATCGATCGCAGATCAAAAATGCTCATTTCCCCAACTTCGGCACTGAAGAAATTTATAACCAAGGGAACAAGTATAAACTCGTTATGATCGGAGACATCAACGGCTATTGAAAAGGGATGCTTTCTAATCTCTGACAAATTGATTTTTAAGCAAATGGAACGAGCAAACCTGTGTTAATACTTGCAGTCCTTGTTCTGGCACTTGCAAATTTTTTTTGCCATGTCAGAATTGTCGAAAATCGCTTTGATGAGGTTTGTGGTGCAAACGTTGGAAAAAAATGATTACTGGTATTTGGCTGTATGGAATGCCCACGCAACTTCAGTTGCTTCTCTTGTAGTCCAGTCCAGGTTATTTGGTGAAATTGAGCTCATAAAAATATTTTTTATGGATTGGTTTGATGCGATGCTTTCAGTAATATTTTTTGTTTTCTGGTAGCATTGTGCGCATCACCTGCTGTTTTCCTACGGCCTAGAGGTTGATTTCATTATCACTAATAGCAACAGTGAGCGTAGTAACCCATTTAATTTTGCTTGGCATATGCAGATTCCTTTTCATATAGTCATCATGGTCAACGTGATTACGCTTACTCGTCTTCTAGTTTGTTTTAGTAATATCGCTATGTC
Source organism: Trididemnum clinides (assembly GCA_963675345.1). Taxonomy (NCBI): domain Eukaryota; kingdom Metazoa; phylum Chordata; class Ascidiacea; order Aplousobranchia; family Didemnidae; genus Trididemnum; species Trididemnum clinides. Next base: position 10,335,921 of record OY776302.1, on the reverse strand, counting down.
TAAATTATATGTTGATAGAAATAAAAATGATAAATACTACAGACTAAAGCTGCATTCACACTACCCCGATTTATTGGCCGATCTTTTTAGCAAGTGCTACTCCTTGGATTTTAAAAATTCTAGAGAAGTTCCAATTTTAAGAAAGATCTAGATGTCGGTAAAGTCAAGACTGGCTAGAAAAATTGGCTGATAAATCGCAGTACTGTGAATGCAGCTTTATTTACCAAGTCTGCAAATTCAGTCCTCGATTCGATATTCTTTGGACTTGAACTCTATCGTCCTCAAAAAAGTGTTGTCTTTTTTTTACCCAAGGACTGCTTGGTTTCCGGTGCGATGCACAACTGTTCTTTCAATTTTTTTATTTCAATTTTCAAGAAAAAAAACTTAATAAAATTTATGAAAAGTAGGCTGACAAAAAATGCCTCGCAGTCGGCGTTAACGCTGTATGTCAACAGAAAAAGTAAAAATTCTAGAAAAAGACCTTACGTAAGCAACGTTTACTCAAAAGTCATTGGCCTCGAACCTACCTGTCCAGGGCCTCGAGCGCTTCTGTTCTTGACTGGTCGCCGGTCGACCATTAGCGTCGTAAATTTAAACAGTCCTTGGTCTCAAAGTTTGTGTCTTTACATCTCTGCTAAACAGCCCTTATCTTAATAATAGCAACTCATCAAACCTAAACTTGAAACCATATCAGGCCTGACTTGCATTTTCAAACTGGAAGTTCACTTGGCAATGGCGAAGTCAAAGATATTGTGACTTGGCCAAGTCAAAACCACAACTACATGCTAAGTGAAGATAACAATGGCCAACAAAGATTTTCGGAAATTACTGTAGTTGTTATAAACAGCCAATTCATTGCTGTTCACGTAACAGAATGCATTGTTTCATATTTCGGCAAAAAAAACTTGGTGAAATGAGCTACATGAATGCGTGATTCACTATGTACCAATCACGTACTCAAACCAAAACTATCGGTTTTTGAAACGCAATCGATTAAAAAAATACGTGAAGTAGCGCATAGTCACTACATATCTTTCAAGTTTGTCGAGTCCTTGGCAACGTCTTATTTGTCATGTTGTCACTGTCACGAATAAGGAGATTTGCCTTGTGAGAATAGTTTTGGCATATGCGTATAGTGCTGTATTTTGTTCGCTCGGTTACTGATTGAAAAAAGGACCTTTTTCCTCGCAATTGGATTTGCTGTAAGCACGCCTTTATTACGTCACAATCGTTATTACGACATAGTAAAATTCCAGATTGATCTGGTGATTCTAGCTTCTTCGAAGAATTTCGATAACCGATTACATAACATGAAGTGCTTTTTTTCTTTTTTCACGTGAATTCGTTCTAGCGTTTTCTGGATTGTTTTTTTTTATTTATATATAAGGCGGACAGGATTTTTTTTGAGTAGAGAGGGTAGAGAAACGTTGTAGCGGGCAGAGAGGAAGATTGATTGGCACAGTAAAGAAGGGCCATTGTTTTTTTGTGACATTTTATTGTGGATTCTGTGGACGTGGCGAGTATTAAGCAGTTATTGGTGAAATTAGTTTTGGCGGTTTCCTGATTGTGTGGTAAAGTGATTAGTTCTGAGATTGTTGAGCGAAGAAGTTTGAAGTCGTGAAGTGTTATTTCTGTGAATACAATATTCTGTTATTAAAGTGGTTTAAGGTGTTTATTTTTAGTGGAAGCCAATCTTTTCCAAGTTTTATTAAGTTGCAGTCAGACCTAATTATCCGAGCGATTATTATACGTTGCCTCAATTTTAAAAGAAATTTAAGATTGAGATAGAACTGAAAGTTCTATTACTATTATATTAAAACGCGACAGTTACCATAAGCGTTTTTAAACTAGAGAAACGTTTATCCCTTAAATTCAGCAAGTGCTTGAAAGCACATTAAAGTTGCGGAAGGGCGCCAAGGTGATTGATATGTATTTTCACGATTAAGCTATTAAATATTTGGACTAATACCTATCACTTTGTCGTAACTGTAGGCACACTTCTATGAGCTAATGCTTCTGGCTGAGCCTATATTGTTTGGTCCTGTTATAAACGCAGCTAAGCATGGAGCAAAACAACTAGAAATGAAACACTAGAGATCAATGATTGCAATAACAGGACTTCCAGCAGTAATGCTGAGGTTAAGAACATCAAATTAGCTGGCTTAGCCGGCTTTTCCCAACTGGTAAAGAAAACACTTCAAACTATACAGGGTGGGCCAAAAGTCATGTTACCCCCTTGCAAAATTAATAGAACATATAATGTACAGTAAGTTTGATTTGAAAAAGTTAATTTGCTGTTAGGTCTTGTCACCCAATTCACAATTGTCGCTATTTATCAATCTATTGAGTCCGTTTGTGCCCCATTATCGTCATAACAAATGCTGATTCGATGCCAAGATCTGTCAGAAATTCTTCTAAGTATGGGAAGCGTGACTTTGCTAGAAGCGAAAGCGCCTGTTACTGCTTCTTTCAAATGATCAGTATTCGAGTAGCTCTAATCTGCCGCTTTTTCTTTTATAAAGCTCCATAAAAAACTGTCACATATGGCCAGATCAGGCTTCAAGGCAACCAGTCAAGTGAAGCAGGCAAGGTTGAAGATCCACGGCCAATCCAACGACTGGGAAAAACTTTCTTAAGATATTCCCTTACAATTATTGCAAAAAAAGCTGCCGCTCCATCATGTTGGAACCAGATATTGCTTTCAATCCCAAGGCTCTGCAGTTGTGGTATGAACCAATTTTCAAGCATGGTAAAACTAATTGAAATGATTGACACGTCCATTAAAGAAATATGGTCCAAAGAGGTGCTGGCTATTTATTGCTCCCCATACCATGCCATGGGGAGGATAATGTTCCACTTCTTCAAAATAATGTGAGTTCTGCTTGGACCAAAACACGATATTCCGCGATTAAGAGCTTCGTTATATGGCGCATTCGTCACTGAAAATGGCGCTGTCATGTGACACCGTCCGAAATTTCTGGAGCACATGCGTCCCGTCGGTGATTTTGAATCGTCATCTGTAAGCTCTTAAAAGAACATTTGCCGACATGAAAACAGTTTGAGGTCAACTTTCATGTTCCTTCTTAAAGTGGTGCGTGGTACTCCAAGCTCTGCTGATAGTTTTCTTGTTGGTTTTTTTGAGACTTGCTAATTGCGTGGTTTACCTCTTGGCACTGAGTTCCTCTTGATTGTGGTCTGCCAGTTCTAGGTTTATTCTTGGCACTCTCAGTTTGAAAGTTTGCCTTTCCATTTCAAGAGTGTTTGTTTTGCTGGAAGTCATCCCGCACCTGTCTCATTGAATTTCCTGTTTGAGGACGTTCATGAATCCAGACACTTGCAAGAATTCTTTCTTCCAAAGTGTAATCGCTTCAATTGCTTATTACAAAATAATCCCAAAAATTCTTTAAAACGCTGCAAATAAACAAAATTAGATTTCACAGATTTAACAACTAAACTGGTTTGAAAATACTGAAAATATAGCAAATTAAGATTTTTTAAAGTAATATACTATACATTATGTGTTGTATTGATTTCACAGGGGGTAACAAGGCATTTGGCCCACCTTGTAGATGGTAGAAAATACAACTTGTAAAGGTGCCCTAAAGAGATCTAATAGATCAAAATATGCCTGTCGGCATTTGTCAATCATATCTTTGTAAGTGATATATAGCTTGACACTAACATTACGCTGTGAAAGATATAACAGGACCATCTTTATCCCCACCTTTCTTGTAGGGAAGTCACCAAGACTACTTTTAAAAATTTTTAGAAATTTAATTTTTAGATGAATCTTTTTAAAAATTTTGAGATAATACCAAAGAGCCATGGTTTCGAGAAAGAATACTCAAAATATACTAAAAGACTTGGTTGTTCCAGAAATTGCAATCTTCTGAAGCCAAGCCACCAAATCTTATGAGTGTTGTTGACTGGCAGGGTACCTTTAAAAATTTTTCCTGACTTTGTTTTTGATGAGTCTTTTTGAAAATTTTGTCAAATAATGCCAAAGAGCCATGCTTTCAAGAATATGTATTAAAAACTAAACTTTTTTAAAAATTGCAAGTTCCTTACGTCCAGTAGCATAACTTTTAAAGTAAAAATGGAAAGTAATGTATGGTAAACTTTTGATCAGCCATTATCAACTAATCCTTTGCCCTAACTAATTAGAGTTGCATACTGCTGGAAAGAAAATTTCCTAAGCTTTCAAACGATAGAAATTGTTAGTAAATTATCAAAAAATTTTACATTACACTTAAGTGTTTTTACTGAGCGTACCACTTTTTTTGGAGTAAGTAAAAATTTGCTCTACAGGTCTTAAAGTTCAATTAGTTTAGTATAAAACTAAAAGTAATAGCAAATGACATATATTAGCAGCATTGCCATGAAATAACCTTAAATTTGTTGAAATAATTTCAACAATTGTTTGAGAAATAAAGTCACAAATCAGTTTTTAAATAAATTGATGTAGTAAAAATTTCTCCATCTTTGGGAAAACCATCATATGATGATCTGTGGTAGCAAAAGTATTGATCTTACCAGACATATTATGATATCTCAGAGCGAGTTTGAAGTGTGCAGGAAAAAAAGAAGAAGCAAGCTTAGAAGGCTTAAAATACTAAAAAAAAGAATCTGTTGTTGCACCATGATTTTAGCTTAATTCGTTGTAGATTTTTTTGTTAAAAGCACCTTGCTTTTATCTTCCAAAAAAACACTTAACTGTGTTTCTTCCAAAAAAAAAAGGAAAAAACTATTAAAGCTGTAAAATGAAAACGATTAAAAAGATTAAAAATTAAGATTAAAAATAATATGCGACTAAGATTCATTTGGTTCAGTCGATCAGTCGATCTTCGATTTAGTTCCATCAGTATTTACTGAAAAAATACAGAAAAGAAATTGGGCATTCAAGCGTTAGCTGTGACGTCATTTTAGACCCCAAAAGCACGAAATGTTTGTTAGTTGCTAAGTTTGGGGCTGGCTTCAGTTTGAGCAAAAAACGGTTTCTTCAAATTAAAAAAAATTATCTTTGATTGCGACGTCATGATGACCTCACCAAAACCCTTATCACACTCATCCCGGGGTGGTGATCAATCTTGCAAAGTTTCATGCTCATAAATCTAGTAGTTTCGGAGGAGTTAAAACACAAACACACACACACACAAAAACAGAATTGCCTTTTGTAGTGTACTGTCGTGGTATGGAAAAACCTCACAATTGCATTTCAAATATCATAAACCAGTGGTTCTCAAACTGTGCATCGCGACGCCCTGGTGCGTTGTTTTAATTGTTCAACGGGGTCGCACGATGATTTGTTGTCGTGACAATTACTCTCTCTTTTTCCCATAAAAGGATTTTTGAAGGTAGATACCCATTTTCTTCTAACGTGCATAATCAATTGCAGGTTTACAACAGTATTGACAATGCACTGTTGTAATTATTGATTTGTTTTTAAGAATCAGTTTGCACAGCTTTAACTTTTACTGACTAAGACAGTTGAAAAATGAGTGATAACAAAAAGATGAGTTACAACCTTAGAACACCGTATATTTGTGACTGAAGAAAGCGGAGCTGAAAAAAAATCTCGCGTTTGTAGCAAAGGCTATTTAAATTTTGAGTCACATTTATATTAAAGAACAGCAAACTAAAACCTCAGAATGTTGTTAGGTGCGTAGCAAGTCAAGCAAGTTTTTTCAAATGCGTCGCAACGAAAAAAGTCTGAGAAACACCGTCATAAACAATCTCTCTTTTTTCCTTTATGTTAAGCAAACCGAACGGTGAAGGCAAAGAAATAGTTTATGTTCGAACAGTTAACTGCTTCAAGGCAAAACTGAAAAAAATTGGTTCAGTTTTTCCTTTGCTGAACAATAATAAGCGACAACAAAGTCAATATTTTCAAAAACATGATATTTGCAAATACAGTAGGCGCCGCTTATTATGACCACGGATAATATGACCAGCCGCTTATTATGACCAATTTGGTACGGTCCAGAATTTCTCCATTTAAAATTCTCCGTTTAATATGACCAAATTTCGGATAATATGACCAACATTTTCTCCATCTTTCTTGTTACAGTACAGTACAGTATTTTTTCCCGCCACGCACTTATAACTTCGCCTTTTCAACATATTGTTACACACTGTACTAAATTTTACCATCACTTGTAGTGTTAAAGTACTGCACTTTGTTTTACTGCCAACGTCACACTGTTACTTCGGGTAAACAATGAATTTGACAGTATTTGGGCTTCTTGTGGCCTTCGGCGTCGATTCAAGAGCTGTTATGGAGGCTTCGGTTTTTATAACCATTCGGATATTATGACCAAAATGGTCTGGTCCCAAGGTGGTCATATTAAGCTGCGTCTACTGTATCAGATTTAGCCATATCACGGCAGAATAGATTTGCACACACTTTCAGCTGAACGTTTTCGGCTTACATCAATTGTCATGATTTAGTCACTGTTTCGTCATCATTGTCTGATTTCGTCACAATGCATAGCATTTAGTTATATGTTGCGGTAACCCCAAATTTTTACTTATAATCTTACTAGCTCAGATAGTGCAAGACGTAAGCCTATATTAGTACTTTAGAGTTTTGATTCTATATTATAATGAAGTGCTAATACTTGAAATTGCAGATTCTTTGTCAGGGGCTTGATATAAACCGAAAACATTCAGTTTAAAGTGTGCGCAAATATGTAAACAAAATACCGAAAATCAAAATTGGTTTAGTGTTGCTACGCAGTATCCAAATATTAAATGTTTTATAGATTCTGAAAGTTACTTTCCTTCCTAAATTGGCCTAGTTCATCAGAGTTATGGATAAACAACTTTGATCGCACTTACTGTTCAAACCGCTTTTCAAGTGAGAATGGATTCAACATGTCAGCAACATTGCGCTTCCATTGATTTTTGCTTGTGAACGGGACAACAAACCCCATGTCTTCCCTGTCTGTGCTTTTAATAATCCATGGTTCTTCTCCTTCTGCGCACACATACCAACGAGGTAGAACCAAATAACGAGTTACTCTTGATTGGGATTTTAATAAAATGGAGATTGACTCGCCAGGCGCTATGCCTAAGAGAAAAAAGGTTTTATAATTTCACTACAAAGTTTCAATCACATTGTCTCATCAGTTAGTACTTGTTAAGCGTACCTTTGGCTAAAATGTGCAACTCACTGGCAATGCAACTTATTGAAACAACTGTTTTAAAACTAGCTGTTTGTGATGCACGAATGTAATGGCGTCATAAAGGCGTGCACAGGTACTATAACTTTCGAAAATTAAAGCTATTAAGTAGATATAGTATTTTGTAGAGATGAGTCTGCTAGATCAGGGGTCGGCAACCCCTGGCACGCGTGCCACTTGTGGCACGCGAGGGTATTTTTCCTGGCACGCCAAGCGATTTGACGCGCACGCGAAATCTACACTCACAAGCTCCAACTGTCTACATTCCACGAAATCAACAGTCTTAAAATTAATCAAGCATGCATTTCACTTGACAATTTCTATGTCGGCGAGGTCTGTTCTGGCTCTGCCAGGCACACTCACAACTGGCTCTCTGTGAGAGCGAAAAAAATGGCTCAAGCCAATCCAGTTCACGCGAATTCCCATTAGCACAAACAAATTAGAATAAACAAAAATGCGCTACGACGCAAGAATGAATAAAATTTTGGTGCAGACACGCCTTAACTTTCTTGATATTCAGTTGTAAAACTAATTGTAGTAATGGTCGTTATCCCTACTGTTGTTGCTGAACAGTTGTGTTAGTTACGTATATTCCTGATGATGGCTGAATGCCTGGCTGATAGCGTTTGAATAGTTTTTCATAAAATGTTTGCCTGCTTATTGTTGTTTGCTAATTGATTTTTGAAAACAACCTCTCTGGCTAAAAATTTAGAGATTTGGGTTTATGAAATCAGACTTAATGGCATCTTTTAAAAACTTAAATTAGATGTGGGATCTTTCCAAGAATTCCAGACGTCAGATTTCGGATTCCTTTCTCAAGACGACCAAGCTCTGTGTGCTCTTTGTTGTCCAAACGTCGTTTGCCGAACATCAAGCATAAAACCACATTTTGAAACGAAGCACGAGAAATCCTTCAAGGACGATGTATAGAAGATCGAATCTGTGAAAAAGGTAGTATCTCGCTGTTCCGCCCATTGCCATGTAATTTTTTCTCAGCGATTTGACTTCAAACAGCGTAGTCTCCTGAGAATGTGACGCAAAGACTTCATAAGCAATTTCCTACAAAATTGATTGATATTGTGATAAATTAAGTGATCTCGTGTTGTTCTGTTAGGAGTTTAGGTAAATTTAGCTTCAAATTAGATCCCTACAGCGAACCGAACAATTAGCCCCTACTGAAAAGTAATAGACGTTATAACAGGGCCTCCTATGGACAACTTCTAAAAACCTTTCTTTGTTGTATTGTTTTTCCTTGGTCTTTGCCCTGTGGTTAAATAGGGTCACATGTTTTGACTCATATATATGACAGGTGCATCTGCTCACACACATATATATATACATAATGACCACGTGTGTTTTCGGTATTCTTGTCAAAACGTGAAGGTGGCGAAACGAATAGTGAATTTTCGTTTCGATTATGCTTCGGATTTCTGTTTGAGCCTGAGTGTTGGCCCCCCTGCTTGATCGTCATTAAGGCTGTGTGGTAGCCTTTATCACCGTGAATTTTTGTTCCGCACACGCTGGGCGGAGCTGCGCATATTTGTAAATAAAAAACTGCAAGAAAGCTTCAACCGCTTCCTGTTTTTGTTTGACGAAGCAGAAAGGATCCGTAGAGCTAATATTACTAGCTCTACGAAGCAACTCTCCTGGTTCAGTGCTAGTCAACGACGGCACGCTTGGCGCGGGAATCAAAGAGTTGAAACCTGGTGCTGCTGCACAACTCGCTACGAAAAGCAAAGCAGCATTTTCAAGAAAGCGATTCGTAGCACGAATCGAACAATCGAAGGTAGCTCCAAAGTCGCATAGGTCATTGCTAAAAATGGAAAACCGTTTACTGATGGAGTGTTTGTAAAGGAAGTCTTTCTTAATTGTACTGAAGTGTTTTTGATCATTTGTCAAACAAATACACCATAATTTCGAGGATCAGGGGTATGCCTATTTCTCCTCGGACAGTTGAGAGACGTATCACGGACATGGCTACCGATGTACCTGCGCAGCAAACTGTTGCATTAAAACGTGTGAATGTTTTCAGCGTAGCTCTTGATGAAAGCATAAATATAAACAATAATCCACGTTTAGCAATTGTAGCTTGGTACTGCAGTAACGGCGAGGAACATAAAGAGCTTTGTTGCTTGAAACCTATGTACGGCTCTCCTAAAGTAAAAGATAAACTTGACACCTTTACCAAGAATTTTGAGTAAAGAGGGATTGATTCAAAGAAGATATTCTCAGTTACAACAGACGGCGCACCTGCTATGATGGGACAACACCATGGATTTGTTACTCTTCTTGAGCGAAAGATCGGGCACCCTGTTATGAAGTTACACTGTATTATTCATCAAGAAAATCTTTGTACGAAGATTTCAAATTCTGCTGTTAATGACGTAATGTTAGCAGTAACGAAAATAGTGAGTTTTCTTGTCGCACCCTCTGCTACAGCACACAGACAGTTTCAATCTTTGCTTGAAGAGATAGAAAGTACTTTCCATAATGTGCCGCTGCATTGCATTGCCAGATGGTTAAGTTGCGGTAAAGTTCTCTTGAGGTTTGTCGAATGTCTTGTCGAAATGTGAGCCTTCTTGATAGGACAAGGAATGGGCTACCTCGAACTGGAGGACGAAAAGTGGCTTGTAAAACTAATGTTTCTTGTGGACATCACCACGCACCTCAACGAACTTAATCTTCGTCTGCAGGGTACAGGACAAACAGTGATGTGTCTTTTTGAGGTATGGAAAGAATTTGTATCTAAACTGGATGTCTACACACTGGACATCTGAACCGCCACTTTTCGCTACTTCAAACACCTGAAGTCTTTCTCAGTGGATCGCCAAGCTAGTGAAGTTGAAATTGATAAGTACATGAGGGATCTAACGTCTAAATTTTGCAATAGATTTCAAGATTTTCAACCTTTTGGTTCATTGTTTTTTTTCTCATCAAGCCCGAGAGCTGCAAAGACTTGAACTTGAATGAATGGATAGGCATTTGAATGGATGGATATTGAAGACTTCCAAATGCAGCTGATCAATTTCAAAGCATCTTTATTGTGGACATCGAAATTTGTTGATCTGCGGAAAGCGCTGGAAACGATTTAAAACGAGCAAAAAAACATTTATACATGTTGGAAACCTTTGCCGGGGAAATTTAGCCGTCTAAAGAAGATGGCAATAGCTTTGCTGTCTGCATTTGGATCGACTAATTTGTGTGAACAAATATTTTCACTCATAAAGTTTATTCTGGGTGCCTATCGCAGCCAACTTACCGAAGATCATTCGGAATTATGTGTTCAACAGAAAGTATCCAAATTTAGTCCCAACATTACTGAGCTAAGCAAGGAAAAGCAAGGACAAGGATCTTATTGAAAAGCGTCTCTTTCCACTGTATTCGACCTTATCCAATAAAATTAATTAAATAAATTTGTCTTCTATCCGTTCACTATTCAAATCAGGTAGTTGACTGTACAAACCAAACACATAAAAATGTTTGACATGCGAAGTTGCCTACCGGTACATCTTGATATTATGCGTAAACTGGCACACTGCATTCAAAAGGTTGCCGATCCCTGCCCTAGATTGTCGCGCAAAGCCATCTCATTCGCTAAGGACATCACTGATTGGTAAAGATATCTGATTAAATAAGAAGAAAGAAAGCAAACATGATATTATTTACGGTAAAAGCTTCTTATAAACAATCTGTTAATCTGATGTTACACAACTTCTAAAATACAAACAAGACGGCTCTAATGTGCGAGTTGTTAATATTTACCTTCAAAGTCTGAAACTGGTGTGAGACTGAACAATCCTCCATCGATATGCTTAAACTCAAGAGTGGGTGACTTGAGAGCCATTAATTTACCAAATTGGAAAAAATTACTCTCAGGCAAGCTCATGTCATTAAAATATATGGCCCATTTGATGGCATTTCCCTGAAAACAAAAAACCACTGTTTTACTCTTTTTAAAACAGTTGCTCGAAGGATTGAAGCACCAGTATCAATGACCTAAAGGATCTATGATATTGCTGTCATGTAGTCATTACGTATAGCATAGATCTTAACATGCCAACTGTAATGCAAATAGGCTATGTCAAAGCCGACTAACAAGCAAAACATTGTACACCTCCTTTCAACGTCAGCACCAGAAAGATAAATAAAAATAATCCTAAACTAGAGTTTGAGGTTTGTAAACAAAAGGTTAAGGCTGATGGAACTGATGAGAATAGAGGGGCAGCTTTATTCTTTGGACCGCATTTTCTTCTACACCAATGTCTATCAGAGTTATTATACCATGGGTACCAGTTACAAACGGTTTATCGAAATTCAGACGTTGCCGAAATTCCAACTCCGACCTTATGCTTGCGATGCAAGTGCCTTTACTACTGCTTTAATTGGCATCTTAAACCAGTAACGTAATTGGTTTGACGTCCTGCTCTATTGTCCCCGAACCGCTCTCGTTTGGTTTTATATTCAACAAAATTCAGTTTTATAGATTCAGATGCGGTTTAAGTTCAACGCTTTAAAAAACTTGTGGTTTAGATTATGTATAATCACACGCAGACAAATCCGGGTACCAAGGTGGCCATGGAGTGTCAGCAAATCTGGTTATGAGGTGGTCGCCAAAAAGAGAACGAGAAATGACCATTGATGCTCTAGCTGTATAGGCCGTTGCCCCATGTTGGTGAAACCACACACGTCGTAGAGGCAGACGTTTTCGTTGCAATTTAGGCTCAGAGAAGTTATTTATCACCGTAATGTAACGCTCGGAGGTCACAGTAACATTTCCATCGTTATCTTCAAAAAGGTAAAGACCAATAACAACTCCGTTACCGATTGCACACCAAACGTCACTTTCGAGTTGTGCGGTGGTTTTTCGTGCAGTTCTCTTGGATTTTTAGTTGCCCAATAACGACAATTCTGTTTCTTCACCCCGCCGTTGAGATGAAAATGAGCTACATCACTCATTAAAAAATGAGTATGTCATTTGCCTCAAAAATTGCTTTTATTTGACGTGGGAAAATAAGACGTTGTGCATTGTCTGTGGATTTCATAGTCTGTTGATTCATGCAACATTCGCTTCACGAGCAAAGGGCTGATGCCAAGCTCTGTAGAATGCCTCCGAGCAAAGCGAGTTGGACCACGCACCAAGCTCTTCTAACGCGTTCCACATTTTCAAGGGTTCTTATACGTCATGGGGCTCCCACAGGTCACTTATTCAGTAAGGTACCTTGTGTACCAAGTGCATGCACTCAAAGTAAGATGGTGTTGCGGGTTGGAACAGCACCACTGCGGTGAATGTTAAAATGACGCGGGAAGTCACGCGTCTATTTTTACTATTTTCACACAATTAAAGTTGGCAAACACGCGACGCTCTATCGTTCACAATACCATGGCTTTACCTGCGATCTTATTTTTGTCCTCTTTCCAAAAAAGGAAAAAAATATTAAAAAATGCTCAACGGAACAAATGGTAACTGAAGGAGTATAAATGCTATGGTTCAACGAATTGAATGACACCAGTCTGGCAGATGTCTTTCTCCTTGTGACTGAGATGTAGCCACTTTAAAAACGTTTATTCTTTCTGCCCAAGCCTGGATTGATGAACCCAGTTTGGTTTTTACAATGATTTACAAATTATACGGTGACATACTAACTCTTAGGAGTCATCAACAAGTTTTAATAGCAAAACATCAATTTTATTTTGTTTTCTGGCACCAGCCCGAAATAAAATTTTGGTTATATATTTTATTTTTCTAAATCGTCTTACTTTGTATTGGGCAATGTCTGTGCAACTACATATGCAATTGCGGTGATCAGTTTTCCAAATGGATCCGCGAAACTAAAGGGACGGTAGAAATAATATTGCTCCAGTTTAGGTGCAGCAAAATATATTTTCATTCGCTCAGTTCTGGTTCAAGTTAAAGCTTGGAGATTTGTGTTCATTTCTGGTTCAGGAAATATAAGCGATTAATTCAATTCCGGTCTATGTTTCAGATTCAGTTTGACGCCAGCCATAAAGTTCAGCAGCGTCAGAAAAATAAATGGATAAAAAGAAACCGTTGATGCTAAAATATTAAAGTGTCTTGCTAAATTTATGCTTTACGCAAATAACGGACATTTTTGTACGAAAACGGCAATAAGTATTTAACATTTGATTTGATAGTTTTTAATTTATCGACTTTTAAATCAAAATGCGTACATTTTACTTTAAAAATTTTATTCGGCATGGGCAAACTTCAAAGTTACAATCTCGTGAAACTGAGTCACTAGACATTTGGATAAAGTCAATCTTCACAATACGTTGATAATGACATATGCTTTAAGTGAAATCACGTTCTCTACGAATAACTATTATGGAAAACACAATTCAATTTGTCAGTGAGCTGTAACTGCTTTGAAACATTTTGACATAAGGCCATGAATCTGACATAATTAATGACCATCATCCTTTAATTAACACTGGAAGACCCGAATCAAAGCACATAAGCGTAGCTAGGAATGAGGGCCATGGTGGCCATGCCACACCTAAGTGTTTCTGACGTGATCCCCTATTAAAGTACATTTGATTATTGATTGGTAATTACGTAAATGCCAAGCCAAAAACATCAACTTTAAACAACAATTTTTAGTGCTGATCTCACAACTGTTTCTAGAATAAACCAATGCAGCCTGGTAGCAGTTTTCTTTACTATGGCGTTGCAGACGACAGCTCTGCGGGCGATGCCGGCAGAGACAATTAGTAGACTATAACTGAAATCTGAAATTGATGACGTGAAATATTCATTTGCATTTGTACAGCAAAAAAGATGTCAACACTCTTTAGAGTTGCTGCTACTGCTGGCTCAGATCAGTTGTACCACAACCCTACAGCCAAGCAGGAAAATCGCCCTTAAGTGTCATTCCAAAGAGCAGAACAATGCAACGCCAATGCCGGGACCGAATACGTGATTAATCGGCGCAATGATGTAGTGGTTAGAGCGTCCGCTTCGCAGTTGGTAGACCCTGGGTTCATTCCCTAAGTCGAGTCATACCAAAAGACTTTAAAAAATGGTATTCACAGCTTCCCTGCTTGGCGCTCAACATAAAAAAGGAATAGTGTGGAGAACAAGCCGGCATGCTTTCTTGTTGTGTCCTTGGGCAAGGCACTTAACGGGACGCCTCCACCTTTATGTGGCAGATAGGTGGCCTACCCGCACTTCACCGGGTTACCATTGTGAAGTTGCTAACCCAGCATGTCGCTAAAGGCGACTCTTGGGTACCCACCAATGGCAGTCCGCCTTGTTGGTGGTGGGGCTACCAGTCACTCATGACTGGTTCGAAATAGGCTGCCATCTTTCTCCTAGCCTAATTTCAATTAGGTTGACGGCATGAACTTGAATTGCCGTTCGCGCCGTACCTCCATTTCGAGGAAGAGGAAAGGTAATCACAACAACAACAACGCGTGATTAAGAACATTTGGCAAGGCATGAAAGCAGAGAATGATGAAGTTTCAAAAAAATAATGTATATGCTTACTGTTGCTATTGAAAGCTTCCCGCTATTTTTAAAAGTGATTTTATGTAAATTTCCTTTCAGTCCAAAGTTTTTGATAACTTCGTACGTAACATTAAGATTGGTAGCAATGTACTCTAAAACTGAAAAACAAATACGTTGTATAGGAAGCAACAAGTCACAATAATTCAACAGTATTGTTAGCTTCCATTTTAGCTTAGTGCTATTAAATGAAGCCAATTGGACCACTAAAATAGAAGTCAAAATTTCATGAAAAAATTGAAGAGAAATTAGAAACTAAAAATATTCTTGTTTTTCTTTTCAATTTAGCTTTATCAGACGCTTTGAACAGTTTTATGCCTTTTTTCGAGCACATCAAATAATTGATTATGGTGGCTTTATCGGGGTCACAATATGCTTTTTCTAAAATCTTTTTCTTTGGCTTAGTTTTGTAACGATAGGTAATGAACTATTGCGGCGCAGCAATGCTGAAATAGAGCAATAAAGCTGCAATATGCCACAATCTCAGGCACTTGTAGAGGGCGAAGTGGGTCTTTTAAAAAATCGACAGCATAGTTTAATATGAGGCGATCACGGGACAAGAAGAAAGATGGGGCATGTGATCATGCTGCAAGTGATGTGCACATAGCACGTGACTGAAGAGATTTCTTACTTTTTGGTCTTGGTCTGTTTATGAAAACTATCATGAGCAGTGCATTATAGCGCCACTATTAAACAAGCTGCACAGAACTAAGTATTTCTTATTTCAATCCTGTTTTCGAGAATGCTGTGCAAGCTTTTCATCAGATCATTTTATTAAATTTGAAAATCCTGCATCATTGGCTGCCAAAATCAAATAAAAAAAGGTATCAAATCAAAAATAAATATTCAAATATTTAGTTTGAGCTGTACTACAGCAATCCATTTGCCTGCTAATCACATATGGATTCAATGTTACTCTAAACAGGCCTACTATGTTTTCGCACTTTTTTAATTTTACGTAGAATTTTTAGCTCAAAATTGTAAAAAGGTCTTGAGGAAACTTGTCCTTTGACTTTTCTGGAATTAAAAAAGGTTTAATTAGTTTTAATTGAAAAAGATTTTTCTAATAAATAACTCATTTACTGGACTTATGGTATATGAACGCTGCTTAGTAATGAAATAAACAAAGGCCACTTCTAATAGAATCTCAAGATCCTAAATACCTACACATTAATAATGATTCATGGAAAGCAACTAGCAATATAAACACAGGTGGTCAAAGTAGCCAAAACGCCTATAAGAGAAAAAAAGTTATTACTTACTGAAAAATATTTTAGTAAAATAGGAAATAAAGATAGATATTTTTACTTGGGTAAAAGTAAGAAAAAGTAGTCGCGAGTTATACCACTTCAACAGTAAAATAGAAAGTACTTTCATTTTTGTTGCAATTTTGTCTTGTATCTCTTTAAACCAATGGTTCTCAATCAGGAATACACACATCACACAGAGCGCGAGAAGAAATTTTTGTAGTTGTAAATTTCTCTTCCAATTAGTAGCTAACTTACATTACCAATCAAGTTAAAGATTTACGTGTATGGTGTAGATAATGATATCACTATAAAATAGGATCTGCTCTGGGAAACGCAATGTTCAGGTGTGACACTCTCAAAAGCATTAACTTAATTGTATATTGATAAATTGTTTTCTTTGACGAACACTTTGTAAATTTATATTAAAGATCCTTTATCGAAGACGTTTTTTTGAATTTGAGCTGACTCTTGGAATCCATCCCGGAAGACACAGATTATAACAAGAAGATAGAAAATTGAATTTTTCTTCTTGCAAGGTACCAAATAAGCTTAAAATGATGTTTGATTCTTAAGGTCTTTATGGTACAACTAATCAAGACATGTTGGCCAAATTATTCTAGTAACTTCAATTTTTTGTAGTAGATCTATTTGAATATGTTTTATAATTGTCGTCTTATGCTTTTAGCAGAATTATCGTTGATGGTTAAAAAGCTGTTAAAACGTGGAGTGACTCGATAAAACATGTTATTTTACTCTTGAAAAAAAAAAGGTTAGATCTTTATGACATTTAAAATTTAGCCAACAAAAGCTAGAGCCAAATGGCGTAGTTAGCATGTCACAAATAAGCAAATTTGTGTGAAAAGAAAAGTTTTTATATATGTATAATTATTGTGATCTGTTGTTTTATTTTGCAGTGATCGTTTTATTTGTAAATTTGAATTGTCTGAAGCCCTAGACTTGCTTAACTTTTTTCGCAAAAAGACCTTTTTCTTTCGCATTTATCAGTAGATTTGTAACTTCCACGCCTTTTCTGACGTCACAATGATTGACTACGCGACCAAATTCCAGTATATTCTAGTGATTCGTGTTTCTTCTCAAAGATTTGTTCTTTTTTTTTTATTACCAATTATATAATTTATTAGCGGTGTTTTTCCTGCGTCACGTGATGTTCTAACAATTTCTAGATTATTTTCCAGTCATATACATAAGGCAACGAGATTTTTCACTCACTTTCAAAAAGAGAGAATGTAATGCAGAGAGTGTAGTTCAGTAGAATGTAGTAAAAAGGCGTTGTTTTGTGGTGATTTTTCTGACAGGAATCAAGCAATTATTTTGGTGGTTTTAGTTTTGATTAGTCTTTGATATTTTTATACTAAAATGCTTTAGTTCTGTATTTGACAAGCGAAAGAATTTGAAGTTTTAAAATGGTTTGTGAGTATATTTGTTCTGTTCTTGATCTAGAAGTGCGTGAGTTAAAGCGTCTTAGTGGAAGTCAATTTTTTCCTAGCTATTAAGTTGCAGCCAGACTTAATTATTCGAGCGATACTACAAGCCGCTTTAACTTTAAAAAGTAAATTAAAGATTGAGATAGAACGAAAATTCTATTGAAACGCGACACAGCAAAAGATTTTTGAGGGAGGAGGGCAAAAATTTTATAACTCCATTTCCATTTTTTGGTAATAATCCTTATTATTTTTAAATACCCCACTAAATGTTGGTAAAAATCGGTCGTATAGAAAATTGAAAAATGTTTGCTGGGGTAAAGCTTACATAATAATCTTTTTTAGAGGGCACTAAAAAATTCACCAAAAAAAGCATTGTGGATGACATTTAGCCGCCTGGCTACTCCCTGGACAAAAGCAGTTGCCGGTTTGCAGAAAAACTAATGCATGCTTGGGAAAATAACAAACTAGATTAAGGTAAACCCGGGAGAACATTTGGATTTACTTCTGGCGCCAAAATCTTTTTCAATTAAAAGACAGAGCAAGGAGGCCCATTGATTATGACTCACCGCAATTTGCTTTTTAGCAGGAAGCAATAGTAAGCCAACCAGTTGGTCTTTAAAATGCCGATCTAAAGAGACCCGCTTCAATGGCGGATTTGTAGTAAACAAAAATTTGGATTTACAGCTATTTTGAGCACGTGCTTGAGTAAAATTAAGTCTACTTAAAAAGTGTGACTTCCAATTTAATCTGCTAAAGTAAAAGCAGAAGTAATAGAAAGTGAAACAACTAAAGTAGCTCGTTACTGAAAAAGCTATTTAAATAGTTTGTTTAAGCAGAACTTCTTTTTTCTTCTTCATGTGAGCAAAATCTATCATTTTTGGGGAGCACCTCAGGTTATGAGCTGCTCATTAGCCTTTTTGAACTGCTTGGCCCCTCCACTTATCTGCCACATAAAGATAAAGGCATCCCGTTAAGTGTCTTGTTCAAGGACACAACAAGGAAGCTTGCTGGTTTGTCCTCCACACTATCGCCTTCGTGTTGCACGCCCAGCAGGAAGTCTTTTGGTAGGGCTCGATTTGGGAAAAGCACCCCAGGTCTATCACTGAGCAGCGTACACTCTAACCACTACGCCATCGCGCCGATTACCTTGCTACTGACCATCTCGGAACAAAAATTAATACAAAAGTGTTCAATAGTTAGGTCCAACAGCATAACTTACTTTTCCCAGCTTCAGTAAGCGTTCGGTTATGAAGCGTTTTTTCCTTTAGTGATATTGAAGCTGCAAAGTAAGTAGTTGAGTAATGAGCTTTAGGAAAAAAAAATAATCAATACAGAAAATACTTAAGGTCAATTTTTACAGCTAGAAAGATAAATTGAGACTAGAAAGAGAATTTCAATTTTTTGATGTCAGCACAAGCATGACATCAACTTTTAGACGTTTGCTCATTTTCTAGTCAGCTAAAATTTAAGCCATTTTTGAACCCAAACCTCGAGCTTTGGCAAAATATCTATTGTCAATGCTCATCTCAATTGCTCATCTCCATACATTTTCACCTGCAGTTTGAACCCAAACAGCGAGCATGAAAACAAACTGTCTAGCTATGTTGCATGCGACTTAAAGTGCTAAATGCTTAACTTCAACTCACAGGTGCTTTATTGTATGTAAAATTCTACGTTTGTCAGCATACTACATTGTCTAAATTAGCAGTCAGTTAAATCATTTGTGCAAGATAACCTCAAAATACAGTCATGATAATCCATACGTGAAAAACACACCACGTATGATTATTATAATGTCATTTTTTAATTTACTTTACTTTCTGTTTATCATTAGTTCAGCAGAAATAAACTTTGGTTATTATACTTGCATGTATTACCTTGCTTGTAAGATTCAGTCTTTGGTGCGCTCTTTTCCTCATTGCCATGAGAGATTGTTAGCAAATGAAAAGTCAATATTGAGTAAAGCTTAAATATGATAAGACACCCAAATACACACCACCAAATATTTTTCAAATGAACAGTTTTGAGACTATTCATGGAGCAATTACAATGTTCAAGATTGTACATCCATTTTAATTGTAAACATCTCACACAAAAATTTATGCAAGTTTAGCAAGGCTAATCTTACTTATTGCTAAGCGGTATCTAGTCTTGTCACGGCAATACGTGAAAGAGTGACTAGGTCGCCGTCCGACAACATTTTACCCTCAAGGCATTTTTGTCGTTGAATGTACCAGATTGGTCTGTTGGTCACTTTTTGTGACTCACATACATGCTTTGCAGGAAAAGTTAAAATGCATATAGTGCAGTTGCGTTGTAAGAAGCAAATTTGGAAAGAAGCTGAAAATGTGAATTTATTGGATATATTTCTTTTGGAGATTAGTTTTTAAAGAGTACTGTTACTATTTTCGTTCCAACACGGAGATTAAAAGTTTTTTGCAGATCAATTTTTTGAACTTGACCATTTTCCTATTGTTGGCTCAAAATGCTTTTGTGTCTTCGTTCATCAACTGGATTCAAAGAATTCGGAGACCATGACTCCTGTTGCCCCTAGCTATGCGAATTTTAGTGGGGGGGGGGGGGGGGTGTACACAGACCAAATCGCCTAACCGTGAAAAGCGCGATGCACACTAGAAGCTGACGAAGAAATCCCCAAAACGCTTGCGAAAACGCTTGCGACTTGCGGTTCCCTGCGGATCTTTGCTTACTAATCAATTGCAGCTAATCATCAAGGGCGATATAACGCATAGAGTTGCGATGATAAACAGTAAATGCTATTCATTCACTATTCTTTGTGACGTTCTTATTTAATTCGTTTTAGCGTTATTGCATTATATCTATTGGTAGAAAAAGCTGCTGCTATTATCGCTGTTTTTATTGCGATTCTTCAATTTAAGAATAAACAACCAGCAAGTAATTTGATTACCGGCGTGCTACGGAGACTTTGAAAGGAGTTAAGGAAACAATATTTTTTGATTCTGTAACGCTTTGTTATCAAGAAAAGTATATTCTTTGACTTTGAAACAGGGTTTCCGAGTGATTACAATAGATTATTATGTTTTGTAAGTACTTAAGACGGCTTCAGAAATTTATTAGGGCCGATAAGAAAAAATTATTGTGATAACTTAGTCAAAACCTTAAAAGTCTTAATTGTTAGCCGCTCGCCTAAAAATAAGCTCAAAAGATTTTTTCACAGCTTATAAACTATACTCAGTTTCGATTCGGGCTTTCTGAAAAAAATGTCACTTAATGAAGTCGCTTGATCTCTTGTTCTCGGAATAATATGGTGTTTTTGACGCTTTTTCAACGGCAAAGGTTTTTGGAATCAAAGCATATTCTAATCAAGCAATTTTAGCACGGTTTATATTCTATTTTCACTATTTCTCCTATTGTTTAGCGATAAGCAGGAGATTTGCGAATATCCTACTATCTTTTCAAGTTTTTTGGATGATTTGACACGGAAAAAGAGCCCACATTTAGACCTACTGACTGCAAAACGGACGCTGTAATCTCTTCACGACCGACAATTTCGTTATAAAACTGGGCCTGTTAAATGTTAAATAGCCGCCGTGATGCAGTTGTAGTTTGTCCAGACTAATAAATAAAGAGTTGATGTAGAAATAATTGCTCCGCACTTACAAATAAATGGTCTGCAGTTGGAAACTCCTTTAAGGTATTATTGTATTCGCCAGTAAGCGTCTGGAATTTAAAGTGCTTTGTTGCTACAGTAGTCTGCTTGAAAGGAGAGTGTGTAGTGGTTGACATGCACTGAATCAGCACGTTTAAACCTGTGAAAACGCGGGAAAAGAGAATGCAAACGACTATAGGTTCATTATAAAAGAATAGGGTAAACGTGCAGCTTCTTGTGGGACGATCATATGCTAATTATTTGAAGCCTGGACTGGCGGTACCTTTGTGAGGATCGAGGTTCTTGTATTGGTGTTGCTGAGTTGTTGTTGTGAGGTTTTCACAGCACGTCTGACTCCAAGAACGAACATATTTCAAATCGTAACGCATCGTGGAAAGCACTAATGATAACTTGCGATGAATCTTTTGAATCGAATCGAGTTGAATTTAATTTTGAATTGAATCAATTCAATCAATCGCATTGCTTCTTTTATATGCTCGTTCACTAGGTCACTCTGCCGCACTTCAGACAGAACCATGCCTGGCCATACGGCTTAGTCACCCAGTATTGTTACACTATAACAAGAGAGCGGACATTATTCATGATATGTAGCTATGAATATTCTTTCATGACCAGTTTTTAGGCCAACGAATAATTTTGATATTGAGGTCAACAAATGATTTACAATAACGATATACAATAACGAGCGCACGAACCGAGCGGGAATGTTTATGAGTCACCCACAATGTTTGATTTCAGCAGACATCGATGATCCAAAGTTTGTATCTTGTGAGGTCGCCATACCTTTAGTAGTCTATTGTAAAAACGTAGGTTGTAAGCTAGGTCACAACTAACGAATTTGCAAAAGTGAAGCAATTTAGTATTTTCTATATGCTGTGAAAAATATCATCAAATACAAGATGAACAAAAACAGTATTGTCGTAATCATACACCTACACACGCCCACAAAATGTATTGATTTCAAATATTCAACACACACAAGGAAAAAAGAAAGGTTGCAGATATTGAGTGCTGACAGGCAGATTGAGTTCAATTGTAAACTCAAAAAGCACATGTTCGTAATTTTCTTCATCAAGTCTGAAGATATTTTTTGTAGTTGAGTGCTAATATGATTTGGAACCGGATTTTTTGAAATGGCCGAAACAATCTTTGCTGGGACAATCGTTCATCAAAATTTACTGTACTATCTTGCAGAATTGACATCAATTCTTTCTGCAGAAAAATGTAAGTTCATCTGTGACATAAATATTTAATTTATTCGTAGATCTAACGTCTAAAAATAGTGCAATGAGATACAGCATGCTCGATATCAATGGCTATTAGTCTCCACGGAGAAATCGGAATTATCCTTGTTATAAGTAACCTACGGTACATTATTTCTTCTGCTTACCTGAATAATTTTGTGGTAGATTTCAGTAGCCTAAACCCAGTGCTGGTCTTTCTAAAAATAGGGCTGGAACAACAACATAAATGAGGCTGACTTTCTGAGCAACATTCAAAACAGTGGTCTCCCAAGTGGGCACTCCCGCCCCCTTAAGGGTGATAAATTCATGGAGGGGGCGGTAATATGAAGGTGGGCGATAGGGGGGGCGTTGAGCCAAGGCAATTTCGTCACAAAGAACTGACAAAGCAGTATTTCTAATAACAGTATAGAACAGTGGTTCCCCACCAATAAACCGACTTCCCAGGGGAGGCAAGATCAGATTTTAGGGGAGGTGAACAAAGATTTGCAGAAAGACCACTTTCAAAAAGAAAACAGTGATAGCTTCAAGTTTGCTGTTGAGATAACAATAGGATAATTAATACTTCCAAAACGTTGATTCACTTGAAAAAGTAATTTAATTTTTTGCTACTTGTGTTTATTGAATGGACAACATAATAAATGGTACACAGTGATGGCATTCTGAATTTGAAATGCCAGAAAAGAATTTGATGAATGTTCCCCCACAACAAGGCGAAGACCTTTTTTTAAATCAAAATTTTCAAAATAAAAACTCACGCCTAAGCCCAAAATATTTTTACAACCAATCCCACGAGCTCAGAATATTGCAAGAACCGGTTCGTGCAATTGGGCTGAATAACATCTCTAAATGTAGGGAAAGTGAAGGATAACTTCAAACAGATCGGTGGAGGCAGTGTAATAAAAACAGTGGGAAACAATGGTACAGGAAATGATTGAACCAAAGCTCCAGTCAGCGGTTTGCACGCATGTTACATTTAGTTTCTGTTTATTTTTTGCATTAGCTTAGGTCACTGGTTCTCAACCTTTTTCGTGCCGTGGCCTACTTCATTGGGCCACAAATTTCTGCGGCCATTTTAATAAGAACTTTAATGTAACAACTACAATGTTACTGATATATGCGTGGAATAACATGGCAGCGAAGTTGATCTCCAAGCTCCTCCAGTTCAAAGGCACTGGTCCATATAGCTGTTCGTATGGAACCAATATTTCTCAACCGTATTCGGCATGCGAACCTCAAAATACATAAAGGTCGGTGGCCCACTTATGCAAAATACCAAGCTGTGGCCCACCGGTTGAGAATCACTAGCTTAGGCTAATTAAAAACAACTAAGCAAGGAAAAACAACTACGTTTGGAGAAGGATGATGTAAATGGACCTACTAGCTAAAAGAAAAAAGCAAAGACCAAATAGAAGGTTTATGGAGGTAGTAAAGAATGATTAGAAGGTGATTGGAGTGATTGAAGAAGATGCAGTGGACCGAGAAAGATGAATGACTCGCTGCGAAGACCACAGAAAGAAAAAGGCCAAAAAAAAGTATAAAGTAATCATTTTTCATCAACTTTTCGTTTATCCCAGCTTAAGTAGGCAAAGGTGGATTAAGGAAGAGGTCCGACAGGGCTGAAACCCGGAGCCCTAGAAAATTTACATTTGTGTTTCGAACCGAAAAGCAGGAAACACAGAATTTTAAATGCTATAAAAAAATTGTAAAAGCTTGCCAGATCATCTTGTCTAATACATCTCAAAGTTGATTTTTCAAAGAAGTGATTAGTGATAGTGATTACAAAACGAGATTTTTTAATCTTGATACAAGCAAACGATTCAACAAATCTATTCTCAATGCTAATAATATGTGGGGGCTCTGGGAAAGTAAATGGCAGTGGCTTATGGTGATGGGCTGCTGGTTGTAAAATGGTAACAATTTTGAAAAAAATTAGCTACTGATGTATCAAGCTTGCAACAGCAGTATTTATTGTGCAGAAGACCATGCAGACGGCAATGTGGTTAAGAGATAGATTTAATGTTTATTTCTCCTTGACCAACTACTACTGCAACTGCTGAATTGGAATAGCATGTAAGAGCTTGCTGCGACATTGAAAACAATTAGTTTTGATTTCTTTCCAGAATAATTTCTTCCGTTAGGTTTACTGCGCTAAAAAGGACTTTGCTACGGAATAATCCAGTGTCTTACCTACTTTTATTCCGTCCCTATCTGTAGACCTAGGCAGCAGTTTTCATCCGGTGAATCATTAATGGACCATTTGGTGAACTATTAGTACTCATTAGAAGGTCACAGAACAAAGGTTAGGTTGGATACGGCTTGTTATTTCAATTTCAACTAATATGGAAAACATCATCAACATTGAAAAAATATAATGCAATTAGGCCACAGACATCTGTTTAGCATGAAAATTGACCACATGCCCAAAAAGATTGAGAAACAATTGACAAGGCTCATCTTATTCACGCTTCCATTCGAGAGTCTTTTTGTAATTAGCGAATCAAAAACGCCAGCGCAATGAAATATATTTTTCTTATAAGCTGATTCAGATTGAAACAAAATAGCTGCAATGTAGTTTGAGAGTCCAAAAATATTATTTGTTAAGCCAGTAGTTTTCTCAACATTTATTCTGTGTTCCTACCTGACAGACCGAAATCTTAATTGTTTCCTCCCTTCCGAAAATTTTCAGGTGATGATTTTCTTTCTTGAAGATTGATATTTTAGACCTCTCGATTAAAGTATATGCGTTCCAAATTCAACGTGGAGACCTTTTTTTGGAGATCAATGCTTTTGCAAGTCTAAAATGCCGAATTTGTATTCCATAGACCTTTTCGTTTTTCTTTTTGAAAAAAGACTTATTGTCTCATTACACAAAATATTTCGACAATGAAAGCTGAAAACAACTAACCCACATCCAGAGGTTTTAGATGAAGCAACATTCCCGCACCCAGAGGTCTTTGCTTATTTAAATTCACCTAAAGTTTCAAATAAGTGTTAAGTAGTGGGCCTAATGTTTAATAGTGTCACGAATAAAGAAATTTGTCTTGTAAAAGTAGTTTTTATATATGTGTAAAGTGCTGTATTATTTGTTCGCTCGGCTACTGATTGAGTTGTTTACCCGACCCCTTCCGAGGGATGGGGCATGGCGGAAGACCATGGAGCCTCAGAAGCCCAGCAACTTCCCACGGTCTGGGCCAGAGATCGTACAGAGACAGAGAGTCGCCAAAGAGTGAGCGGCGCAAAAAGTCCGTAGCTGGACAGTGCAGAATGAGATGAGAGGTGTCCTGGGACGAGTGAGGCGCTACAGGAAGAATTCTCGATTCTGCCAATCCTAGAGAGATAAGAACCTAAAACAAGGCTGTGTCCGTTGCAGCGAAGACGAGAGAGGACACAGCGAGCATGACGAGGGAGCACAAGTTCCTCGGTGGAAACCGAGGGAACCTGTGTGTCAAAGAACTTCGATGAGACAGTACGCCTCCAGTCCGAGATAAGACAAGAGTGGATACGAGGTAAGAGGAGAGAGACTACAAGGGATAGCGGAGGGCGCAAGTAGCGCTCCACGTCTGGCCAGCTCATCAGCCGCGTCGTTTCCCGATAGAAACGAGTGTCCGGGGACCCATTGTAGCCTGATAGAACAGGAGAGAGAAGACAGTTCCTGCCAGATCTGCTACAGAGTTTGAGATAACAGGAAAGATGGAGAAGAGGACAGGACGGCGAGGACAGAACGAGAGTTAGACAATAGGAGAAGAGAAGAGAAATGGCAGACTTGTTGCTGCTGCCGAGACCAGCAAAGAGCGTGCAGAATGGCGCAGGCTTCAGCAGAAAAACTTGAGCATACTGGGCCTGCCAAAAAGGAAAGAGTTGCCTCACTGCCACAGAGAGAGCAGTTGGCAAGAACGCCGGAGCCGCCTTTGCGAAAAGGAAAAGAGCCGTCTGTCCAAAGCACCAGATCATGAGGGGGGAGAGAGTGAAGGTGGGCGAGAGCCGCACCTTGGTGAGAGAGGGGAGATCAGAGCGAGAGCATGGAGCGAAAAGGGTGGATTCCACCGTGAAGGAAAGGGAGGGCAAGCTAAAAGAGTCTCCCTAGAACAAGTAGAAGGAAACATGAGCGGGTGAGTGGACGCAAAAGCTCTCCAGGACGATCTGCAGAGTTTTGGCTTCACTCCAAGTCTGGCCAAACCTGAAATAGGAAAAGGGGTTGGGAGACGAAGAGCCCGCTCATAAGAAAAAGGGTGAAATGAGTCAGGGTGACTCGTAGGGAAGGTAAAGAAGCCTCGGAGAGAAGCAGAGGGATAGGGAAGGACGAGGGGCCCAATGATGAAGCAGAGATACATCGTAAGGCCAAAAACGTGGCCTTCAGCGAAGATACATGCTTAGAAAAGGACAGAGTGCGGTCGAAGGTGACCCCAAGAAAAGCTGGAGTGGGATTGAAACGGAGGCGGGAGCCGAGTAGGAGGATGTTGGGTTGGAGGTTAGCCTGGTGGGGATCCACTCAGAAAAAGGAGGCCTCACATTTGCTCGGATTGAGAAGAAAACACTAGTACTCAGACCAGCGCTCCAATCCAAACGAAGCTTCTTGTATGGCCTCCACCGCAGTGGGGACCGAGGGGGAGGAGGACCAAATGGCCAGATCGTCAGCGTAAAAAGAGCAGCTGACGGAAGAAGGCAGAGAAGCCGGAAGATCATTAATGAATAGAGAGAAAAGTACAGGGTCAAGAACGGATCCTTGCGGAACACCTCGACGGACTCGAAAGGAACGGTTTTTGTGATTTTGAAAGACCACAGAAGTGCGCCTATCAGAAAGAAAAGATTGAGTCCAACGAGCAAAGCAAGGAAAGAGGCCAGCCGAAATCAGTTTGTGGAAAAGAGCGGGATGCCAGACTGAGTCAAAAGCTTTAGAGAAATCGATAGTAGACAGGATCGTCCGAGAGCCCGACCTGGGTTTGTTAAACCCATCCGAAATGGACTGAGAAAGGTACAGAATTTGATCAAGTGTAGACCGTCGAGGGCGGAAACCGGCCTCGCGGGGAGAAAGAATGGAATTAGATTCCAGAAAGAAGAGGAGACGGGATAGAATGATGCGTTCAAACAGCTTTGATACGCAGGAGGTGAGAGAGATAGGCCGGAAGGAAGCAGGAGAGTCAAGAGGCTTTCCCATCTTGTGTATGGGAATAATGGAAGATGTCTTCCAGATGGAAGGAAAGGAATGAGAAGACCAGGAGAGATTGAAGATGTAAAGAAGAAAATCCATGCCATAGTGAGGAAAGTGCTTTAGCATGGGATAGGCAACTTTGTCTGGACCAGTGGCGGAGGACGATGAGAGGTTGGAGGCAGCTGCAAGAAATTCAGCAAGTGAGAAAAGAGAGCAAAAGGACGAGTGAGACTCCTCCAAGCACGTGGCTCGGCGGAGCTCAGTGAGGTAGCCTCTGGCTCTGCTGCGCAGAGCCCTTGGCTGAGAAATGGAAAAGTGGGATCTCAGGTAAGCGGCATAGACCGAAGCCGATTCTCTGGGAGAAGAATAGTTAAGAAAGTTAGGAGAGGAAGAAGACGAGGAAGGAGAGCCAGCGATAGAGTGAAGAAGAGGGTGTACAGATTTAGGGTTAGATTTAGGTGAGAGAGAAGAGCAAGTCGTCTGCCATGCCTCGGTCTTGGCCTTGGCGATGACTGGCGAGGCGCCTGGAGAAGCGGAGATGTAAGTCTGGTGATCTTCATCACTTCAGTGAGCGGCAGTGAAACCTTTTTTCCTCGCAATTGGATTTGCTGTAAGTACGCCTTTATTACGTCACAATCGTGTATGATATAATAAAATTCCAGATTGATCTGGTGATTGTAGCTTCTTCGAAGAATTTCGTTAGCCGATTACGTAACCGATTACATAACAAATAGGTCTTTTTTTTCTTTTTTCACGTGATGTCGTTCTAGAGTCTTCTGGATTGTAGTAGAGTGGTAGTAGTAGAAAAGTGTGTAGCAGTGAGAAAGAAAGATTGATTGACGAAGTAAAGAAGGGATATTGTTTTTTTGTGATAATTTATTGTGGATTCTGTGGACGTGGCTAGTATTGAACAGTTGTTGGTGGAATTAGTTTTGGCGGTTTTCTGATTGGGTAGTAAAGTGATTAGCTCTGAGATCGTTGAGCGAAGAAGCTTGAAATCGTGAAGTATTATTTTTGCGAATACATTATTCTGTCCTTAACGTGATTTAAGGTGTTTTTAGTGGAAGCCAATCTTTTCCAAGTTTTATTAAGTTGCAGTCAGACCTAATTATCCGAGCGAGTATCAAACGTCGCCTCAATTTTAAAAGAAATTTAAGATTGAGATAGAACCGAAAATTCTATATTGATATATTAAAACGCGACAAATAGTTTAATTCTGAAAATACATGTCAATCACCTTGGCACCCTTCCACAACTTTGATGTGCTTTCAAGCACTTTCTGAATTTAACGGTTAAAAGCTTGTTTAGTTGAAGATCACCTAAATTGAAAACAGGACAAATATGACGTTTCCAAGAGCTCGATAAGCTAGGGAGGCATGCAATCGTTATGCGCAACTCAATAATGCATTTTTTAATCAATTGCGTTTGAAAAAACGTTAGTTTTGTTTTGAAACAATATTCGATTAGGTCAAAAAACTTAATTTTTATTGAAAAGATGAGAAGTGGTACAAAATTTCAATAAAGCTTTTGTTATAGATCATTTCGATAACAAATACAAATGGTGGATAGCAAAAGCTTTATTAATAAATTTTATTGCTGTTTTTGCAACTATCAATTGAGTGAAGCGGGTTTAGTTGACAGAACCGATATTCTTAACCTCGATACTACTGCTCGGGGACTGTGATGGCCACGCCGGTAGCACCGGCTAGTTCTCCAATAATTTTCTCCAAAACAAACTTTTTGGTCGCCCTTGGTAACTAGTGGCGATTCTTATACGTGCATAGCAGCCATGGGAAACCGCACCTCCACGTCGCAAGGGTTCTTTGGGACTTCTGGCAGGCCAGAAGCCATTTGCAGTGTGCATCACCCTTTAGATTACATGTAGGATGGGCAAGTGAACTGCATTTGCATTAGCCTAAAGGTCTTGCTTCAGGTTTAACACTAGAAGTACCAGAGATTTTACACTGCCTAGAAGTACCGGGTGGGATGAGATTGACCCTTCCTTTTAATGACGCTTTTTACATTTTTAAGTCAGACTTAGATTTGCTTTCCAAGTGAGACGAATTTCAAAAATTTTGGCAAAGCTTTATTACATGCATAGCTACAAAAAATACGACAAAACACATCATGACCAATATTTATTGGCAGCAAAGCCTAGAATAAAAGAGTTTTTCCTGTTTTCCAATGCATTTACCACAAACAAGCTTAGACCCACCGCTGAATGTTTCACGTGTTTTGTTGGTACAGCTTTTGCTTTGGCAGTGGCTTCGTTTTTGGCTTATCTGCATACTGCTATTGGTTTGACTGGACTGGTGTGAGTTAGCTTTTCTTTCTTCAACAAACTTCGAACGAAGCTCTTCGGATAACCGCAAAAGATACCTTCGCCGTGAGATTTTTGACCCGGTAACCATCTTATATAAAATGTGGGCATTGATTGCAGCCAAATCTAATATCTTGCGAAAAAATTGCACAGGCCACCTGCGAGAAGCTGCATTTACAGTGTACTTTCTGGTCATTTGGTCGAGCACATCAACTCAAAATTTTGTGGAGTAATAAAATTTTACGGTTTCAGCCTTCGATTTTCGGTTGTCACCTGTATCAAGAGTAGCATGCATTGTACTAAGCAACAAAACGTTTTTGTGGTTTAAGCTTGATAAACAGTCAAGGTGCAGCCATTGTGTTTGAAAACTTTTGTTGCGTAGAAATCTTTCTTCATTTTTTTTATTTCTTGCGGAATCTCTTTTCGGATGCGATTGGCAGTTCCGACAATGCTGATTCCCTTCTGCCTCAAAGTTTTAGCGAGATTTACCTACGTAAAAAATTGTCGGTAGTCACGTTTCAACCTGTCTTTCTATTAGGTTCAGTTAGCCGCAAAACAACGTGTTCACCTAATGTCATTCCTTCCGGCCGTAAATCATCTTTTCCCAAATAAGGAAAGCTATGTAGCATATACCTAGTTTGCTCATCAGCAGCCATCCAAAATTTGATGCCAAATTTGTCGGGCTTGTTTGGCATGTATTGCGTGAATCTGCGTCGAGCTTTGGTAGGAAAAAGTTGCTCATCCACGGTAATGTTGGCACCCGGTTTATAATGCTTAAGACAATTTCCGACAAAGATATACCAAACTATTGATATCAGAGCCAGTTTATCTGTAGCTAGTCTATGTGATCGTGTTTGCTTATAGTCAAAGCGCAAAAATTTCATTATTTCAATGAATCTGTTGCGAGCCATAGTTTCAGAAATAATTGGAATTACCCATAACTTATTCCACAATTTATGTACCTTGATCTTAGTTGCCTTGTGAGCTTCACACGCATAAACAATCGCTAAAAACGCATCTAGTTCATGTAACGACACGCGCCAATTGTCTGTTTGTAAAGCTCTTAAGGTTCTTCTTCAGTACATCTTTGTATATGACGCAACATACCTTCATCAATGAATAGATCCCATACACTGCGAACCGATTCTTTGATAATAGTACGATGTGCTTGAGTAGATGTCCCAGGAGCTTCTCTGATAACGTTGTGGCAAGATCGCCTTCCGGAATTGTTTTGATTAGGGTCCAAAAGATACCAAATAATTTCAGCTGAAGTTGCAAAGCTTGTTGCATAATTCTGTTGAACGTGATCTTCATCCGTTTCTGAAATCGTTTCAGTATCTTCAAAATCCAGAATTTCTGAGTTTGGTGATTCCGAAACAAGCGATTCACCAGACGAAGATTCACTTTCTGAATCATCACGATTGTCCTCATTTAAATGATAAACACTCGTATCTGATTCAGCATCACTTTTAGCATCAGAATCATCTTCCTGGATGTTTTGCAGCAACTCCAGAGCTTCTAGCACAGTATGTCTTTTGCGGTGTGCCATTGATTTGGCATGCAATCAGGCACAGCGGTATAGATTGGCCTAGCTCTATATCCTAACAATTCCAATAGCTATAATAGGTATTCATAGATTGCACGCATGCCCTGTGCAGTACTTTCAACTGCAAAATTAATACAACGTCTTAGGTTCTTGTTGCTGACAATTGAAGATCATCGGTGCACAAAAATGCGATGCAAAACAATATGATACAGCTGTACCTATATCATGGGGGTCACATTCAAGGACACACACACATGACATGGACAACAAGTCACATCGGTAAGCCCTAATAGGGTTGCAGGATAATTGTCAAAACTTATCATTAATACAGGAGTTGCTAGTTGCTAGTTAGCAATTTTTCAACAACTAATTAACATTAGTTACCTCGGTCTGCAGGTTGCATAGGCATAAAAAATTTACGTTACTGAGGTTTTTGGTAAGAAAGCACAAAATTTTACGAAATACGTTGTATCATATTGTTTTGTATTGCATTTTTTTTGCACCCAATGGCAAATTTGTTTTTTAAGCATGTTTATGATTGAGTGTTTTTTACACCCGCCTCATGACACCCAACAAGGTCGAAACCGGTCGCGTTGCGTCGCGTTATTGACATGATGTAACAGATTGCTGTATGGTGCCGTATGATGCTAGTGATCATTTTTGAGCACTCTATTGTTCTTACAACAAAACATCACTTTGCATTTCAACAAAAGATCAAAGCTCCTATCAAACAAAAACAATAGTCCCCTGCAGATATCACTACAGTAGAATCAGTTCAAAAACGTTATTTAGACAAAAACGTTGATTGAGAGTGTTTTTGCAAGACAATTGTGTTCAGAGCAAACATAGAAAACCATTTGGGTCAAAATGACCCTTGCTGGTACTTATACGTATATCACTTCATATACTGATATAAACTAATTCAAAACATATTTTTTTCTGAAATTGCCATTAGCATGTTCAACAACTAAATTTAGGAAAGGTCAGGAAGTTTTACGTTTCTATTAAAAATAACCTTGAAGATAAACCCAAATAACTTAAAGCTATGAGTCAAAATGACCCCTACGATACTTCTAGTGTTAAGGGAAATATTTGCGGTTACGCATGGAGCATCGTTGTGTTCAGACCAGGGTTGTGGAAGCGGATGCGGAAGCTGGAAACGGAAGCGCGAAAATTCTACCGCTTCCGCTTCCACATAGGTTATTTGACTTGAAGAGTAACTTGGCGAAAAAGTTTTGTCCATTTCCCAATGTGGATTAAACGGTGAAGTTGCATTATAGGTCTGAATGAACGTGCGATATCAGTGGCGCGAGAGAACAAGGAAAAGTATTAGTAGCATCACATTTTTTATTGATTACTGGTAAAAAAAAGGTAGTTAGGACAATGAAACGTAGCCAATAAAATGAGATTTGATTAAACTTAACTAACCTTGGTTGGAGGATTGAAATGTTGAAAAAGAAATTACTCACGACAGAAACAACTTGATCATTCCACATCAGCGCTCTTCCACAGGGGTTTCGCAAAACATGCGGTTGTGTTCCATGAGTTTAAAGGGTTCCGTAAGGGAACCGCGAGGTTCTTCATTTATTAATAGCATTTATTTCTTATTTCAGTATATTGATTTCTTATATGAAGAGGTGTTCCGTGTATATAAATAGTAATCGAATCTTGTGATAGCAAGTTGCAGATTGTGACGTATTCTTATTTACAACTTCAGGAACGTCTGAATTTTTTTTTGCTAACTCTCTTTGTTACGTAATAGTGCATCTGTAATTTCAGTTTTGCTGTTGTTGTTGTTGTTACCCGACCACTTCCGAGGGATGGGTTGACGGCGGAGGACCATGAGGCCTCTGAAGCCGGGCAACTCCCCAGGGCCTGGACCAGAGGTCGTAGAAGGACAAAAAATTGCCATAGAGCAAGCGACGCAAAGAGTCCGTAGCTGGATAGTGCAGAATGAGATGAGAGGTGTCCTGGGACGGGTGTTCACAAGCGCTGCAAAAAGGATTTTTGATTCTGCCAATTCTAGAGAGATAGGAGCTTAATAGAAGACTTGTGTCCGTTGCAGCGATGGTGAGAGAGAACAAAGCCGGCATGACGTAGAAGCACAAGTTCCTCGGTGGAAATCGAGGGAACCTGTGTCAAAGAATTTAGATGAGACAGTATGCCTCCAGTCCGAGAAAAGAGAAGGGTGGATACGAGAGATAAGAGGAGAGAGACTACAAGGAATTGCTGAGGGAACAAGTAGCGCTCCCCTTCTGGCCAGCTCATCAGTCGAGTTGTTGCCCGGGAGAAACGAGTGTCTGGAGGCCCATTGTAGCCTGATAGAACAGGAGAGAGAAGACAGTTCCTGCCAGAGATTGAGATAAAAGAAAAGATGGAGAAGAGGACAGGGCGGCAAGGACAGAGCGAGAGTCAGATAGTAGGAGAAGAGAAGAGAAATGGCAGACTTGTTGCTGCTGCCGAGACCAGCAAAGAGCGTGCAGAATGGCGCAGGCTTCAGCAGAAAAACTTGAGCATACTGGGCCTGCAGAAAAGAAAAGAGTTGCCTCAGTGCCACAGGGAGAGCAGTTGGTCAGTACGCCAGAGCCGTCTTTTCCAAAAGGGAAAGGAACAGAGCCGTCTGTCCAGAACACCAGATCGTAAGGAGAACATTCGGTGTCAGAGAAGTAAAGAAGAGCAGGAGCAGAGCAAAGAGAAAGAGACGAGTATTCTTGTGCAGAAGGACAATGAAAGTGGAAGTGACAAGCAAAGTCATCCCAACGAGCTTTCTAAAAATTCAAGGAAGGGAGACGTTCGTTGGGGCGAAAGATCGGAGAAAGAGGGACGGTTAGTAGAATCAGTAGGTGGTCAGAAGACAAGTTCTGAAGCACCTACCAGGAGCAAGTTAGGGCGAGAGAGAAAAGAGCAAAGGAGATGTCAGGGGAGCAGCGACTGCCGGGGAAGCAATGAGGAAGAGTAGGTATGTCAGAGTCATTGGGGAGAAGGAGGTCAGAGGAGATAAACCAATCAAATGATTTCTCCCCACAGGGGTCGGAAGTACTTTTTGAGTCCTAGAGGGGTGATGGCAATTGAATTCTCCCACAATAAAGAGATTTGCGCAGGAGGGAAGAATAGAGGGAGAAAAAAATTGGTTTTGATATACTTCGAAGAAGAGCGAATAAGGGGTGTATAAACATTAAAAAATGAGAGCAAGGAGGAGTCGTTTATAGAAATGTTGATCTCTACATAATGAGAGTAGGGGTCAAGCGAAGAAAGAGAGGAGGTAGAAGGCTCAGAGAAGGATAACCCCTGCCTGACGAAAATGATGACGCCACCGCTAGCGTGTGTGACATCAGTAGAAAAAATACCAGACCGGGAGTGGGTGCGATCAGATCGCAGAGCAGAGAATCCAGGGATCCGGAAAGAGAAAGATTAATTAAGGTTACATTCCTGGATACAAATAAGGTCAACCGGATCAGATGAAATAAAGTGCAGCGGTTCAGTGTTCCCTACTCGGAGACCCCCAGCATTCCATTGAAAAACCCTGAGGAAGTCAGGGAGGGGAAGAAGAAGCAGAAGGTAAACAGCCAGGAGCATGAGGCGGTGGTGAGAGTGCAGAGGGAGAAGATACAAAGTGGGCGGAAAAAGGATAAGAGATTTGAAGGCAAGGATGGGTTGCGAGTACTGCATTAGCAGAAAGGGGCCAGATGGGCCAGATTGAGTATTGTGGAGGTATACCAGCTGGATAACTCCGAGGAGGAAGTCACAGTGCTGGTAAGTGTGGGATCTCCGAAAAAAGCAGGGATGCAGCAGGGAGGGCAGCTCCTGGAGTGAGAGCTGCCAAGAGTTCTGGATCTAGAAAAGGAGAGTAGTGAGCACTTTAAATGAACCTAATTAGAGCATGTGCAACATTACACTGACCTACCCCGCCAGGCCACATTTCCAGCGCACACTGAACAGGGAAAGACGGAACAAGGGTTAGAATGGACGTTGCCGCTCATCAGAAGAAGCAGAAGAATAAGAACACGGAAATAAGAAAGGCAGGAGAAGATAGAAAACAGGCCGATTTTGAATAGGCTGCATACTACCCTTCTGCAGTCGTCCAGGGAGCTGCACGGCGAAAAAATGGTTTGTGTGAGGGGAGTGCCCGGGGTAACTGGAATCCTCGGGAAGAGCAACAGCCATTTTAACCCAACCCA
Organism: Trididemnum clinides; assembly: GCA_963675345.1. Taxonomy (NCBI): domain Eukaryota; kingdom Metazoa; phylum Chordata; class Ascidiacea; order Aplousobranchia; family Didemnidae; genus Trididemnum; species Trididemnum clinides. The sequence continues at coordinate 10,300,437 of OY776302.1, read as the reverse complement.
AACGGGGTTGGGGACCGCACCACCAGGTTGAGGCGGCTGTTGATTGGTGCAGTTCAATTTTGCTTGCTTTACATGTATATGCTATATATATGACAGAAATTTCGCGCTTCACTATCCAAAAAGATCGGAGTCAATACGTTTTTTGGGGACGGACAGAAAGTCTGTAATGATGATTAGAGTTAAAGTTAACTCAAAGTCAAAGTTAGTTGAGGATAGAGGGTAAAATCAGCGCTATACGGTGTAATTTGTTGTTGTGGCGACAGATTATTGTCGAGAGCTGTGATATGTGGTCATACGGTTTAGATCTGAGAAGCATTAGGTTAACTGTTGTAAAAGTGGTTGTAAGCATTGAAGGAACTTAAAACAACTGTCTATTTGTTGAAGTGTTTAATTATTTTTTGAATTGTAGTAACGAAATATTTGATTTTCTTGCAAGCAATTTGTGATTTTTTAATTTTTGTTAGTGGGAGTTCGTGACAAACGCGAAAGTATATTAGGGGTTCCGCGATGACAAAAAGGTCGAAGAGCACTCTTCTACATTTAACACGAGTTTTAATATCTAAGAAAAAGAAACACAGAGTAGTTCGGAACAATAAGCTAAAGCGAAGTAGGTAAAGTAATAACAATAAATGAAGGTTTTTGTTTCCTCAAAATGATAAAGTGTAGGAGAAGGCAGACTACAGACCCACAAAAGTTAAAAAAATTGTCAACAATCGTTTTCTCTTTTTTTGTTAGTGGAAGCGGAAGCGGTGGAAGCGGAAGCGAGAGGTGTGGAAGTGAAAGCGGTTAAAAAATAACCGCTTCCACATCCCTGGTTTAGGCCCACGTCGGAGTTGCGACTACCGAGGGCACAGTGCATGGTCTACGCCGAAAAGTCCATGCGGGCATTGGTCTCTCAATTTTATAATCACAAACCATTATTTCATTGCGATTAGCTACGCTACCAACATGGCAAGTGTTTGTGATTTTTGAATTGTCAGCAAGCCCAATTGTTTGCTCAAAACAAATATTGTTTACATTTGTGAACATGATTTTATTGTATACTAATTTACCAACTGACTAATAATTAACCTTTTTAGCTCACGTTAACAAATTGCCATTATCAAATCAAGGTTGGATATAATCGTTACTTAAAAGCTTTAGTTAAGAGACATATAAGTTGCATAAAAACTTTTAGACAGAAAGCTAATTGGGAATAAACAAGTCGACAGTATGGAAATAATTGCATAAAAAGGGCGTATTTATTCTAGGCTCAATTGCGTATTTGGGGAAAGATAGAGAACGATATCCCTTTGCATGCTATGTCAGAAGCTTAAAAAAGTTAATCTCCTAAAAAAGATCTTTGTGTCAGCCTATACTTAGAGGCCAAAAAGGCAAAATTCTCGCTTTCAAAATGTCTCATTTGATGCTCCACGCCTCCCCCCCAGAAAGATTAAGCTAACTTATTTTATAGGATTTCTTAATAGATCTCCTGAGCTTTCTTCTCGGTCCAAACCCCCAAAATTTGTTCCTAGATATGTCACTGACTAAGCTACAGGACAACTCTGGAAGATTTAGCCACTCTCAGAAATAGCTAAATCCCATCCCTTTAGTCAAATTACTGTCACATACCATAACTTCTTCTTCCAGAAACGTAAATGTTTTATCAAACAACAATCTATTTTTTGATAAACATAGATCCTTTTTTTTAGTAATATCTAAAAGATTTCTAAAATTTCTTGACCTCCTCATAAGGAAGAATGCTGGCAGCAGTATCTGAGCACGAAAGACTCTCCAAATTGCCTTGAAATTATTTATAGTAAAAAAATGGTTTTCAGGTATCATTGTTGTTGCGGTCTTGTTTGCGTGCATCCTTAAACAACATGGCTAAGGGTTAGTCATTTTTAGCCCTTGGTTGAGCTTTAAACATGGATTTTTTTCAAAAAATTTTGTTAAGGATGTTTTGCAGAACAATTTCAAAGTTTGTTTGAATCATGCATTTGAATCCAATCAATTAAAGCAGATTATATATCCAGTCTGAATATTTCTCAAAAATAAGCTGTCCAATGTTAGTTCAAGCAAGTACTTTGAACGCATTCTTTTTCTTCAGCAATTGGAAATGGTATCTAGGAAAATAAATCCATAATTTTGATGAACCAACTTGCAATACTCAATAAAGAAACGGACAGTTTAATTTTTGAGATTTGTCTGCTTACGAAATCAGGGACTTAACTACGGAAATGAAAAAACAACGGTTCACAAGAGAATTGCAGTTGTGTCACTACATTTCGTGACGACCTGGTCGACTTCGAAAAGTACCTCCGAAAAATGTTTTCCGAATTTAAGAGACTACTCTAAAATACAGCCTTCAGCTTCAATTTATCCAAATTTGGTCCAAAGTGTTCTCTGAAAAATAAAAAAGAGATGCTTTTGAAAAAGTTTCATCTTAGGTAGATTAACTCCTTACCCTTCCCCGCGTGACGCTTACTGCTTTCAAGGCCTCTATATCATGAATGACAAATAATAAATTTCGTCTTATGGCGTAAGGAAAACGACAAATTTTTTTTAGACAAAATCATGCCACAGAAAGAGGTAATATTTGGTATGATGGGGGTCACAGTGATATTAATAAGTTTAGCAATAGTTAGTCTTGCAACAGCAAACTGGGTACATACCGAAACAATTTATCAAAGCTCGCTTGGTTTGTGGGAGTATTGTGATGCTGGAAAGTGTAAGCCATTTCCATTTAAAGGTGAGAGCATTATGTGGTCAAACACAATGACGTCGCTATGGGGCGAAGTTCTCGCCAGTGACACCATTTAAGGATTGACATTGAAGCAGCTTTAGTGCTTCCAAAAATTAGTCTTTCTTTCGAATTAATTGTTGCTGAATACTAAAGTTTTAAAGTTTGAAAAGACAGCTTTGGAGAACCCTACGGGTGTAATAGAATTTACTATCATTTGTTACTCTGACATCACTGGTCAGAAAATAATTAGTATCGTATCGTCGGTTGTTGGTGAAATTAAGTTGCTCGTTTAATACAGTGCACTGTATAGCGGAACAAAACTTTTTTGAGGGGAAGAGCAAATTTTACCAAAAACTTTGATATTCTGAAATGTTTGTAAAGATACCTTAAAGCGGGGTTTGCAAATAGTGGGTGGCGACCCAAAGTTGGGTCGCAAAAAAATTTCCATTGATCGAAATTATCCTAATATAACGACGCAGTTTTGTCATGTTTGCGGGTGCGTTTGAGTACTAACAATTTAAGCGATTTCTTTAGATAATGTGGCATCGCTTGTATCAGTACTATGTTGGTTTGTTGTCCCACCATGTTTTCTGTATTGTTTGTTTCTTACGTCACAGTTATACTTTATCTTTAGCTAAACATTGTGTCGCTTGGTTTAAAAAGTTGCATTTAATGCTACATGTAGGAGAGCTTTAGCTGAATTTTAAATTTTTCTTGTAAAAGTATATCGACCGTTAACAGCAGTTGCGATAAATGTTCTGATCCCCTTTCCAACTACCTATTTATATGAAATGACATTTTCCGCTTTATTACAAATTTAAAACAACTACAAGACCAAACGAGATGCGGAAAAGGATCTTCAAAATCACAGTCTCCAAAATCACATCTCCACTTGATATGCTGTCTTCTCAACACAGACCCAATGATTGTTGTTAGACAGAATAAATTTAAGACTTATAGATTTACTATGTACGCACTAGCGTACCGAGGGGGGGCTACTGTGCCATGCCCCCCCCCCCTCAGACCCTAAAAATGAAAAAATGTAAATCAAAACCAAGCAATTTTAGCAAAAGTAAAGCTGGTTTGTGACGTCACACAATTATGACGAAACTTTGCCCCCCCCTCGGAAACTTTCTGCGTACGCCACAGTATGTACGTACCAAGTTTTATAGGATTTCATTTTAAGAAAGTTAAGTCAATCACCTGCAGCCTTGACACTGCTATTAAGTAAATATATTTTTTTTAAAACTATGCTCAGTAATGTTTGGGTCGCCAGACATTGAGACGCTGGTTTTGTAGTCGCGCCGAAAAGTATTTGCTAACCCCTACCTCAAAGTAATATACTAATGGAAGGTTAGCGCAATCCAAAGCTTGAGGGAAGTAAACAGAAAACAACAACTCTGGGTAAATTGCACTACAAACGTTTTTTGCTATTTTGCTTGAAAATAGTTTGCAAGGCCACCTGAGATGAAATCAAAGATTTTGGGATAGGTCTATGCAAGAAACAGGCCTCATGCACGTAGCCATGGACTTGATGTTTATAGTTATCAAAAGGAGCCCGGTGGTAAAACAGGCCTGCCGATTAATAGCCTACAGTATCATTTTTATCGTAACAACAACCACTAATTTGGTACCCCTCCAATTTTTGATTTAATATTGCCCTAATGCTTTTTGAAAGAAATAAAGGGATCACAATGATAGCATTAGGGGCTATGATTTTCCCCAAAAATGTTGTAAACTTGATTCCTGGTCGCAAAATACTTCTTTTTGAAGCAAAAATTGACCATGTAAAAAGTCTTTCAGCTTTTCATCATCTCTTTCACAACTGCGCTTTGGGGAAAGCGGTACAGCCGGTAAACCGATATTTTCACCCTGACATCAGTGACAAGGGTCTTGCGGAAGACGCCTGGTGAGCCTACTAGTATTTTAGAAGCCCGAAGAGAAATCAACAGTTTTTATTGACCGGTATGCCTAAAGTAACAAACAATTGGTTTCTCTTTAGTTGCAGACTACGTCAATGCTACCCGTGCTTTCCACATCATAGGAACCGTCTTTTTATGCGTTGCTACTGCCTCTCTTGCTTACTTTTTGCCTCGACCTGATGACAGTATTAAACCGGTTGCTGTGGCGTATTCCATTGCTGGTAAGTAGGCCTATTTCACACAACAGGTTTATAATACTTCTTTTATTGTCCATAGCTGATGACGTAAATAAACGGTCAAATTTTGTGGTCATTAATCTTTCTGATTTACGACCGACGTAGCTTAGTCTAGTTAACTGACTGGAACCAGCACGTTGCTCGTGTAATCTGGTTTACTCAGATGACTATGTTGACTAAAGATCACCTGAGAACGTTTGATCTGTAGAAAAAGAAAAGTCAGTCACATTGGCTGCAGAAAAATCTTTGAGGTTACATTAAACAGCTGGTATTCTTACCCTATTTGAAATTGCCAGTAACTTAAGAAATTGTCAGTACGATGCATTTCCATCAGGAGCACTGCAATAAATCTAGAAGATATGATGAAAAGTGCTTTTCTCATCGGTCTAACAAGGGTCAAAACTTTTCGATTAAAAGAACTTGATTTCGATGAGGCGCAATTGCTACTGCGCTTTTTTGTGTACATCTTTCAGGCGCATGTTATCTGGTATCCATGGCTGTGTTTACGGACTACTACAACCCTGAGGTCGTCTTCTACTACGGATATTCCTACATCCTTGGCTGGGTGGTTTTAGGTGGTGCTTTAATCGTTGGCGGTTGTATAAAGCCACTCAATTTGTGAAAAATGACCTGAATAATTTCATAGCGATTGTAAATGTGATTGTCGTTACATTGCATTTTCACTCTGTAAATAGTCGAATACTTTATGCAACGTGATTAGTAATTTCTACCTGTGGTTCACACTTAGCGTCCTATCGCCCACTCTTTAGTCGTTCTTAGGTTTCAAAATGCATATCGTTTTGTTTTCACAATGACTTAACAGTACAACTAGATCAATGATAAACAAAAAGCTTACTCTTGCTATTCAAAGTATGTTTGTCGAAAAAAACCAGGGTTGTTGCCATCTCCGAAAAATAGTGATCCAGGAGCGAACTCCCTAGAAAAATATATGACCCAGTTGAATAATCATGTCTTGAAAATTTCTTGTCCTTAAAAATCGCTTTAAAAAAGCATCTTTTTTTAAAGCAATTTTTAAGAACAATTTGTACAAACTAAAGCCTCTGGCTTCGAGCATGTTGCTTGGTCCTGGCATAAGCACAGACATGCAAAGAGCAAACTAACCCGAATGAAGCTCTTACAGTTTAGCTATTACAGTTGCAGGCCCCCCATTAGTACCGTTGAGGTTGAGAATATCAAATCAGCCGCCTGCGTCGGCATCATCCAATCAAGAAGAAAATTAATTAAACATTTAGATGATACCTAGCTCGACACTAATGGCTCGTTGCAAAAGATACAACAGAATTATCTTGAACCTCTCCTTTTTTTAGGGAAATCATCAATTTTTTGTTTTGAGCAGGGTGCTTTAAAAATTTTTGGACACTTCTTTTTTCGATAAATCTATTTGAATATTTTGATAGATAATGCCAAAAAACATGCTATCGAAGAAGAGCAGTGGAAATGTTCCAAAGAACTGATTTTTTCTAGAAATTGCAATTGTGTGATGGTTAGCCACCAAAATTTTTGCACTTTTGACCAATAGACTACTTTTAAAAATTTTTCGAGTTCTCATTTTTTGATGAGTGTTTTTGAATATTTAAATAGACAATGCCAAAAAGCCATGTTTTCGAGGAAATGTATTTAAACTTGCAAAATAAACAACTTTTTTGTTTTCCAGTTTAGTAGGAAAGTACTTCTAATGCAGGGGTTCTAAACCTTTTTGTTGCTGTGTACCACTTATGGAGTTATTCTGTAGCTTCGTACCACATAACTTTGACGATTAGTTTTGTCTATAAAAGAACTGTGCACAAAGATTAACAGACATATTTACATACAAATATAATACAAGTAAAGGTATAAAACAACCAGATTCCAACAACAAAGAAAAATATGATCAGGTAGAACAGCAGATAAAAGTATAGCTAGCTAGATGTCACGAATAAGTAAATTTGCACTAAATAGAATAGTTTTCTATGTATATACAGTTATTGTAATCTGTTGTTTTATTTTGCAGTGATCGTTTTAATTGTAAATCTAGATTATTTGTTGGCCTAAACTTGCTAAACTGTTTTCAAAAAAAAAAACCTTTTTTCTTTCGGATTTATAAATAGATTTGTAACTCACATGCCTTTCTGACGTCACAATGACTGTCTACGTGGCCTGGTTTTCTAGCGCATTCTAGTGGTTTTTGTTTCTTCTCGAAGATTTCTTGTTTATTTTTATTATTACCGATTACGTAATTTATTAACGGGGTTTTTTTGTGTCATGTGATGTTCTAGCAATTTCTAGATTATTTTCCGTCGTATATATAAGGCGGCGAGATTTATTCATTCAGAGAGAGAGGTAGTTCAGAGAAAGATAGCAAAATGTAGTAAAAAGACGTTGTTCTATGGTGATTGTTGTGACAGGAATTAAGCAATTATTTAGGTGGTTTTTAGTTTAATTAGTCTCTGATATTTATTTATTGAAGTGCTTTAGTTTTGCGTTTTGGCAAGCGAAGGAATTCGAAGTTGTAAAGTGATTAGTGAATATATTGTTCTGTTTTTGATCAAAAAGTGCATGGGTTAAAGTATGTCAGGAGAAGCAAATCTTTCCTAGCTATTAAGTTGCAACCAAACTTAATTATTCGATCGATACTGCAAGTCGCTTCAATTTTAAACCCAAACTGCGTGCATGAAAATAAACTCTGCCTAGATATGATGCATGCGACCTAAAATACTAAGTGTTCAACTTCACCTCGCAAATGCTTTATTGTATGCGGAATTTTATGTTCTTCATCATACCACATTGTCTAAATTTGCAGTCAGTTAAATCACTTGGGCAAAATAACCTTATAATGTAGTAATGATAATATTGTGATGTCATTTTTCAATTTACTTTACACTCTGTTTATCATGATTTCAGCAGAAATAAACTTGGTCTGTTATAATTGCATGTATTACCTTGCTTGTTAGATGTAGGCTTTGGTGCATCCTGCACGCTCTTTTCCTCATCGCCGTAAGATGTTGTTAGCAAATAAAAAGTTAACATTGAGTAAAGTTTAAATATAATAACGCACCCAAATACATACCACCAAATATTTTTCCAATGAACAGTTTTGAATCTGTTCATGGGGCATTTACAATGTTCAAGTTTGTACACCTGTTTTAATTGTAAACATCTCACACAAGAATTCATGTAAGTTTAGCCAGGCTAATCTTACCTATTGCCCTGCGGTGTTTAACGTCTTGTCATGGCAACAGGTAAGAGAGTGACTAGATTGCCATCCGATAACATTTTACCCTCGAGGCATTTTTGTCGTTGACTGTACCAGGTTGGTCTGTTAGTCACTTTTTGTAACTCACGGACATGCTTTGCAAAAAAGGTTAAAATACGCATTGTGCAGTGGTGTTGCAAGAAGCAAATTTTGGGAAGTAGCCGAAAATATAAATTTATTGGATGACTTTCTTATGGAGAGTAGTTCTGCGGATTAAGGTTTCTAGTTTCAGCCCAACACAAATGTGAAGACCGTTTTTTGGAGATCGACTTTGAAACTGACTATTTTCCTATGCTCAAAATGCTTTTGTGTCTTCATTTATTAATTAAATTCAAAAAATTTAGCGACCATAATCCCTGTGGCCCTTAGCTATACGAATATTAGTGGAGGGGTGTTCACGGACCAAATCGCCTAACCGTGAAAAGCGCGATGCTCGCTACAAGCTGGTGCAGGCCGGCGAGGAAATTCCCAAAACGCTTTCGACTTGCGGTTTGCCACGATTGCTTTGCACAGTAATCAATTACCGCTAATTACCAAGAGCGACATAAATTTTCGTGTTTTTTTAATCAAGAAAAGTATATTCTTTGACTTTGAAACAGGGTTTCCGAATGATTATATTTGATTTTTATGTTTTGTAAGTACTTAAGGCGGCTTCAGAAATTTATGAAGGTCATTAAGAAAAATTTATCGTGACTATCAGAGCCAAATATCTTAAAAGTATCAATCGTTTGCTGGTCATCTAAAAGTAAGCTCAAAAGATTTTTTTCACAGCTTATAAACTATACTCAATTTCGATTAGGGCCTTCCGAAAAAAATTTCACTTAATGGCCTTAGTGAAGTCGCTTGATCTCTTGTTCTCGGAATAATATGGCGTTTTTGACGCTTTTTCAACGGCAACGGTTTTTTAGAACCAAAACATATTCTAATCAAGCAATTTTAGCACGGTTGATATTTTTACTATCTATCCTATTGTTGAGCGATAAGCAGGAGATCTGTAAATATATTACCATCTTTTCAGGTTTTTTGGGATGATTCGACAAGAAAAAAGTGCCCAGGTTTAGGCCTACTAACAGCGAAGCGGGCGCTATAATCTCTTCACGACCGACAATTTTGTTATAGAATTAAGCCTGTTAAATGTTAATTAGCCGCCGTGACGCAGTGGTAATAAGTCCAGATCAAGAAATGTAGAGTTGATGAAGAGGTAATCGTTCCGGACTTACAAATAAATGGTCTGCAACTGGAAACTCCTTTCAGGCATTACTGTATTTGTCAGTAAGGGTCTAGAATTCAAAGTGTTTCGTTGCTACAGTAGTCTGCTTGAAAGTGGAATGTGTAGTGGTTGACATGCACTGAATCAGCATGTTTAAATCTGCGAAAACGCGTGAAAAGAGGATGCAAAAGACTATAGGCTCATTGTAAAAGAATAAGGTTAAGGTTTGTTTCTTGCTTCTTGTGACACGATCACATGCTAATTATTTGAAGCCTGGACTGGCGGTACCTTTAGTAACCTCTTTGTAACAACGTAGCTTGTAAGCTAGATCACAACCAACGAATTTACAAAAGTCAAGTATTGTAGAATTTTTTGTGTACTGTAAAAAAAATCATCAAAAACATTATTATTTTAATCATACACCAACACACGCCAACAAAATGTAGTAATTTCAAATATTCAACCCACACAAAGCAAAAAGAAAGGTTGCAGATATTTAGTGCTTATAGGCAGACTGAGTTTAGTTGTAAACTCAAAAAGCATCATGTTTGTAATTTTCTTCATAAAGTCTGAAGATACTTTTTGTGATTGGGTGCTGATATTGGATGAATTAAATTTTTTGAAATGGTCGAAACAATTTTTGCTGTGACAATTGTTCATTAAAACTTTCTGTACTATCTTGCACGAATGATATCAATTCTTTCTGTAGAATAAAGTAAGTTGAACAGTGACATAAATCTTTAATTTATTCGTAGATCTAACATCTAAAAATAGTACAACAAGATACAGCATGCTCGATATCAACGGTTATTAGTCTTCACGAAGAAATCGGAATTATCCTTGTTATAAGTAACCTACGGTACGTTATTTTCCTCTGCTAAACTGAAAGATTTCTGGTGGATTTCAGCAGCTTAAGCCCAGCACTGGTCTTTCCGAAAATAGGGCTGTAACAATAATATAAAAGAGGCAACTCTCTGAGCAACATTCAAAACAGTGGTTCCCCAAGTGGGCACCCCCAGCTCTCTTGTGGGCGGTAAATCCTTGGAGGGAGCGGTGATATGAAGGTGGACGATAGAGGGGAGTTGAGCGAAGGCAATTCCATCACGAAGAAATGACAAAGCAGTGTTTCTAATAACCGCGTATGGCAATGGTTTCTCAGTAGGGAGGCCGACCTCGCCACGCAAAATCAGTTTTTATGGCAGGTGAACGAAGACTTGCAGAAAAATCACTTTCAAAAAGAAAACGGCTTCAAGTTTGCTGTTGAGACAAAAATGGGATCATTAATACTTTCAAAACGTTGGTCTACTTGAAAAAGTAATTTAATTTTTTGCTATTTGTATTCGTTGAATAGCGAACATAATAAATATAGGCAGTAATGGCATTCAAATGCTGTAAGAACAAGTGAGAATTTGAAATGTCAGAAAAGAATTTGATGAATGTTCCCACATCACAAGGCAAAGACCTTTTATTAGATCGAAATTTTCAAAATGAAAATTTGCGCCTAAGCCCGAAATATTTTGAACAACCAATCCCATGAGCTCAGAATATTGCAAGAACCGGTTCGTGCAATTGGGCTGAATAACATCTCTAAATGTAAGGAAAGTGAGGGATAACTTCAAACAGATCGGTGGAGGCAGTGTAACAAAATCAGCGGGAAACAATGGTGTAAGAAATGACTGAACCAAAGCGCCAGGCAATGGTTAGTATGCTTGTAAAACAAAATAATAGTAATATACTAATATAACTCTTCATCATAGTTTGAGAACAGTTGTATTCGTGTTAAGCAACGGGAACTGCGAAAATTTAAGATTCCAGGACTACAAAATGCAGTCGATTGTTCCTTTGAGGATTAAGGAAAAAACCGCTTTCTTCCATCAAAAACTACGATTTTTGAAAACATTGTCTTCGATTGTAGCCTTATCATGACGTCGCCAACCTCCTTATCACAGTCACCCAGGAGTGCTGTTAAAGTTCTATGTTTGTACGTCCTGCAGTTATGATGAAATTAAGCTTGAAAAAACGCTCAAATACACGATCGCTTGTTGCATTGTCAAAAAAGCCTAAATTTTCTTGAAATATTTTCATCGTAACAATCTTGTTAATTATAGCAGGCATTCCTCGTATGCCGAGTGTAACGATATTTCAATCAGATCACTTCGTTCTTTCGACAAATTTATTACTCAAATTTAACGTTTTGCTCCCCTTAGTTACCGGGGAGCTTCTTCAGAACACGGTAGATGTTAATAATGTGACATACAAACTGTACAACATAAAAATATAAAGACTACCTGTATTACTAAACACTAAAAATTATTTATCAACAGGGAAGGCAATCACGTAATAACAAAAACATTGTTACATCACAGACACAGGAGTGGCCAAGTGAAAAGTGTTGTGAGAAACATAAGACATTATTTATTGGAGACAAACACACTATAAACAGTCGGAAAATTTGTACCATCATTGCAATTAATAACATTACATGAACAAGCCTTTTGATTTATCAAAAAACTTTCCGCAACGCGACGTCTGTATGCATGCGATGTGATCTCATGTGATCATATGCATGCGATGTGATCTCATGTGATCATATGCAGTCCCGTAGCACTCCAACTTCGGGCCCCCCCCAAAGTAAGCGCAAGAGCCCCTGCGCACAGGTCATATCACTTTAGAGGTGTAAAATTGAAAAGCTGCATTAAGAAAATACACCACAATTTGTACATAAGTAAACAGGCTAATGTCAGAATAAAGCATGCCGATACCGAAGGTGCAAGTCATAAAAAATTCGGCACCGATGCCAGAGTTCACTAGGACATTTATGCAGACACTGCGAAACGAAAGCAATGACACTGAAAAACATGAAAAAGTTATAAAAACACAGTATCATTTAAATAGTCTGGAGCGAACCTTTTTGTTCGCAAATGCTGTTATGACATTGTCATAATCAAGAGATCGGGCGCAGTCATTTTCGATTGACAACATGACTAATGAAGATAGTCCACTGTCTGTCATAGACGTTCTATTAAAAGTTTTGATCAGCTTCAATTTGCTGAAGCTTCTTTCAGCGCTGGCAACAGTCACGGGGCAAGTTAGTAAGATTCGAAGTGCGATGTACACATTCGGATACAATTCAAATAAATGAGTCTTTAGAAGATAGTTCAGAAAGTCTTGAGCCGTATTGAGATTGCGTTTTTTTGTAAAATTAAAACAAACCGCTGCAGCTCAGCGCTCATTTCATCAGAATCAATGTCACCGAACTTTTTTTGGAACTCTTTACAGCAAGCAGGAAGAGCATTTTCTTGTTGCACAAGCAAAAGTTTGTCTCGTGTGTACAAAAACGAAAAGGCGGAAGAAACCTCACGTAACAAATTAAAGCGCTCCTTTATTGACATAATAGCCTGGTCTACTAATGGATAGAAAAAGTTGCTTTTAAATTTCAGTTCAGGAGTAGCTCGTTGTTCCTCTTCACCTTGGTAATCAAACAATCTTCTTTTCTTTCCACTTCTTGACGGAGGAAAAGAAGGATCAATATCCAATTCCTGTGCTATTTCAACAGCAGATGTTGCGGCACTGTCATAACCCGTTGTGCGATAGTTTTGCAAAAACTTTTCAGTTGCCTGGATTTCCGTTTCCATTGTATGAAGGGAGACTCCATACGATTGAAGAATCTTGCTTGCTTTATTGACTTGGAATAGGATATCATACCAAATAAATACCGACAAAAGAAAACTCCATTTTGATAAATGAGCTATCAACGATTTTGTTTCTGAGGCAGCTCTTCCATCTTTTCTTTCTATGGAAATGGCTTCCAAGTCTTTCAGTGCCAGCAACACCTCTTTTAAATTGTATCGAAGAGGTTTGATGCATTCAATTCTGCTTTCCCAACGAGTATCAGATTGTGACTTTATGGACAGCTCCACATGTTTCTTCAAAATTTCCCAACGCTGAGCAGAGGAAGAAAACAGCACATACAACCTTGTAAGTACTCCAAAAAATGTCAATGCTTCCGTCGATCAATTAGCACTGTCAACAACAACTAAGTTAAGGGTATGGTTTGCACAGGGCACGTAAACAGCTTTGGGATTGATGTCTAGCATTCTTGCTTGGACCCCAGAATGTTTTCCTTTCATGTTAGCACAATTATCATATGACTGACCTCGACAATCAGACAATTCGAGTTGCAGTTCGGTCGCTTTTTCTAAGAAAGCGTCCAACAAGCCTTTCCCAGTACTGTCACTTATTCTCAAGTAGCCAAAAAATGTTTCTTTAACAACAGCAGCTTCTTCATTACATAGTACATAACGGAGAATGACAGACATTTGTTCATGATGTGACATATCTGGAGTGCAGTCCAAAATTATAGAAAAATATTTTGCCAATTTCAATTGCTGTAAATTTTCTTTTTCAACTTCTGTCGCTAGCAATTCAATTAGTTCATTTTGTATGGTAGGACTCAAATAGTGATCTTTAGTGTTTTTATTCTTGATTCTGTCTTGAAGCTCTTTTAGGATCGGATCTCTTCTTGCCAAAAGCTCAAATATACCCAGAAAATTTCCATTGTGAGGAGATCCTAAGACTTCTTCAGATCCTCTAAAAGCAAGATTCCTTTCCGATAGAAACAAGGCAATGTCGATAAGTCTCTCTAAAACATTTCTCCAAAAACGTCTTTCATTGAAAAAAATATTCATCTCGCGTTTGTCGATAGTGGATGAATTTCTTATCCCTTCAGCTAGCAACATCCATTGACTGCAGCATTGTTGGTGGGAAATGCCGTTTTCATGGTCTTTCAGTTTTTTCGAAAAACCCTCCCATGTATTTATACCACTACAAAAGGGGCTTAGTGTTTTTCCAAATAGCTTACAACAAAAGCAAAAAACTTGATCTGATTCCCCAGAATAAACTAGCCACGACCGTGAAACACTTTCACCATTAGGTAACACACGTTTATAATGGTTGGAGGAAAAACGTCGCCTTGGAGTTGTGTTATTATATGGAAAATTCATTATTAGTTGATGTGGTCCACGCTTTACTATATCACATCGTTGAGCATCAGAAATACTTTCAGGCCATTTACATGGGTCATCAGGGATAGGGGTAAATTGAGATTCAGTTATTTTTGATATTGAAGGTTGCGTATTGGCAGGTAAATCACAACTTACATTTTCTGGAAATTCACAATCACTTTGATGCTGATTGTCATAGTCTTCTTTTTCTTGTACACTATAGTTTTCTTCATCCCTCTCGGTACAAGTGCCAGGTCTACTCTGCTCAGTAATCTTGAAAAAATCTGTCATCTTGGGCAATTTCGCTACAGCATCTCGAGCAGTGGCTGCTTCTTTTCTCTTTTGAGCACCACTTTTTGAACGTTTCATTCTATACAATGTCAATAAAATACTTTATCTGCACTCTGCAGTGTATATATATTGTCCCGGTATTTATAGCCAAACAGAATTCCAGACCATTCTATGATTGTTGCGTAACAACGGCATTATTACGTCAATCCAATATTCAAGATTCTACCAGAAAATCAATCGAAATATTCTAGATTCTGCGAGATAAAATGACGTTGCATTCACTTATGATGTCACAAGCCAATTTCTTCCTACAGTTTAAATCGGTTGTAAACAAGTCTGCTGAACTGAAAATAGTCACGTAGCCAAAAAGCAATTTCAGACCAACTTGGGCCCCCAAAGTACAAAAAATTTCAGACTAACTTGGCCTGGGCCCCCCCCAATTGGGGGGTTTGGGGGGCGGCTGCTACGTCTCTGATCATATGCATGCGATGTGATCGCATGTGATCATATGCATGTGATAGTGTAATGTAATGGAGCTAACTCTTTAGCTGTCGTTTTTCCCAGGTCACCCTTGGGCAAGGTGTAGTACCTGCTGGCCCCCCTCGTTAGGGTAACAACAGTTTGGCACTGAGAGGAATGTATTTCATTTATCCATTGGTTTTTTTTACATAGGATAAAATTTTGTTTATTTGGCTGACTGCTTTTTTAGTTTCTTTTTTGTTGTGTTTTTTTATTTCAATTTTTTGCTTGATGTTTTTGTCAGGTGCGGTGACCATGCCCCTTTCTACAATCTTTTTAATGTAACCTTAAAAAATTTGGGTATGTTTAACGTCAATTCGTTTTGTCACCTGCATTCCTTTTTTGCTCATTGTTTTTATACTATCGTCTAGTTTTTTGTGTTGAAAAATCAGAAGCGAAATAAATTGCCAACTACAACATATGGAGTGATATTAAACAACGACATTATCTTGTAATACCTGTTCATTTAATATCAAAAGAAAAGTTAATATCAGCTGCTTTATCTGTGCATGAATTTTCTCATCAAGTAAAATCTGGTGGCAACATATCAGATCAAGTGTAGGCCTGCGGCAAATCTGTGACAGCTTAGGCATATCTCAACATGTTTTGTGCAATCAGCTTTACTTTGTTGCAGATCAGGGAAGCAACGTAAGGGCTATTATATTTAGCATTTTATCTCCAAGCTCGAATATATCCATCCAACACAGCAAGGTCATTTAACCAGGTTCTACAACTTCAGGATTAGGATTAGGATTAGGATTTAACATTTTCCAAATTTAGGATTAGGATTTGATGTTTTGGATTAGGATCGGATTAGGATCTGAAAAAACCTAGAATCTAGGTTTGAGCGGATCTGATCCACTCATGTCTGCCTCTCAGTCCACGACAATCTTTGCCATTTCCGCGTTTTTCCCGCGGAATTGGACTAGTTTTGATTAAGTGTTGGGGGACAAAATTTAGCAGTCGCAGGTTGTGATTTTTTGGGCTATTTTTTGCCATTCCTTTCCGCTATTTTGGGCTAGGTTTTGAAGTGACAACAAAGTGTAAAAGAATAAGAAAACGGACAGTTACACTGTTTCGACCTATCAGGTCTCTTCAGTGTGGATCTAGTATAGATCCCGCAAGTGTGGCGGTCTAAGCTATGCTTTATTAAAAGCCTCTAGCTTCTCGTCGGTCACCAACTGCACTGAAGAGACCTGATAGGTCGAAACAGTGTCACTGTCTGCAGTTTTGCCATGTGCACCGCTAGCCTCTTGCATTACTATACAAATAAGACAACGGTTTGTGATATGGAGGTTGTTACAGTCGCTGTCATATTTTTGTAAGAAAAACAGCTCGAAAATAAGCGCAATTGGCACTACATCGCATTATTTTTCAAAATCTAGGTTGATTTGACACCGCCTGACTGGTCAGTGACGATCTTTTTTTTTGTTTGGAGATCATCGTCTAGCCGAAGGAAAATTTACTATAATTGTGGAAATCATGCTAAAGCACAGGCTAATTTGTCTATGGCCATCGATGGGAAACCAAACACTGCACTGATGCTGGGCCTGGACTGTTCTCCCAACGGCCCTGTATGAACTAACTTTGCAAATTTTTGGCTACTTTTCAAAAAGCAAGCATTGGGCTAGTTTTAAGGCACCATTTGGACTGGAAACTTGAAAAAATCTGGCAATACTGGTCCACGATTTCATGTGTTTCCTTTATTACATGTACTGCGAGTTGGTGCAGTGTTTGGTTCTGGGTTTTATGCTATGTTTTTTTGTTGAATAGGAAAAGATTTTTTCGTAGGACGTTCATCCAATATTTAAATCAGGCTAGTTAAGCTAATCTTGAATAAAATTATGTCTGAGGTATTCAAATATATTAAAATGTGTGTACAATCTTAAACACTTTACATGCCTCATGAATAGACACAAAACTATTCATTTGAAAAGTATTTGGTTGTATGTGTTTGGATGTGTTATTATATTTACGCTTTCTTCAATATTGACATTTTGTTTGCTTTCAACATATCATGGTGATAAGGAAATAAGTTCACAAGTTGCAACAAAGACTAAATCTCACAAACAAGGTAATATAAACGAATACGATGACTAGAGCTTTTTTAGACAGTGGCTATTTTGCTGTCAAATCAACATAGCATTTTATCTTTGGAGTGTGTTTTGCCTTGAATGTTTCGATTGGTCAATTTTGACAATGCACCAACATCAAAAAAGAAGTGACTATTTTGCTGTTGGCTGCATTTTACCCTTGGAGGTTATTTGGCATCACCATTGATTTGTATTCATACATCCATGATTGGTACATATCTGGAAGTGAAGCTGTAGCCAGAGGATAGTGCAGGTACCTTGAATTGCAATTGCTATGGGTTGGAATCTTTTTTGGCAAGACTTTAAGACAAAGGCAGTGTGCACTGGAGGGGGCTGGTATGTGAATATGTGGGGGATTTTAGACTGGGTGCGCAAATTCTTTTGATTGATTATCAAAACTGACCAATCAGAAACAACCAAAAATAACATGTTCAATACATGTTAAAATTGACCAACCACAAATGTCTTGTGGCAAAATAGCTTCCAAAGGTGAAATGCTGTTGACAGAAAAATAGCCACTGTTTAATAAAAGGCAGTGGCTATTTTGCCGTCGACGGCAATTTGCCTTTGGAATCTATTTTGCCGTGATCATTCACGTGTGTTTATATAGCCAAATTTGCAATTATCGCACCAGTGACTCTGTGGTCTAGTGGATAGAGCGCTGGTCTTGAGATACCAAGGTATCGGGTTCGAATCTCAGCTGGCCAGGGCTTGAAAAGAAAAGCAGTGTACACTGAAGGGGCAGGCCCGGTATGTAAATGTACGGGGCAGTGTACACTGCAAGGGAGTGTGCAGGGTGGGGGATAGAGACCTGGGGGTGCAAAATTTTTTTTTTTGGTTTTTAAAATTGACCAATCAGAGACGACCAAAAGTCACATGTTTAATACGTCATTAAGATTGACCAATCACAAACAACTCACGGCAAAATAGTCTCTGAGGGTAAATTGCCATCGACGGCAAAACAGCCACTGCCTTAATAAAATTGCATCTCTTCATCAATAGTGGTTGGTCAATTTCTATGACAAACCATATTCCATATGCGACTTCACAATCATTCTATCTCCAGGGTACACTACCCCATATGTTTACATACCAGGCTCCTCAGTGTACACTGCCTCTTATCTGTATGCCCTGTAAAGATTCAAACCCATGGCCATTGTATTTAAAGACAGTGCACTATCCATTATTCCACAGCATCTCTGCATGCATTACATCAAGTGTGCTTATTTGAAGATAAACAAATGGTCAACAGCGAAATAGATTCCAGGTGTAAAATGACATCAATGACAAAATAGCTATTTTTTTATTTATAAAGCACAGTCTTGAAATGAAAAAATTATGGAAAATGCTAAATTTCATTACAATTTTCACTTCAGCCACCACTCATGCATGTTCTTTGTTGGCAGTGTGGTATAGCAATAAAAAGACTGTTAAATTGGGTAAACCTGTACTTTAGCGCGGTAAATTATTTAAGCTGAAAAACGATGGAAAAAAAGAATATTTATGTTTATTGAAAGGCAGTGTACACCAAAGGGGCAGGCCTGGTATGTAAATGTATGGGCAGTGTACACTGAAAGGGAATGTACTGGGTGGGGGATAGAGACCTGGGGGTGCAAAATTTTTTTAATTGGTTTTTATAATTGACCAATCAGAAACGACCAATCTCTATCCCCCACCCTGTACACTCCCTTCCAGTGTACACTGCCCCATACATTTACATACCAGGTCTGCCCCTTCGGTGTATACTTTTTTCCATCGTTTTTCAGCTTAAATAACTTACCGTGCTAAAGTACAGGATTACCTTAAATTGATGCTTATTGCATTTTAGTTTGCATGAGACATAGCGCAATAAAATTTGTTTTTCAATGAGCTGTTTGGGTTCAAGTTATAGGCTAAGTTTTTGCTGTGTAGGACATAAACTCTTATCATCAAGCATTTAAAAATGGCTGTGGTTATTTTGCCATCAAAGTCATTTTACCCTTGGAGGCCATTTTGCTGTGAGTTATTTGTGATTGGTCAATCTTAATAATGCATTAGACCTGTGACTTTTGGTTTGATTGGTCACTTTTAATCAGCAATTAAAAAAAGTTTGCACTTTCCCACACTGTACACTCCCTCCCAGTGTACACTACTCCATATGTTCACATACCAGGCCTCCCCTCCAGTGCACACTGCCTTTCTCTAGGTGCCTTGCCAGCTGAGATTCCAACCCATAACCACTGCATTTCAAGGCAGGTTCATTATCCATGCACCTCAGCATCGTTAGCAGAGTTGTAGCAATTATGGGAATATAAACACATATGAATGATTATACCAAAATAGTCTCCAAGGGTAAAATGCTGTCGACATCAAAATAGCCACTTGAAAAATACTATGATCTACCAAAACACATTACTGAAATTTTCTCAGCTTTTCTTTTAGTTGTATAAACTGGCCTTAAAGCTTTTTCTGTGTTTGTTGTTTATTAAAAGCTGATTGCTTAATTACTTACTTTGCAGGTTCAATATCACTCATAGAAAAAATGCTTCGAAGTCGACCACTATCGGAAGCTGGTAAAAGTAAGTTAAGCCATCTAATGTAGTAGAGAAAGATCTGTTTCATAAAAAATTGGCTTTATCCCAGTAAAAGAAAAAAAACCTGTGTTCACTTCATGTTCCTCAATTTCAGAAGCATTGTGTCACTTTGCTCTGTTGATGACATTGCTTTTCTTATCCATTTGTCATTTCTTTTTGCATATTGTCTTCTGTTACCATTGCCTTCTTCTTTCATCCACTTCAATAATGCTTTGTAACAATGTGTATTGCTAAGATCTTTTCATGCTTCATCAGTAGACGTCAATTTCTGTGATTTTGAGATTTTTGAGTTATCAGAAACAGCTTTTGCTTATTTTGGTGATGTCAAAATCAATGCTCTGTACTTCTGGGCATAAATGCATGTTCTAGTATAATATAAAAAAAGGAAGAGGCTATTTTGTCATCAAAGGCATTTCACCCATGGAGGCTACTTTGCTGTCATTATTTATGTGTAATTAAAAGGGCATATTTGGTGCAATTCTGGTGGTGATGCTGTAGTGTAGTGAATAGTGCAGCTGCCTTCAGATGTAGTTGCTCTGTGATTGTCACTTGTATAAATTCCCACCTTTGCTGGCAGGGTAATTAGAAAAGGCATGTACTCTGGAGTGGGCTGGTATGTGAATGTATAGGGGAGTGTAGAGTGGGGGTACAATTTTTTTAATTTGTCATTGAAATTGACTAATCACAAATGTCTGACTGCAAAATAGCTAGTAAGGGCAAAATGCCATTGACTGCAAAATAGCCAATGCCTAAAAATAATTAGTAAAGTTTTTTCTGATTTTAATTATCAGAATATGTTAATGCTAAAACATTATGCTTATACAAAAGACAACGCTCTGGTAACGGTGGTTCTTAGAAGTAGTATTCCTTTCTTGACAGTTCAAGTTATTTTTTCTCTAGACATTATTTAGTTTAATAAGCAACAGATCTGTTTTAATGATTTAGATTTATCGTCCTTTTTGCCTGATAATGCTCTTTTGATACAACAAAACTTTAAAGTTTTGCATGTGTATTATTTAAACAAATTTTATGCATCATTGATGTAGTTGTTTTAATTATAAGCAAATATTTATTAATTGAGTTATATTAATGCAGTATCAAATCTTAGTAGAGTTGGGTCTACTATGGCATCGGCTGTATGGCTGATGTTGCTAGATATGTGGAATTGAGTACTACTGATACATGCAAATGCAGATCAGCATTTTAGGGTTAGGGTTAGGGCTAGAGTTAAAGTTAATTTAGTTAGTTAGAGCTAGGGCTTGAGCTATGATTAGAATTAGTTTAGTTGAGTTTGAGGGGACATATGCAAGCTATCCAACTCTGACATGTGTGAGCAATTCCGTTGCTGTCTTTATGAACTTAGTAATATATGATTAATAAAACTAAATCAGCTCAAAGCATAAAAAATTAAAACATAATGAGTGAATGCATTTTGCTGAAATTAGCATCATTAGTGCGCTGATGACACACTGATAGTAAATTTTATCAAAATGCATTTGCATTGTTGTATTTTAATTTTCATACTTGGAGTTTATGTAGTTTTATCAAGCATACTGTATATAGTCGAATCCGGTTAATTGCATAGTCAACTTGTGAAACTATTTTATGCGATTAAGCAGATTATGCGTTTATCCAAAATTAGTATAAACAAACAAATAGGTTTGGCATTTACAACTCTTATGCAATAAAACATATGCAATTATCCATTATGCGATTTACTGGTTTCGTCTGTAATACGATTAAAATTATGATCAAATTTACTTCAAGCAATATGGATGATTCTTTTGTAGACCTGCAAAGTTAATTGACAGGCTTCTCTTAGAAATTTTTGGTCTCCTAAAAAATATGCTGCATTGCTCAATTTGTGAATATTGATACCACTAAGATGCAAAGATTCGACATAATTATAGGTTAGCATATTCAGGGTGAATTCAAACCATCTGGCTGATTCTTTAAGAGATATATTATTTTTGCATTTTATGCATTTAGAGCTAAAATTTTAATAAAGCCTAAAAACTATTTGAAGAAACAATCAGCGTTGAGTGCTATTAATTAAATGCACTTATGATTAGCAGCTAGGTGATTGCTGTAACGTTAGCAGGCTGCATATTTGAATGTGTATGTTTGCTTTGTTACTTATTTGTTTGAGGTTGGCAGTCAATGCTACTTGCCATTCAAATTTAAAAAATGATCGTATGAAAAGTCTTTGCACAGAATTCAGGATTTGGAGGTAAAAAAAATTGGGTTTTCTGTATTTGCTTTAATTTTTAGCAGCTTTAGAACTGCTATTTTGATGTTATCTAACTTGAATATATAATTAGCCCAACTTGTTTATCACATTTCAATTGTAAGATTGTGAGATAGCATTGGCCCATTAAGAAATTTCGCAAATTCGTTCTTATCACATCATAGTAAATTCTGTTGTTGTTTTCACTGGAATCTGCTAGAACATCTTGAATGTGCTTTGCTTAAGTATATACATGATCAAAAATTGTAAAAGAGAAATAGGTAGTGTTACGGTCTACCTGCGTTTGCTTATTTGGTGAATAGTTGGTTGTTGTTGAAAGCTGTAAAGGTCTAGTAGAACTGATAGTTGTTGTTGGTAGTGCAGAAAAGGTTAAGGTTATTTGTAAATATACAGGGTGTCAATTAGGGTGATTCTTGAAAATAAATTTTGGAGAAAACAAGTAGAAAAGGTTAAGATAATTGGACAACTTTTGGGGGTTGCACAAGCCCAGGTAGATTTTGCATATTTTGTCTTTCTTTGAATTTCAGTGGTATTTGTCATGTAATATCAAAACGTTTCAATGTGAATGTTTGTTGTTATATTATGAGATGATAGTTGTTGATGACATACTCGAGCTTTTTACAAGAATTTATTTCTGCAAGAATAAAAATGGGATCGAAATCCAGCAACAAAAGATCACAGAATTCAATCTATGTGTAGTGTGCATTTATTTTCTGTGAAGTGAGATGTGAACATGCTGACACCTCATTGTAAGTGGAATCTTTCACTTAACAACTTGCTCCTCCTTCTGAATGAGCCTATTTGTGTCACGTGCCAAGTCTTTGCCAATGCTCCTACATTTGCTTTTGCATTTGAAATTTTGTTCTGACATTTGCATTTGAAAGAAAGCACAAGGATTAGTAACCTGACTCAGGTGCTATATCAGTGTACCTGTAATACTAGAACAGCATATAGCCTTTATTTATCCTGTCATCAACGTGATATACAGGGTGAGCCAATAAAATGTTACCACCTTTTAGTCATAAACAAGTTTACAAAATGTAAATGTATTTGAAATTTTTGTTCAAAAATTTGTAATAGAAACATCAAACTAACAATTAATATCAATGGATTTCTTCCACTTTGTCTCTTGTTTTCTACAAATTTAATAATTGATGACATGTGTTCAATCCATGCTCCTCTTCTGTAAATTACAGCCGCAACACGAACATTAAAGTTTGCAATGACATTGCCATGCATCTCAAGAGGGTTTCTCCGCATTTCCTGGCTGTTCTCACAGACCTTGCCCTGTTGCTATATCCTTTATTCACATTGGTTACACATCCTGCTTACCTGAATTTTTGAAGAAGACGTCTGATTGTGAGTGTACTTGGAGGATTTCTTCCTAGAAAGTCAATCCTGACTTGTTGCTGAGTCTGGGTTATTGATTTTAATTCAAAATATGCTTCCACGATCTTCACTCTCTCCTTCACAGTATATTGTTTTTGATCCATTTGGATAAAAATTCAGTGTTTTGTTGTTGATATTTCTGAAAATAAAAAAAAAATTTTGTTTTTTTGGAAATAACAATTCAAAAAGTGGTAGCATTTTATTGGCCCACCTGTATAGATATAAGTATAGGGTTAAATTATTATTGTGGTGTTTGGGTTTTTCAACTTTACTTTATCAGTGCTGAACGAAGAACAATGCCATGACTATAGCCACTCTAAGGGTGATGGGAATTTGGGTTATAGAAGTCCATGAAACACTTACTGGTACCAAACTGCTTTGTAAGAGAGAGACATTTTTGGTATTTTTTGCCAGCATAGTATGGAGAAAAGAACTTCAAGGGAGAGTGTATGCATTGTTTCCAATGTGGTTTTAGAATATTGGAATAAAGCCAGAAAACTGTGCATGAGAAAGAAGAATTAAATTCCAGTCATTGGAAAAGAATATAAACATGGCAAAATCTAAATAAGAGCATAAACTGAAAATGATATGGAGAATCTCAGAAAATGTTATGAAAATGTCAACCCATCGTTGATATTGCTGATCAGCAAGCCCTATAAACGATGTCTATTCTAGAGGATAAAGATTTGTTGTCAGCTCAACTGGAACCTGGCAGTAGAGAAAAAATAAGATTAGTAGACACTTTGTTGACTAGAAAAGAAAGCAAAATGAAGCCGCGAGTGGAAAAAAAAGAGATTGGATAATGAGCTAGAGGTGGTTGAAAACCAACAACAACAAGCAACAATTAAATCAATCAGTGGTAAAGAGTCAGATTCAGCTGATTCATTCGCAATTGCTTGGTCTTTAGTTTCAACCACACACCATTTAACTGAAAGAGCTAGAAAGTCCTTGGTAAGTCCCAGCTTCGCTTCTGTTTTGGATTGAGCTAAAACAAATGATCGTTATGCTATGTTCATAATTGCAGTTAATGCTTAATCACTAGAACACAGTATTAATAATTTCAATATAAACAAATCCACGATCAGGTGGGATAGAAAAAAAGAGAAAAGATGCTGCCAACAAAATAAGTGAAGAGTTTCAACTGGAAACATTGCTAGCAATAGGCCTACAATGGAGTGGAAAACTTCTTGCTGATATTTCAGGAAAAGAAACAATTAGCTAAAAACTCGTTGATGCATCTGGAGTAGAGGTTAAACAACCTTGTGTAATGTAATTAATGTTAAGCCCGGAAAGAATGCAGCAACTGCAATTGTGAGTCTTGTAAAAGAATGAGATATCACTGAAAAAATGTGAACGCATTGGCGCAACAAAACTATGACAAACACTCAAGAAATCTTGTGACTACTTGAAATGCTTGCACAACCCCTTGTTGTTGCTCAATCTTCAAATGTTTTTGCCACGTTTTTCTGTAAGTCTCGTAATATTTTTAGGTAGCCTTCACAACTATCCAAAATTTATTTTTTTGAGCCACATAGAGGAACCACTCTGTAGTCCATAAATTATTGGAACGATTTGAAAAGTTTAATATAGCTTTGAAAAAAGTTGTTTTGAGCTACAAGCTTTTCATGAAGCTTTCATCAGTGACGATATCGCGTTAAATGGGAAGATCTAGAGTGAGTGAGTGTTTTATGTGACCGATTTGGACGTTAGGCAATTAAGACAAACAAATGATAGCGCTGGTACTGTAAGTGCACCAAAGAGAGATTTTGCAATCGGTAGTTGTAAATAGGCATAGTAGGCATAATACAAACATACTAGATATAGTACAGGCATAGTTGACATAGCACAGGCATAATAGACATAGTGCAGGCATAATAGACATAGTACAGCCATAGTAGGCATAGTACAGGCATAGTAAGCATAGTACAAGGATAGTAATGATAACTGGAGCTTTTAATGTGAAATCTCATTGCACCCTCTCAATGCTTAAATCTAAACTCGTAAAATTATTTTTTTTAAAAAGGAAGAGGTAAGGCTTCTTTATATTGGTGCGACTGGTTTTCGGTCACATACCTCCCCTACTATCTTTGTACCGGTACTATGCCTACTATTCCTGTACTATGCCTATTTATAACCACCCTTTTGAAATAGCAAAATGCTAAAGAAAGTGCAGCAAGAGGCCAAATAAGAACGCCACGATTATCGAAAGAGTTTGAGAGTGTAAACAAACTTTTTCTGTCTTCATAACACAGGGCGCCGGGTCTTGATATAAGCAGCCTCTAAGAGATTAAGATGGAAAGAGCTGTGTGCCACCGCAAGGATTAATAGCAAGCAGTTGTCAACCTTTTTTAAAAAATTTACTTCCTTTTGGAAAATTGGTTTATATCTCAAAGTCCTTACAGCAAAAAATCTAAAATGCAATCCAAAAATAGTCTTACCATTTATTATCTGGAATCTGGCCGGATACCACTTGCGATCCCCCCAGATACCGAATATCTGGCGCAGCCCAAATATTTAGCAACTTTTTGCCATAGTGCAATTGGCCACACTGACTTATGCTCATGAGAGTGGCTAAAATATATCCGGTTAATAAGTCCATCTGCTAAATAAGTCCAAAATCTCCAGTCCCG
Organism: Trididemnum clinides; assembly: GCA_963675345.1. Taxonomy (NCBI): domain Eukaryota; kingdom Metazoa; phylum Chordata; class Ascidiacea; order Aplousobranchia; family Didemnidae; genus Trididemnum; species Trididemnum clinides. The sequence continues at coordinate 10,274,345 of OY776302.1, read as the reverse complement.
AAGTGGGCACTACTGTAAATCATTACAACACTTAACAAATAGCAAAGGCTTCAAAAAATTATCGTGTAATATTAATAAAGCTGATCAGATAAGATTATGGCTAGCTTGCAAAAAGCACAAAAATTGTTTAGAACATCACATTTAGTCAGAAAAAAACATTTTAAATAGTTTTCAAGTTCTCTTTTAGCTAAATTTTTTTTAAGTAAAATTTTTATCTTGGTGATCCAATTGGTTTTCTTGAATGGTGCTGAACTAGAGTAGAGGCTACCGGTCTCGTTTAATTTTTGTGGTGTATGATTGCTTGTTTTCTGACATATTTGCTTTAAAGTTTTAGAGTACATTGCTTCAAATCTTGATGTCACCTACGAAGTTGTGAGAAACTTTGGGAAGGAAGGGAATTTACATAAAATTACTTTGCAAAACAGTGGAAAACTTTCAATAGCAACAGTGAGTATACGTTGTTTTGATGCATTTCAAATCATTTTCTGCTTTATTGTTTCGCGAAATGTCGTTAGGTTACCTTTTTTTAACTGCATGGAATCTGAGAATCTGTGCAAGCATTTTTAGTGAGCAGCTCTTGTCGATACCTGTTGTTGCCACAATGGCATGGGAATTTCTTTACTTCAACTCTATATCGCGTCAGATTGCATACTAAAAGTGACAGTGAAGTCAAATTTTAATCGTGTACTGCATCATTTTTTTGATGACACTTTAAGTTCGACCTCAATTTGTCATTTTGTAGTACTCCGTGAGGTTGTTGTTCTTTGGTTGCTATTACATTGAAATAATTTTTGATGTCGTAAGACCCCAATTTGAATTTTGTTCTACTAACTGGCTCTGCCATTCTGCAGGCGCTTTCCATTAGTCTTTAAGTGATGTCAGGATAAAGCATTGTGGTTCAGCTGCCTGCGCCAGCTTTAACCAATGAAAAGTTGCAAGAGCGGTGATAAATAATTATCATGATTTGTTTTTCGTCATAGCTAGTTACTGTTTCAAAACTTAAGTGCATTTCAAATGTGGGTTGAGTCGCAGACATTTTGGGGTGGAAGAGTCCTTATGCTCCTCATCTACTAGGTATGTTTAAGTGCCCTGGATCCAGTCCCAATATATAACGTAAAAACGCACACCCACGCATTCACAAACAGAATTGCTCCTTTGTTGATAAATTCAGTAATGCACTGGCATTTTTATAAACTTCACATTCAATCACGGTTTCTTTTTCCGGCCCTTGACTTTGCAAGAAAGTGTTAAGAGTGCTAATGCTAGTCTATTGTATGTTTGTCAGCTTTGGGAAACCCTGTTATTGCAATTGACCCGCTAAGGCTTACGCCAGGGGTGGGCAACCGTTTTAGCTAGAGGGCTGCATTGATCACTGAAGAGTTGGCCAAGGGCCAGTGCTCATGAAAGTGTCCAAAAAAAAGGTCACACCTTCTTGCGTTGTCGTATTATAGAGCGTGGACATGATGGTCTCCAAAAAAAAGGTCATCACGCTCTGAATGGACGGGAAATGCGTCTGTGTAAACTGACAAATGCCTATTTCGTAGTGGCATGTAAAGTTTTTGGCTCTTTAATACGGCAATTGTTTCCCCTGCTATCATTGTCACTCAGGTTAACTGAAGTTTCAAAAGTGTTTGCGGGTCACACAAAATGCACTCGGGGGCCGCATGCAGCCTGCGGGCAGTAGGTCGCCCAACGTTGGCTTATGCAATGTGCTCAGACTATGGCAGTAACGTCTTTCGACCCTTTATTTCATCGATTCTAGCGCTTCAGTCCACTGAGCAATTATTGCAAGTTGAATTGAATAATTGTTTTTTTGTTTCAGGGGAATGCTATTAATTGGGCGATATATTTTAATCACATGCACTTGCCTGAACGTGATTTTTTCCAATACGGTCAAAAAATTACTCTCACATCACCTAATTTTGTGTTTAAGCATATCGATGGAGGATTTTTTAGTCTGACACCGGCTTCTGATTTCGAAGGTAGGGTTCTTCAGTTCAGTAGAGTTCACACATTGCGGGACGGCCTTGTCAGTATCTTGGCCAGAAGCAGATTGATTAACATCAAACTAGCAAACTGTTTATAAGAATCTTTTCATAGTAACTAGCATCGTGTTCACTTTTGCTTTTTCACATTTAGCAAGACATTTCTACCGATCAGAGGTCTCAATAGGAGATGAGTAGGCCTGGCCTGTCAATCTAGTATACATGCCTCAAACAGTATTATATTTGTTTGGTAGTTGATTAAACCCATCATTTTTTTAAAGTGGGTATGAGTGCCTACTTTGATGACGCTTTGCTATTATAAGCACATCACAAAACAGCTGTTTTGAAGTTTTTCATCACCCAATAAGTGGCATATTTAACTAACCGTGCGCCAAACAAAAACTAGCTGATAAGACAATGTGTAAAACTAAGCAGTAAAATAATAAAGCTTTTTGTCTTTTAGGCATAGCATCTGGCGAGTCGATCTCCATTTTGTTGAACTCCGAAGCAACAATAAATCGTTGTTTTGTTCTACCTCGTTGGTATGTGTGCGCAGAAGGAGAAGAACCATGGATTATTAAAAGCACTGACAGAGAAGATATGAAGTTTGTTGCCCCTTTTACTAGTAAATATCAATGGAAGCGCAATGCTGCTGACATGTTTAATCCATTCTCACTTGAAAAGCGGTTTGAACAGTAAGTGCGATCAAAGTTGTTTGTTCATAACTTGAATGATCTACTTTTATAACACAGCTGTTTTTTCATCGAGATGACTGTTTTATCTGTGATATTGCGTTATAAAGCATATTTTCACAGCTTTTTGTATGCAACTTTTCAAGAAAGTCGTTAAAAATAAAAACTATTCCAGCGATTATTTGCCAACATTGCCAAGCCGTATGTTGAATGCTGAAACTTGATAACTAGGAAGCAGGGCTGGACAATACTTCGACTGCTTGCGGCGTCGTCGTGTCTGGAAGACAATGTGCATTAGATGAGCTATAGCGTGTAGAGATCCTATTAATTTTTTAGCTTTAATACAGGCCTACAGAGCGTTTCCTAAGTCTGTTTCACATTTGGAGAAATCAAATCTCGGGAACTACAGAGCGTAGTAAAGTGATATCAATGCCATTTAAAAGTTTTCCCATGCTTTGGTCATAACAGACCCATTTTACTCTACGATAAATGTTTTTGCATTTCGAGAAAAGTGTTTGGTACTGATTTTGTTTCTATTTGCGGATAATGTCGTTCACATTAAGGGAGGTTTGTGGTTTGGAGTTTGATTAGAATAAGACGTGAACACATTTTCAATGCAGTTTTCAAGCGAAGTTTTTAAAGCACTTATCAATAAACAGACTTACCACACTGAAATGACAAGCAAGATTTGCAGCTTGTTTGCTTAGGCAGAAAATGGAATACCGGTTAAATTGTGCTGCGTAAGCAAGAGCTTACATGTAGAATGTTGGAAGAAAAACTTGAATTTTTTTCAAATTTTTACCACAAAATTTAAAAATAAGTAGCTCTCAGGAAATAAGAATTGTGATTTGTGTTTCATTATCTTCAATAGGCATTGAAATTTAGGGCCTACTGTGTCGTAATATAAGTATGTTTCATTGGGGTATATCCCAATCTTTTTGGTGACATCTTGTAATCCAGCTTGTGTGGCATAATAATGCCAGTAAACCCATATCTTGAGCGCTGGCTGATGCTAGCTGCAAGACAGAACGGACGTGGGAGCTATAAAAACTAAGGGATTACTGCAATTTCTTTACAGTACCTTTCCACCGAAAGCACTTCTGTCATGATCTGGTGAAATGCTAGCAACATGACATGTATAGATGCTATCATCTAGCTTGAGCATAGGATGTGTTAATTGCTACCATTGGTAGTTAAATTGCTTTCTAGTAAGCATAATTATTTGTTTAGTTATTTCATTAATGATATGGAGGCGGCCCCTCTGAGAATTCTTCCCACACCGCTATTTGCTGAATTGAATACGAAAAAAAAACTCGATGTAAATCCGAGGAAATGGTCAATCTGTTACTCGCCACCTATATTTTTGGAGGAAATGCAACGATTGAAAGGTGATGACCTAAGGTGTTTTCCCGTTCACCTCCAGCCAGGTGCGCAACTAGGAATGGGGTTAGGAAAACTGAAATCCCCTTCTTAGTCATGTGGCTTTGCCTGAAAAAAATGATATAACACTTTTTAGACACATCTCACAACTCCTCTAAAACAAAGTACGAATGTAATTTTTGTCAGCCTTAAAAAATCTTGGTTGGGTGCCTGTGATCCTGCATCCTACGTGCACATAGTGTTATCATTAGTTCTAAGATATATTCTTCGTAATTAAGTTAGTCCTTTTTGGCCCATTTGTATTGTGAGATTATAAATCTTTCTCCCATTAGTGACAAGCTTTTGGCATAACAGTTTCGGTTGGCAGGTTCAATTATTTTACTGTGCCTTGGAAACTATTAGAAGTGAGTTTATATTGCCGATGGCAGTTTTAACAAGTTTTCGAGTGCTTGTGTGTGTGTGTAGAACAGAGATGGCCGATGTTATCGATTTCAGAGTCCAATGGAATTCTGATCAAAATACACAGCTTCTGAACCTTACCCGGCTCCTGCTATGCCCCCCAAAAAAGCTGAAAACTGATCGTGGTCCGATTCCGCAAAAATAGCTTTAAAGTTTTTTACTGTATTTTATATTTATGTGCAGTTGCAGTAAAATTGACATTAGTAGTATTTTTCATTCTTATTCCAGACCTGATCTTCATAATCTTGAAAAATTGCTCTTGTTTCACTCTTAAATCTAAAGTTTTTCTCAAATTCTGTTGGATCGAACTCGTCAAGTTCGGACCCAAGTCATCTCTGATTTAGAAACACGACAGTGAATTTTGAGTCTGCTTCATTGCTTTCCGAAAAGAGATATGTTGACAATAGTCTTCAATCAGAGTTAAAAAAGTCTGGCTTTAAACTCAAGAAAAGGCCTTCTGCAAGAGAAGTTATTTTGCCCAATTTCTACGCTCTACCTTAGTTTAAGCAGTCTGCCTAATTTCTTTACTCCAACAGATGGACATGCTGGGTTGAAGAAAATTATAGACCAGTTAGCATCAGCGAATGGAGTTAGATGGTGTATATATGTGCTGAGAAGGGATAAAAATAGTGTTTTGAGGGTTGCTCTGGATCTTGAAATGAGTGGCAAGAGAAAGCGAGAACGACCAAAGAAGACCTGAAGGAAGCAAGTGGAAAAAAGAGACAGAGAAGATTGGTTTAGAGAAGGAGGATATCCTGAATGGAGCAAGTGGAGAGACGGAGTGCGAGCTATTGCAGAAGGAATGGGGTGAATTCGGCCATCTCTGCTAAGGGGACAATCCCGGATAAAAACTGAATAACTACTACTGACTTAGTTTAATCAAAAGTGCAAACTTTCAGAGGTGTGGGAAATCAATGAAGTATCTGCCGCTGAACCTTGCCCTCCTTATCACGTGATCAAGTTTAAACAAGGTGCTATTGATGCTTTGCCTAATTGTGAAGAAGCCTATCAAATCGAAATCGATGCTAAAACGTGTGTATTGTTCTTTTCTACTACTTACTGACAACAACAGCATCGAGAATTTTGCTAACCATTAGGAGGATGTACACTTTAGCTTATAATGTGAAGCCAGCCCTGGTGACATTACTTTATGAGGTGACACTCTGGCAAACTCGTGTCTCAAAATTCTGTCCCCTAGATGAAGGCTAAATTTGGGTGTCACTAGTTCCTAGTTGTTACAAATCGCATTGGCCCGCTGTTTGAATGGTGTAGCGTCATTGCTGTTCTTTGAATGTAAATCAGCATTGGGTGAATATATTACCCTACTTTTTAGTTATGTTTCGCTATTTTTAGGCCTTTAATAGAGGTAACAGCTCAAGGAAAACCTGGAGCCTTCTATGCCGTCCAGTCTTTATTTTCATTATCAGAAGATCAAAGTGAGAAATACACCTTCACGTTACCAACAGGAATTATAAGGGTGAGCAATTTATGATGCTTGTAGTACATTTTCCTATGCCATCGTTTGATATTCAAATTAGCATTTGCGACGTAAGTGGCCGACTTTTGGCAGCAAAGTAAGGTACCTTTGCAGATAAAGCTCAGGAGCCGGATCTCAAAAATGGATAAAAGTCATAGCTGGTTCTCCATCCGTTTGCTATCAAAATCCGCCCACATGTTCAAAACATTGATACCCCGTCAATGAAGATAGAAGCGGATGAAGTTTGTGCATATTGCCGATTGAGCTTTGAATATTAAAGAAATATTTTGTTAGCCATAGATTGCTCGTTGTCGTTGTTCTTTATTGACACTGTAAATATTGTAAGTCGTAGAAGGATTGCAGAATTAAACCACATCTTTTTTTTCAAAAAAGTATCATGCGAATTTAATAATGACCGGGCCTTATTACCTGCAAGTATTTTACTGACTGCTAGACCCAAATAAGGAAGCATCGCTTATACTATCTCCTTTTTCTCGGCCTATTTGGAGTCTAATAACGGTTGCTCCGAATATTTACAGCGTGACATTTGAATTCAAAGAAAATTAAATTTAAGAAACAGGACATATTAAGCGGGTTAGCAGTTTTTTAAACATTTACTCGTCGGTCTTTGAACTTTATTTTCAGCGTGCATGCCAATGCGGTGAGAACTCGCAATAATTAAGTTGTGGGCAGATACATAATCCGCGTTTGCCAACACAGAGTTGCGTTTTTTCCTTGTGTTCGTGGCAGAAACAAACTGTTTCAGTTGTTCTGGTAACTTCGAAGCGTGTCTTCGCAAAAATTGTTATATTTGCAGCTGTATTTTCCAAGACCAGAGCAAAAGAAATGCAACGCTTGCTCAGTATTTTCAAGTTGTAATCATTTTTGATTTTATCAGTGGCAGTACATTTCAAAGCAAAACTGCATTGTAATTTTGAGACATTTGATCAGGACACCGGCTGGTATTACCTAAATGTAAGACTGATCATAGCCGTCAGAGCATGTAGCCTTTAAAGCATTTAAAGCAGTGTTTCTTAACCTTTTTGGCGCTCGGGCCCTTTAAAATTTTGTGAAATGTTTTTGTACCCCTAGACCAGGGGTGGCCAACCTTTTCATTCCATGCGCCAAAATTTTTCGCCACACGAACATTAATTTCAAGATGCGCCACACAAACATTCATTTCTTTTCAGTGCTCACAAACGTGTGGTAGGATATCTATACTTTGAAGTCAAAACAACGCCATGTTCAGGGGTGATCTCCAAAAAAAAAAAAAAAAGGGTCATCGCCAACATCGCGGCCGAGATAACCATACTGGCCGCGATAATGCAGTTGACCTTTTTTTTTGGAGATCACATCTGAAATGGCAAAAATACTGCGGTTATCGCCTGATGCAGCCAAGATACGATAAAGAACTAAACCTTGGCGTACTATTATGCTAACACGCCTTTAGCATCAGTATTTAAACTTCATTTATTTTCATCTTAAACATGCAATGCGCCACGGTTGGCCACCCCTGCCCTAGACCTACGAACAAATACCTAGAAAATTACCGGTAAATATACAATCTAACAATGAAATGAAACACAATGTAGCATGTTACCGGTGTATATTTATGAACCATAATATTGTTCACAACAAAACCAATTCAGTGCAAAACCAACTCTGTCGGAACAAACAAGAAGCTATTTATTGCGTCACAGTAACTCTTATGACAAAAAATCATTCAAAAATGCAGATGTTGAAAAAGGATTCAAAAAAATGTTTTCTTATTTCAAATAACATTGAAAATAAATTTTTAGCAGATAGTTTAAAATAAACATTATTCTGACGCCTCATCTCGTACCCCTTGCTTTGGTGCTTTGTACCCTCAAGGGGTACAGGTACCCCCGGTTAAGAACCCCTGCTTTAAAGCATAGCCGATCATCATTAAAGACTGATAATAATAGCCGGGTGTTGATTCTATCTTCTTAAGCAAACATACTTGTTTAGGACGCTCCCCGATTTGGCTATCGTGGATTACATATTGATGTATCGCGAAACTTCATTCAATTGGAAGATTTACTTCAAATAATTGAGGTACCGTATTGCGATGTTGTGTTACAATGACTGATGATTGATCGAATGTTTTTAAGAAAAACTGATCGTTCGCTAAACAAACAATGCTGTTTCAGACAATGGCTATGTATAAATTAAACAAGCTTCATCTTCATTTAACTGACGATGAAGGATGGAGATTGGAAATTGAAGGTTTGCCAGAATTGACTGAAATTGGGGCCACAAGGTAACAAAATAATCTGATGCATTTCCGAATTTTCGCAAAACGTTCACTGATTATAGCGTTATTCTGTGACCATTCAACTCTTAAAACTACTTGTGCTCAGAATCATTTTTGCGTGGCGACTAGCGTTATGATGAAGTTGCCCCTGTGATGTTAAGGAACGTTGCTATTCTAACAACTAAAGCATGGACCAAGCTTTAAGTTGCGACCTGTATTGTACAGTGCATTTCTGGGTGGTGAAGTGGGTTTGTGGTTAGGGCGTCCAAATATTCACGAGTAGGTCTGGGTTCAAGTAAATAATTGCATTAGTACTTAAGGAGAAATTTTACTTATTATTTACCTAAGTATCTTTTGGCCTACCTAAGCAGTTTCAAGTATTCTTCTCATGCAATAAACCGTGACAAAATTTTATTGATTATTAAAAAGTGTAATATATGTGATTAGATTGCTTGTATGGCAACCCTTTATCTCTTTGTTATCATGCTTGCGCCTTTTGTTATTAGTCTGACGAGAGTAACTGTTGACATAGGTAGTAACCTGCTAATATATATTGTACTAAATAAAGCCTAATTCTTGTGTTATCTGAAAGATCTTGTGTGATCAAGAGTAAATTAGTCTAATCAGATATCATTATAAATGAAGTGACATTTTATGAAGCAACAAAAGAATGCCCTAAAATATAAAAAACTTTAAAGTCTTGTTTGAACTCTTTACCTCCTTCGGCGGAAGCAGAAAGATGTTTCAGTGCTTCAGGATTGTTTGTTTCAAAAGTAAGATCATCATTAAGTGATGAAATGATTGTTTTATTGTGTTTTACAAGAAGTCACTTCATGCGCAAATGAATATCTTAAAGATGAAATAAATTCTATTAAAAGTTTCTTATATTATATATATCTGCTGTCGACACAAATATATTTAAATTGAGGCATTTGTAACAAAATATTTATCTGAAACATAATTTTTCAAGCAGTAATTTGCAGAGGCAGAATTTGATATTTTCAAATAGCTTACGAAATTCGATGAAATACTTTACAAAAAATTCTTCATACAGGTTGACCAAAAATTATCAAAAGGTTAGTTGGGTTTTGGGCCGTAGGTTCTATACCAAATTGTATTTTAAAAATTACTTGAAATGCTTAAGTAACTTAGGTAATGCTTAAAGTAAATTTTTGAAGATCACTTTTTACTTAAGTATTTTTAAGGCTTACTTGAACTCAGCTCTATTCACGAGCAAAGTCTCCTCATTTTCATACCAGATAGGTGTTGGGATCAAGCGGTCTGCACGTCTCCACGGCCCTACCTGACTAAGGACTTGCAAATTGAACACGAGGTTGTACTTTTGAATGATTTTATGTGATACAGCAAGTCAATTATTACCTTGAAACGTGCTTTGATTTTCTTGTAACGCAGCATCAACACGTGCCGTAATACTAATTGCAAGTGTAATAAATACAGCGAATTGTTATATCCTCCCTTAGCAATTGTTTACCTATTTGATTGCAGTGTGTTACAATACGTTTACGAAATGTGATTCTTTAATACAAGCTGAAGTAAGATACTCAACATGGAGTTTATTCATCGATCGTAGTAGGTGCACTGATGCATGTGGTCACTGCAGGGGCGCCGACTACGGGCATGCGGTCATGCCACGCATGCCCGCACATTTGACTACACTCAACACATGGAGGTCAGATACAAGCTAGAGTCAGTTGAAAAACAACATAAGCAGGCAAGAGTGTATATCAATGGTCCCCAAACTTTGATCAAACGATCTCCGGAAGTTATGGGATGTAGCCCGAAATGCTGATCTCCAAAAAAAAAGGTCATCGCCTCTCTCACCGCAACCCGTCATGCCTGCCGCAACTTCTGGAGATTGTCGGCCATTACTTTACAAACATTTTCACGTAAATTTCGCAGACCAACTTCGGAGACCAGGCGCTCGCACTGTGGCACGAAATCCTTACACGGGCCGTATGTTTGACACCCCTGTCATAGACAATCAAACGGTAATGTTTTAATTTTGACGTCATAAAGTTTGCGCATGCCCGGTAAAATCACAAACTCGGCGCCTATGGGTCACTGACATGGTTAGGTGCACTGCTGCATGTTGTCACTGACACGGCTGCTATCATTGGATTAGAAAAGCAGTATGCTAACAGTGCTGGTAACCCCGGAGGGGCTCTAAACGCAATCGATTTTGCGCAATGAGTTTAATCGCTAACGTTTTCCTGTGAATGCAAGATGTGATTAATTAAACATCAAAGTTTAATCGCGGTTACTCACAGTATAACTTTTAAAAATGCACAGCAACCTTGAAGATGCTGCTTTATTTACAACTAGAGCTTTTTTTGAGATTAGAGAATTACTGTTGTTGCTTTTTCAGACGTCATTGTGGCAAAGAAGATAACTGCATTTCCCCTGCTCTTGGATCAGGACCATATAACGACACTTCCGGTATGAAAAATGGTTTTGTGATATAGCAGTGACCTATCCCCTGCTTAACACCGGTATTGACATTTTAACCAAACCAAATATGGAAATTTTCTGAAGCTTTTGGAAAGTTTCACTCCTGGGTTGTTACGCCTGAACAACTGGCTCAACAGCTTAGTGACTCGAGTCGAGTGTTAGCTTTGAACGTTGTTGGTTGCCACTTTATACCTCGACCAGTAGTAGAGAAAAAAGCCGCTAGACCGTTCAAGTTAAGTGTTTGGTAAAAGCACATGACGGAATCGTTTCACCTGAATGGGGCGGAAAAATGGTGGGACCGAGCAGTTTACCCTTCGTTTGGAATCATTCAAAGCACTTGCAAGTGGAGCACGAGCACATCACCCTGCAGAACGAAGCATGTCGTTTTCAAATGCTTTGCATCATATACGTTTTACTTCACTAAGTGCACGGTTTTAGCTTTGCATGTGTGCCGCGGGTTTTTTGTTTAATAGATAATATTTATATAAGTTTTCAGCGAAAATCGATTAAAAGCTGCCATGAAGTAATGGTCGATAACGCCGTAGATCGTGTTATGTTGTCCGAAAAAGTGGTGATCTCCAAAAAATAAAAAGGTCATCACCTTTCTCGCTGTCATCTGTGATGATGCTGCTTGCGACCGATATAAATAGATTCATGTAGCTGTTGCGCCGCGTAATTTGTTTAGCTTTTTTACTGTGCCAACAGGCAAAAAAGCGGTAGTTATAAATAGGCATAGTAGGCATAGTACAGGCATAGTAGGCATAGTACAGGCATAGTAGGCATAGTACAGGCATAGTAGGCATAGTACAGGCATAGTAGGCATAGTACAGGCATAGTACAGGCAAAGTAGGCATAGTAGGAGAGGTGTGCGATCGAAAACCAGTCGCACAAATGTGACAAAGCCTTCTTTCCTTTCAAAAAAAATTAATTTTTACTTTTATAAAATATAGAAGTTGCTACTTGCTAATTAGCATTTTCAAGCCGATCTCCTATTAAGAGGGATCCGATTAGGGCTGCCACTCTAGATGTTTTATAGCTAGATCTAGATATTTTTTGTAAGGCCTAGAGGTATAATTGGGAAACTAGATGATGGCTAGAAAGTCTAGATATTTTTTTAACGTACTAGATATTATCTAGAGGGAAATCTTTAAGTCGAGTAATGTCATAAAGAATAGTGAAGGAGGGAGATTAACTTGTTTTCCTTTACTTTTTTGTTCTAGGTTATACAATATTGTTAGGCTACTGTTGTATTAGTGAGTTTATCTAATATTTTTCAAACATAATGTTGGGCTGAAAACACAGAACAGAGAAATTTTGGGCTGAAGTGGAGGATTTCAAAAATGCTTCTGGAGAGAATCCATTTTTAGATCTCATGAATTGTCCTAAGCAAGGATTGATACCACCTCATTCAAATGCAGATGTGGAAGTTTGGAGATGGGAGCGATGTGACATGAGTGCTCGACAGTCTTCATAGACGCATTTTCCGCCCGAAGCGAGGGAGATGACCTTTTTTTTTGGAAAACACCATGTCCACGTGCGATTGTTAAATTTTATTTTGCAACACAGTGTTGCAAAGATCCCTAAACATCTGTTTCCTAGGTCCCGCAAGCAGCCGTTTTCATTTCATTGCTTGGTGAACTACTTAAGCATGTAATGTAAAGTTCAAATTTTGTCCTTTACGTTTAGTAGTAGGCGGACTCCAACAACTAAAAATCATCGCCACATCGTACTATGCCTACTATGTCTGTACTATGCCTACTATGCCTGTGCTATGCTTACTATGCCTGTACTATGCCTGTACTATGCCTACTATGCCTGTACTATGCCTGTACTATGCCTACTATGCCTGTACTATGCCTACTATGCCTGTACTATGCCTATTTATAACTACCCGCAAAAAAGTGTGGGAAACACTTGAGTTAGACTACGGTGTGTCAGAGCAAAATAGAATTAATGAAGGACATTTTACACTTAAATGTAATCTCTTCATGATCCAGCAGTGTAATTGGTTGTAGTTAAGTTTCTAAGAATCCTGGAAGGCAGGTTTTTTTAAAATATGTGTTAAGCTGCTGTAGTTTTTTTTTAATTCACCGCTTAGTAATCCTTTTTCTTTTTACAGGAACTGGTTATTATTCTGCGTCCGATTACCAGAAAATTTTAGAGATAGCATCAGCCAATCACATAGAATTGATTCCAGAAATAGACCTTCCAGGACATTCCCACGCTGCCATTCGAGCGATGGAAGCGAGGTAAAGGGTACACAATCATTTGTTTTTTAGTCGTGCGTATATAGTTGAAAGCGATTTGCTTTTTTTCTGAGCTTTTGAAATATATGATTGTGCTTCCTGTAACCGCAATGTGAAACCACTTTTCTGCGATGTTTTAAGCGTTCTCTCCATTCTAACAAGAAGTATTTAAGACGTGAAAAGTCTGTTGTGCAGTTTATGGAAAATTAAAAGTTGATTTTGTTACATGGGGATCACCTTGACATCGATCCTTGGTTTACAATATAATCTACAACTAATTTTACTGCGTTTTCTGATCGGGTTATTCTTCCCATGACAATTAGGTAAAAGTCGTTGTCGGCTCCACAGTGACCGGGTTTCTATTCTTGAAAGAACGTACTGTTGTTTCTTTCCACCAATAAATCTAGCATTTGTTTAAATTTAAAGTTTAATTTAGCTTGCTTGAACTCTTTTTTGTTTGAATTCGTTTGGATAAATGCGATGCCAACCATCAGTCGCGCTGCCAGTTTGTGTACTTCATGATAATGCGATCGATTATTTATTAAAAAAATTTTCCCAAGCCCTGCCCAATTGCTGCTTCCCCACAGTGCTACACTGCACCGCAATATGTAATACTAGCTGTCTGTTTTGGTCAGTTTATGGGGTTGCTTGTCGTTGTGCATAAAGTGATCGCTGTGTTCATTTTATTGACAGATATCATCGCTTCATGGACAAAGGAAAAGAAAAGGAGGCAAAAGAGTATTTGTTAAATGATTTAAAAGACTCGTCATGGGCGATGTCTGTACAGCACTTTGTCAGGAATGCTGTAAACCCATGCATGGAATCAACGTACAGGTGATTTTTATACTTAACTTTTATTGAGGAGTCGCGACCTTTGTTATGCAGTTGCAAGACGTTTGTTATGATTATCTACATAAAACGACTTGCTTTCAGATCCGCTGCGGAGCTGTCAGCAGGGCATGCATTTTTGCTTCTAATACTTAACCAAGCCGGATGAATTACAATAAAGTGTCTCTCCTAAGGACACATCAAAGTAATTTCGAAACCGTATATGTTTTGAACCGAATCGTAGTTGTCGGTAACCTGCACGGAGCAAGATTTCCCTTTTACGATATATAGAGTAAGTTGCAGAATCATTTAGGTTCGTCAGCCATGTGATTGGAGCTATCAAGAAGCTACATGAGCCGATTCAACCGTTGAAAGTAATACACGTCGGCGGCGATGAAGTGGCAGGTGGTTCGTGGAGTGCCTCTCCTGTTTGCATGAAATTTATTAAAGAAGCCAAACGATTTCCAAAAAAGTTGGTGTTGTTAAGAATTTTATTATCTTTTTGCAGCAAATATTGTTGAGCTGTTTATTGAACCATTATTGCTATGTGCGTTTGTCTTATTTACAAAACACCATGCAATTTTATCTTTACCATAACAGTCAACTGACCCGGTTTAGAAGCAGCTTAAGGGCCTCGTATTGCATGCAGGAATACGAAACAAGCTTAGATTTTGAAGAAGGTTTACGAGGTGTTTCAGAATTCGGCTTTGGAGTTCTTTTTATCAAGACATTTTGATACTAACTGCTCTTGCTTCGGCTATTTTACCGCATTTAGTTTCACGCAAATTTACTCAACGCGAAATCTTCATTTAGAACAAGGGTTCCCAACCAGGGGTGCGAGGCAGCATCTTAGGGTGTGCGAGATAGTCATTCAGATTTTTGTGTTACACTACTGTACTGTCATGCTCAGTTCATCCTGTGCTAATTGTTCTGCACAATCTGTGTGTAATTACAGCATGCCTGGTGCACGGCTTTCAGTTCAGCCCGAAATGTTGCTGATCTCCAAAAAAAAAGTTAACACAAGCAATTTTAGCCGTGACTTCAAAATTGGCCCTCATCTTGGCCTGGGACATGTTATGAATTCGTCATATGTTAAAATATTTTAGGTGTGCGAGGACATATTAGGATATTTTATGGGTGCGAGAACATATTACGATATTTGAGGGGTGCGAGGACATATTGAAATACTCTAGGCGTGTGGGCCATTACAAAGATTGGGAACCACTGATTTAGAGTTACTTTTGCATCCTTTTTTCGTTTACTCAGGCTTAGACCTGCTGATTCAGTGCATGTTTACCACTGCCCGCTAGTTTTCCAATCAGATTTTTTTGCTGAAACAGCGAAGCGCTTAAACTTTTAGATGCCCTTCCTGACGAATATCAATGGTGCTTTTATGGAGTTTCGAACTCCATTTGTATTTTTGAAGTTCGGGACAATTATTTCTACCCCTTTGGGCTACTGGCGGATCCTTAGGCTTAAAATAATTGTCTACCTCCGTCGATTTTTATGTCAAGAAAATTGAAAAAATACGATGTAATGAATACTGATAAGTTTTATTGCATGTTACACAAATTCACATCTAATTTAATTTGATTTCCGTTTGTTTGATTTACTAACTAAAAGTTGCTCATGCACAACCACTCGTACTTTGACCGCAGCAAAGTGCAAAAAGACTAACTTATTGCAAAATAACGCTAGCGTGTAAAATGAAGAAAAAGATGGTTCATTTGTAAGGCAAATCGGCTGATGAAATTTGATGATCAAAGGTGATCTGCTCTACGGCAGGTTTTTCATAACATTATTGAACCGCTACTCCTCTCGATTTTCAGCTTGTCGTTTCATTATTTTTGTAAACTTTTCTGCATTTGACATTATCCACCATTATTATTCTCGTTCCTCCTCTTGGTAATCTTTCTTCCATTCTTCCCTCCAACACTGCTCTCAATGAGCACTCATGTCTTAGAATCTGTCCAATCAGTCTCCTCTTGATCTTGATTAGTGTTCTAAGTGTTTCATTTGAGGTTGGGCATTTGTCGACATATGTGTCCACTTTACTCCCTCTATTTTTCTGTTAACCCGCATATCGAATGCCTCCAGTTTTGCAGCATCTGCTCTCCTTAAACATCACGTTTCTGATCCATACATTACCACACTCCGCTCAAGATTTTGACCAGTCGTGTCTTTAGTTCCTGCTTCAGTCCACCATTCAGAACTGTTTGCATCTTGTTAAGACTTGCTTTAACCGTTTCTATTCGTTTATGATATCCTTCTCTGAATACTTTTTCGCTGAAAGTAGACCTTCCAAGTACTGGGCGCATCCACCCACTGAATTATAGCTCCATCTACTGTAATCCTTACAACATTGGAGGATCTATCAGTTTTCATGATTCATCATCGGGATGTTTACCTTGTTCCACAATGCTTGGTATATCTGCTGTTTCATCCATTTTCTTTTAGACTTGCTCTTCGATGTTGGCGATTATATCTTGAATCACCCGCAAGCCTGACGACTTGCTCTGATTCCCCTGCAATTGATACCGTAGTCCATACCATCCAAAGCTTTCCACATTATGGCTTCTGCGTAGACGTTGAATAGCAATGAAGAGATCAAACAGTCTTGTACTCTTTCTATTGGTTCCGACAATTTAACATTTCTTTATCTGCACCATTTGCAGTGATGCGATAAGCTTTCTAATTCTCCAGTCTCCCTCAATACTGTTCAAAATCTTTATTTGTCTCTCTTCATTTTACTTTGTCGAAAGCCTTTTCATAGTCCACAAAGCACATTTATCGATTTTGATTTCCTTCTTTGCTTCTCTCACCAAGGCATCTTTAAACCAATGACATTTGTGTACTTCTCTCTGTGATATCTTCATCGATCTCCCCTAAAACCCCTGCTTTCTTTTCTCATTGGCTTTTCAAAATACGTTTACAAATTTTGGAGCTTGAGGTATTAAGCTTATGTTCTGAAGTTCTCGCAACAAATAGCATTTTTTCTTGGTAGGAATCAATACTCTTTAAAAATCCGTCGGTCACACCTTTAAATTAATTTGCACATTTTTGTGAACTTTTTTCGGTTCACCATTAAGTGTGAAAGTAGCAGTAAGTTGCTGAAGAAACTGAGTCGAAGCTCTTGCTGTGTGAACCTTTGCACCTTCTTGCTGCCATGTCCAAGTTTTGTCATTCATTTTTTTTTATCGTGAAACGTTTGTAGGCACATATTTTCACAATAAATTTCTGGGTTTACTTGTTTTCGTTTTCCTGCCTTCAGGACTAGGATAACATCCTTCAAGAAATCAAAGCTCCGATTTGCCATACCATGAAACAGCAGCACGACAAAGAAAATAATGAAAATAAATCACCGTTTGACAAATTTCCCGCTTTTTTAGCGACCATTCTGTATATCCTTTAACAGTTGCCATCTCGATCCATAATTACTGCCATGTCCTCCGTTCTAGCACTCGTATCAAGTAGCTTGACTTTGCGATACATAACCCCCAACCTTTCTGTTTCAAATTTCGTAATTTCACGGGAGTGGTCTCTGAACCATCGTTTTTTTGCATTGTTGGTGAACTTTTTTAGATTATTACTAGTCTGTTTATACGTTGTTTATTCCTTTTTCAGTCATCCCTTGTTTTAATTTTTACCTTCTATCTTATCTACCATCCCTTCAGTCCCCCAAAGCTTCATCTCGGGCTGGAGACTACACTGAATATAGTTTAATGGCATACCGTAGACACAGTAACGTAATTTAGTAGTTGATAAATTCGTAGCACAAAAGAAAAACTTTGTCTCTAACTAAAAAATAGAGAATGCTGCGCTGGCTTTTAAAATTCCTCTCGTGCCCCAGTTTGAGAACCATTGCTCTGAATGCGTCAATGGTAATGGAATTTAGGAAAAGAGCTGGAGCTTTAATTTAAACCGGCTTCAGCTACACCTGTTGAATTTTAAATAAAGTTTCCAACTTCTTGGCTCCAAGCATTAAAGCCACGGGTGTTAGTGTGTTCTTCCTGGCCAATCAGGTGACACAAGTTGACGTTCTGATGGCCTTCGAATGAATTGAATCTAGTCCTAACTAGATTGGCTCATCTTGCACGAGGTAGCCGGAAAGTTGTTTTTCTGCAATATAAAGTTAGATTAAAGAGGAAGCAGAACCCGCTAGCCATCTGAGCTACTTTATTTTTGTTTTAGTTACAAACAATTACAAGAATACTTCATTCAAAGAGTGTCGGAGATTTGCAAAGACGAATACGACTTGACAATGGGAGTGTGGGAAGATGGAGCATTGGAGTGAGTGTAATCAGCTGTGTTTTGATCATGCAAGCGCCTTAATGGTTATACAACACAGCTATGATAAAGGGGTGGCTTTTAATAACCACGATGCCATTATTAGGATTTTTTCATATTGACACTCCAAAGTTTACAAAAGTAACTGAGATTAGGAGACGATGTAAAAGTCGAAAACGCATGAGACAAGTTATTTTTGTAAACTGTTTAGTGATATTGCTAGAATTGTTTTTACGTGGTCATTCAAAGCTTAAGCAGTTAGTAAAAATAGTCCTGATGAGTCCACGCTGTGCACTGCACAGTGTCAACACCAAAAACGTTTGCGTTGTCTCTTATGTTTGTAAATTGTTTAATAATGCGTAATGTTATGTTTGTAGATTGTTTAGTAATTCTTAGTAAAATAGCGCTAGCTCACGGGCATTATGATTGTAAAACAATTTTTGTTCATACCCGCTTTGAAGTTACCAGGACTGCTGCCTCACTGCATTTCTACCAAAAGTACTACAGCTGAGCAACGGAGGTTGCCCTGAAGTGTATTTTGAAACAGCACATTGACGTAGAACTCTTTGAACGCTAAAGTGACTTTTATCATCTTTCATAGAAAAGAAGCTAGATTCCCGTTATGTTTCGATGAATGTTCTGATGAAGTTTTGAACCTCGACCTTTACTGTCTCTTTTACCCTCATTTATGGGCTTGGGCGTGCTGTCCGTGTGTGGCTGCAACTATTCACTCGTTTTTGAACCAGATTTTTACTGGAGCTAAACAGTTCTTTAAATTTTGGGTGCTCCAACTTACGAATGCCTATTACGTTTTGATGAATGCTCTAATCAAGTTTTGAACCATGACCTTTGGCTGTAAGGTCAGGAATCACACCGCTAAACCTTGGATGATGCCATATAATTTTCCTTTGACGCCACAGACATACTCAATGTAATCTGGCGTTTAAAGTTGGTCGATGTTTACTTTGTCACAGAGGTCATCTTGAAACTCCATTCGATAAATCACAGTTACACAATTGTGACGTAACTGCGTATGCGTGGAATAACAATTGGAAAGCACTTTCATCTGAGAGAGCGTACAAGCTTGCCAATGCTGGATACAAGGTCAGTATGCTGGAGTAATGCGGCTACGAAATTTTCTCCCTCTTCCCTTCTATTTATAAAATCATAGTCTTGGCTAAAATCATTAGTTTGCTATTATTGTAGCAGCTGTTACAACGACATCTGAAACTTTTTGGTTTGTACTGCTCTGTGGCATTTGCTGCACCTGCCCAGTAAAAGGCATTGAAAACCGGAAGAAACTAAAACGCAGAAATCCGCGGTATATTTCTCATAGACTTTGATTGTGGCGAATCAGCGTTTAGAGTTAGGGATAGGGTTTGGTTTAGTGTTAACCCGTTGCGAACCAACTACATTCCAGGGATGTAAAACCTTTTTATGTAATGCGGACCAAGTACACCCCTGGGATGTACTTCGCAACTGACGCCTCTATCTGGACCAAATACATTGCAGGGATGTAAAAATTGGTGTATGCGCTTCACAAAGATTTCAGTGTATGCGTTTAACAAAAATTTTTTATCGATATTTTGGAAGATCAACTACATTCGGCTTTTTTGTCCAAAAACCAAAAAAATTAGTGTGGTCCTGCAGAGCCCGAAATGGTCAAAAGACCTTGGTCTGCAAAGGGTTAAGAGTTACAATTTTAATTAGGGTTTGGGCCAGACCGTGGAATCCCGCGGAATTTTCGCGTTTTAGTTGTACCTTAAACCGGCTCTTTTTGACACTTAATGTCAATAAATCCGCTACAAAAAACCGAATTCATCACCGTGTTTAGGTCGTCATGTCCCATGCAACCCACCTCTACTTCGATCATCCCCAAGAACCAGACCCCGAAGAACCAGGCCTGACGTGGGCCACTCGGTACATTGATGATAAAACGGTGTTTGATTTCCGGCCGGATGATTTATACGGAAATGCAAAGTTAGATAAAAACGGATTGATGTTTTCAGGTTGGTGGGGTGCATTCATTCATGCATACAAACTAGTGTTTTGTTAACTAGTACCTGATCGGACTAAACTATCGTGATAGGTAGATTGCTCGCTTCCACCACTTGTCTCTCACGTAAAGGAAGACTCTTGGTACGTGTTTATTCTGCGGACACAACAGGCGAACTTTGTGTCCATCCGCTCCATTTCGTGTTTAGTACCAGCACAAAAGCTATGGATTCCATTCTTAAAAGTTTTGTATATGAACCAGTCGGAGGTTTGAACCTGCAGCTCTCCGGGTTCGAAGTAGACGCTCCAATCTCAGCGCCCTCGAGGCAATATGGATGGCAGGGTGATCTAGTCAGTGGTATTTGCTTTATAGCCGTTAGGTCGCAAAATGAAAACTGCTAAAATCCGATTTTAACGCTAATCTACCTATAACTAGCTATCAAGTGCGCGTTTGCAATGTGATTTGTGGAAACGCACTTTGTCCTTAGTGATGGCAATCCCGAACAAGATATAAACACAAGGTCTAGTTTCTCGTCAGACTTGATGATGAAGAAATGAAATTTATTAGCGGCCAACTACTGGAGAGAAATAGCTTTTTTTTAATGTCGTGGGACGATTGCATTGCCAACTTTATTTGAACTACTTTTGTAAAGATGAAGAGATGCAAGAGATACGAGATTCCCATCCTCAACTGCTTGAGCCACAGAATATAATCGGCATGCAAGCGCAGCTTTGGACTGAACTTGTACGTGATGTTGACGCTGTGCACTCTCAGCTCTTTCCACGCTTGATTGCGTTTGCAGAAAGGGCGTGGCATAAGGTGGGTGTAAACTTTTGAAGGCTATCTGGCAAAATTGTTTGTTTTGTTAAATCAGAAGACCTGTTGTGATGTACGAAACATTTTTGCGATAGTGGAATGTTTTATAACATAGAACGGCTCTGTATTGTGAGGTTAACAATTTTTGTATTGTGTCGTCAAAATCATTTAGTGACAACAATGTACTCCTAATCTTCATGTATTGCATCCGCAGGCTGATTGGGAGCAAAGCAACTCCCGCGCTTTACGTCATCAACGTAACAAAGATTGGATGGAATTTGCAAATGTTGTTGGTTACAAAGAACTTCCTCGTTTGATGAAAAGGGGGATAAAATACAGGATACCCCCTCCTGGTGTTAGGTAGGTATGGGGCATTTATTTTAGGAGTCTGGGTATGGGCATGTTTTGAGAAGGGATAATGGTAAGGGAAGGGCATGTTTTGAGAAGAGCGTTGGATTTTGAAGTGGCGGGAAGAAGAGGGTGTGGGCGACCGAATATGACGTGGAAGAGACAAGTGGAGGAGTATGTCAATCAGCTTGGACTGAAAAGGGAGGATGCCATTGACAGAGTGAAGTGGTGTAATGGTGTTTACGAACTGTCGAAAAGCGCAAGGTGAATCAGGCCACCTGCGTTAACGCGGACAAAACCGGATTTAAAAAGCTGGATCTCTCTCTCTACCTGGGTAACTTGACTGTATTTGGGAAAATATCTGGAATTGGGAAAAGTTGGAAATTGAATACTTTATTTTGAGAAACACCAGTAAAGTGGGAATAAATGGTTAACTGAAGTCGATGTTTTTGATTTTCTGTAAAGTTTGGGGTGACAGTTATCGAGGTCGTTGGGTGCTGCGGACTGTGTTGACCCGTGGTCGTGGTGGGCCTTGAGTGGCCCCACTCCCATTGGCTCGGAATGGGCTTTTCTGAAGCTGCGCTTGCGTGTTGCTGGCTCAACCGCATCCCAAGTCTACGGGCGAAGTTTGAAGTGGAAAATGTAAATAGCTTAAAAATAAAGCTGTAGATCAAACTAATAAGAACGCGCAAGGACGCTTGTTGACCATTTGAAAGCGTTAAGTGTTGTGGTTACCCCTCCTCTTCCTTGAAATGGAAGCACGGGATGAAAGGGTACGATTTTCCAGATTCATGCCGCAAGCCTAATTAAATTAGGCTAGGGCAAAAGTGACAGCCCATTACGAACCGGTCATAAATGCAAAATTACTGACTGGTAGCCCTGCCACCAACAAGGCGGACTGCCATTGCAGCTTCACAATTCCAACCCGGTAAAGAGCACGGATAGTTAAAGTTTTGTGGCATGGGCTTGGGCTTGCGAGTAGCGAATATGTTTGCTGTCTCATGATACAATGGTATTGGCGTTGTTGCTGAACGCATTACGTCTATTACGATTATAAAATGTCAATGCTTTAGTTGATTTAGTTGGGTTTGTATCATTTAAATTTGGATGGTACTATGCATTTACTGTTTACGGGATCGTATTGTAGTCTAGTCTAGTTTTTTCCGAATTATAGCAAACTCAGCATTGAGCGTAGTTAATGCTTTTGACTTTCTTTTCAGCATCGTCAACAACAAATTTGAACTATGCAGTTTATATCCTGGGTTCAAGTATTTATTCCGTCAACAATCGGAGGTTGGAGCCGAAAAAGAATGGAAGGAATGTCAGAGCGGAGATCCTGTACCGGACGACAGTGAAGATTACGAGTTTGTGTCGTCTGATGGCGAAAGGTGGAGCCGAATTGTCAAATGATGATCGTTCCATTTTGCTCCCTGTACTGAACTTGCGTAATATTTAATTGTGCTAGGATGTAATATTAGTGACGTTGCTATAACGTCAAATGGATCTACTACGTCATAGTGCTTATGTTTTTTTTCTATTTCGAGAGCTTTTAATGCCGTTTAAATGATACTATAGTGTCTATTGAAGGTAAATTGTTGTATTTATGATAGTTTGAATTTATTTTGACGTACGACTCAGTTTATGAGCATACTGGTTCGACAAGCTCAAAGGTAAAACAAAACAACGGTCGCCAGTAAACTAGTGAACATTTTATGTGAAAACGTTTCGCTTTATACTTATTAAAGCATCATCAGTTATAATTAAAATTCTACCATCCGACACGCTTTGGAGTTTGCTACTACTGTCAAGTATCTTTTTTAGAGAAACTGCAGCAGCTGCCAGCATTACATTTTCATGTTCAAAGCACAGGTCCAACTCGATTATCCGTAATGCTCGAGGGACACGAAATTCGTTCGGATAATCGAATTTTGCCGTCAATGTTGTGGTCCTAGAATCAATGGTACCCAAGGTATGCTGTCAAAATTTAATGCCAGTACAGTATTATCACGTGGAAACGCATTTTCTGGGGTCTTACTTTGCTGAAGCGCCATATGTAAATTAATAGTTTCAACAGTTTTTAATAGTCATATAAATTAATAGTTTCAAATACGAGGATTGCTTGCAATATGAATGAAAAATAGATTAACAGACCCACAAGGGCCCGACATAGTTCAGTGCAATGTCAAGGTCATTTTTTGTGGTAAGACTAATTTTGTCACCATACATGCAGGAAATAGTTGATGCGTGATAATTGTGTTCTGCCAAAATTTAACCGCAATTTTTTCTTTCCTATGCGATTCATACGGAAAATCGGGAAACAAGATTTTCTTACGGATAATCGCGTTTGACCTGTACCAGTAAACATACTATTTATACTTCAAGCATCATCATCTGTTGTGCCTGTTTTTCTTTGCCTTTTTTCGATCTGCTTTACCGGGACCCAATATTAATGAATATTCTGTAATGGTCACCTTTTATTTATAATGATGCAGTTTTATGCATTTTATGCTTTAGGTTTCTCTGACCCAACTATTCGATGCTGTCAAGATCGCTGATTATGTATTTTAGTTGGTAAACATTTTCACGAATTTTTAATGTATCGTGTGCACTGAACAAGAATATGAACACTGTGTGTGTACTTAAGGACACTATGGTTTTACCCGTAATGTAGTAATGTGGGTTCGCCAGTGAGCCAAAAGTTTTTTCATTTTTATTTGACAAAGCTAGAGATGTGGTAATACATCTCCAACTTGATGCTTTCACTTGCTTTTAAGCTTTACTTTCGTTTAGTTAGGTGGATTTTCTCATAGATATGCGTGTGTTATTGTCCTGGAGCTGGGTGAAATACCGGGAATCCACAAAATCCTGAACACATTTCGAAATCATACTGCAAAAAAGCTATATTAGGTACGGTCATTTGGTTTTCTGCAAAGTGAAGTCTTTTGCTGTATGATTGGTATGTTTTAAGTTTTTTACAACTTTATGACGTATTTTGAAAATTGATTATTCTGGTCTATTCATCAATGAAATATCCTGCAAATGTTAACAGCAAAACTTCGTCGTGTTATGTTATACTAAATAAATTTTCAAGTTTTAACGATTAATAGTTTATGAGATATACCATCTTTAAAGGTGTTCAGAACTTTATGGTTTTAGGACCGTATTATTTATGGACGTTGCGTATTTTCTAAATTAAGTCGGCAAATGCGCGATCTTCAATGGCTTGCTGCTGTGCCCGCTTTCCAGCTTAAATTTATATTATTTAGGTAAATGCTATTGTTTGCTTTTGATGGGAATAAGTACCACAGTTAAAACCGCGTTTGCTCCAAATGCGACGAATTTAGAAACCGAATGTTCTAGTAACGGTCCTCTATAGCTAATTGTTTCATAGCTTTTGCTTCGAGCTTCCCGTCACTCGGTCCTTGTTCGTTCTTGTTGTAGTTAGCGGGCTGGTCTTTTAATTATTTTGCGAACATTTCATCTTTGAGTTTTTGGTTGAATTTAGTGTATCGTGTAAATGAATACAGGAAAACATTGTGGGCGGTTAAATTTCTATCATAAATTGTGCATAAAAGAAGTTGTATTCGTTTGTCTTAACTGCAGAAAATTAAAATCTTCTAAGTCAGGTTGAGTTAGTTGTAGGTGGATTTCAAAACGAAAAAATTTTGAATTTCTTCCGAACTATCCGGGCATTTACTGTTTGAATAAGTTAAAACAGAGACGTTGCTACCGGAGTGAGTGCAACTCGTATGCCACGGTTTTTAGGGGTAACAATGTAGCAACTAGTGTTGTTAACAGCTGTTTTTTTCATTTTAAATGAGTTGGCCACGGAC
This sequence comes from Trididemnum clinides, assembly GCA_963675345.1. Classification (NCBI taxonomy): domain Eukaryota; kingdom Metazoa; phylum Chordata; class Ascidiacea; order Aplousobranchia; family Didemnidae; genus Trididemnum; species Trididemnum clinides. The sequence continues at coordinate 10,249,254 of OY776302.1, read as the reverse complement.
TTTGGTGGTGCACTTTAGAGCTTATTAAACAATTTTAATTGCACAAGTTTTAATGTCTGTATAATGAAGTTATGTAACTTTTTGCAGCAAATTAATTTTTTTAACTAAGTTTAGATGAATACGCTTAGCAGTAAAATCACTTTAGGCATCGTAAAACCTATTAAGGGCATCTTTGTTTTAATGCGTAACATATCAGGTTAAAACTTTAGCTGCCAAAAAAATTGCGATGCTAATGAAAGGATTGATTAGTCGTGAAATAACGAGATTTTACATAACAGTACTTTCATGAAAAAATGGGCATAATGTTTAGAAATAGAAAAATTGTCAACCGGGGTTGTGCAATTTCTATAAATAGCATGCATTTGACAAAAGCTTTCATTTGCAGGAAAGTGATAAACAATAAGCTTTGTTAACTGTGGTCTGCACGACGAGAGGCTTTGCCATGTTTGTGCTGTGGACAGAATAACACAGATTGCAACCGTTTCAGCGGTTTCCGAAATTTTGTGATTTTAGACTTCATAGCTCTGCGTATAGTAAACAGAAATAGTAACCACACTCTGGGCAATTTTTGTCCAAAAACAAGCGGTTTGGAAGAACTGATCTTTAAAAACAATAAAAAGGTCTTCAAATTAACCAAGTTTTGAATTTGACTAGGGCGTTGCGGTTTATACATTAATTTATTAGCTTTTGATGGGCATAACGAAAAAAAATTCGGTAACCACTGCGTTGTCTACCGACCTACTGAATCGAGAGAATGATTCAATCATTGCCAGCTTTTGCAGAGTGACGTCATCATATCCAATCAGTAAGCTACCATAGCTAATCCAAAGTATATTGGAGAGCGATAACGAGGGTGTCATTCATTGTTTCCACAACTACTGTATTGGCGATCACTTGACCAAAAACAGTTTGAATTATTTAGAGTAACTGTAATTTCGGTGGGTCAATTTTTTTGACATCTTTCCCTGCTCGAAATATATATAATTAACTGCTTTGTGATAAGCTTGAAGGTGACGACTTAAACAATAATTGTATCGATTTTAGATTATTAAGTTATAAAAATGGTTTTATTGCAGCAGGCCATGTGGATGTTGATTTTTCTGGCAATTCACTGCGGTAAGTAATATTTAAAACTGGCTTTTGGCTGTGCCTGAAAGAGATTGAAAAAAATTTTACCCAAAAAAGCTGTCATACGTTTTGAAAAAAGTCTTATTTACTACAGCAAAAACTTAACTCCTTGCTCTAAATTTAATAAGCGCTAAATCATTCAATGTGTGGAGAAACTTCACATTTACTAGTCCAAATCTTTTGTTTTTTTGAGATTTTTGTAAGCTATCATAAAAGCACAAAATTGTTAGCCATCCCGATTTGCGTAAAAACCCTTTACTTTTGTGATAACTGTTCGAGAAAGCAATCAAAAATCTTATTTTTGGTGATTCAAAATTTTTACTGAAATAAACGCTTTCATTATGTTAGCAACCTAAGAAAACGTTGGACTCATCAAGCTAAATTCTGCATGATCACCAATTAAAAATATGCTATTTAGCTTTGCCAATTTTTCATATCGTAGCTAAAGTGCATTGTTCGAATATCAATTCACGCCTTCACTCAATAGAACTTATAATAGCTGTATCTGGCTGTACAATTAATTACTTCTGAATTTGTTGTTTTGAGCAGGCTACTTTTTTGTTATTTAGAAGGACAAAATGTAGCTCCGCAGCTAACTTCAACCAATAATCCAACAATCGCTTTACCACCACCAACAGGCGCTCTAACACCTGAGCAGCCGCAACCATGCACTTGCGAGTTTGAGTGCTCGCACCCGAGGAGGGCGTGCGCAAGATGCCCTGTGCTCACTTTTGAACAACTAAGGAACAGGGAATCTTGCTTGGCTTGCATCCAGAGATGTTTTCCAGGAGAAGGTGAATAGAAGAATCGAATAGCTTGGAACTATATCGCGCAAATCAGATGGTAATCTGCGAGCTATGAACCATTAGTTAAAAGGATATTAAGATTTCGTAAGAGCATCACAAATTCTAAAGCTACAGAGTCCAGACTAGTCGTACTGCGAGGCTAGGCATAAAACTGTTGTCCAGACCTGCTCCATAGTTCCACTTTTTACCATTCTGCTAAAATTGCTCGGTGTTGCTTACTCATTCCATAAATTTATTGCTTGTAAAAATTCGCCATGTAAAGGAAATCATAGTAAATTGCTTTTTCTAAAAGAACAGCAACAGTCTTTGAGAGGTTCAAACGAACAGCATGTTATCAAAGATTCAAATTGTACTATGTGACCATCGCAATGGTGAAGTGATTAGAGCATCTGCTTCGCAATCGGTAGCCCTGGGTTTCATTCCGCTTGTCGAGTCATTTCAAAAGACTTTAAAAAATGGCATTTACAGCCTTCCTGCTTGGCGCTCGGCATTTAAGGGAGTTTGTGGAGAACAAGTCGGCAAATTCGATTTTTGTGTCCTTGCTTATTATTTATTTTTACAATGTTATATTAGTTAGCTCCTTGGGCAAGTCACTTAACGGGATGCTCCCGCTTGTATGTGGAAGACAGGTGACCCAGACATTTGGGAAATGGAAACTCCCAAGCGAGTGCGGACGTACCGTTCAAAATATAGTGATACAATTCGCTTTCTCGTGAATGGGTGATAAACACGGACAATACAATACAATATGTGTTTGAGCGCATTGCCACCTGTTGATAAAGAACGTCGAATGTGCAAGTGTTTTGAATAAATTTTACAATGCAGAGCTTTTTCACACTTTTCGAAAACGATAAATTTATTTGACTATTCAAGATATATTTTTGTAACCACGGCAGCTTAACAACTTTAGTGTCCAACATCTGCCAATTGCAATGCCAGCAAAGCCAATCCTGTCCAGCCACAGAAGCGATCATCTACACAGTGCATAACCAGCATCTGCTTTGTAGGAACTGCATTCTTCAACGATGCGGTGGGTGATATTAATTTAGATGCCACTTAATTTAAATTGAACTCTGATAAGTGGTGGAGAAAAAGGGAAAGAATAAAGAAATCATTTAATGATTTAAAGAAGTTTAATGGCTTTATCTTCTTTTTTGTTGGTAGAGAGCAAAGACTTTGAAAAGTTCTGATAGGTCTTGTTTTTAAATATTGATGGGCTTAAAAGATATAAAATCGTTTGGCGTTTTGAGGCTAAAAATTGTTTATGCGTAAAAATGTTATAGCGCAGGATCTTGCATTAGTTATGAATTTTGGGAATTTTCAGGGCTTGTGAACGTCTCTTATTTTGAGATACGGCCATGTCGCCTTCTAAGACTCAAACGAGCAAAACAGATAAAGCTAGGAGTTTGTATTGTTTTTTTGCACCTGCTGCAGCAATAGCAACCACTTTTAATATTTGCGCAAAAAAAGGAACAAAGTTTTTTTTAGAGAGCTCTATAGAAAGAGCTCTTTAACTGGGGGGTAGAAGATTTACAGAAGGGAGCAGCACCAGAGTGTCATGATGCTTCTTCAAGGGATTGAGAAAATTTGTTAAAATCAGCTTTTTAAAAAAATCCATTTCCAAAAAAAAGATTTTTTGTGTTTTTGGAAGAGAAAACGCAGTAAAATGACAACCGCTCGGAGCAAAGTCATCTCCAAAAATGAAGAATTTCAGTATGAAAGGAACAGGTGTTGTTGCTGACATTGTCAAAGAAATGCGTGTCCAAAAGTTTAAGAATTCCTGCTCCATTGGTTACAAAATACGCCGGTTTTTCTAAGTTATAAGGTTGTGCACTGTACACTTAAAAAATGTTACTTGTGGAGGAGAATGGAATTGTACTGTAAATTTACAGCCAGTGTAAGTATTGTTAGTATTTTAATTGCAGGGTTGTCGGCAAACAACAGACTGCTCTACGCTCGATGCATGTACGCGGCTAATGTTGAATGCAGGAATTGTGAACTTTCCGCTTATAGGATCAGTATCCGTCAACAATGTGACTCTTGTGTCTACAATTGCGTTTCAAGTAAGCATCAATAATGTCTAGCAGTAGGTCTTTTTCACTCACGCTTCTGCACATGAGCAACAAGGTAGATCGATAGGTCAAGCTGCTATGAAGTTAGAAAACACAGCAAAGTGTAGGGTGTGCAAAATATATTTTATATAGGCGGAATCACCAATATCTGCTTTTTATTTATTTTTACAATATTATAATGAGAAATTTTTTAACCCATTGAACACTAGAGAAATGAAGAATAAAGGCGATCGCAAAATGACTTTACCGGCTTCGAGTCAGTCAATAGGCTAAAAGTCATTGCGGCGGACACAAGCCGTCGTTTGGTGCCGGTACAAGCATGCCGGTTTTTGCTACAAGCATGTCACATGCAACGCAACGCTTTGAGCGCTCAACCCGCAGTCTTTCGATGACGGGTTCAACACTGGGACCATCTCATCATGATGCCGACAATGCGCCAGTTTTTCTCAGCTTTTAACTTTACTTGAAAGAATATTGGAGGTGAAAGATCAGCGCTTAAATTACTGCGTATATCAATGCAAGATTTTGAAGAGGGTATAGCAGCGTACGCGTACATTTGAGCCTGTGGTAAAAAAAGGGAACCTTGACGTCAAGGTCAAGACGTTATATGAGTAAACGCCTTACGAAACAGAAAAAATCTTCCATTCAAAGCATTTTATAGTAAAGATTTATCCAAATTCCCACCAGTGGTAGATCCAGAAGCAAATTTGGAGGGCCAAACTACAAAATTAGTCGGATGACCTTTTTCTGTGGTAGTCGCTATTTTCTAACCCCCAGTTTTATCAATTTGTTTTTGAATTTGTAGGATGAATTTTTTTTTGGCGACTGATATTTTCTTGCCCCCAATTTTGACAATTGTTACCTCAAATTTGTTGCGTGATATTTTTTGGGACTGATGCTTTGCAGTCGTACTTTTTAAAAATTAGATTACTAAAAATTTATTTCTGGTTTGGATTTAAAAAACTTGAAGGGGTTTGGCTACTGTCGCCCCATAAGCTGCGGTAATGGTTCCTTGCACGTTTCATTCTATCATTTTGCACATATTTCTAAGCCTAATCTTGTTCCGACAACAGCTTTATTTAGTTCAAGCAGGCGATTTAAAATACCCAATTCTTTTCTACCTTAAAATATTGGTGACATATCCAGCCTAAATTCATATCTAATTTGTAAGCCTTGGCAAAAAAATTATTTTTGTGGCTTTGTTTATAGCCGCCAGAGAACACTATAAATCTTCGTTATCATTTTTGTTTTCAATAATGTAAAGTGACGCTGGCCAAGGAGCCGATAATGTCACTCAATCCATTTGGCTACAACACGTGTGGTATCAACTTTGAATCTCTCCTGAAATCAATTTAAGTATAGGCTTACCGGTTTTTGAAAAATGTGCAGACCTATAGTTGCACTTAGGTAAGAATGTGTTGGAGGCATTAAATGGGTCATACATTTGTGCAGATTTACATATGTACGTACGTACATGCATGATACATTTTCTTTACACGCTTGTCTCATAGTAAGACTGCGGTAGAAGCAGGTATAAGACTTTAATGTATTTTGAACGATCTTTAGCTACATGCACTCTGTTAACCGGTCCAATTCTAAGCCTTCTTGACCAAGCAAAGTGGTTTGTGTAACCCATCCACCTTGTTTTTGAAGGGCAAACAGTCATTTTTGCAGTTTGGTGCGACAAAAAGAATTGGACAAGTAAGTCTTTTACACGGCATTCTTCTTGCATGGCTGAACTGATGCAGCAGAGATCTCTCAATATGAAGAAACAACGGCTCGATATCAAGAGATTTTCAAATTAAGGTGGCACACATTTTAGCGATTGATTGCATCCTTTCGGTCATTTTTCGTAGTATAAGGCGATAGGTTACAACAGGAACCAAAGAGATTTAGATGAGTAGCGAATAAGTAAAAAAGCGATGCGATGTAATGAATTTTTTGATGACATAAACGCAACAGAATATCTTTTTAAAACAACATTAATTTTATAAATTCTAACCCATTTCTATGTTTAGATCCTCAACCTCAACCGAGCTATGCTCAACCTCAACCCAACTATCCTCAACCGTATTCAAACTTCTACCAGCACTACAGACAACTAATATTTCAAATGCCCTGGTTACAGCAAAGACCAGCTTACTCCGTTCATTCTCTACACTCTTTTGTGGAAAATTATCAAGATTCCCCCCGCACAGGACCAAACCAAAACAAATGACACTCATAAAGGCGTAATTTCCAATTACACAATTTGATTCAAATGTAAATGCAATTGTCGCGTGGACTTTTGCGATGTCAACAATCCTAAATATGAAGTCAACTTTTGTAGATGTACTTTTTGAGACACCATTTAAGCAAGATGTTTGTTTATTTTAAATAAAAGATGTAACTGACAGACATAAAAGATGTGTTTGGAAGGTAACCAGGCTGTAGGCACAAATTTTGCTACAAAGGCTAATGTAAACTAAAACATGTTGCTTTGGAAATAGTCTCCCCATGATTACATCTAACGTCATGCGCCATCCACCTCTCCCGTGGGTAAATGCATTTCTGGAAGGATTTCTTTGGGATCGCTCTGAGCTTCTTCGACACGGCCATTTTAATGACTTCTATGTCAGGAAAACGTATTTTTTGCTGATTTCCTTGAGCTTAGGAAACAAAAAAAACATCGGGAGCACATCGCGTAAGGGTGTAGGTTGCTCCAACACAACACTGTTATTTTTGGCAAGGAACTTTCGGATGCTTGAAGCACTTTGCCTCGGGGCGTTGTCATAATCAAGCTGCTATGATTTTTTTTCTTACAGAAGTATTTTTCCTCGCACCGAGGCACCGACTGCGACCGACGCACCGACCGCAACAATTCGCACCGACCGCAACAACTCGCACCGACGCACCGCAACTCGCACCGACGCACCGATCGCAACAAACTCCGCAAGATGACCTTGTAAATGAGCTGGTCGATGGTCTGGCTCTGTGACAATAATTCTACGTGTATCGTGCCCTTCATAAATTAGAAAGCAACCAACATTATCTTGATATTGGTCTTGAAGTTGGAGCTTGGTGAGTGGATCGTACTCAATGACCCATGACCTGTCACCCAGAAGGGTAATGACTCGAAAAAATAAAGGACTCGGTTTCGACTCGAGTCCAGGTAAAAAACGACTCGAGTCAATAAGTTAAAATTTCTATTTGCTAAACCCCATTCACGAAAATAAAATCCAGTCACACTCTTTTATTTTATTTTATAAAAAAAAACTCAACCATTGTGATTACGAAAAAATTTTAGGAAGTAAAATTTGTAAGGAAAACTTAAAGTCACCTGGGACCAATGGCTTTCGCTGTGGAAAAATTTTCTCGTGTGGTAAAATTTGACCCTATGTTGTAAATCACATACATTAATTTGATATAAGCTTTATTTGGCCTTGAAAATACTGTATTCTGGGTCTCTAAAACAATAAAAACAAAATATTACTCTGTTCCTGATTACAAAAACTACTGTGCCTGGTAACACTCACGTGGACTGACATTTTAACTGTGACACCAATAAATTTCAAAGACGTAGGCGTGCTTGTTTCATTGAACAATGATTATGACGCCTTGGGTGAACCAATTACAAGCAAACTAATAACGTTGTGAATTGATGATAGAGGTTCTAATCTTATGACACCCTTAAATTTATAAAAGAGAAAATGATCAAATTGAAGAAATCAGAAAAAAATAACAACATTGACAAGATTTTATAACGTGAAAATGTCATGTCATGCATAAATACAGGGATTGTGGAAAAGAAAAATTCTGTGCATTTTACGGTTCTTACTGTATAATTTCACAGAAATAAAGTGCTTTATCAGAAATTTCAGACTTTTTTTTATTACGCCTAACAAAGCAGCATTGTACGAGTCAGTTATTTTGATGGCTAATTGGAATTGTTGGTTGGTTAAAGTAGACCCAAGCGGAAGTCAATTAAACGGTGCATATGCCATGCAAGTTGGGCACCCCACTTCTACAGTTTAACCGTTAGTCTATCTGTTTTTTAAGTGCACAAGTCTTTGGATGAAATAACGTAGCGTACTAGTTATTTCAAATATTCACATCGTGTTGGGCGCGTTCTTTTTCGGTTTTTAGTAGTACTTATTTTCATTTTCGGTTTCGATACATACTGTTCACCATACCGACGCTGATGGCAAAACAAGAGGCCTACTTTGTTTCGGATGCCTAGAATAGTGATTATAATAGTATATTGGAATATTATATTAACCTATTTATAACTTGATTTGCAAGTTATTAGTAACCTAATTTCTTGCACTACACACAACAGTTATCCTCATGCTACAAATTTTTGCTTCGATTATTAAATACACTTTTTATGTTCGCGCTTAACATTTTTCAAACCTCAGACTCTTCTGTGGCACTTTGTAATCAAAGGCTGCTTTGGCTGAGCTAAAGCGAATTATCAGTCGAGACAAAAACATTTATTAAAAATTATACAAAGCATTATTATGATCCCATTTGAAATATGCAACCACAGTTTAGAAACCATAATTAAAGAGATACCCAGTTGACCAAAAAAAAAAAAAAAAAAGCGCATAAAGCCGTCCAAAATACATATAATCGTCGAAGAGATCATGAAAGCGTCTCTGTGGCGCAATCGGTTGGCGCGTTCGGCTGTTAACCGAAAGGTTGGTGGTTCGAGCCCACCCAGGGACGTTGATTTTTTTACCGACGCGATGGGGAAGTGGTTAGAGCATGGCTTCTCAACTCATTTTCGTCCGTGGATCATTATGCCTATTCAGATAACTCTGTGGACCCCAGTAGATAGCCACAAAATTAATCAGACACAAATATCAACTTACACATTGCAGTTAATACGCAGTTCTATCTACATTAGTTTACGCTAATGTAGATCTGCTTCCAGACTTTTGGATGCGTTTATCGCTAACAAGCTTTTCGCTGTTTGGAGTGACATTAGATAAGGCACAACGTAGACCGCTTTCTACTGCTTCAAGACAATTCCTCTGTTTGGACTTGATGTTTAAGAGAGACGAAAAACCACACTCACACAAATAAGTTGATGCAAATAGCAAAAGTCGTCTGATTGTTTATGATGATATATCTGGGTAGGCAGTTAGCATACCACTCCAAAACTTTTCCAAGGTGGATTGTTTATACAAGTTCTTAACCGTCAAGTCATTTTTCAGTTCCAATATTTTCTCTTGAAAGCCCAGTGGTATAGTAAGAAAATCAGCAGTCTTCTTCGTCTTCGTCGTAGGGCAGGGTATCTACTGTATGATTCAGGTCAGACACAAGAAAAGGATGGGGACCGAGGGTTATCCTTTTACCACCATAGCCTGCTGTATTGCCTAGATCAGATACTGGCAGTGACGTAGTTTAGCCAGCACCTGGTTTTGTTATCCAAAACTGTCAGACCCATTGTTCCTCGAAGTGCCCGATGAATGGGACATGTTTAAATAATGTGGTTTGCAGTTTGTTCACTAGCGCCACACTTGCATTTCACTGAAGAAGCGAGACCCCATTCGTGCATGGACGAACCGAAACGCCCAACGCCAGTACGCAGGCGATTTTGACCCAAGCTGTTCTGGTCAAACTCATTCCAATAGGTCTTGTGCTGACCCTAGGAACATAGAGTCCGAGCACTGACATACTCTTGGAGTACTCTGTGACCTATGCCAAGTTGGTCCATTGGGTAGTGCGGATGCCCAACTCAGATAAGTTGTGCAATAGTTTCCGCGCGGTAGGAACAAACGGATGTCTAGATTTCAGTCTCTCCTTCCTAGCAGCCTGTGGCTCAGTCAGCTGTTCATGTAGCATGTGGCCACGGTCCAAAGAACTGCGATTAGCCAAGGAGAGTGTCTCTCTTTGGCGGCGAAGCTCAGCTGGTTGAATGCCTGGGAGAACTGGAAGATTGTCCGTTGGAGTGGGACGTAGGCATCCAGTGACAATGCGCAAAGCGTCATTAAGAACGCTGTCAATGGGGCGAGTATGCGCGCTGCGACACCAAGCTGATGCTCAGTACTCAACAGTTGATTAGATCAGGGACAAGGCAGATGTGCTCAGTGTCTTGGCAACAGCACCCCATTCTGAACCCACAAGTCGCCTCAGCAGCGAAAAGCGCGTGGATAGTTTTTTCCGCAATGCTTCAAGGTGATGACGATACGTGAGCGCTCTGTCCAGTTTCACACCAAGATAGATCGGCACTGGGCAAAATAGTAAGATTTTACCATTGTTCTTAACTTTTAGCTCACGCTTAGCCTCTCAATTGTGGAGATGAGAGGCTGCCGTCACCGTTTTAGCATGGCTGAGTTTAGCCCCCAAGTCTTGAGATATGCAGAAAGTGTAGTCATGTCTATGCCCAAAATTCTTTCCAACATCTTCCATCCTCCAGATGAGTAAAGTATCGCCAAGTCGTTGGTGTAGTTCTTGGAGGTTATGGAAGGCAGATCGTATAAAGATGACGAGTGCCTCACGCTGTGCAGCAAGATGGTAAAGAATGCTCATCTTGCTTGCAGTGAGGCCTTCGATGTTCAGCTGAAGGATAGCAGGCTTTCGGAACTTGTTGACGATGCGTTTTGATGCATCGTCCCGTCCTGAAAAGGGCGTTTGCCACTTACAAAACCTTGCCAAAACGCCGGTAACAGTAGATGCCCTACCGCATGGGCAGATTTGGCTTCGATCTGTCATATGAGTTTGGAGGACAGGCGTACTCACGGCCTGGACTACGAGAAAGCATCTGCCGTTCTGTCCGCAGAGTCTCTCCAGTCCAACATCAGCAATAAATGGATCCCTTGAAAAAGACAAATCATCTCTTGTCATGTCCACCTCTGGACATGACAAGATATTTTTTGGCCTGAGCTGCTTTGTATGCAACAATGTAAGAAGCAGGAACTGCATAGGTTTTCCTCTCACAGTATGTACCAAATGGGTCAGAGGTTGTCGTTTAAACGAAGATAGATACCCCTCAAAATAACTTTTATCCTTTTGCACCAAAGTGAGATGACACTTGCTAAGATGAAGCTTAAGTTTAGCAGATTTTAATGAGTCATTTCCCAAAACCTTGCAGCAAATAACGCACTGCGGTTAAACAACGTCATCTTTTTTTGACAAGTATATCCGAATTGAATATAGGTTTCCAAATTCGTACGCTTTTTGGCCTTAAAGGTTTAATTGTATAATCTTTGTACAAAATTTATTCAAGTTCATCCTGAAATGACTAATATTAGGCTGTCAAAAAATACATTCGCAAATAAATAAGAAAAATCATTTAATCTAACATCCCTTCCGGCTTAGCAAAGTATGTTTTTCCTTAACTTATTCAACATTTTCTTCTAGCAGCTGCTTGTCAGCTGCCTTGCTTTCCTAACTGGCGATAATTCCTAACTTGCTATAATCAGTAACTCACTCTTTTATGGCATCACATAGACATGAACGTAATAACTGTGATGACTATTTATGTCACTGCCCAAAAAACGTTATTCGGCTAATCAGAAATTCGCTTGAACTGTACCCACGCCTCATTGCCTCAACTCAACTACCTTAACATGGGCCTAAGGTGACTGAAAGTAGTGTTGCCAGATTTTCTTCAAGTTTCCAGCTCAAATGGTACCTAAAAACTAGCCCAACGCTTGCCTGTTAAAAAATAGCCAAAAATTTGCAAAAATTTGCAAAGTTAGTCCATTCAGGGCCGTTGGAAGAATAGTCCAGGCCCGGCATCAGCACGGTATGTGGTTTCCTATCGATGGCCATAGACAAGTCAGCCTATGCTTGACCATGACTTCCAAAAAAAACAGGCCAACACTGCTGCTGCCGTGATCGCTTTGGTAATATTTCCTTCGGATAGAAGGTGATCTCCAAACAAAAATAAAAAGGTCATCACCTACCAGGCGGTGTCGAATCATCCTAGTTTTTGGAAAATAATGCAATGTAGTGCCATTTGAGCCTATTTTTCTTACAAAAATTTGCTAGCATCGGTAACCACCTCCATATCACACAAAGTTGTCTTCTACTTTTTACACTTCTTGTCACTCCAAAAACTAGCCCAAAATAGCGGAACGGAATCGCAAAAAATAGCACGAACAACCGTAACCCGCGACTGCTAAATTTTTCTCGCAACGCCTTATCAAAACTAGCCCTATTCCGCGGTTTTACCGCGGAAATGGCAACACTGACTCAAAGCTACAATGCTGCAAGGTGTCTGAGTCAAGAAAAAAATAAATACTTCGCTCAAAGTGATTTGTGACTCTACTCCTTGTCAGCGGGAAGCTTGACAATTTCGTGGAAAATCAAAAAGATGAGAAAAAGGCATATTTTCAGAGCTACATCTAAAATGCGAAAAGCAAAACTGTCCCTAATTGCTACTTGCTCCATTGACATGCAAAGAAGTGGATAGCCACTGTTCATATGGGTTCTTTAAACATTATGAACTTTATCGCTGGTCAGTATTACTTTATAGAAAAATCATGTGGACCCCTTGAATAGGTCATCATAGACCCTTAGGGGTCCATGGATTCCCAGTTGAGAAGCTCTAGGTTCGAGCGTCTGCTTCGCGTCGGTGGACCTAGGATTCATTCCCCTTGTCGAGTCATACCAAAAGACTTCAAAAATGGTATCCACAGCTTCCCTGCTTGGCGCTTGGCATAGGAGAGGAGGCTGTGGAAAACAAGCGTGCAAGTTCGCTTGTTGTATCCTTTGCTGTATGCAAAGCCATCATTATACTTTCGTCTTTAGGGAACGAAAATCTCGATGAATGAAGTGGTAATGTGGGTGCATCATAAAACTGACTTGGGATATCTTTTTTGTTGCTCCACACCGTTCCAACCATTGTAATGTTGGTGTGAAGAAGTTTTTTTGCTGTTTTCAATAATGTGGCAAAGTTATCACTTGTCACATTTAGGCCAGTCTTCAGATAAAGTTCAATAAGAGTCATCACCTCGTGCTCCGCCACGCCAACATCATTAGGGCGATCTTCTTTACCTAGATAAGGGATTGCTTTCAAGACGTAAGATGTCATCACGTCACAGAGCAACCAAAACTTTATGCCGAACTTGGAAGGCTTCTGCGGCATATACTGCATAAAAGCACAACTGCATCGGCATGCAAAGAGTTGCTTATCAATAGTAACCTCGCAATGAGGAAAGAAACTTTTTCAATATTCTCCATTACATTCTTTCAAAGGTCCCGCATAGGAGTAAATTTATTGGTTTCCCGTCTTCTTGGTCTTGTCCGTTTATCATCAAATCGCAGGTAGCGGATGATTTGCAAAACTTTGTTTCGAGGCAATGTTTCCCGAAATATTGGTCGCTCATATTGCTCACTCCAAAAGCTTTTGATAGGTTCATTTCTACCCTTAAACTCGCCGCAAACGAGACAGTGTCCAATAAATGCATGTACTTCCTCGATAGTAAGTTCAAACTTAGTATCTTCCCGTAACCTGGCTTATTCAGATGTTCGTTTTTGAATGGTCAACAACGAGTTTTGCCCAAATAGTTCCAAAATACATCGGTTGGTATGTTTAAACGCGCTGTAACGAATTGCTTTGTACCAGACCGCAGACGAACTAAGTTTCGAGATCTCACACTTACTGAAAATAAATCGACACATTTCTATGTAGTTCCATCTTTACTGACAAAGATGGTATGGATGAACTAGATCCTAAAAATAAAAGCAGTAAGAATAATATGCAGCATTCTGCTAAATTTCACAAAAATGCGCATGCTTACCCGTTGTATTATCAATACATTCATCAGGTATTGCATGATTAGTGTCATCATCAATAGTGTCTTTTGCGACATTTGGTCACTGTCCTCTTCTTATAAACAAACAATATTTGCTTCTTCAAAATCTTCCCAATCACCATCAAAATCCTCAGCAAGTATTTGGCAAGCTTCTTTGGTAGCAAGCTGTTTTGTGTGCCAAGTCATTATAGCAATATGCCAACAAACTGTGCACAGTATCTTATATACTTGCCTACACAAACAAACCTAAAAAAATTGAACTTGCACAGACAGATCTTCACTCCTCTTTAACAGATTAGGGTGCTATATCAAACTTGGCAGAACTGCATAACATTTTTGCAGATGAATATTACGACAAACCAGCACTCATATTTTTGGGTTATCAGCAACCAAAACTAGATTTTCATCAAGACAGGCAATCTAGAAACATACTTCTGTAAACCCCAATAGCTTTAATATCCTGGCTAACATCATTACCGCATGCTACAGTTTTAAAAGCTAATAGAAGTTAGAATTGATTATGTTTGAAGCAGGGGTGCTAGCAGGAGTTGGAATCAATCAAGCTTCATGTAAGATCGCCACATTTGCCAACTTGATGTTAGGCTAGAATAAACTGGGAAAACATTTTTGGGATTCGAAAAATTTTATATTGTGACGTAATAAATTTAACAGAAACGATATATAAGCTAATAATAGTGCAGCAACTCGAGTAAATTGAGTCCAGATACTACCTGATACATGAAAGCAATGATGCAGCAATAAGAATGAAACGAATTTAGGTGCCAACATGATACTGGTAAGTTATCGGGCAATTGAACGATTCCATCCTTCTCGCAATAAAAAAAACGCAGTCCTCCTAGGATTGAACTTCCTGGGCTACATGAAAGACCAAGCTCTCCACATTGTTTCTTTCCCTTAAACTTCCTGCTTCTGGTGAAGTTTTACCAAGCCAAATAGGAAATTTTAAATTGGTTAGTTTTTCAGTGCTGATGGTGTTACAACTAAAAAATTGAGGCCTAAATTCCTCACAACAATCAACACTGCAGTAATTTTAAACAAAACCTTGAGAAAAAGCGTACTATACAGAAAGCTGATACCCTGCAGTTGCACTTTTAAGTATGGGTGCTCTACATTTTAATGCAAAGCACTAATCCCAAACGTAAAAAAACTCGCCCACTACACACAATTGTGTTGCTTTAAAACACACTTTCTAAAATTTGAGGTAAGTTAAGTATTTTTAAAGTATAAATCAGGAGTGGGATTTTACTAGGTATAAAAGCTGGCTTGTGTTTGCTCCTAAACATTTATTAAAAAATTTATTAACAGCTAGAATTATTTTTCTTTGAAATGTATACCAAAGTTTTTGATACAACAGTTAGTACTCTGGAGAAGGGAAGTTTATGTCATACCTTAAAGTGAAAGTAATTGTATAATGGGCAATGTAGATATCCTTTAGGAAGTGAGGTAGGGTTAACTATTTCAAGTTTCAAAATTTTGTTATTAGTTTGTTGGCAGCTGCCGATAGGGTAAGTGTCAAACTTGCCACTAGAAATCCTGGATAGACCACATAGATCAGTACCGGTGAACAGCATACAGCATTGCTAAATGGAACTGTTTAAGCTATATAGCTCAAACTATTCAAGGTCAAACAGATTGAATTATGGTTAGCTGCAGATTACCAAGATCACTACACCGGCGTGATGGTGTAGTGGTTAGAGCGTCCGCTTCGCAGTCGGTAGACCTGGGGTTCATTTCCCTTGTCGAATGATACCAAAAGACTTTAAAAAATGGTATTCACAGCTTCCCTGCTTGGCGCTCAGCACATAAGGAATAGTGTGGAGAACAAGCCGGCAAGCTTGCTTATTGTGTTCTTGGGCAAGGCACTTAACGGGATGCCTCCGTCTTTATGTGGCAGACAGATGGTGGGGCCAAGCAGTCTACTCGTTGTGGTGGCCCAGTCTGACGAAAGACATGCAAACCGAGCATGAGCTCATACGCGTGAATGACCAAGATCATAAGGTCCTTCACAGTATTTCTAACTAGGGTATTTTGCTTGTGTTCACTGAGTCAAATTAGTGCTCACTTCTTTGGCTTACTTTTAAGTCCTCTGTTTTCTCAACTTCTTCGCATCAAATGGCCATTTGTTAAAAAGTTGTCTTATTCAGGACATTAGACTTCCAGACATTTTTAAGCAAACCCAAGAGTGATGTGTTATTTTGCTAGTACTCATTATCCACTAGTCCCTTGAACATGTATTTAAAACATAAATTAGTGGTGTTGAAAATGCACCCTCACCGTCTAGTAACACCTATAAATGTAAATGATAGTATCAGCTTCTAGCATATTTTGCTTGGTGTAAAAGAATTGAAATTTTATACTACATTTCCTGTAACTAAATCACACTCGAACTTTTTGTCTGTAAAAACTGCTGGTCCAAGTTCGAGATAACAACACACGAGTCAATCGCCCTGAACTTATTTGCAACTAAAAGCTACTGAAACCAGTAGTTTAGTACAGTCAAGCTTATATTAGGATGCTCAATTGGGCTTAATCTGATCAGTGATGCATGACACTAGACTTTTACAGTGCTAGTTTGGTTAATTATTTTGCTATGAAACATGGGAAAAAGATGCTTCTTCTAATAACACTTGATTGAAAAAAATCAGAAATGAATCGGCTGCTGTAAATTAGCAACAAATTTTCTAATCCACACTGTTGTTACCACAAACAACTTAGATCAATTAAAAGTCATTTAATTAGTAAAGCATCTTAGATTTCAAACATTTTTGACTTTCATAAAGCCCTTTTCAAGAATTAGGATCTGCAAATGTAATGTAATAAACAATTTACAAATAATCACCACTGTCACTCTGCCAGAAAAAAAGATCTGATTTTACTCTCAGGCAAATTTGTGATAAAAATTCAGTGACAACAAACATAACAAAAAGAGCTCCATTGTTGCACTCCTCATGTTTACACTAATCTATTACTGATGCTTTGCAAAAGTAGTTTTTGTAACATTGCAAGTGAAAAATTGCTGCCATATTGCAAAATTTCATGGTAGGACTGTCACAAAACTGCTCCTTAGAATAACTACAAACTTAAATGATAATGGCCTGGAGGGGGGGAGTTATTGCTCGTTGAACAAAATGGTGACCAACCATGAAGAATTTGTGCTCAGTCTAAGCCAAAGTCAACATTTTTTCCATCAAGGAATTTCAATACATTTTTGACTTTTGACAACAAAATAAATTTGCTAACATATTGCAAAATTTCATATTGGGCCCGTCATAAACCACTCATCAGAATAACTATACAAGCTTGCATAGTTATTCATTATCACAGGAGTTTGTAGTTGTTCTGATGAGCGGTTTATGGCAGTCCCATCATGAAACTTAGCAATACGTTAGCAATTTGTCATTTGCAGTGTTTCCAAAAACTACTTTTGCAAAGCCTCAGTAATAGCTTAGATGCGTGCAGTAAAGCGAGCTCTTTTCTTCAGCTTGTTGTTGCTCAATTTTTATCACAAATTTTCCTGAAAGTAAAATCAGATCTTTTTTTTTTGGCAGAATGACAGTGCTCTACAAATATAAAGTCACATTTACCAATTGCAATTTTTGAAAAGGGTTTTGTGAAAATGAAAAGGGTTTGCAATTTACGATGTTTTACTAATTAAATGACTTTTGATTTGTTAAGGTCACTTGGCATAACTACAGTGTGGATTTTAAGATGGTCCGCTTCTTTGCCCAGTTAAATATTCTTGTTTTGACTAAAATTAGAAAAAATGCTTTTGTTTTTTAGTAAATAAGCACATAAGGTGTAAGCAAATAAGCGCATTATTTTCAGTTTTCAAAAAGAGCAGTATGATAAGTTGAAAGCATTTAGATTTCATGTATAATGGCAACAGTAAAATATAAAATACAGAAATTTCTGTGGGAAATAGGAAAAAACATTAATTAGATATGAAAATTGTGCTATTGGAAATTTATAATTTATGTTGACTCAATTATTTGATTTTACTGAATTAGGTAGTTAGATTTCAGTGTTTATCCACTTTAAATTTCTGTATTTTTGCAATTTCTATACTTTTTGGTTGGTAGTTTTTGTTGTTTTGTAATTTAGTAATGGTCTATTTTAGGATTAATTTTTGTGTAACCGCAATTAATGTTTTAGAATAAACTTCATAATTTCCGTTATCCAGCAATTCTTTATTTTAGTACATATTTACCACTTGTAGTGTTTATGTAGCATTGCTGATTTTTGCAGCTTTGATATTATTTTATTTTATACAGAAACGATTTGTACATATTCAGTTCTTTATTGTTTTGTAAATTAGTTTGCTGGTGAAGACTGGTAGACCTACAGCAATACAGTGGGATGGAAGTTTTGAATTACACTTTGATTTTGGCTCTGCAATTACTCTTTCTGACATATGATATTACAATTAATGCATTAATTGATTTAATTAATCCAGAAAATGTTGTGCAGCTTGTATTATTTGTGTAAGTAACTAACTATGTGTGAGTTTGTATTTTAAACAATCTTGTATACCTTAGTTAAAACTTGTTTAAATATTGAAAAAGCTTTACAGTTATTGTAATTATAGTTATTACATTTAAAGCAAAGCTAAAATGTTTTGATAATAATGATGCACATTTTTATATATTAATGTTATATGTTGTCCTAGATGAATGCTAGATTAATGATACCTTTTATTGATATTGTTTTCATTAAGTTATGCATTCATGCAAAACCTAAGTTGTTGTTGGTCTACTATGTAGTTGCCAAAATAAAAGAAGTGAATCACTTTCTGAGTTTTAGGACTCCGATTTTTCCCCAAGCAATGCCACTAAATTGGAATAACTGATGCTATAAAATAGCCTACTTTAATTTAAGGCACCACATTACTGATTTCTGTAATATGTTTTAGAAATCAGCACCTTATAGCAAAGGATTGGTGCTTAGTTTACATTTGTTTGTTATTCAAAAATATTGCTGCACTGGCGTAGGCATGCTTTTTTTGATAAATTTTCAAGAGTAACTGAGTTTTTTGTTGAGCTGTGACGGCACGCGGTATCATGCAAATAGATTAACTATCTTCCTTCACTTGTAGTTCGTTGTTCCATCAGCAGTTGTCTGAGTGCAAACTATTTGATTCGCCGTTTTATTGCTCATATTTTTTTCAGTGTTCAAAACATCTGTCTTGTGTTTCAACTAATAGTTTTATGTCTTGAGCTCTTCAACACAAAAGATTTTCAATCTGGTTTCGCATTGGACATGATCAAAAAGTTCCGCTCCTCTGTTATTATCACAGTTATTTATCTTCTTTTAAGCATTGGATTGCATGTTTGGACATTAACTTTAAGGTATGGTGGTTTTTATTTAAATTTCATTGTTAAAAAAGCAGTGACATGTTCAAATGAGCAGAAACTTAGTATTTACGAAGACCATAATCAAAAGATAGCATTTTTTAAAGGCGTGCTTGTTGCCCCCTCAATAAAAACTTTTGTGATAATTTCTTCTACTGGGCAAGCTTTAACAAATGGTACACGTGTTGGTAGCAGCGATTTAAGCAAAAAATTGGAAAGTTCTATGGTCACAACTAGTTCTTGCTTTGTATCATTGTCGCTTTCCAGTGAGGCTGAAAAATGAAAAGCAATTTGAACCCTAAAAATTGGAAATCTGATGCACTTTTACCTTTGATGATAGACTGGCTTCTCTGCAGTAGAAAAATGAAGCTGCTCGTCCAGCATGTCGTAAAAGGAGTAACTTTTAGTTAACCATTTATGACGATCATCCTTTCCCCAAGTCGAGTAATACTAAAAGACTTTAAAAAATGGTATTCTCAGCTCTCCTGCTTTGCGCTCAGGACAAAAGGGACAGTGTGGAGAACAAGCCGATAAGCTTGCTTGTTGTGTCCATATGCAAGGCACTTAACAGGATGCCTCCATCTTTATGTGGCAAGTAGGTGATGGGGCCATGCGGTCTACCCGTAGTGGTGACCCAGTCTGACGACAGACATGCAAAAGATAACATGATATCATACGCTTCAAGAATGAAACCTTGTTGGTGGTGGTGCACCAGTCTGCAATATTTATTTGTAAATGGTTCTAAATGGACTGCCACTCTCCCTAGCCTGACCTCGATCAAGATTACGATGTGGATTAAAAGATAACCATTTCATGCCATACCTCTATAATAAGGGTAAACACGTCAACAACAACCACAGCAGCAATCATAATAATAAGGTTGAAGTGTTATAACCGCAATAAAAGGCTTTAAAAACTGGCATAGCTGCATGTTTTCATAGAATACTTTTTACTAGGTAGCACTGAAATATAAGGAATTTTACTATCGAAATAAGAGATGATGAACCTCAAGACAGTAGTTCAAAATAGCAAACTAGCCTCTAGTTATAAAAAGATAATCACGTAGAAGGGAGCACAGAGAGGAATTTACAGCCGAGGCATGCCTTAAGCTTGGTCTACACTGTGGCCAAAGCCGACTTTACCCTGTTGTTTTGCCTCAGTCGCGAGCCGTGTGGCTGAGCCAAAATCGAACGAAAAGTTAAGCCTGGCTTGGCCTTTGTGTAGACCAGGCTTATGTTATAAGTCTTCATGATGGTCTGATGTGTGTCACCGTAATATGGCATCGTCGGTAGAACCCCGCGGTTACTACTGTCGATCGTGGGTTTGGATACTTTCCAAAGTCAGTTGTTACTAATGCGGTGCGGTGGTGACGAATTACTACTGATGGTCTTCATCGAAAAACTTGGCTTCATTATTTGGAGGTTAATCAAATCTCTGGTGTGCAGCGCACTCTAGTGGGTCGGAGCGCTGCTCGTGGTGGTAATGATTGTGCGTTTCAGCCTACCGATGTCTACATGGTTGTGTCCATAGGAAAGGCATTTTATTGCAATTTTTCCTGCTGCAGCTGAATAGCGCCACTGTTGGCAGCTGTGAAGCGGGTTGAAACGCACTATGTTTCGTACAACCGCCAGACATTTTCTTGTGATTGTAAATATATGATTCTGAAGGTCCCTCCATTTATTCATCTTTCAGTAGTATGTATTCCTTTTGGTTATTTGTCCGTTTCTGTTTTCATTTTGCTTTCATTTGTTTTTGTAGATGATTTGTATTTTTGTTAATCCGTATTTTGATTTTGGCCTGTAGTATCATGCTCGTATTTTTAGATGGGATGACGTCAGTGTGTTTGTTTGGAACAATGCTGGTTATTATGTGTTATACATCATACAGAGAAGCTGGTCGATTTTTTATTATTATTACTACAAACGGGCAGCTTTGAAAATGGGAAACCCCAAATTTTATGGCCCTGCTAATAGACGACGGAAATCTATTCCCACGTGATTCTGCTCTTCGTTTTTTTAATTTTTCTTCCTTTCAACGTCTTGCTACTTTTTGCTACGTCAGTGTTGCTGCAATTCTGTTGTACAAGACTGGATGCTACAAGAGGTGGATGCAGTGATGTTTGTTTTTCTTTCATTATACTTGTTTAAACGGCAATGTTCGTTGCACATTTATTGTTAGGTTTTAAATGGTAGGCATTTTGCGATAATGGGTTAAAGCTCTAAAGTGTAGCTTTTGCAAAGGCACAATACGCAGATTCCAATATGCATAAACTGTGGTAACGTCAGGAAATTTTAATCATCGTTTGTTGTGGGATGGCGTTACAATTTTTATGTAGCGACGCTACGCAAATTATGCAACATAAGTTTTTATATATTTTTTATGTGTAATCTTCAACTATCGTTGTTAGACTGCGCACAGTTGTGTTTGTCCAATCTACGAAAACTGTTAACTTTGCTTGTTGTACCGGTATATTTTTATTCTCAGTACACGGAAAAATTTTTGGATATCACTCTTGAACAGCTTTGCGTTTAAAAGAACAAGGATGACTGTATAACTTTCCACAAGGACGTCTATATAACTATCGTGAAAGTTGTACTTACCTTTGACGAGTAATTTCTTTTCCAAGAAAATTCGCAATATACCTCGCAAGCTTTTCGACAAGAATTTATTTATGATTTTTATCTTGATGCATTTTGATTTTCTCCTTTGCCGAAACTGTGGCGCTAATCGCTAAGGTTAAGGACACGTGTTCAGGCCCGTTTCGGAGTTTCAACATTCC
Organism: Trididemnum clinides; assembly: GCA_963675345.1. Taxonomy (NCBI): domain Eukaryota; kingdom Metazoa; phylum Chordata; class Ascidiacea; order Aplousobranchia; family Didemnidae; genus Trididemnum; species Trididemnum clinides. The sequence continues at coordinate 10,227,351 of OY776302.1, read as the reverse complement.
ACAAACTGCTTGGCAGTGCTTTTTGCAAATTACTGATTCTTAAAATCCGCTAAGCAGAGCAAATCATTGTAAAAGGCTTTTCCAAAGACGCAACGTGAGTTGAACAGTCTTCAAGAATTGAACTCAAGGTCACGTATCCTCTTCCTTTTTCTTTTGGCAAAGGCTGCTCTGGCGTACTCACCAACTGCTCACTTTGTGGCGCTGAGGTCAGCCCCCTTTCGGTGGGGCCAGTTTGTTCAAGTGTTTGCGCTGAAGCCTGCGCCATTCTGCAAGCTCTTTGCTGGTTTCGGCAGCACTGTTAAGTCTACCACATACTCCCGCTCTGTTCTTTCCTCCATCTTTTACTTCAAACTTTTGGGCAGGAACTGTCTTCTCTCTCCTTAACTAGGCTTATCAGGCTACAGTGGGTCCCCGGACACTCATTTCTTCCTAGAACGACGCAGCTGATGAAGTGACCAGGCTGGGTGCGCTACTTTTACCCTTTTCCAGTTTTTTGTAGTCTCTCTCACTTCTCGCATCCGCTTTTCTCGGACTAGAAGCGCACTGGATGTCCACTGAGAAACTTCTGCTCCCTTGTCATGCTCGCTCTGTTCTCTTTCGTCTTTATTGCAATCGACACAGCCTTCTGCTAAACTCTTATCTCTGGAATTGGCAGAAACGAGAATCCTCCACGCAGCGCCTGCGGTTATCCGACCCAGGACGCTTCTCATCTCGTGCACTTTCCAGCTGCTACTCTTTGTGCCGCCCGCTTACTGGCAACTTTTTGTCTGTTTACGACCTCTGGTCCAGGCCCTGAGAAATTGCGCTGCTTCTGGGGCTCCATGGTCTTCCGCCATGCCCCAATCCCTCGGAAAGGGTTGGGTAACAACAACATCATGTAACCTACGCAAGGTCGCTATAACAACGCGCATTAACCCATCCAATCACTTTCACAACTTTAGCCAGAGTTGGTACAAAATAGCTTTTTTAATTCGCTTTGGGAAAGGTGTAGAAATTTGCAGCAATTCCTTCCGCCACCTAGTCACTCTTCATTTGGAAAGAGTTCTCTGATTTGACATCAGCACAAAACATGTTGCTTGTAATAATTGAAGCGTGACGTTTATTTAGCACATGAGCAACACGTATGTTAGAGCAAATTCTAACTGAGAAATTGTTTCAAGTGTTGCATAAGAAATAAAGTCTGGGAAAGGGAAGAAAAGTATTGAACCAGTTGTGCGAATGTTGTAAGATGAGAGGCCAGTACGAGAAAGAGCACAGACAGGTCAACTTAATAAAATAACCACACGAAGCTGCAAGTTGGAAAATACGCATTTGAGTGACTTAAAGAGTACCGTTGTGATAATAGCCTACCGAGTTGAAAGTCGTGACAATGGGGTGGATCTCAGTTGATGTCGCATTTTTCGTGCAGTCACTTGCAAAAGTTCAGGACTGTCCAAAAATAGTAAAATGAGTACTTCATAAACTTGAGCAAAAGTAATCTTGTGAAATTTGATCGTAAAATTTTGCATCTTTAAGGCTGGTGAAAATTTAGAGGCAAATTTACGCCTAATGGAAACCAGCTTTTAAAGGAAAAATAACGATTTATTAAAAGAATCTTGATTGGATGTGCCTCTACTAGTACATTAACCCGCAATCTGAAGAGTAGATCAAAGGAAAAGATTCAAACCCAGGTTTTCAACCAATCGAACAACTTCAAGATGTAAATCACAACTTATTCTAAGCTACCGCAAACGTGTCTGCTAATGCGCAGAAGTTTGGTCGAGGGGTTTTAAGTAGTAGCATAGCCTACACCTGAAATGAATTAGGACTTTGAAAAGATTGTTTTATGATATTACAACAAATTAAAATAGTCTTATCATGTCGGGACAATTTTTCAAACGTGAAGAAAGTCTGTTCCCCTCTGAGGCGGTTTAAAGTGAAGTAAAATCGTAGGTGAAAAAAATATAAAAAGCAGCATAAAGTGCTTTAGGCCTTGGTGTTTCTTTGTAGCTTTGCCTAAGCTAGTGATCAGATAAGTGCAGTTGTGCGCCGCTGACTGCGGAAAACGATCATAAGAAACAATAAGCAGCACGCCTCATGCAAACAGAAAAAAGACGTTGGCTTTAAACATGAGAAAGAATATTTGTCCAATCGCAAAAATTGTGAATAAAAATAGAAGTCTTCGACTACTCCATTCAAATAAAATCATTTGGGTCACGCCAAGATGCAGCGAGTGGGAGTATTTGAAAGGCAAAATCTCTCTGAAAATTTTTTAGTATCTTTCAGAGGCTCAACAAATGAATTTTTGGTTTAGGAATAATTGGGGGACAGCTTAAGCGTCTAGTCCAAGAGTTGTCTTGATGTCATAAGTGGCGAATGTTTGCTGTCCATTGACATTATTCGGGCACCGTTGCCATGGCAAGGGATTCGCGTGGTTGTGCTTGTCCGCCTTCTTCAGGTCGCAAAAGAGCAAAACATCGCTGCAAGGTAAATCAACAATTATTGAGTTGTAATCACACGAACGGTACATTGAATGGGGTTGTAGTAATCAGAATATTCAAACCTTTCATCCCAATCCATAATAGCTTTTAATATTGCTCTCTTTAGAGGTTCAGCGTCATCATTTACCGGAAGAAAATCTGAATCGGACACGATGGCGTAGTGGTTACAGCGTCCTCTTCGCATTCGGTAGACCAGGGATTCATTCCCCGTGTCGAGTGATACCAAAAGACTTTTAAAAATGGCATCTAAAGCTTTTCTGCTTGGCGCTCGGCATTTACGGGAGGTTGTGGAGAACAAGCCGGCAAGTTCGCTTACCCTCACCTTAATGTGGAAGACAGGTGGCCAAGATACCTTGGAATAGCAACTCCCAGGCAAGTGCGGACATACTGTCCAAAACATAGCGATACAATTCGCTTTCTCGTGAATGGAGAATAAATATAAGAAATAATAAAAAAAAATTGGATACCATGAAACAAGGAGAAAAATGAACGGAGAATTAAAGGAACAGAAAATAATTTCTTGAGTGTTTGAGGCAGTAGCCAACCATACACGTCGTTACATGCCATTATTGTCGACGCAAAGCATAATTTGAATCTGGAGCACGAGGTGAAATGCGGATGGCAATCTTGCTCAGCAATGCGGCATGCAACTTAACGTTCTGAGCGCAGAGCTCGCACACTTCCTAATGGAAGTTTAACTCTTACTTTATGGTACCAAGCAGCCAGCAAAAGTTTTGCAATGTTTGCCAGTTAACACGGAGACCAAGCGACGTAGATCGCAAAATCTTTACTTTATAGATCTCACCTGTTTTGGTGATCCCGGTTCCAGACAGTACCGATAGATGGCGTAAGCAGCAACCACTGACACGGAAGAAAGCGTAATCAACCATCCGACAGCAGTGGACCAGTCTGGGAACTCATAAGACCCATATTCAAGGTTAGAAGACGACACCATTCCCATAACAATCATAAACTGCACAGAAAACACACACTGTGATGACTGTAAAAAACCGGTCAAGTGAAAAGCAGATACAAGGCACACTTTGGTAAATCTGGAATCATAATTTCATAAACAAATTAATGAAAAAGCATATGAATTTACACTGCCCTGTCAAGTTTTTAATGCTAACCCATGTCTTGGCTCAAGTTTGATGTCATCATGACTGGTGACTTGGAGATAGCCAGTGGGAAAAACTAAACCTTGGTCCCCACCCTAACATTTTTCTGATCATGCATCTGAATAAAGGCATTTTTGCTAGTGTCTGGCGATCGCTATTGGAGAAAGATTTTAGAGAAAGTCTGACGACTTTTTTTAAGTTTCAATGATTCAATCAAGGCCGTACAGGGGAGTAGGTTGGCGTAAGTGAATTCAAGAGTGGCTTTGTTTAGGTGAATCCAAGGGCCTATTTAAGAAAAGACACAGTGAATTTCTTCCCTTTTCCAGCACGTAAATTTTTTTTATTTAATAGCAATTTAGCTTATGTAGAAATATCCAAGTTTTGGGAATAGAGATCCAAAATTGGTGCACTGGAGCCTTCGGGTTAACCAATGAAAGGAATATAAAAAACAAATTCTCACAGGAGCCTTTAAGCGTCAGCAAATATTTTTATATTTTCGCAAGGTAGGCCGCTTTTCTTGCATCTATAACTCACCATTCAATTTCCTTTCCAATAATAGCTTGAATACAGCTGGGAAAATATGTTTGAGCTGCTCGAAAGGGCATGTATCTAACGTTAGTGTTTTAGAAACTATGACTGCTTTAAAGTTTAATAATCCGTATTCCTGCAATTCCGCTACAGCTCTACACTTTTCAGTTGCTACCAGGTTAAATCACAAAGCCGAACATGGTTGTAAAATGGGTAGATTTTACCCATAATCATAAAATCTAGACCATACTTGGCCTACACTGCAATATTACACTACGACGGCATTAATCATTGTGCAATAGAAAATAACGCAAAAGTCATCATCAATGCTCCATTCCAACGCCAAAGCTGATTGATTTTAAGGTTGCCTGCAGCTTGTACGGTCATACGTGATTTAGCTTTTACATGTTTGGAAACCACTTCTCCAAACGCAATAAAATGAAGTTGACAATATTTTGGAAAAACTACTAAAAGTACTACAGATAAAATTAAACTAAACTTCTGAGCAAATTTTTGCAGGTTCGTGCGCCAATGACAAAGATATTTGAAAATAGCTCGATTAATTAGCCACGACTAGGTTTGAAGTCAATGAACTTATCTCTTCAAAATATTTTTTAAAATCAATAATTTATTTAAATCATCCAACAGAAACGAAAAACGAATAGAGTGCTAGTTTTGAGGGAGAACATTTAATCTACAGTCTTTCAGAATGTGGTCCTAGTATTTGATAGGCAAAACTTGCCCATGTCAATTGCTATGAAACTCTCTTAACATTGGACTTAATATTTTCGTGTTGCTTCATGTTTTGCAATCAAACCATCAAGAAACGTTGCAATAGTTTTCGATTTGTTCTTGAACCTACGTGTATACTTTTGCTTCGCGCATTTTATGTTTCTATTTATGCTGTTGGAGCAAGATTGATGACCTTTTATTTTAAGTCAATTTTTTAACGTTATGACAAGCCGTTGATACAAGAATTAAAGTCAAAAATTTTCAGTCAAAATATCATCATCTTACCGCTTTGAACTCGATCGTAGCTATCGTAGAGTAACAGCTTTGAAGCTCAAGTTCTTTCAAGCTATTGAGACAACCATGTGACAAGCAATATCATATAATGTCAATCACAGCTTTATGTGGCAGACAGGTGGTGGAGTCAAGCAGCCTACCCATTGCGGTGGCCCAGTCTAACTAAAGACTCGCAAACAGAGGATAAGCGCTCACGCAGTGTATGTACATCTTCCTGCATCATGCTCAGAACGAATAGCTCAAAGGACGAAGAAATAGAAGAATCACAACTATTAACTCCAATCTTTGTAAGTATTTGCCTCCAAGGCAGAGATCTAGCTTATTCGTTGAAAAAAATTCTATGCCGAAAGACCTTACGTTCTTAAGGCGACTGATCGCAAGAGCAACGCCCTCTCGGGTTTTACAACCAGATCAAGTCGTTCTTTCGACAAATTTATTCCTTAAAATTAACGTTTCGCTCCCCTTAGTTACCGGGGAGCTTCTTCAGAATACGATAGATGTTACCAGTGAAACATATTTTCAAATATTTCGCTGGCAACATCTATTTTTTATATGTTTCACTGGTAACTTCTACCGTATTCTGAAGAAGCTTCCCGGTAACTAAGGGGAGCGAAACGTTAATTTTGAAGAATAAATTTGTGGAAAGAACGACTTGATCTGGTTGTAATATCGTTACACTCTACAAACGAGAAATGCTTGCTATATTTAGCCCTCTCCAGTTCTGAGATGTCATGCCTTTCACAAAAGCTCTCTACGACAATATCACTTGCTTGCAATACACACCGCCGGCAATGATGAAACTTCGAAGCAAGTGTGACCACAAGACGTTCTATGTTTTTTGCAAGCCGACAATACTTAGGTAACTTACCAGCAGAAAGAGTGGGCTAATATATTTCCAACAAGCTTTCCAGAATATTCCTGGACTGAAGCCAATCATAGCTTTAACGTCTCCACACAATCGATCCAAACCTTAGAACAACTATTTTTTAATTTACAGCTAAGTATTTAGCTACGGAGAGCGAAGGAGGTTCAGCTACCCTCCGCATCAATCCTTGCTATTAGACTATACTTGCTCATAGTGAAAAATAACTTTTCACAACTGATCTACTTTTTGTGTGGTTTTATCAGATGATGTCACCATATAGTGCGTGACACCAAAAACGGCTTCTAAAAGTGCCAGTCTCCATTTCAAAGAGCAACTCCCAAAGCGGTCTCGAAAAGGGATACGAGTTAAAAATTTTTCCAAATGTAACTGCACTCTAAAAATTCCCCCTTTCTGTTCATCTTCAGTTTCTTCAAAAGTATTCCCAAAATCAAATATTATTTTCAAAAAGCGTCATTCACTAAATGGCTAAAATAGTGTCGCCTGGAAATCACCGCTCTTCCTCCCTTGATGACCTCATTGGTTCAATTCTCCTCTTTCAAAATGCTAAATGTCAGTTACGGCCATAAAAAGCAAAAACAAGTAAAAAGACACAGCTACTCACCATATATCCAGCTTACACTAATAGACTCGATCAATACAAACGTCATAATCGCGACGCCTGTTGCGTAAAATTCGAGTAATGTCAGAAGATAAAGACCTCCTTGAGTCGTGGTGGTGAGTGAAGCCAGGAAGCTGACCAGAAGAAAAACCAAAACAAATTTTTCTCGATGTTTTCCAATTTTTTCCGGGAATTCGTCGCTAACTCCAGTGATAACAGCTTCCAAGCCTCCAAACTAAAATGGTAAAAAATTTTATGGCAACACCGTTCAGAGGCAAAGCCGGGTCCGACACTTTTTGTACCCGTTTTTTGAGAGTAAAATTTCTAGAATCTGATCTTCTTCTGACTTGTCAAAATCAAGACTGTTTTTGAGGTAAAGACTGGTTTCGAGAGCGATTGTTTTTGTTTTGGAGATCGCTTGTTGAAATCCTCGTTGTCGCTCTTTCTCAAGTTGATTAAAACAATTTTTGAGCTTTTTATTTTTGGAGATGGGGCACAATAGCAGACCTCAGGGCGCCAAAAAATTATTCAAGCTTGGGTTTATAGTCGCCACCTGAAACTCCAGTCAGTACCGCACTGCTTTATGGAGTAAAATTTGAGCCGAATTGACTTCTGTTAACTATTACAGGAGAAATTTTACCATTGTCATTAAATAAATTATTTGCGCTGAGAGCAGCTTTGAAGATGCCAGCTCCGCAGGCGCAATGCGTTGTGCATCAGCCACCAACTTCCAGCAGAACAAATTGGTAGCTCAGCATTCAAGCGCTTGTTTGCAGTGATAAAATTCTGGGTTCAGTTCTCACGTAGTTTCTGCGATATCGGGCTCTTGATAGTGTTGCGAAGAAGACAACAACTTAGAAAATAAGCGGGCATCGAGCCGAATATCTTGGATACTAAACAAGGGCCTTCCAGCAATGAGCTATCAATTACGCTGTTCAACAAAATTTCTATAGCTGATAAGTTAAGAAAGGGTAGAGTTGTCATACGTTCGGAAAATTTCGGACGTGCTCGAAATTCAGGTGGCCTGTCCGGAATTTGTCAAAGTGTCCGGAATTATTGTAATTAAGCAACAGAATAAGCAGTTAACAAAAAATTGCAATATTGGAATGTAATAGTTATCTCAAGTGGCCCGTTTCACATTGCCACGATTAGCACAAGTGTCAGCGAGACAGGTGATGCCTTTTTTTTATTTTTGGAGAACACCTTTATTTGGGGTAACACAACACCATCTCGAACATCTCCGATGACTTGCAACCAATTTCAAACTTGCCAGCAAAGGGTAACAACTTTTTTACCAAAAGTTACAACTCTGCCAACCCTGCTGCCAATACTTAACCCCTTCCACACAATTCTGCATTCAACGAGTGAAATGCTGTATACGAATTTTTTGCACAAATTTTAATTAAATTTCGAACAAGAAAAAACCCAGGTCACCGCTTCGAGAAATAATATACGAGCATAGAAGCTGCTTCGAATATCACTGGCTGAGAAATGGAAATATTTAAGTTCATGGCATCGGCAGTTATGCCATCGGTGCTAGCATGAAACTATCATTGGGCATAAGCAGTTATGCCATCGTGTGGAAGGGGTTAAAAGAGTGAACGGTTGTGTCCGGAATTTTGCCTCATCAGATATGGTAACCCTGTTACAGGGTGCTGAATCCAAATCTGCTACCAGTCTTTTATCACGTCTAGTTTTTGAGTTATAAACATAGAAAGTGAAAATTGAGATACCTGTTTGTGAAACTGTAAATTTTTATGTTGGTCATTGTAAAGCTTAAAAACCAGAAATGCCAATTCAGCACTTGGTTAGTTCGATGCGAAAGAGTATAAAAGCTGGTTTGCATTACGCCTGCAATGTACGCGTAATGGAAACCAGCCTTTACACGCCTTTGAAGTCAACGCAACTCACGTATGTACTCTTTTGATGTAATTCTTTATTTGTGTTCGTGCCACAAAAGTGCCACGTTCTAGCAAAATTTGACTGGATAAAATAAATTGCGTGTCTGTGTACTGGTGGATATACAGTACAAGCTTACTGTTTCTGATTAGCAGAACTTTTTATGGAACATTTTCTACGTCGATAAGTAAAGCAGCCTCTGCTCTCTTTAATGTACGAGTCCACCCCACGGATGTAACGTTTATGTTAGCTCAGAGACATGTTGATAGCTTTAGTTTATGTCAGGAATTTAAACATTTAGTTACAAAAATGTTAAATACAAATACGACTGCAATTCTTGTACTTGTCATGGTATTTTGTAGTTTAGTTCAAAGTTCCAGTGAGCTGCATGCTAAAACTGATGTAACAAAGAAAATGGCTGATTTAAATGTGTTTTTGTTTCAGAAAACGCATTCCTCCTTTTTTGTTATTTTTGCAAAATGGCGGATAGAAGAAAGTGTAAACCTAGTTTCAAGAGCTTTTGCTATGTTTGTGGAAAATATGCATTGCCAGCACATCGACAAAATTTTACACACAACATGAAAACTGCATATAAGTACTACTTCGACTAAAAAGTTAATGACCAAGACAAGAATAGGCTCCTCCTACTTGCTTAAATTCTTGCAACATTCAGTTCCTCCGGTAAGCTGTTGGCAAGCAAAAGAAGATACCTTTTGCAATTCCCATAATCTGGCGCGAACCCATTGACCATTTTACAGATTGCTATTTATATTTAAATGATATAAAAGGATTTTCAAAAAAAAAAAACAAATTAAAAATAGTTTATTCACGTTGCCAGTTTGCCCAGATACCAGTTCGGCATGATACTGACATTCCAATTTCGAAAGCTTTTCCTCCAGAAGTTTTTGAACGTCCAAAGTCTTCATGTGAGCTAGACAGTTCCAGCGAGGCTATGTCAAGTGATTTGGACTTGTCGCAGCTAGCTCATACACTCCAGTTTTCATAGATCGAATTATGTTTAACGATCTTCCAAGAGATCTAGCATTGCCAAAATTCGAAGCTGAAATTTTGTGGTTGCGCTTTAAGCAATGGAACTTACTAGAATAAGAAACTGAAATTTCAAAGTTTTGTCATCGCAATGAAAAACTTAGATCATTCTTTGACTTCTACAATGGCTTATGCTTCTGAAATGACGTAAATCGAATGATGGAGTTAGTGTATAAACACCAGTGTGATGATTGGAGACTATTTATTGATTCCAGTAAAACAAGTCTTAACCTATTAAACGTCATTGACAACTTGAGTTGCCAAGAAGACACCCATAGAATAATTTCAATTGTTTTGCAACCGTTAGTCATATTTTAAAAGCGTTTGTAGCAACAAAAAGCTTGTCTTTTGTAAAAAACTTACCGTATTTATACAAAAATTGTTATTGAGTGAAAATTTTAAAATGTCTGAATGAAAATAAGCAACTTGAAAAAACAGCAGTTATTGCGTCTGTGGTCTGGTTGGGTAACTAATAAGCAACAGAAACAGGTGAAGCAGGTTTGAAATGGTGAAAATCACATTAAATTATGAAAGATAAATACTTGCTTGTTTTTCCAAACCTATTTTTATCGAATGAATGTCTTTTATGACGAAAAAAAACAGTGAGTTTGTTGTTGGCAACTAAAGTTGCCAGTGGCTTATAACGAGGTCAAAATTTAAATGAATGCTAAATGCAATCAAGAAAGTAAAATAGCCAGTTTACTCCCTTGTTGCTTACGTCGAAGATCAGAGTGATTGCATGATTGTTTTGTATCTTGATTTTATTCAGTTAATAGCCTGCTATAGGAATCACACTAAAGTACGGAAATTACGGAAATTTTTCCTGAAATACAGAAAAAACACCACTTAAGTAATGGAAATTGCAAAAATACGGAAATTTATGCAAAGGTTTAGTTTAATTCGTCTCGATCATTTACTATTGACCAATTGAATGGTCTTACTTTTAGTGTTTTATTGACTTCCATAAATTTCCGTATTCTGCAATTTCCGTACCTCTTCAGTTGGTACCGATAGCTTTTCCATATTTCCGTAAGTCAGTGATTCCTTTTATAAAATGAATATCCGTATTTCAGTATTTTCAGGTATAATATGAATTTTCGTATTTCAGTTATTCCGTAATTCAACATGAATTTTCGCAAATTTTCGTATTTTAGAGTTATCCTTTTATAGTCTAGTAAGCCCACCGCAGTTCCGTGCTCGTTACTAATTTAGTGTAAAACTGAGAAACAGTCTCGTTCCAAATGACAAAACTTTAAACGCAGATGAAAATGAAATTAAAACTGCAATTGCAATCATTTTGCTTTCTGTACATTGCAAAGTGCCTATCTTGAACTAGATTGGGCAGTTGCTCCAGACACGCACAATGCTGCAGTGCCCAATGCAATAAGCTGACAGCGATTTAGAGATATATTTTCAAATTTGCGTTCGGCTAACAATGAAAATAAATGCTGACTGATACTACAAGATGCCCTGTCTATTTAACTCGCTAAATTGCATCTTCAAAAAGCTCTTCAGCGCTAGTGAGTATAGCATCGATGAAAGCATGATTTCCTTACTTCGGAAAACTTGAAAACAAACAGCTCATATGCGGCAAGCCAATTCGGTTTGGCTTCAAGTTGTGGTGCGTTGCTTCAACTGATGGATACTTACTTCACGCTGTGCCACGCTGCGGAGCTGACACTAAGCTGTCTGACACAGGCTCGGCTAAAGTGCGGATATAGTGTTGGGTTTTATAGAAAAAGATTGTTTGTCGAATGGTTCCTATGTTTCCTTTGACAGCCTTTTCCTTTGCTTGATGAGCTTTCAAAACTTGGGTGACATCGAAGGTCTGGTTACTATTAGGCAAAACCGTTTGGAAAATGCAGCAGTTCCATCAAAACAAACAATGAAGTAAACTGAGAAAGAGTTTTTATGACTGCAGCCCAGATAATCGTGGAAATGCAGTTGTAGTTTGGCATGACACAGCTATTGCAAAGTGAGCTTTAAATTATGCTGGAGCTGCGCCAGAAAGCTTTATCAAACGGTTGTCGAAAGCGGAAAAGAAGAAAACCAATGTGCTGATGGCACACGCTTTGATGGGGTATAGTCAAAAAATGGGAGGAGATTTGTTTGATCAATTTGTTGCTACATACAGAGCTCGTATTTGCTCAAAAAAGTGATGGTGGTCATTTTTTTCAAGGAGCCTCAGTGCTGCTATGAGCAATGCTCAGTTGCTGTACAAGAAAATTTACAGAAAAAATACCCGATGCTTGCTTTTATGAGGAAAATAGTCGTCGCAATGCTTGCTTCATTGAGACGAAAAAAATTATCTAGCTAGCAAAATACTCAGCAAGTGTTGGAAAACTTACGTACAGATAAGTTCGACCACGTCGTGATCAAAGACCAGTCAAAATACAGACACGGCAAAGTTTGCAAACGTCGATCGCTTTTATATGCCGAAAAGTGCAAAGTGACCCTGCACCCTTTAGCCTGTTTTAAGCGCTTAATGAAAGTAGCTATCTGTAACATTTATTTTTGCAAACTAATTACAGCAAATGGTTGTACTAAAAGCAACCTATGGCTTTGCAGAGGCTTATGTGCAAACAAATGGGCATTATTGACAACTTTCCGCTGTCTTCGTTGACAGATTTTCGATGCTTGCAAATAAATGTGATTCAGCGTCTATATTTGCAGTGACTCCTTTCAATCACTTGCCACTTTCATCAAAAAATACGTTGTAAAACAGCCATAAATATAGATGGCAGTCATGAAAAAACAGGCTCCTGTACATGTGCCCCATGCGAATGATTGATTTTTGCCTGGCAGCATATTTTGTAGAGCTATAAACCATTCAAAATAGTTATTGCATATCTGACTACATTAATGGTCGTTGGCAATTTAAGTTGCCAATAAAAAACAAGAAAAGTACTCGAGAAAAGTTTTTTTCCGTTTTATGATTTAAGGTAGATAAAAATCAACTGCTTAAAAGGATTTGAAGCTTTGATGAATTTTTGACTTTGGCGTTTAATGGGTTAAGGCAGTACTTTTGCATGACGGTAATACTCACCCGCTCATACCTCTAGCACATGCAGTACAACAAAAATAAACTTACGAAACAAAGAAGCTGTTGTTAAACGCTCTGCAGTACCCTAAATATTTTTGGAAAATTTGTGGAGATTTTAAAGTTATATCCGTTATTTTAGAACTGCAGTTGGGCTATACAAAACATGCGTGTTTTTGTGCCTCTACAATAGTCGAGATGTCAGCAACCATTTTAATAAAGTGCAGTGGGAAATACGAGAAGAACTTACTCCTGGAAAATTTAATGCTAAGCAGGTGCCTTTAGCTGATCCGAAAAATGTCCTTCTTCTGCCTCTTCACATCAAATTAGGATTAAAGAAGTGCTTTGTTGGTGCAATGAATCATCAAGATTATGGATTTAAGTATTAAAAAGGAAAAGTTTGAGTCTTTTACGAAGTACTGCTAAACTGAGTGCTGGCATTTTCATTGGTTAAGAAATTCAAAAACTTTTGCTGATGAAAATTTCCCAGAGCATCTCAATACAAAAGAATTGGAAGCTTGGGATGCATTCAAGTTGGTTGCAGAAAGCTTTCTTGGAAACCACAGAGCTGAAAATTACATCGAAATCGTGGGGAATATGAGAGAAGCATTCAGATGTCTTGATAGTAGAATATATTTAAAATTGCATTTCTTGCATTCACACCTTGCGTTCTTTTCAAAGAATTTACGTGCCGTGAGTGATGAACACGGTGAAAGATTCCACTAGAACACTGGCGTTGTAGAAACACGCTACAAAGGAAAAAGTAATGCTAGTATGATGGGAGGCTATTGTTAGTTTTCACAGAAACAGAGAGAAACAAAATATCATTGCAGGGCAAAGCATGTCACAAGACAATAGAGAATATTTGCAAGTGGCAGTAAACTCTTTACTTGCGATATCATATTTTACCAATTTAATGGTTCAACTTTAATTGAACTGACAAGCAAATGCTTTATTATTTCAACAATGTTTATGTCACGACTCGTATCATTGTATCTCTAAAACCTGACGTGATAGAGAAAAACCAAAAACAGATTTAAATTCAGAGCCCAAAATATAGTCAAGATCAGCAGAAAACCCTGAGTTGCATGAAAAATTTTTTTGTTTGGGAACAGTGTTATCCAAACACTAATCAAGAGAAGACGATTATAATTTTCAGTAGAAATAAGTGAAATGTGGCCAATAGCTCAAAAATTCGCATTTATTTGTTGAAGGTAAAAAATTGCAAAACCTTTTTAGTAAGCACCTTGAACGTCATTGAAAAGAATTTATCTCAAACGCCGAAGTTAATCCGATTTAATTTTGTTCAAATCTGTCTTTTCAAACTTCAGAGAAACCCGTTGAGGCTTTGCAACCGCGTGATAAATAATTATGAACAAATCCGGGTTGTGAAGCGAATTACAAATCTAGCCCACCCAGATAAAAGGACGTAGTCCATTTGTTTAGTAAATAAGTCAGTTTATTGTTCTTGCAATACAAGTTACACGCTTTTTCAATAACGTTCTACAGGAGAGTATCAATCAGTCTCTGCGCGTTTTGCATTTATCTTCTCGACTGCTATACAGTACTGATTGCGGCAGATGCATCAAATTCGTTTCATTTGAAAACATTTTGAAAATTTGAAAAGTTTGAAAATTTGAAAAATTTGAAAAAGTTCAATTAAAAGGTGAAGTTGCTATGAAGTTGTAAAAAGTATTGAAATGAATATTCAATGCTTGGATTTGAGAGCGAACTCATTAAATTAAGGTTACAAATACCTGATACCACAATCTCGGCAGCCTAGCCTTTCACAGCCAGTTAGATGGAATGAGAAGAAAAAACATTTCTGTGTATGCTCGGATGTGACCTTTTAGGTCAAAACAGTGCAATTATTTGTCTATACATTCTAACCGGTATACAACTTTATAGGGTATATCGCACAATGAAGGTCAAATATTTATACGGGAACTCGTCGATAGGCTAAGATGAATATTTATGGTCCATTGCAAACACATTTATTTTTTTGCCAGATTAATAAAAGGCAACCTCAGCTTCTTCTACCACTATACAACTCACAAAAAAAAGTATCATTTAACAACAATAACGTTTGGCCTAAACTGATATGAAATATATTGCAAGTTTTAGCGAAAACACTGAATCACGTTCAAAAGGGCCATAGTTTAATAAAATTTATTTCCAATGTAAATTTCTGACTGCAAAATACATTAAAAAAAGCCAAAAATTAGCTACTTACCGAGCTATCGAGGCCCAAGGTAATAAGCATCAAAAAGAAAGCAATGGAGAAAAATACGGATCCAGAGAAAGTTGTCAATGCCTGGCTGAAGACTACGAATAAGAGTCCGACTCCTGGAGAAGTCAGTATGTTGTTAATAGTTGCCGATGCTTCTATTTTAAAAGGTTAATAAATCGCACAGTTCAACGTTCAATATTCGTCATGATTGAATCGTTATACCCGTGGAAAAAACTTATTTGTAACAGTCCTACTGGGTTGCTGTGTTTGTAGTAGCCATGAGTTGTGCCAGCAACAGACAAAAGCAACTCTGAAAAGGGTTCGAGCTCCAAATAGCCTATTAATTGTGAAATCTTTAAGGTGGCCTGCAACCTATGGAGATATAAATCGGTCAAACTTACCCGGCGTTGTCACTTTTTCAATGTCGTCGTAATGAAGCAGGTGGGCCATGTATCCCAGCACAGAAAACACCACAAAGCCAGCCATAAAACTGGTCATACAATTCACTACGCTGGTGAAGATTGCATCCCTGGTTGTGACAAAGCAATTTAATATACTGCAGACAGTGACACTGTTTCGACCTATCAGGTCTCCTCAGTGCAGTTGGTGACCGACTATTTTATGTACTTTTACTTTGCTTTTACTTTTTATTTGCTTACCGACAATTTAATATACTTTTACTTTTACTGCAATTTAATATACTTTTACTTTGCAATTTAAATTCTACTCGCTAGAAATTATGCATAGCGGCGGGGGTGGAAAATCTTTCGAAGAAAATATTGGAAGATGAGAAAGGAAGATCACAACCTTTAATATGCCATTTATTCTATTATAAGAAGCGCTGGCTTGTCACCTACCTTACTGAGATTCAAATTGATTGCTAATCAATCACTTTAAACTAACCTGTAGCAGTTATTATCGAATCGATTGTAACTGGAAAGAGCAATCAGAGTTCCGAACCCTGGACCCAGCGAAAAGAATACCTGAATAAAAACAGTACAAAAAAAGATGATGCCATAAAGGGGCAAGCATAGCCCTGATCTGTGCCTAAATAAAGGTGGTTGTCTCGATAAAACCAGTCAATACACTTGCACACCACCACAATAATGCACCATCAAAAAAAATCTTTTAAGAGGGATTCAAACTTTTGCTACTGTTTGATGTTGTTATTGGGTAACTTAGCAAATAATCACTTAATCCTGCGTAATTAAAAATACTTAAAATGACGTCGCAGTTTTTGTATCATGGCATCACGCAAAAGAATGACGTTTCCAATAAACAGCACAACTGCTTGAAAAGAGCAAAAGCTGCCAAGTTAAAACTACAAATAAACTAGCCTTATGTTAAACTAAATATAGGCGCCTTTGTACTTAGAAAAGATGTAGCATTAGCAACGATCTACTTGCACCGAACGAGGTATAAAACGTGGTTTTATTGCCACAAGGTTTCAGTATTGGCGCTAAATGAGATATGATAACCAGAAAAATGTTTATGACCAGACAAAAGGGTAACGACAAAACGGAACAATACATGCAATTAGAAATGCATGTTTTTGGTGAAGTGCAATTGGGAAAAGAAACATAAGAGGAGCCAGAATTGCTAGATTGACTATTCTCTTGTCTTGTCTTGCCTTACCTGCGTAGCAGCTTCTAGCCAAACACCTGGCTTTGCAAGAAGGTGCCATCGGGGAGTCAGATAATACCATATCCCCATTCCGGCCCCAGGGAGTGTGACACCACGAACCAGCAAAATGAAAAGAACAATGTAAGGAAAAGTTGCAGTGACCCAGACAACCTGCAATGCAACGAAAGAGAAATTGTAAATAGTGGACTCGATTCATGAGGCTCAACTAATGGCTGGTGGATATCCACCGACCACAGAAAACCATTAGGATTGCACAACAAACTTGTGTTTACACCAGCTCCGGAGTTACCTGTACAGTTAACTTCTACCGCTAGGAGTGCAAAAGACAGTAAGCTATCATCTCACACAATCAGCAACGAACAACTTTTGTGACAAAACTCGCAAATACAAGATCACAAAAATTTTTATCATTTACAATAAAAATAATGAGCTATATAATTTTGGTGACGGAAGAGGGGAGGATCGCAACGCGGTGCAAAACGTCGCACCTTGACGAATGGAAACACAAGTAATAAACAAAACAACACTTCTTAGAAAAAAGAACAAAGCCAAAATACTGGTAAACATTTTATTAAAGCATTTTGCTTTTGCACTAAAAGCATTATCAGTCAAATAAATGGTCATCTAAGGCTAGGCTAAAACAGAATGCAGTATCTGTTTTAGCCTAGCCTTAGATGACCATTTATTTGACTGATGATGCTTTTAGTGTAAAAGCGAAACGTTTTAATAAAATGTTTACCAGCATTTTGGCTTTATTCTTTTTACTAAGAATTTCGAATAAAACAACACTTTTTACCTTTCCTGACGAGCGAATACCTTTCCACAACGAAAAATAAATAATGACGTAGACAAGCAGAAGGCACAACACAATCTGCCAGCGGGGAATCCCCAGATCACCAATTCCAGACGATTTGTTTAGCTCCAGAACATAATTTCTGAAAAATAATTTCTGCTATGGAGATCAATTATTGCTGACATCGGACCAAGTGTCATAAGCCGGAAACTGCACCGCACCCAAATTGGACTAACCCAAGCCAGGCGTAAATCTAATTCAAAGTGCATGTCCACCGGTGGCCTAAAAGGAGAGGGGAAGCAATTTCATTTGGAATCTGAATTTAGAAAGCTCAGTTAAATTCAATTGTCTTTCTTTGGGTGGAGGTACGACGTGACAAAGAACATTCTGCAGATCCAACTACGCAAGAAAAAAATACGGCAAAATGCTTTTACCTACACATTTGCCTTACAAATTTGTTTGTGGGCGCTCGTTTATTATTTTCTTACCATTTGACGTCAACTGCTGAGGCGGCTATTTGCATTCAGCCTGCTCGATTTAGTTAAATCAATACCAATAAGTAAAAATTTGTTTGTTTAACAAATAGAAAAGTGATGATTCTATAATTAATTATGTACACAATTGGAGTTACTTTCCATTTAGGAAGGAATGCCGCGTAGTCTACGATCTTTAGTCACAGTCGCTAAACCGGTTCATTTTCAAAACCACAATAAGCCTCCGGGCCGTTGATAGAACAGTCCGGGCCCGGTACCAACATTAATTCCGGGCCTTTTTCAACAAGAATCTGGTGACCTGGAGTTGTCGGGTTTTATCAGATAACAGTCGCGCTTTAAAGTTTGAGACCACCTGGGTAAAACTTGAATTTTTGTATGAAAATGACAAAACTGTTGCTAATTTTGTGTCACATCAGCATTTATGTTCTGAGAATATAGTTAGGTAACACACGCTTCTGGTGAAGCCTCTAATGATGAGGTTTTGTGTGAAATTTTTTTTTAGGAAGCAAAAACATTCAGTTTTTTTCATATTTTTATGCTGGAAATTTGAGCAAAAAGAGAGGGTTATCAGTTGTAGAAAGGGCAAAAATTGGTACTTTGAAAAAAGAAGGGTACTCAGAAAGGCAAATATAAAAAAAACCGAAGTTTAGCAAAACAACAATCCATCAGGCAATCGTCAGATTTCGAAGTTTTTAGGAGTTTTTAGGATTTGTATTGGTCTGGAAGACCCGGGGTTTCCTCCAAAAAGGATGATCACTTGATAAAGAGGATGTTAGTGCGTTCACCTACAAGTTGAAACAAAAAAATTAGTTCGGCTTTGTTGTTCAAAGGTGTAGTTGTCAGTAAAACTACTATAAAACTTTGTTTTGCTGATGAATTTAAGCTAAAAGCTTACAAATCCGCCAAAATACCTAAGCTTACTCTTTCCAACAAAAATAAAACATATGCTTTTGCCAAGGCTCATTTGGATTGGCCCACTGAAAACTGGAGAAAAGTTTTATTTTCTCATAAGTTAACTGAACAAAAGATTACAGGTCGCAAGCAACCATTGAAAAGGCCAGTTGGCGCCAGATATGAAGAGCGCTACACCATACAGACCTTGAAACACCCTCCAAGCATCATGGTCTGCGGAGCAATGTCTGCGCATGGTACAGCTGGTCTGTATTTCCTGCAGCCAGATACCACCATAAATGGCGCAAAATACCTTAATCTACTGAAGGATAAGTTGAAAATCAACAAGATGGTGCATGGTTGCAATGTTTTCATGCACGATGTCGCTCCATGCCATAGGGCAAAGTCAGTGAAAAACTTTCTACAGGAGAAAAATGTTGATGTCCTTGATGGCCAGGAAATAGTTCAGACCTTAATCCAAGCGAAAACTTAGGGCATGTGATTAAGAATGAAGTAGCAGATTAGCATCCCACCAGTATGGAATCATTATAGACAGCAATAAAAATTGTATGGACTCAAAAATGATATCAGAATACTGCTGCAATCTCATTAATAGCATGCCTCGCAGAATGGCCGCAATGGTGAAAAATAGATGAGGCCTTACAAAATATTGAAATAATAAAGTATACGGTGTTTTCTTACATTTGTGGTGTATCAATTGTTTGATAGGTGAAATCTCAACAGATTGACAAAAAATCAGGCGCATACAATAAAAATGAGACAAAGTGCAAACACATTGAAAAGTCATAAGTCATCTTAAACTATTGGGCGCGACTGCACAAATGGATGAGTGTTTACCATAATTGCTCAGAAATTGCTTTTCTTTCTGCGCTTTTTTCTTTTTTAGTTTCACTCTGTTATGAATAAGACGTTGCTATCTGGCTACTTTACTCTTAAAATAATCACATTTTTATACAGTATGTGGTTTAATAATTCAAGTACAATTACAATAGGCCTTCTAGGTCTATGGAATAACATAAGGCTAAAATTAAGTCAAAAACAAAAAGAGAACGACATCTAATGCATCGTTATCGGTCGCCAGTAATCAGTAAGCAAAATGCAAACTTCCTGTTTAACAGAGAAAACAAAACAAAACAAAACAGAATTGACGTAAAATGATTTCGTGAAATCTGACCACAGGCCTATTGACTGATCCATGTAAGATATTTGGGTTTAAGATTTAGGGGTTTGGAGCTTAAAATTTTCTTACGTTTAGGAAGTAATGTGCTTGAGTTACAGGGACCAGATTTTATGTTTCTGGCCAGGGAGCCAGGAAGTATTCTAGGGGACCCGAATTTTTTCAAAAAGGAGTATTTAACCAAATTTTTGGGGCCAAAATGAAGAAAATATTACTCATCATGCCACAAAAATTATTACATAGGTTATGCATTTGTTAACAGAAAACATAAAAAGCATAGGCCTAATTTATTGTTAACATCGCGCCCGAAGTTTTCAAAAATTCAAAAATTCTCAAGCGATGGATTTAAAATTTAAAACGACTTGAAATCGATCGAGTATAGTTCTGTTTGTTATATCAATCCAATACAAATTTTCTATTTAAGTTAGCGTGTTGAACTAACTTGGTTCATCATTTACTTGATAATGTTTTGTCTTGCCAAGACGTCTGTGTTGTCTAGTGTGCGCAGTTACTGCAGTAGTAGTTTATAATGCCATTAATCAATTGACAAATTCTATGCGAGTCAAAAAGTGAGACAAAAGCCAAATTTTAAATTAATTTTCTCCGGTTTTGTTGGAGATAGACGTGCTGGTTGGGTGTGTGCCTGCCACTAGCCACTCATTTTGGAAGCAAAATTTTACTAAAGCAGCACAGCTTTTACTCGAGCAATTACAGTGCCTTTAAGCAAGCAAACAGTATTTTGCTAATGGCTTTGGAAAACGATATTGCGTATTTATCTAATCGTTTCAAATCATGAATCTGACTCTTGATCTTGAAAATGAAACATTGTGACATGTAAATCTTATCTAAAGCCTTTGATGAGTTTTTATTTAACTTCGTAGACTACATGTTTTATTAAATAACGGCAAATAGTCCAATTAAATTCTCGCAAACTTAAACCTCTTGCTCGAACATGTTAGAGAAGAAATGCGTTATGAGTTAAGCATAGGGGCAAAATTATTTGTTTTCTGATATGCCTCTCATGTTTTTACGTAAACTTATTCACGAGTTTTTTTTGTGAAATTTCGGATTCGAAAAGCTTAAATCGCGGGGTAGGTATTCCCCAAGTGACGCTATTCTGGAGGTGGCAATCAAGCATCTTGTCCCTCAGTCTTCCTAAAAGTTTTAAGACAACACTTTTTAAGACCAGCCGGTTATCACGGCACTAGTGACCAGGCGTGAATAGAAACTACTTCCTATTGCAATTAGTTACTTTTGTAGTAACTGCTAACTGCAACTTGGTTACTTTTTTGCTAAAGTAACGAAATTTGTAACTAGCATCAATCAAACATTGTAAAAGTTACAAGTTACCTATCTTTCTGTTTGCTGCTTCAAAGCAATTAGAACGGATATTTTATTAAACTCCATTCCGACCTAAATGAGTGAATCCGTAAGCATCAAACATCACGCGTTATTCATTTAGCATCAGTCTAAATGCGTAAATACAGACCTGATCTTTGACGTATAGCTTCGTCTGTATTTTTTTAAATATGAAAAATAGCGACGATAACGTTATCATTTTGGATATGACGTCATAATATTTGATAAAATAGTGAATATCACTCTTAAATCTCCCACTTATTGGTTTAAAATTAATTTATAGCTTATCTTGTAAAAACACGACCTGGTGACGACGAAAAATTTGTAATTTCAAAGCTCCGAAATAAGTTATTAAATGATGAAAAAATAGTTTACGTTTTTAGTAAAAAAATTTATTTCTTAGGGTCACTTTGACATGTTGGTAATTTATGCCCTTCAATCTTAATCGATTAACTTAAAATTGTCACAGATTACATAGAAATAAATTATATTTCAAGTCAGGAAGTATGAAAGCGATATATTTGGTCGTTTTGGAGTAATTCTATAATAATCGAAAGGGGACGGAGCATATTTGCTCCCTCCCACTCCCAAAGTGGAGTTGATGTTGGCCTCATTCGTCTAATCGAAAATCAATGTGATATCTGAGTCCCGGTCGTGTTGGCAAGCAGATAGGAGATTACACGAAGGTGGTACAAATGCATTGGCTTGTCAGTTTACATATGACTACGCCCAACGTGTTTGTATCAACAGTTCAATTGTGTAGTACAATAGAGGAGTGGTTCTACACCTGTCCTACGGTAAAGGGCTGCCGCGAAATAGAAACAACCCACGTCACTGGTTGGTGCGGGCATGGGTTCGAACTGTATTTGTAGTAACTTCTACAGACTAGATCGTTTGAAGCTGATTTTCGAAGCCATGCATTTTTCCAAATAACAGGAATCATAGCGCTTTAGCAGAAATTGCAGAGCTTAAGATTGGTTCGTTTCTTTGCAAACCTCTGAACATCACCAACAATGTTGAAGGCTATTGCAGAGGAGTACCCAATTGAAGTTTATTTCCATTTTCTGGTTTTTACTTTCTTTTAGAAACGGTGCAGATAATTTTTGATTATTGAAGAGAAAGAGTATTGCACTAGGAATTCAAAACTTGTGCTTTCTGAGCATATTTAACCGTGATTTCTATTGGTGATTTGGCTGTTTCGCCTTGCATCAAAAATAGGTCACTTTTACATCAAAAATTTTGGCCACTGAAAGTAACTGTAACTTGCACCTGTCACATGGTAGTTTTTAAAATTTTTAACTGAAACTGTAGCTAAGTGTCTTTTTTTGCTGGGTAACTGCACCTGTAAGTTAGTCACTTCAAAAAGAGGAACTTGCCCACCACTGTTAGTGACGCCGCTAAGAAATCAGTTGTTACCACTTCCTTTTAGGGATCTCTAAGCATTGGGCATCATGCACAACAGTAAATCTTCTTTGAGAGAATATTCAAACCAAGTTACTTCATAGGCAGATTCCTGGAGGGAAACTTATTTTTGTTGTAAAAGCGTGAAATAATATGTTAAAATATTCTGTATCTAAATCTTGTAATGAGTTCTTATTGTTTTGATAGACTACGTCATTCAAGAATAACAAAAAATCTTCCTAAATGAAGAGATTGTAAGCTTGGTTCTTTTATGGGTTTGTAGGTTGTGTTGTAAAGCCCAAAGAAGCGCTTTACAAGGCTTTTATGTTATGTTATTATAAAATTTTAGATTCTCTTTTAAATTGAAAACCTATAACTGCTACTTTAATGGTGATTACTCAACTTGACACTATAATATGGAATTAGGATAAATTGTGATCACCTCCATAAAGCTTGACATGGCATGAAAAACTTTAGCTGATTCACTTACTGCTTGTAGTACATACAGACTATAGCAGATTGTATCGTATATTTTTTGAAAACAAGAGAAATATTTTTTCACGAGTGATTAAATTTGCCAGGTTTTTTCATGAGTGACCAAAGTTGCCAAATTAAACTTGGAAAAAACCCAACAAAGACCAAAAATAATACCAAAGCAGGCAATTTAAGAGTAAAAATTTCCAAAAACCTAAAATGTTTAGATACCTAAAATATTTCAGACTGATGTTCAAAAAAGTCTTTTCAAAAAAAAGATGTTCAAATAAATTCTCCGATCTTTGCATAAAAACTAAAAATTTTTCATTTCAGATTGATCACCCAAAATATGGGTTTGCCAAAATTACAACGTTTGATCTCGATAATTTCAAGATTTTTTTGCAACACTCTTACAAAATCGAAATTTTCCGAAAATTCCCAACTTGTTCAAAAGTTCCAAAAATCTTTGGATAAATTTTCGAGACTGACAACTACGTTTATTATTGTATTGCAGAAAAGAATTAAATGCTGTCGCAATTTTTATATTGCTGTTCTTTAGCAAAAAACACTTTACGGCGATTTCCATTGCTTATTTGTAATATTAGAAGAAGAAATCCACGTGCCTGTAGCATTGATTACTCCAAAGCTGCAAAAACACAATTTATATGCATCACGGTTAGATTGTTTTGTGGTAGGATGCAATCTGAACTCAAAACTTAAAAATTTAGAGGGACAATTAAAATACTAACCAAAAATGCTGTTGTCGGTATCAAGAGATCTTTATGGACCACTAAAGCGTCATGTTATTAAGGACATGTACATCAGTGCTCTTCAACAGGGGTGCCAAGGAACCCTAGGGTTCCGCAAAAAATGTAGTTTTGTTAGGGAGAAGATGCAGTTGTGTTAGCAAAAGTACATCAGGGGTTCCGCGATGACAAAAGGTTGAAGAGCACTGATGTGCATTATAGAAAACTAGGTACTTTGTTAACCCCGCCCTCTGCAATTGTGTTCTTGCATCCACTGCTTTTGCAGTAAATCCGTGAATTTATGATCCCTGCATCGTTTCCCCAAAACACCAAACAAAGGCTTACTCGAAGAACTGGTGCGCCGGTGATTGTGAATTGTTTGACCAAGTGTAGTTGTAGGCAGAGGCGTTTATTTGATCCAGACAGTTTGAGTCCGCCCAGGCGGGATCACAGTGAGACCATGGTAAAACGGTCGCGAAAGAACTGAAAGCAAGAAACTGTTGAAAATAAGGTGCTATACATTTTTTAGTTTTTTCTCCGCTGACTTCGTTAATGCCCGAACACTATTGGTTATAACTCAACGTACTCCGGATTGTTTAACTTTAATTTTCTTTTAACTCCATAAAAATATTTTAAATAGGATAGTCATGTTTGTAATTTAAATTTAAATTGGTCTTACAAATCTAACTGTGCATGATTTAACATTCACCTTTTCTCTGTCTCTTTTTTCGTTTTGTTGTTTTTTACGCTACAGTATTTCTTATTATCATTTTTTTGGACGAAAATTTAATTACTACTACTACTACTACTACTACTCCTCAGGGCATTGGACTTGGACTGGAGCATTTTTATCTCTGACTTGGACTTGCAGATTTTACAGACAAGTGCAAGTTTGATTTAGTTAAATGAAACATGAAACGGGAGTTTTTGTACACCATGGACGATAACTAAACTGCAAAATTATTTTCCTCTCGTATATAACGTCGCAAAAATGTTTTCTGCTGTCTTTCAACTGCGTTTAGCTTGATTACACAGTCATATCTTATGTAATATTTTTCTCAATACTCGTACTGCGTTTTTCATACTGGTGAAGGTGCATCACTGATTTGTATTTCAAATTTATGGTTAAGGGATCACCGGTTCATGTTTGAAATTTTGAGTTGGACTTGGACTAGTGCAATGAAGTCGGATTTAAATTTGCCCAAAAATTTCTGCAAATCCAATGCCCTGGTACTACAAATAGTACTACTCTTCCTACTAATACTAATATATTACCACCACTTATCTCTACGATAGGCTACTGCAGCGTTTCCCACACCATGGATCGCGGCCCAAATGTAGGTAGTGGAGATCTCATAAATGGATCGCGAACTTAGGCGTATAAATAGGAAAGGCTGGAGCTGTAGATCTCTAGACCGTTGCCGGACCTCATAAATTTTAAATCGCCCAAGCAACGCATTTACATTCAAAAATGTTGTCTCCTCCTTGAAAAAGATTTTTCTTCTTTCATACCCCCATAAAAACTAATCATTTTGCCTATTGGCGTGAATATATTTTGCACTTGTTCTATGCTCTAATATGCATATTTATAAAGTCAACTTTATATGGCCGCAGTTTTTGCTTCAACTGCGTGTTTAAAACAATTTTGAGTCCCACAAAAAGGATTGAGAAACGTTGGGCTACTGGAAACAATGCAACAGCAGCACAAAAAAAATGTGTTTAAGGAGAAATTTCCAAAAGCGGTCGTGGCTGAACACAACTGTGTCATAAAGTAATACCACAAGCCAGCAATGCATATTGAGCGAAGTGCAAACAGTGACGCTGCTTCAACCTGCCAGGTCTCTTTAGTGCAGTTGGTGACCGACAAGAAGCTAGAAGCTTTAAATAAGGCATAGCTTAGAGCGTCACATTTGTGGGACCCAAACTAGGTCCAATGCAGTGGAAGTTCCGTCGGGTACTTTGGTTGCTTTGTTATTTTATTCGCCACATTACATCTGGTAGTAAAAAGCTTGAGCAATAACCGGGAGGTCGATCTTGAAACTTTTCATGCGGCTCGGTTATAGAATTGAAGTGTCGTTGTGTTGTTGACAGACTTTGAAAAAAAGATTAAACCAGCTATGTCTTTGTATAAGAATTCTACAAAAACTCCCACTGTACTACAGAATAATAGCTTGGTAAGCTTTTGTAAATAACATCTGATATTTGAAAGATATTTACGGGAGGAAATTTAAAAAGAAATACGGATTAAATCCGGTCAAACATGGAACAACTTCACCAAAAAACCACGGACAGATTTAGCAGAATTTGGGTCCGATGCTGCGAAGTAGGAAAAGACTTTTTTATGTTATTGGATTTTACTGAAATGTTCACGCGTGCTTAGATTTGCCGCTGCCGCCGGTGCCTATTTGTGCCGCCGGTGCCGGTAAAATCCTAATGCTGTAGCATCAATAGCACCCTTTTGATATAGCCCTGCCAATAACATTTCTAGGTCCGAGAGATGCCAATCTAAAAAGCAAAGATTTTGCAGATGCTACTCCTTCCGCATTCTCTATTATATGCTGAAACAACACCATCATTCAATTAGCAAATAAGACAGCAGCACACTCACTTTAACAAATAGTAAAAAGCCCAGGCTATTACTGTGTTGTAGTAACTGGACACATAAAAAGCCATCAAACAAATTCCGTAGCCGATCCCTGTAAAGCAATTAAAAAATCTTGAGAATAACCTTCAGGTGGAAGAAAAAATTGCTGTTTAGCATTAGGTTATCTCGAAATATGCACGCTTAAAAGGTTAGCATAATGTCTGGTATTTTAAACAGTAGTTTTTGCTTTTCCATGATTAGTGGTGACTTGCGAGCAGTTTTGGATATAGTCTAATTCAATTTTCAAACAAAAAGTTTGTTTGAGCTAAGCTATTTGTCTTCCAGTGAGAAAATATGCAACTACAGCAAGTGTGTTTTTAATTGTAAAACAATCACGACAGTTAAAAGCGATGCCATGGGAGGGGGGGGGAGGGGGAGGCCTTCACCAATGCCTACCATCTGAATGCTTTCGGCCATTTTGACTAAATTTTTGAGCGGTTGATAAAAAAGCTCATCGTTTTGAAAACGCCTGGGTATCCAGAAATTTGCTCTGTCGATTGTGTTTTAGGAAACGCCCCTGACAGTTGCTGATCAATCACTTGAGAGTTTGCGAATATTTACAAAGCACATCAAAGCCTTCCATAAACTTCGAAAAACAATAATTAAAAAAGAATTTTAGGAAGCCCTTCATCAGGCGTTAAAATCTTGCTAGCCCTTCTCATTGTACATGAAAGTGGCAGCAACACAAATTGCTTTAAGGTTTCAATAAAATAACAGCAAAGAGAATAGCAAGTTTTGCTTTATTATTTAAAGTTCTGCGTCCGAAAAATGCAATTAACTATAAAAATAAAGTTTTGGATAATTTTGTAAGGAGAGGGGCGTTAAGTACCAAGTCATTCTCTTAAATATTTTCTTAAAAACAAGCGATACCTTTAAAAAGTGGACATATCTTCTTCCATATTGAGATGCACCCTGTTCGGTGGTATTGACCCAAAATTAATTCCAGGTAGAACAACGGGATTCCACCAAATACCACCATGAGAAAATAAGGTATAAGGAAAGCTCCTAGAAGAGAAAAATAATCAGATAATTGCACCACCACAGAGGGTGCAAAATTGCGCATTTTACCTCCTCCATTGCGAAAGCAAATGTACGGGAACCTCCAGACATTTCCTAGATCAACAGCAAACCCAACAATTGCGAGTAAAAATTCAAATTTGTGACCCCAATTTTCGCGCTTTTCTTCATTCGAATTGTTGTTTACGAAGTAACTTTCTCTATTATCCAGTAATTGTTTGAATTCAACTATACCCTCACCGTTGAACGGTTCTGATGATACAGCCCTAGTACCGTTGTCTTTGCCGTCGGCACGATTGCTATTCATGCTAATTCTCTTTGAATAAAATTGTCAGGATCTTTTGTTTTATTAGTGACCGCCTTTGTATAATACAAATACAATCAATCAAATATTAACACAAAATAAATATTATCTCATCTAATAGTAATCTTCGCAATAAAAGTGATTTTTCTTGTTAATCGTTGTTCTCTAGAGGCACAATACACAGAACAACTCAAGTTCAAAGCCGCTATTGAGTTATCAGTGCTGGCAGCACAGTGCAATTGTGCCACCGGTGCGCTGCCAAGCAGAGAAAATACCGTGACATTTTCCACAGTATAAGGCAAAGCCCATGCAGGCTTTGAATTCACAATCCTTTGATAGCAAAAACAGCTTCACAACTTCTATCGTGCTGAGTAATTGATGCAGCTATGCTTTATCAACAATGACCCAGTTTTTACCATAAATCAAGTTTAAATTCAACTGCCTTAAGCCATTAAAAGGTATCTTTCAAACTACCGTCAGGCAAAGTATTATGACGATATGCAACGGGATAATGTTTTTAATATAGGCTGTGATGTTGTTATATTTATAAAAAGAAAAAAAAGCTTACGTTACCAATAATTAAGAAAAAATTCGCTGTAAAATACCTGAAAATCAGTATTTTGGACAATTGAAAGTCATTGATTACAGGGTTGTGAAAGCATGTGATTACATCAACCCAAAGTTTTCATTATTTACGCTATTAATGTTTTGCTGCTGAGTATCTGATCGTAATAAGTCATAATTCTCAAAACTTAATGTTTCTCCGTAACCTAATTAACTGCTTCCGCGTTCGTGAGAAACTATACGAAAAAAATCAACAAATGCCTGGTCAAGCCGCAATAAAAGAAAATGGGAAAAGGCGGTTAAATCTGAATCTTTTACCAACTGCTTGTCAATAAGCACAAAACAAGAAACATCATTTAAAAGCGGTAAGGAATTTATTGCCTGAAAGTAGACCTACAAAAGCGGTCTACGCTAAAAATGGTCCAAGCTTTGGAAGAAATTGTTAAAACTGTTTTAAGGAAATTAGACTATGATGCTTTTAAGCCTGTACACACGCCGTTATGAGGCATAATTAGAACTTAATCCAGTTTATACTGGATATCCTTAAACTTGATCTTTTGTTAAATGTTTATACATGTAATTCATGACGTTGCTGTCAGGTATTGTTACATTATAAATATGATTATCGAATAGTAATTCAATTGTTTGTTGTTTAAATGGCCAATTAGGAATTTTTGAATTTACTTGTTTTTTGAAAGAGAAGATTAAAGAGGATTGAATGTGTAATTACTTGTCAAAGCAGGTAATCAAGGAATACCACCCGGAGTGCAATGTGGGTGGTCTTACATAGTCAACACATTCAGTCGCAATCAAAAGAACATGGGTTTAAAACGAAAGTGAGCCAAACTGTCGAATAAAGCTTGGTTTTTAAACGAGTTTTAATGAATACGTTAATAAATAAAAGAAAAATTTTCATAGAATGAACCACTTTTGTTCCCTCTATTTGCATTATTATGTCGGAATAATTGTTTGAATTTATTTACCTCCGCCGTTTTTAAAGCAAATGTAAGGAAACCTCCAAACGTTTCCCAAGTCCACTGCGAATCCTATGACAGATAGGAGGAACTCAAACTTCTTCTCCCACTGTTCCCGCGTCCGTGAGGAGCTGTCCATTTTTGGAATTACTCTTCGCCTTTCACTTTCGGGAACCTTTATCAAAATTCAATAGTTACAAAGGAAGGAGCCTAAAAAAATCTTAAATTCTAATAACTTTTTCTAGTTTTTCAAAATTTAGCTTTCGAAAATACAGAAAACCTGAGAGATAAAATCAAATTTGCGGTGTTTACAAATGACACCTCCTTCTTTATTCATTGACAACCAAATAGCGCGCGTCAGGCACTAAGTATAATTTTTTATTTTGGCAGTAACGTCAATTACATAGCCAACTTTAGGCTATTGCTATTTCTCTAATCAGTGGTGACGTCACAATTGTCCTTTTTGCTTTTATACCAGGACAAGTTGGCGCCACAAGTTCGGCAAGCTAAAGTCAATCCATGGACTTGGCAATAGAAAAGCAGTAAATCAGGGGTGTTATCCGATGAAGAGTCTTGGAAAAATTCCGAGACCCTCGCTGCCTTTTTTCCAAAGGTTGAAAGAATCCAACAAAATTCAGTAGAAAAAGTTGGTACTTACGTATTAACGGGAGGACCTTTAAAAACACGACTCAAAAATTGAAGTAAATTATTTATTGAAACGGTTAAAACAATAAAATACTCCCTTCCAGTGTACACTGCCCCGTACATTTACATACCGGGCCTGCCCCTTCAGTGTACACTGCCTTTCTTTTAAATAAAATAACATTAAAAATCAAAGGTCCTCCCGATAATACGTAAGGACCAAAAAGTTTCTATATTGGTCAGCAACGGATAAACTATTCTATTCTGTAGAGCGCAATTCCCTCTGTCTTTGTGATTTCACTCCTTCGAAACTACATAGCGTACTAACATGAAACTTGGTACAATTGCTCAACATCTCGTAATGATAGTCAAATAAAGGTTTGTAACGTCTTGATAACGTCACAATTGAAGATACATTTTTCAAATTCCCATTTCTTGACGAAGGAAAGCGGTCTTTGCTTAAACGAAAAGCAGTACTCAAATTACCAGCTTGGAAAAATTCACTTCTGGAAGTAAGATGTCGTCGCAGTCAGCAACTGATGTCAAATTTGTCTCAAAAAGTACTAATCGTAGAAACGCGCTTGAAAGCTATTGCGCGAGATATTGACAAGGTGCTTTCAATAAAAAGAATTTTATTACAATTTTAGCTTTATCAACGGTAAAATAAACAATTAAGCATTTAAGCGATAAGCATTGTTTTGAGCATGCTTTTTTCTTGAACGCTTTGAAACAAGTTTCGTTTCGTCACAATGCTAAGTAACGCCATAATGCTGGTACCACTTTAATGAAAGCTGCAACAGGCAAAAGCTGTACTTTTTATTCTCTGTCTATTTGAAATCAAACCTAAATAGTAAAACGTATTACTGATATGCTGCCTGTTTCAGTACTATGTGATATAATGCAGTACCTTCATTGACAAACTGTTTTTAATGTGGTTTTTTAATAATGAAATGACAAGTATGGAAATTATAATGGCGGAGCTGTAAGAGACCTCTACGTTAGACGTTAGAATACCTTTGTAGAGCTATCTTGAGCGCATTGCATATTCTTTAATCCCGAAACATTTTGATCATGAGTAGCAAAAAATCAAATGCCGAGTTTTAAAGCAAAATATTGCAGAATTTAGGAAAAATTATCCTATTTTTCCACAAACAACTGCTCGGTTATTTATTTACCCAAAACATAACTTATCGTAATTACTAAATTACAGTTGGATGACCCTGAGCTTCGGTTCACTTTGCCCTATCCCAGCTGCGTATATGCGGGAGCAAGAAACATGGGCGCATCTGGGAAATTAAAGTTCTACAGCTAGGCTTGCAATTACCAAAATGCTGTAAGTAGTAGGCCCATGACTTCATAGCATGATTCCTGTAATTGCATCAATCACTTCAGCGTCCTTTTACAATTGTTAATTTGTGCCCCTATGCGCGTAGTCATGAGCAGATAAAAGTTTATAAAATTAATTGCTGTTTGCGAGTAAGCACAGTTTTAATTTGTTAATAGGGAGGTCAGTATTATGAGCACAATCAAAAAAAAATCAAAGCTTGAAGAGAAATTGAAGGAAAAATATCGGTCTGTAGATCTACAAGACGGTGTGAAAACACAGTCCCAAAATATGCAATCATACCTATAAGAAAAGTTTTTTATTGAAAATGGGTTTTTAGGCCAACCGGAAAATTGGATGCAAGATATTTACGAAAAGGTAAAGCCTCTTTGTCTCCATTCCAAGGTAGGAAGGTGCAACCAAGAAACTTGGCATTACCCCTATCATGAAAAGAATGCATTAAGTCGTGAAATAAACCTGCAACCAAAAATCTCACACAAAACATTGCCATTACAGTGCCCACCCCCAACTTTGACTTTGTACCCCTATACTTATAAAAAAAAACAGATTGCATTTAAGAAATGATAGAGAGTTTGTGAGCAAGACCAATCTAGTGCGGTGATTGAATTAAAAATGGGGCATAGAGGCGATACCCCATTTTTCTGAGTTTAAGTTACGGCTCTCAAAAGCGCTATTTTGAGCTAATAGTGGGTTATCTTCATCTGAATTGTAATAGTATAAAAACTGACTCAAGCTCAATAATCTGAAGATAAATTGCACAATAAAATCAATTTGATCATTTGTATTGTTTTAACACTGCACCTCTTAATGTAGCAAGTATAAGAACGACTTCACTTGAAATAAGTAGCCGAGTTGTACATTTAAAAAAGGCTTAAAACTTTAAATAGCCAACGTTTCCAGCAAGTGGGCAACGACAGTAGAAGAATAAAATTTTTAATAAGTTGTTCACAATAATAGCATACAACCGAAGCGTTTCCACAGTGCAGCGGTTGTTTAAAGATCGCTGTGCACACTAAATGCGTATATGTCCAGTTTTGTACTTATTTTTGTCCGTTTTTTTTTCGATTTTTGCTCTCAAGCATTTTTGTATCGAAATTTTCTTCCGCTTGGATGTGTATAGTATTACACAATATGCCTTGTCGTATAAACATCCGGTTTTGTCGACTTAAATCTTTCTGTACGTTTTGGTACGCAAAAATGTACTCGTTTGTGGTACGTACTTCGCGGACAAAATCTTCTAAACTTGGAAACAGTTTTAGTTTGGTAACAGCAATGGAATACAGTATTTTAAAATGCCAATTGGAAGTACTTAAAATGGAATAATTGGTCTTCAAAAAGAATATATTTGAAGGTTGGTTTTACGTTTGAAAACCAAATATATGCCCGTTGTTGATCCTCGAATCCTACGAGATTGAAATAATTTTTTTTCTTTTAAAAAAATTATCACGGGTCACTGCAATAAAATGCATATGCCGTCATCACAATGAAATGCATCATATGACGTCATTACATATCAAATTGCATGTGAAGTAATTATAGCAACGTGCACATGACATCATTAAAACAAACTTACTAATACAAGATCGTAATTACTCGAAGATGGAGGAAAGCTTTCCGTTGTCATAGTACTTGCTTTGCGTCCTCTACCGCCACCTAAAGGTGCACAACACATAAATAGTTAGTTGACCACAAAACATATCTTACTTGTCAATTTTTAGAAAGATTCAGAAGAGCGTTCACCGAGGAAACTAAAGATAAATAAAACCTCTTACTGACAAACGTCTTAAAGTGGGGTTTAAAAATCAGATACAATCATTAGATACTTTTACAGATTTTGTCTCTTTTTTGAAGTCACTTGAAATGCGGAATCAGAAGAAGAGTAGGAGGAAGACGATGCAAGAGCATAAGGACTCACACTAGCAGGTGCCCTTGACAACATAATAAGAACCATTCGCTTGAAAACGCTTCACAAATTGAGACAAAATCGGACCATTTATTCAGTCCGGAAAACATTTCATTGATGAACCAACCTGAAACTTTTTTGAATTAGCCCTTTAAAATTTTTGAAGTTGCCTCTGAACCTGCCTAAAAATTTAAGCTTACAAAAAATGAACACCTCAAAATTTGGATATATTTTGGGACGATGACTTCTTTTGGGGAAAAACAAACTCGATCTTAAATTATTTTCTGTAATTCAAAGCCCCCTCAAAATATAATTATTTACTGTTTTTGGGCCTACTCAGATTTATAAACAAGCCCTTTTTCAACGGAAAACTTTTCAAGCTGTTTCTGATTTATTTACTCCTATTCATCATCCAACAAGCACAATTAACTCTAGAATTATCTACTCTGGTCTTTATTACTAGCTCACAAACCTATCTTCCAGAGTTCTTGCTTGTGAGGTTAGTTTTGGCTTTACCATTGTATTGAATTTTATAAAAATAAAATAAGTAAACTACAGATCTCGAGAATTTTAATAAACTAAACTGAACAACAGCTTAAACTTCAAGAGATCTCAGAAACCATACATAACTTTTATGCTTGAATTCCAAACATGGTTCATAGCTTCTACTTCCTAACTTAGTGCACAGCACAGCTTATTTAACATTTTTTTTTACACCATTTTCAAATTTTTAAACGGGAAATTTTTCTTGCACGGCTTGCATACAATAGGCCTTCAATTATTCAACATAACAAAATTTCGAAAAAATGGGGTGAATTTTACGTTCCTTTGTGCAACATCAACCGAGCAGTGAACCAAGTTTTAAATACCAACTCTCCGCACACGGAAAACTTTTTGTCGGTTGTATAGAATATCATTGTGTTCAGACTCGCCTCGCAGATTCCAGTACTACAGGCACTGTCTAATCAAGCAAACGAACTGGTAGTAAAGTCTCTTTTCCGAAGACATCACAACTTAGTCATCGTTAAGCTAAAATCCATCAGCATGAGAAAGTCCCCTTTGTGAAACTGCACTTCAACCCATTTGCTGCTGCATGTTGCTTGAAAATACTTACTCTAGATTAGCCCTCGCGAAGTACAGACTGATAGCTTAACAAACTGAAGAAAGCATAACGCTAATTAACTCCTTGATACTGGCAAGCAGACTGTAAAATTTATCATGATTGTTACAAACTATTAGAAATTTTATGATAAACCTTAACTGTCAAAGTGTGGGCGAAACTGTGAGGTTACGTTTTACTTCAAAACTGAAAACGTGCAAGCAAGCAAGCAAGTAAGCCATGTTTACATTTGCTCAATTTTTTATTTAATCAATAGTGGTTGGAGCGTAGGCTTGGCAGGTGGTAGACCTTGATTCAATCCTCTTTTCGAGTCACATCAAATGTTTCAAAACGATACTCACAGATCTGCTGCTTGTCGCTCTGCAGTAAAAGCAACATAGAGAATGAAATATGAAACCTAATTTATATATTCATGAATAAAAAATGCTGCGGCAGTTTTGTTTCGCCTTTTTTATCGATTAACTCGTTTTTAGAGCTATAACTGAACTTCTTTAGAAATTTTACCGAGATGGCTTATAATGTGTCCGTCAGCACGCTTTGATCACTAAGGGGCTTCATCGTTAAAATAAGGAGACCAGAAGAAAAAAAGTGCATAAATCTGAATGAGAAAGATATACTCACCTTTAATTGGTTTAAATAATAACAAAAGTGACATACATCGGAATACAGAGTATTTGCTGTGGGCAGTTGTCATACCACATACTAAATACCTTTTTTCATTTAAATATTTGATTATTTTGTAATTTAAATGTTTTTTGGGGGAAACTGATGCAACGCAGGATTTGGCAACTTGAATGAACTCCCTACGCACTAATCTCATGAATAGAATTAGACGCATGAGTTCATCTCGAAAAAAGGCTCCCAACATGAGCTGACCTCCAAAACAAAAGAACATTAGATTAAAAATAGATACAAATCTTCTCCGAAAAAAAATTTCGTCAAGTCAATTCCAGAGGCAAAAACTTTCAGCTCAAGTCGATTTTCAAAGAAAGTCATCAAGGATTTAAGCTCGCGACGCCCTTGCAATTTCAAAGACGCACCAGTGCATCGCGACTCTCCATTGATGAACCTCTGATTAGCAGTATACTTATGGAACCTATTTGCAACGGTTTTTCTTCAATTCTAGAGTTACATTTCATGTTTCACGCTGTGCAGGAAGCCTTCTCTTTAAAAACTGGAAATTATATTTTAATTTCTTTACAACCGATTTTTTTGAAAAACTGAATAAAATTGCTGGAAGTATAGTGATATTTGATTTATTCAAAAAAGCAAAAAGATGTTATATACTGTACGGCTATAATTTATGAAAAGATTTATGACTATATATAATTTTATGTAATAACAACTACATATCAATTATTTATCCAATTTACAAAAAGATGTAATAATCTAGTATTTACACAATATTTCAGCTTTTTACAATTTTAAAAATTAAAGACGACTATTCTTGAGAAAAATGAAACTTTATTTAGTATTTTAAAGAATTGGTTGCAAAATAATTCACTTTCTTCTGCAATGCTACAAATCACACCCAGTTCAACCTAATTCAAGTTATACGGTAAAAGTAATTGGGAGTATTATCAAAACAGCAAATTTTAAAGATTCTACAAATGCCAGAAAACCTTAATTTCGAAACTGTAATAAGGAGACGAGCGTAAACGCGAAAATCAAAGTCATATTCAGAAACAATGAGGAGAACGCTAGATCATCTTCAATAAAAATTATAAAGCAGCCAGAAAAAAACGTTCATCAGTTTAGCTACTAGTCGTAGGTAATGGTGCCGCAAACAATCGAAATCGATTTTACGCATTAGATACGGTATATACTGCACTGACCACTTGTTTTTGTTCTGTTTCACGATTTACATTGAAACTATGTCAGTTTTACAATTGTCATACAATAATTTTACGTAGCCTCACATCTTGTTCATTTAGTTTCACAATCCAGTCAGCAGTCACTACGGAGTTAAATCACTTAATAAATTCAATTTAACTTGATGAATGGTTCTCCAGAAGGTAATGCAGGTTTATTTTTTGTTGACTATTAAAAGTATGTTGTTGATATTTAGAGAGGGAACAAAAAGCTTTGAAGTTTTGTTTTGCTTTTGCGCAGTTTTCATTTGTCAAATAACTTTATTTAGTTTGTACCTTTTAGTCGTAAACACTTGTTTTTTAAATTTCCTTTTAATCTCACAGAGCTCAACCTTGGATTACACTTGCGGCGTGTGTGTTGGAAATCTTAGTTGAAATCCAACATAATCAAAGGACTTCACATACAATTTATTCGCTCACTAAACATCTTCGATATTTTCATTTTTCTGCTTTTCAGTATTGATTTTAGAATAACCCAAAACAAACAATGGGTCAATTGTGACACGGCAGCTGCGACTCGGGAACGCATACAAGAAAAGCCTTAATTTTTACAAGCCAGCATGTTTTATTATCAGCAAAACCAGTTATTCTAGAGCTGATCAATAGAATCGCAGTGCATTTATCAAAATACTATTTTTCGTAGTCAACAAACATAGACTCAATACCCGTTTTGAATCAAACCAACAACTTCAAAAATGGCACTCACACCACATGGTGCTCAGCAATGGAATGGTTGTATAGAATGAAATATCAAATTAAGTCGACTTAGCGTTGATTAAATTACCGTATGTTCAAGCAGAATGAAACCCTAGCGGTAATAAGGCACCAACAAACTACACGCAAAAATATTGTTGAGTCTAACATCAGGCCACACGACTAAGATCATTAAGTCTGCACCAGCCTCCACATCCAAGTTATCGAGACCCAAGCTTAATTATAGAAATATAAGTGAACTCTTCTTCTTTTTCGGGATGGATTACGACATGAGAATGTAAATCAGATTCACACCTCAAACTTAAACGAAGCCAGGTTGGACAAGGCGGCAGCCTATTTTAAACCAGTCGTGAAAACAAACTGTGGATTCGGTCTAGCTTATGCCGGAATATTTATCACCAGAGTGCGCCAGAGAATTGTTTGCTGTTTTTATTAGAAAGCTCGTTTGGTACACGTATTTTTCGATAACACGTACCCAAATTTTTTGCCATAACAAGGCCTGTCTAGAAACTAAGATCGCGGTCATGAAGCTGCGTGTGCAATGTCTGCGTTGGTTTGGCGTTGTTGTGCCCTTGAAAAAGACATCTACCAGCAACTTTTCCTACTTGATTGCAAAGCTTGATGTAGAAACACACTGAGCAAGCAGTACTGGCAACTCAGCAGTGGATCTGCATAAAGATCTCTGAGTTTCAGTGAAAGTGCTTTAAGTCTTGAACATAAAATTATCAATCTAATGGATAATATTCGCTTACCATATCCGTTTGACACCACACTGCTGCGTTTTCTTCCGCCTTTTTTTGCCGTTTCTATGGCAGTCGAAGTATAGGAAGATAGCCTACGTTTTGGCGCTTTCCCATTGTTATTCAAAAGTGTGATGTCACCGGTTACAGTGCCATTTTTCGTGACTTCGCATTCCCCTTCTTTCCCCGTGTCTACGGGTTTTGTAGACGCGTTCATCGTCATCTCCAAATTACCCGGCGCGCTGAACAAACTAGCTTTGCGCGAGTCTTTTCTTGTGGCTACAACATCAAATTTCTCCCAATTGTGGCCGCGCTTTTCTGTTTCCATATTTCGCTTGTGACGTCACAATTGGTGGATTTTATGTGCGATTGTTTGTCAAGCAATTTTTGACGCGACGCGCAATGCTTTTCTAGGAAGAAAAGCGAAAATTTATATTTGCTACAAAAGCAGTTTCTTACAGACGCCTAAAAGTATTCAAAAAAGCAATAAAGTGTACTTTTTTAAATAACAAAGACATGTAGTACTGACATTCTCCCTGCGGTAAAGTGAAATAGATAATCAAGAAATGATTGTCAAGTGCCTTTTTCAATAAAAAAATTAATGGAAACAATGAACATACATTTGCACTTATCATTGAACTTTTATTTGCATGAACTTTGAAAAACTTCGTATCGAAATTTTTTCATCATGTGGTCGAATTGATTTGTCTACTCATTGACTTAAACGTTTGCTTGTTTGCGCTAATTTGTCTTTCAATACTTTGCAGATCAGTATTTTGAGTTATAAACTGCAGTTGAATCTTTTTTTCTCAGCAAACGTTTTGAACATTTTCCTTCCTATACCATGTGAATACGTTATATTCACCTGTGCATTGTAGTAACGCAGATCGACAAGTTCGTTTAGAGCTGGTAAAAATTTAGATTCTCTTTCCACAAATCCAAACAATATAGCAACACTTCACTATAGGGTCAGGGAAATCTTACGGGGTTATAAGTATCAAACAACCTCGCTTTATATCCGCTTTGGGGCCACCAGCGCTGTCGATTCAAAGCACAGACACTGCACCAAAGCGGAAAAAATTGCCACAAAGGATCTTTTTCAAGACATAAGAATCCTGAGCCATACCTAGAGCGCCATATTTTTGAGTTGAGACGTCTTTGCTATAGTGGAGCTAAACTAACCTAAATTTTGCACACGTAAAAATCCAGGCAAGGGAAGAGGAAGTGGCTGTTCTTGTGAAATATTTGTAAAAAATTTTCCAAAAACATCCCAATATGTTTTGAAGACACGTTCTAAATGGAGAAAAAAGGCCGCTTTTGGTAGGATATACGGCGAAGATTCTTGGATCTGTACGTAGCTCTTACTTAACGGAACATGAAAGCTTCAACCTTTCTCTCGCTAGTCTGTTTTCAACGTAACTGAACAACGTTTTGACATTGTTTTGTCACATCCGCTGATTGTCGTCATCACAAGAAAAATAAAACACGTGTCGAAGTCAATGACCCGAGGCAAGGTGTAAAATTGTTTGATTTTGTTAACATTTTGCATGAAATATTTTTACCACGTTTATATTTCGCTTACACTTAATAATTTAAATTTATTCACAATTTTATGTACAAGCAAAACATTTTTTTTTTTATTTAAAAATCTTTTATTTTTTGAAGTAAAAGTAAAGCTGCGCTAAACACTAATTTTCCATAAAAATTTTTGATACATGGGACGCTATGCCTCAGCCTTGTATCCTCTGGTCCGGCTTACCGAACCGTATTCTTCACTTTAATGACTGTTAAATACTTTCAAAAGCGTTAAAGCTTTGTCAGTGTTTTGCAGCTTAACCGTTCCGGGCAATGAATTCGTCGACCTTAAAATATTTTGCTGTATATTTTTAACCAAAAATAGAAAAAACCTGGCTTTGGCCGTCATAGCTAGCGATGCGTGACGAAAAGTCAAGTTCAAAGGTTTGCAATAACAATGAAACTTTTGAAAGAGTTTAAAAAGCTAAGCAAATATTTTTTGGCACTTGGTCCTCAAATTACATCTGGTATTTACAAACCAGCAAAAAGTGATGAAAATTAATTGAAGCAACCAAAAAACAATTCTAACAAAAAATTGTGGAAAATATCACCTTTAAAATCGCAGCAAATTCCAGCTCTCACTGACATAGTTCTCACTAATGTATTATTGAATTTATTAATAGATATATGCAAAAAGTAGGTTAATACACCTTGAGGTGACCCAAGAAAAGATCATCGGAAAAAAAAATTACCGTTACCCAAGTCTTAACGCGGTCTCTACAAAAAAAAATGTACAGTCATCACTTCGATTTTTTTACAACGCTATGCAATGTTGAAAGATATACTGGCGTCAATAATTGCAAGCAAGAACAACCAGCAAGACCTCAATCTTCTCAGCCTCTTAATTTTGGTGTTACAGAAGCTAAGAAACTATGCATGCAATATAAAAATGTAATTACGTAGCAAATGGCAATTTGATTTTACAGCAGTACAATGATTTCAAATTCCTGATGAGTGAAAAATTAATATCCGGCACTATTACATCACTGTCACAAATAGCTAACATCACTATAAATGATGAACAGTTTTATTTACTTTCAATGTTGGTTGACATTTGTTGTACTTTTCAAGCTTCCAGCGCAGAATGCCAACGAGGTTTCAGCCTTATGAATAATATTAAAGTGAAGTCACCCAATAGGCTAGAAAATACTCTTTTGGATCGTCTTATCCGAATAAAATTGTATTTAAATGCAGGTAGTCCTGTTGACTTGCACAAAGCGTACACTACGTGGCAAGAGCAAAAAACCAGGCGTGAAAAGATGTAACGTTATCATCATTTGAGGGTATATATAAATTCTGCGTTTGTTTAAAATTTTATTGTTTTTATATTTTTCAAATTTTCTATGGCGCAGACTTTTTTTTTTGGAGCTCACACAGCTTTCCATTCCGCGCATACCAAGTAGGCTCTTTGAGGGAACATTGATTCCAAATCTACTCCGTATAGATTAGAATTTCCAACGTGTGGGAACAGAGCCACTGTACTTCCTGTACCATTCCACGCCATGAACTCTTCTGTTGTTGTTGTTGCTTACCCGACCCTTTCTGAGGGATAAGAGCGTGGCGAAAGACCATGGAGCCCCAGATGCTGAGCATTTCCCCAGGGTCTGGACCAGAGGTCTTAGAGACACAAAGAGTCGCCAAAGAGTGAGCGGCGCAAAGAGTCCGTAGCTGGACAGTGCAGAATGAGACGAGAGGTGTCCTGGGACGAGTGTCCACAGGCGCTGCAGGAAGCATTCTCGATTCTGCCAATCCTAGAGAGATAAGAACTCAACAGAAGGCTGTGTCCGTTGCAGCGTAGACGAGAGAGGACACAGCGAGCATAACGAGGGAGCACAAGGTCCTCGGTGGAAATCGAGGGAACCTGCGTGTCAAAGAATTTAGATAAGACAATACACCTCCAGTCCAAGAAAAGACAAGAGTGGATACGAGAGATAAGAGGAGAGAGACTATAAGGAATCGCAGAGGGCGCAAGTAGCGCTCCCCGTCTGGCCAGCTCATCAACCGCGTCGTTTCCCGGGAGAAACGAGTGTCCGGGGACCCATTGTAGCCTG
This sequence comes from Trididemnum clinides, assembly GCA_963675345.1. Taxonomy (NCBI): domain Eukaryota; kingdom Metazoa; phylum Chordata; class Ascidiacea; order Aplousobranchia; family Didemnidae; genus Trididemnum; species Trididemnum clinides. Next base: position 10,186,035 of record OY776302.1, on the reverse strand, counting down.
GTAGAACAGGAGAGAGAAGGCAGTTCCTGCCAGATCTGCCAGAGAGTTTGAGGTAAAAGGAAAGACGGAGGAGAGGCCAGAACAAGAGTCAGATAGGGAGAGAAGAGAAAAGAAGTGGCAGGCTTGTTGGTGCTTAGACCAGCAAAGAGCGTGCAGAATGGCGCAGGCTTCAGCGGAAAAACTTGAACAAACTGGGCCTGCTGAAAAGGAAAGAGTGGCCTCAGTGCAACGGAGAGAGCACTTGGCAAGTACGTCGGAGCCGCCCTTGCTCACGAGGGAGGAGGGATTCAAGGTGGGCGAGAGCCGCACCTTGGCGAGAGAAAGGGGGATCATAGCGGGAGCATGGAGAGGAAAGGGTAGACCCCACAGTGAACGAAGGCAGATTCCAAGCAGGAAAGGGAGAGCAAGCAACAAGAGTCTCCCTAGGAGAAGTAGAAGGAAGCATAAGCAGGTGAGTGGACGCAAAAGCTCTCCAGGACGATCTGCAGAGTCTTGGTTTCACTCCCAGTCTGACCAAACCTGAAATGGGAAACGAGGTTGGGAGACGAAGAGCCCGCTCTTAAGATAAAAGAATGAAATGAGTCAGGGTGACTCAAAGGGGAGGCAAAGAGACCTCGGAGAGAAGAAGTGGGATAGGGTAGGACGAGAGGCAGCTGGTGATGGCGCGACTGGCCGCTCAGTGGAGGCGTTCCAATTTGGTGAAATTGGTAGCGCTTAACAAAGGAATGTAAAGTGAAGCGTAAGTGAGAAGGGGCCGAAGAAAAGATTTATACAGAAGAGAGAGGGACTCCTTAGAGGGGCCCCATGATGAAGCATAGATACAGCGTAAGGCCTTGAGACGTGGGAAGAATTTGGTCTTCAGCGAAGATACATGTTTAGAAAAAGAAAGAGTGCGGTCGAAGGTGACCCCAAGAAAGATTGGAGTTGGGTTAAAACGGAGGCGGGAGTTGAATAGAAGGAGGGTGGGCTGGAGGTTAGCTTGGTGGGGATCCACTGAGAAGAAGGAGGCCTCACATTGCTCGGATTGAGAGGAAGACACCAGTACTCAGATCAGCGCTCCAATCGAAACAGAGCTCCTTGTGTGGCCTCCACCGCTGTGGAAACCGAGGGGGAGGACCAAATGGCCAGATTGTCTGCGTAAAGAGAGCAGCTGACGGAAGAAGGCAGAGAAGCAGAAGGATCATTGATGAAGAGAGAGAAAAGTACTGGGCCAAGAACGGATCCTTGCGGAACACTTCGACGGACTCGAAAGGAGCGGCTTTTGTGATTTTGATTAATCACGCAAGCGCACACATCAGAAAGGAAAGATTGAGTCCAACGAGTAAAGCAAGGAGAGAGGCTAGCCAAAATGAGTTTATGAAAAGGGCGGGATGCCAGACAGTGCCGAAAGCTTTCGAGAAATCAATAGTAGAGAGAATCGTCCAAGAGCCCGGCCTGGGTTTGTTAAACCCATCAGAAATAGACTGAGAAAGATACAGAATTTGATCTGGTGTAGACCGTCCAGAGCGGAAACCGGCCTGACGGCGAGAGAGAATGGAATTAGATTCCAGAAAGAAGAGTAGGCGGGATAGAATGATGCGTTCAGAAAGCTTTGAGACGCAGGAGGTGAGAGAGATGGGCCGGAAGGAAGCAGGATAGTCGAGAGGCTTTCCCATCTTGTGGATGGGAATTCTTCTCGTTTGCAAGAATGCAAATTCGAGTAAGTTTTGTTTGATTTCGTGTTCACAAAGATTGCATAAAGTCCGAAGTCAAGCTCAAGTTCTCGGTTTTAAGTTTTTCTAATTCAGCAAAATTATTGGGATAATTGCCAATTGTTCTTTAGCCGAATGTTGAAATTTTATTTCAAATCTCGGAAGTTAATGCTAACTTACAATGCAAATCTTTATCGTTATTTAGGAAAATTGACCGCTAAAGCATTGATAACAATTTTTTCGCTCACATATCTAGTATATTTTTTATATTTTCGTAATTTTTGTTCTATAACCTTAAACCTGATTAAATTTTATCGAGTTCATATTTTAGTTTGAGTTTAGAAAAACAGTAAAGTTTTTTTTAGTTCACATTTGAGTTTGGCAAAACTATCGATTTCTTTCGAGTTAGAGTTGGTAACCAAGAGTTGCTGTCAGTTTGGTCAAAATAGCACTGCAAAAGCAAATTATCCAATATCGCCACCTTACGGTGACATTTCAACCGCTGTGCTTCAATGAAGTTGGCCATCTATTCACTAGAAGAGAATGAGGACATTATGGTGATAAAAGCATTTCTTGTCACCATCGTTTTCTAGGTTGCAAGTCTAAGCCTTGATTCAAGGTTTTTCGATACGTATCATTTTTTCAAAAGTAAATGCTGCGTTTCCAAAAGCGATTTTAAGGCTTAATAATCTGTGTTTGAAATCACAAATCATTTATGTTTTTGTAACATTCTTTTCATGCGCACAAATCAGTTCATGCTGTGTATGCTAATATTTTTTCAGACTGCACCACCGCGACAGGTAGACCGCATGGTCTCGCCACCCGTCTGCCACATCAAGATGGGAGTGTCCTGTTAAATGCCTCACTCAAGGGCACAACAAGAAAACTAGCCAGACTTTTTTCCACACTGTCTCTTTCGTGCTGAAGCTATAAATGTCATTTTTAAAGTTTTTGGTATGACTAGACCAGAAAATTGAACACAGGTGTAACGACTGCAAAGGCATCGCTAAAGCGCAACACCCCGTATTGGTTTTCTTTTTTTCTTTTCACGGTATGACGTATGCTGCATCATAATTAATTTAAGAACAGAGCTTAGCACAATGAAAACCTGCAATAAATAGATTTTATATTCTCAGCTTGTTGATTCGAGGCAAACAGTTTGAATTTAGATTCGATTCTTCCATCGCAAAGATGAAAGATGAACCTATGACAGCTAAATTTGTATAAGAGCTTTTTGTAAAAGAAGTTAAATAGTAAAACAGTTGAGAAGGAATTTTGCCTTTACATCGATTTATTCACGTGACCACGAAATGCAAGATCAATTAGCCATGACGTTTGAAATTTACACCAGCGTTTGCTGAAAAAAGCGATTCTTCGTCATAATATTGCAACGATTAAGATTCAAGATGATCGGCAACAGGCAGCAACATGATTTACAGAAAAGTGGCAACAGTTTTCAAGTTTAAAGCTGCTCAGCTAAAAAGAAAGTCGTAGTTGATGTCATGCCTAAAGTTTTTTGAAATATTATTTGCTATGCAATATTATTGTGTTCTTTTTACGCCAGAGCATTTTTTTTCAAAACCCAGTAAATTTTGCCCCATTCACAGAATTATTCCGAAGTTTTGAGTGTCCTGAAGGAGAAATGCAAACGTGACCTTCAAATATCAAAATTTATGCAGTTACAAAATAGAAAAAAATTGTTTCTGAAAGTTATCTGTATCGGATTGAAGCAATGCCACCTAGATTGAACATTACTCTAGGTGACCTCGATTAAAGAGGCACGACATAAGATGCTTATGTACCGTGAACCATGATTAGAAACGAGAATTTGGAAACAGTGGAATTTTTTTGTTTCTCAAAAACGCTTAATGAAACAACAAAATCAACATAATGGAGAAGCCAGGAAGTATCGTGCAACTCATAGCTTTACTAATCTAGATGATCCTTGGCAAAAAGCATTGAAATAAGTGATTAGTGATAGTGATTTATCAACATCAGAAGAAAAAATTTTCATTAAACTACAAATTATTAGTTGATAGTATTCCTTAAATTCTAAATAGCAATTTCATGAGGTCAAATTTTGATTATAATATAGAGCATATTATTAATTTAACGCTAATGGCAACACTTAAATAAGGCTCACAAATAAATGATTTCTGTATTATTAGAAAAAAATCTAGTGTTAATTTATGTTTTGTATCTTTTTGAACAAGTAGATATCCGAGGTTATTGATGAGGGTCAATTTTGTCACATAATTTCATTCTATAAATGTAATACAATTCCGTGCCATAGATTTATTTGTTCGCAAAGAAAAACATAAGTCCTTAGTTGATGATGGTTTCTGGGAAAGTGCTTGAAATTTGAAAAAATCTGAGGCTTTTAGTAAAATCAGGGGATCTATAGGGCGTAATTAGAAAAGTGAGAGACCCTAAATTACTGATATAAATCACTTTGTCGAGCTTTTTTAGCATTGTTATTACCAGTTCCTTTCCCTGACCCATGCTGGTCTTGATCCGGCTCTAATTACGGAGGAAAATATTTTCAATACACTTACAATAATTTATTAAAATTGCTGACGGCGTAGCAAAACAAAGCTTTGACTTGCAATCAAGAGATTTTGAATTTGATGCTATGGTAATGTCGCTGTTTCCAAGCCCTTTGGATAGACATTATACGATAACTTTCCGAACGTGATTGCTCTGCCAAGCAAAACCACTAAAACACATACAGCTATCCAACAGTAGCTGCATGCTTTACACGGAAACCATTAAAACATTTTGACAACTGTGATGTAATTGAATTTTTGAAAACTCAATCGATAATTCCGTTAGTTAAGAACTTATTAAAGAAAAGTTTTAAAAATGAGCGATAGTAGTTTTTCAAACAAAAAATAAGTAATTGTGGCTTATTTGAGACCCTTGTCGAGTCATACCAAATGATATTTACAGATCTCCTGCTTGGCGCTGAGCAATAGGAGTATTAAGGGGGGTGCAACATGAAACCAAATTTGCTCAGTTATAAAAAAAATTGTTCTGGCACTGAACATCTCTGCGTTGAAAGCGCAAAAGCTGAACAGAAATTCAAAAGCAATGCTCTTAGTGATGTAGATTGCATCAATTTTTGCTTTGGTAAGTAAATCATGTATTGCGTAGTTTAAATACCTTTTATCATTGATGTCGTTTGATAAAATAATCTGTGTTATTATTGTTATATGTCATGTTGTCATCGTTTGAACAAAACTTGAGCTATTTAAACGTATCTAATTAAAAATCTCATAAATAATGAATTTAATTATCACTAGCCGGCTTTGCCGAAGTCGCTTGCAGGCCCCACATTGTAACAGCACAGAGCTTTTCTTGAAACGTCTAAGAAAAAGTAGAAATAAGGATGCTTACAATTAAACAAACTTCAAAAAATTGTTTCTTCAGTTATTAAAAAGCTCAATATCTTGCAAGTTCTTTTATTGGACTCAGCTGTTGACATCTCCCAAAAAACTTTTACTGCATTTTTACGGTCATCAGTTTTCTAGAAAATTAAAGAAAATAAATTCTACCACCAAGTTAATAATCATCTTACACCTTTTAAAGAGTAAAAGGTTTGCTACTTAGTAAGTTGGGGGCTGGTTTTTGTTTGAGAAAAACCTAACTTTACTTCGTCAAAAATGCAAATTAAAAAAAATATCATTTTCATGACATCATCATGACGTCAGCAACTTCTTTTTGACACTTTCCTTGGTCAGTAATCAATTGTGCCAAGTTTTATAATTTTACGCCGAGTAGTTTCTGATAAATTGAAGCCTACATGCATGCAAAAAGAATTCTGCTTTGTACAGTAAATTAGATGATTTTCATTGACGAGACTTTCGTTTTATAACGGCCCTAGCAAACTTTATTTTTGATATCTATTTTGTGGTTTTATTATGTTTAATAGATTCGTTTTGCTTGCATTTATTGGTAAGTTACAAAAAAAAATTTTAACCGACCTTTGAAAAAAGCTGTTTGAGCCATAAGCTTTTCGTGACGCTCTCATCAGTGGCGGTATCGCGTCAAAAGGGAAGATCTAGAGTGAGTAAGTGTTTTATGTGAATAATTTTGACGTTAGGCAATCAAGACAAGCCAATAATAGCGCTAGCATTGTAAAGCACGCCAAAGAAAGATTTGGCAATATCGAAATGCTAAAGAAAGCGCAGCAAGAGGCCAAATAAGAACTGCGTGATTATTCGAAAGAGTTTGAGAGTGTAAACAAACTCTTTATGTCTGCATAACACCGGGCGTCGGGTCTTGATATAAGCAGCCTCTAAGATATATTTTTCTCAATTTGCAAAGTTGTTTTAGCATTTGAATTTTTTTGCTACAAAACAACAATTAAAGTGATGTACATAAAAGGGGCTGTTTAGAAAACATTTGCCACTGTTTTATATAACATTTAACACCCCTCTTCTCGTGTAACGCATTATGACGTTTTTGTATACTCCCTCACCATCAAGTGACGCGTCTTGTTGAAAAAAAGTACTAGAGTAAACTTTAATTTTGCGGATTTGCCACAGCAATCTGTTCAATCAAACCATTGAAAACATCAATTCTATTTAATATAATAGCAAGTTTGTCACATGACGATATCTCTTGCTTCCCCTTCCTCTTATTCATGTATTTCACCAAAATAACAATATTGCTTCCACTCTCTCTCCCCCAGGAGGCGTCACATGACATACAAACGGCCCCAAACTAGCTGGGCTCTACCCCGTTTCGAAGTTGTCATTATGGCCTCTACAGTGCAATTCCACCATTAAGCGTCATGCCGAAGGCCTATCAGCGCAAATATCATTCGCGTCTTCAACTCAATATTGCTTGATTGCCAGGTAGGGTTGCGTTGTACTGTCGTATTGTATTGAACCATTGTGTGAAAGTTATAGAGCGGTATTTTTTACTTTGACACTTTCCTGCAAAACGATAATCCATTTTTACACCCTTAACTATCACTGTTGGTTGCAATTGAGGCGGATTTAAAAAGATCATGCCAAAAAAGAAAATGTCATCAACATGCCACTTCACAATCAAAGGCTTCTCAAAACTGGAAGTGTTCTCAAAAAATTCTGAACCCAAATTATCCCTTTTCAAGGATTTTCTCAAAAATGTATCGCTTTCTAATGCAGCGTTGCTCTCTGAAATAATGTCACTTGAGAAAGGTCTTCTTTTGTGACGTCAATGCCTGCATCTTGCAAGTGCACTTTCAACAGTGTCGATGATCAAAATGCAGCTACGCATTGGCAAAAAAAACTTGAACCTCTAAAACTCCCGCCCCCCACAGTCAAGAGCCACCGCTTAAGAGAAGTAAAAGCAACGGCTTGGCGCCATGCGACCTGGAATAATAATAATAACAGCATCACTTTGCTATTATCATTATTAAGTTAACAGTGAAATGAGTACAGCTCTATATAAAGCTATAACCTCAATGCTATGCAATCAATTTCTGTTTTGTTTGATGATGAAGACAATATTTTAATCGAATTGTAGTACAATCAACTTCAATCACGTCTAAGACGTTTAATCCCCACATGTATTAAAGTTGCCTATTAATGCGACTGTTATTTCTCATTTTAATGGATATGGTTCGATTCCCAAGTTGATTTTACTACCGGCAGAAAAGTTTTGAAAATTAAGTCTTTGGCTTTATGGTTGGTTTATAAGTTTTTAGCTAATTGGTGACTGTTGTTTAATTTAGATATAAAGAAAAATTTTATAAATACAGAGCACTTTTGAAGCTATCAATTATCAAAAATAAAAATGTAAACTACAATACGGATGCATTTTTTACTTGCGTAATCACTGTGGTTTCAGGAAAGCATCGTAAATTTATCTCATAATTTCAGTCAAATCTGAGGCAAGATTTCCTAAAGCAGGCGTTTGATAATGTCTCAATAAGCTGGAATCAAATTTATTCTCGTATGTAATTGAGCTTAAACTTTCTAGTGACCCTGCCACCAACAAATTAATGGTAAGTTAAGTTTTACGTATGTTGCAGTCAGAAGCTTGCCTTTCCTGTGATGATCAATAGAGCAGTATAGACTGATTTGTACGGTGTTGCCAAAAGGTTGCCATCTTTTGCAGCAATCACTCAGCAATTATCTTCAAGCACTTGCGTAATCAAGCAGCATTAAGACTCCAGAGGCATTGTAAGGAACTAAGTCATTTCTAACAAATGATTTTAACAAACAAAAATAGAAAACAAAGTCAACTTTTTAGCACCCAAACAACTAAAGCAAAATTAATTTGTTGAACACGATAATAACAATAAAGAGAAAAAAAGCACAAAAATGAACTCCGAAGCTTGTTTTCATTTTTTAAAAATTATTTTCATGATCATAACCATCATCATCATTATTATTTTTGTTATTATTACCATCACCTATATCATTATTACTACTATTATTATTATTATTATTATAATCATCATCATTATTATTTTTATTGTCATTACTATTACTATTGCTATTATTATTATGCTTAATAAAGTAATCTTGGGCCTACTTTTAACGGTTTGCTTGGCTTTTCTAAAGTTGAAAAACACTTTATGAAAAAAAATAAAATAAAGGTTTTGGAAAATTAATTTACTTCTTTAAAAATCTGATACTTGTACAATCAATAAACTAAACATAAGTGAGATTAACTCAACAGTTTTTCGTTAAATTTCAATGCACTATAAAATGTTTTCTGAGAAAGAATGATTTCTGAAAGTATTGGTTACTTTTTTTCTATTTGAGGTTTAATGAAATTTTCTTTACTTTAAAAAGAGTTTTGAATCATTGAATGCTTAAAAGAATGTGCTTAAAAATACTTTGGTTGGCAGCATGGCAAAGCTTTAAAAATTAACTCAAGAAATATCCCAATGCTTTCAAAATTGTTTTTATGTTTTGCTCTAGCATGAAAGGTATATGGCAGATTAAGCGCTACGTTGTTTAGCTTATAAGTGTAAGTTTTGTTTGTTTGCCACTGCTCTGTCCTGCACCGAATTATTCAGTAGTGTCACCGATTTAAAAACTGTTTTAATCATAACTTCAGTGATAGAACAAACAAGTTTAACCCTCTGTCTACCAGCAAAAAAAATGTACATTTTGTATCAGTGGGATCAAATTGACCCCAGTCAAGGATTCTTATTTTAGAGATGTTTTTGCTGTACTTTTTTATTAATTATCAATATCAATATCTTTTGCCCAATCCTTGTGTCTTGATTAGTTTCTGGGGCCGATCCAGCATCTTTTCTAATGTACACTTGCATTTTTCATATATAACAGCAAGTGGAGTCGCAAATTGTCTAGAGTTTTATTCCGTATTTTCCTGGCTTTGAAGAAATGTATTGCCTGAAAGGGCACCGTCCTCTAAAGCATACCAACTGCTCTTGCACTGTCATGCTTGGTCGGCAGGTGTAGGAATCACACAAGTAAGAGTCCCAAGTTTCAAACACTTCTCTGATTGGTTGCTGCTTATCAGGAGACGAATGATGTCGTCTTGACTGTGCATGGTCAGCTCGGAGAAAGCGTAAAATTTGTTGATACCTTCCTCTACTCATAGAGCGATTGAAAATGGGCCGGCCATCATGTGTGCTCCATAGCTGTTCAACGCTTTCATTATTGGACTTATATAATACGCCAATCAAAATAACTACACCAAGAAAAACTTTGCATTTTTCACTATGCACGGATTTCCACGAGCAAAATATACTATGGTTTTTTGTGATTATTTAGTTCACTGACATACGGTTTTTCTAAGAGAAGACCGCAAATATAAAGTGAAAGTATCACTTGTTTCTGAGTACTGAGATGAAAACCTTGTTGGTCCTGGTCTTTATCGAATGACGTGCGTAGCTTCTCTACCAGCATTATTTGCAAAAGGTGTTTTTTGCCACGATTTGGTTTTGGAAACGAAATAGTTTGCAGAAGCCGATGAACAAGATTAGTCGCCATTTCTTCTTCAGAAGATGAATCAAATAAAGATATTTCTTTCTTGTCTTCTTCGCCATCTTCAGTAGAAATCCAATTCGAGTCGCTTGTTTCGTCTTCTTCGCTGTCGTCATTTGCCAGAAAACTCAACTTCATCTTCAGAGAGATAACCTGACATGTTGCTACTTTGCCTTCATCTCTTTTGTATTTGTTTTCAAATTTATTCTCGTTTTGCTTTTATTTAATAATAAAAAATATCAATTTTGTATATGTGGTACGTAAGCAATGCAATAATGAGATTTTTAAAATTTATTTTCATGTTTCATTGAGTCACTTATTGGTAACACTGCTTGGGTTCAATTTGACCCCGCCGGTATATGATGCTGCTTTTTTTGTTAGCGCATGATAAACATGTCCAACACTGAAAATTTTTTACGTCAACAAGCCTCTTCAATATGAAATAAAAGTCATGAAGTTTCATAGCGCTGCTGGCAACGGTTTAGCAACAGGAGCTGTTCAAAAATGTAATCGGGGTCAAATTGACCCCATGGTAGACAGAGAGTTAAGGGAATTTCTAGCTCCAAGCCACTTTTCATTCACCCAGCATAAAGCAAAGTTCAATCTGTGCGTACGTGTCTTAGACCCGCTTTAACTCTTAAAGCTATTAGGCGCTCAAACATGAAACTTTGGTACGATTGACCACTGCTTCAAAGCGAGTGTCATAAGGGGATTGAGAACGTCATTATAATGTCACCATTAAACATAAGTTTTATAAGTCCCAATTATTTGACGGAGAAAAGAAAAGAAATCAAACAAAAGCCAACAACCAACTCAGAAATTTGAAAAATCGTATTTTCAAAAAGAATAAAATGACGTCATAATATACGCTTCCTTATAAAATTTATTTTTGTATTGTGCGCAGAAACGCGATTGAAAGCTTTTATGAGAGATATAAAAAGCTGTTTCCGATAAAAAAGCTACAGCGATTCAAGCTTTATTTGCTTCGCATTAACTGTTCCTTATTTAAACCTTTTTTTTAACAATTTAAGAATAGCTCTATTTTTCTGAATGCTTTCTGCCACCATGTTAACGAAAACAGTAGAATTTTTACCTGTTATCTGTAATGTAGCTTTGAAAGCATAGCCTGCAGTTAGAATGTTGAAATCAGGCGTATAGGTCAGTGGGCTTAGGTCAAACAGCAATCATGCACTTAGAAAAAAAGAAATGTTTCCAGCAGTGAAGCAAAGCAAATCAATGTGACACTCTGATAAACGTGAGAACAATTGTCATTAAAGAAAATACTACATTTGTGCTAAGTGAGCAGACAAAATCTTACAAGAGTTGAAACCAAAACACCAGATTTTGCTGTACATTGCTACATCTAAGCAAAAAGTCAATTTTTCCAGCGTCTAAATATGTAATGGTTGAAGTAGATAGTTTTTTTTTGTTATCAATATTCTTTTATTTTAGCTATTTAGTAAGTGCAAAAAATTTTCGGGAAGGCATCATCTTTGTCGCCTCCTAGTCTATACACATGCCGGGAACAGTGCATACAGGTGCAGCAAGGGACTTGAGCTCACAAATGCAATTGCAAAAGGAATAGCATCAAGTTGCTAAATAATCTATTTGCAATTGTCCCTACGATCCCTACCTTAAAGATTATCCACATCTTTGCCTTTGTGCTCCATGGTACTTATCAAAAGGAACAAATAAAAGTTAGTGAAATGATCAACTGTGTGTAAGTAAGACCAGCGTCGATACGATTAAGGAAACAAGGACTTTGTCCCAACATTTATAAAAACTTTCTTTTCTGCTTTCATAAACACTGTATTTGTTGCGTAGAGCGTGCGCAACCCATTGAACCGATATATTTACTTCGAGACAACTGACCGGTAGACCTGTGGAGCGATGCCGGCAAAAACGGGTTGTGAAATTATGTTTGAAAGTATGAACAATTTTTGAAATATGAGATGTGATGTAGACCAATTGATATAGAGTTTTTCTGTTGCCAAACGTGTTTTTTGCTGCATAGTCTGGTTATAAATGGATCCACCGGTACAAATAATGCCTGCCACAGTACAAATGAAAAGGTATAAACCTACATTTTGTTACATACTGTTCAGTGGCGAGTGTAACTAAAAGCGTTGTGGTGTAAATAGATTTTACCCTAATAAAAAGCATATCAATTTTGCAAAAAGTAGGAAAAGTGTTTAGCTCTAAGTGCATCTAAAAGTACTACATTTAAAGTTGGTTTTATATAAATGCCGTATTTACATGCATACTTACATTATATCGCAATATTTGATACAAAAAGTTGTTCGAAACTTTTTCATTGATTTCTTTTGGGATAAGTCACAACGATAGTTTATTAATTTACAACAATAGCACACAAAATCACAAAATAGTTTGCAGAAATAGCACACTAATTCAAATTTCTCTTCGTTACTGCTGAAGTCCTCAATGTCCTTTGCAGTAACTCAATGTTCTCTATGGTCATCAAAAAGAATCTTTCATCGTTCCCCGGTAAGACCCAACCAAAGAAACACCTAAACAAAAATATTTTTTTTACTGTGTATTATGGTACTAGGATGTTTTCAACACAGTTTGAGTTGTTGGTGCACTATTCTTTATGTAACATATGTGCACATCTGCCACTTTGAGCTATTGGTACACAAAATGACTATAGAAATGGTGTAGAAATAACAATCGTTGAGTTTTTGCAGATTTATTGCCAAAACGAATAGCAAAACAAATAGAATTGTCAATGCTTAATAAAACAAATTCATGCTTTACATATCGATAAAAAATTCAAAATTTGATTCCCCTTGTTTTTTTCCTTTCAAAAGAAGATTTTTTGCGGTAATCTAGAATTTTCGCTCAATTAGGATCAAAGGGGGACCATGGCATCATTACTCCTCCCTCCGCTTTGATATCTCATATTGAATCGGAAAGAAACAACAAAGAATTCAAGTACAGCTACCGCAAAATGACTTGAGACCTAAATCATTTTCACGCGTTTGATGAGTTTTCATACGGTTTTTTTCCATTAGACGTTGCATTCTTGCAATAAACCACATATTGCTTAACTATTTTTGAAATCAATTATGATGTATAAAATGTGAACAATCAACTATTGTCAAGGCAATATTATAAAATTACTTTAAGGATTTTATTACAATAAAATATTAATGAGAATTCAGAGTAAGTTTTGGACGAATTCATTACGAGTTTGAGAGTTTTAGAGAGAGCAAGATAAAAGTTTTTAGTGTGATTGACTATATTTAAAACTCTCTAGTTATGCCTGGAAAGTACACCAGTGATGAAGAGAAGACTCGGATTGTTGCATGGAGGCAGGAAAACGTGCCAATAAAGATCATTTGCGAGCGTAGTGGAAGAGGAAAATCGACCATCATGAGGATCTTGGCTGCTGTCAAAGAGCTTCCTCGCAACACAGTTCCCAAGCATAAATTTGGTGGTGGGAGAAGAAGAAAAATCTCACGATTTACTGACACCATTATGAAACGAGAACTTCAAAAAAATCCTCGTCTAACGGCATTGGGTCTGCAAACTCTTCATCCAAATATGTTGGAAAATGTCACAATTTATACCGTGCAGCACCGCCTCCATAAGGACTTGGTTTTGCCAAGCCGTAAAGCTGTAAAAAAAACCTTCTTACTGAGCAAGTGAAAAAACAACGCCTGGCATTCGCCAAAATGTATGTCCATTGGACCACTGATGAGTGGAAAAAAGTAATGTTTTCAGATGAGAGCAATTTTCAAGTTTTTAGAATGGGGTCTACCACAGTGCCACGTCCAAGGACATCTGACCGTTTTGAACGTCGGTATACGGTTCCAACTGTGAAACATCCAGAGTCAGTCATATTGTGGGGAAGGTTTTCTGGTAACAAAGAAAGGGGAGGACTTTACTTTCTCCCGAAAAACAAAAAAGTGAATGCTGATCTTTATGTGAAGGTTTTGGTGGAGCATATGCTCAACTTCTTCCTCATTCATGGCTCTGAGGTGTTTATGCAGGACAATGCACCCTGCCATAAGGTCAAAAAGATGACGAGGTTTCTTGAGCAGCAACAGATCAATGTTCTAGAATGGAAAGGGAATAGCCCTGATGTAAATCCTATTGAAAATTGTTGGCAGAAAATGACAAAACTATGTCAGAAAAGAAAACCTCTAACTTGGATACTCTCAAGGAAGAGCTGAAGAAAGTGTGGTGCCTGGAGATGACGCCAAGTTATTTTTGAAATTTAAGTGACTCTATGTCCCAAACGCTTACAATTAGTTATTTAAAGCAAGGGCGATATGACAAAATATTAATAAAAGGGTTTATTTTCAATAAATGTTTTTACAACAAATAAAAACTTTTTTATTCTTGGAAAATCATATCGGTCTCAAGTGATTTTGCGGTAACTGTAAATCAACTCCTCCAATGTGCTTATTGCAATCGCTAACAACAACAGGCAGTGGCAATATTTACTGCGTTTTTCTCTTTTATCCCATCTTTGACCTTTCTGAAGAAGCATCACTGCTGTCAAAGACAACATTGAGTGTAACAGATTTGTTACCCATCCAGTGTCTTATAGAATTGGTTTGGCCTCTATACTGGCGAGATTGTTGAAAACGAAATAAATTACAAGAGTTTATCTTTTTTTTCCTCCAACACAGCAAAATAGTCTACAAGCTGAAATATAGCGAGAATTTCCTTTTATCTGTTTTCCATGAAAAAATTGAAAGATTAGTAGATGTAGCCCATTAAAATAATTACTCGTCAAAAACTCTTAAATATTTCATTAAAATCCCGAGGTACTACTACTGCCACATCTAATTGTGTAAAAATCTTACACGAAAACAGTTCTGAATTATTTTTCCCAATTAGCTTCAAAAGCTGCCTTAGAATCTTCTAAATAATTATTAAATGACACAAAGTTAGTAATATGTATTTTCAGGTGAAAAAAATCTCTCTTTATTGTTGGCAATTTTGCAAATAATTCTGAAAGGTTTCATTGCAACAAAGCCTGCCTCAAAAGCGTATCTAGCGCGCAAAAGAATCGAATTAACCGATCAGCAATCAGTAGCACATGCAAAACATTGAGCCATGGCGTTCCCAAGGTAATCGAAGCGATTTTGAGTGATCTTTAATGACCGCCTAAAGTTTATGCTACAAATACGCTCGAGTGTGTCCAAGAGGATTAAGAACTTGTGCATCAGCCTCCCATGCTTGCGGCATGTGCTCGGTGGGAACAACAGCCTGCAGTGGTCGCGATAAAGTGCTTGATCGTAATCGCGTGATTGCAAGCTCAATGGCCCATAGGCTTTGCATTGTAGGGCTCTTCCAAAAGGCATATTGCCGCAATTTCCCATTTTTGGTTGTAGGCTTGTTACAGAAATGAGCTGTGCCAGCAGTACTGGTAACTTCGAAGAGGATCGGAACACATTGATGTTCTATGTGTAACCGCGAAGGTTTTCTGTGACATTTCATGCTTGCGAGTTGTATCCTCAAATACAAGCAACTTACTCCAGTATAAGTCGTTCCATCCAGTTTAGTAAAGACCTTTTTGTACAAAAATTGCGTTTTGTACGCGAAAAAAACTGTAAACTGAGATAAATTTTATTTTGTAAAATCCAAAGTTTAAAAAGAAATTGTAGGAAAATTATATTTAAGCACACGGTATGATCATGAAAAAATTAACAACTTTATTCTAAAAGCATCAACCAAACAATTCGTCAAAAACTTGTTGCCAACGTTTCGGCCCGCAACTGATGCCATTTTCAACGCAAATAAAGTACAACATAAAGGTTGACTATCAACTACACCATACTGACACCAAAAATTGAACACACAGCAAGAAGATATCGTAACGTGTTAAACAAGTGTGGAGAGGAAAAGATTTGGAGTTTGAATTTAAAATAGGTTTCAATTTTTAAATGTAATCCAGGTTTCAATAGTTTAGCTTGAATCAGGTCACTAATAACCTCAAACAACAATTTTACTGTAAAGGCCCATAAAGCCATTTGTGCAGAAGCAACATACTATACCGGTTAAACTGCTTGTGTAGTTCTTTCTGTATTGGCCAAACTCGCTGTAATCTTGTGAAAAGCTTGGATGAGCATCAGACCAGTCTCAACTCGTAAGTGTGTAGCCACTTATAATTCAATTCAAAGCATAGAGTTGACGTCAACAAATCCATAGATTCTCATCAGTTCTCGTCAAAAATCAAAACTTTGAATTCTGGAGTCTCTTTGCATTCAAAAATTGACACCTACTTTGTATTTAAACTCCAAATCTTTTTCTCTCCACTTTTTTAGAACGTGACCATTGCTTCTTGTTGTGTGATCATTTTTTAGTATCATAATGGTGTAGTTGATAGTTAACCTTTTTGGTGTACATTATTTGTGTTGAAAATGGTATCAATTGCAAGCCAAAACGTTCGCAGAATGTTTTCGACAAGTTGTCTAGCCTTTATTTTTGGAATAAAATTATATTCAAACTTTCAAATGCAAGAAAATTTTTGCTGTTTTAGGGTACTAGACTATAGTTTAATACGGGTAGTCGATCTAAAAAGACGCTAAAATTGGGTTGAGTTTAATGTTACCACTGTGCTAGGTCTACCCTAAATATGAGCGAATTAAATAGAGGTATCATAAAAATTGAAACCCAATATACCAAAAAGATTTTCGTCTTAATCAAGTTTTTGTAAACTTACAAGATTAGTTGAGGTCGATTTTACAACTACAACCAATTGGAAAAAGGGTGGACTCGATTTTTATTTTTATTTTTGCACCGCTTTTATGATGTAAACAACAAACGTATCACTTTTAAACATTTAATTACATTGCTGTTTACATATTTTGATAAACTTGGTTTATATTTTCAAAGTAACTGTCGGGCTAAGTCTGCAACCGTGTGTAGCACCCGTTTTTTTGAAAGAATATTTGATGAAGTTTTTAAATACTATATTTTTGATGGCGGTAGTCAAACTTTGGAGAACTTAATTTTGAAACCCAAGTTAATTATAATTGTTTTAGTAACAAAGCATTGCTGCCAGCTCGGCTAAAACAGAAATTAAAAATTTTTAAATCATTTTGTTACTGCTGAAAACAATCTTTATTGTATCAATACACACACATGATGAAAATTAAAAAGAGAGTGTTTTTTAAAATTAGGAGTGAAAAGATGGGTGCAACTCTTGTCGAATAGAGGACCTGCGCTACATTATATTATAGCGTCGTCACAAGAAGCCTTTGCTTTTTGTCGAAGCAAACGCTCAGTATTTAAGCATGCAAGCGCTTGTTTTGATGTAAACAAACAAACAAGCAACACCTGTTGTTACTGACATTTATGTTGAGCGATCGCAGCTGTAAACCGCTCGAGAAGCGAACGCGTGGAAGCTGTGCCGTGTGCGTGGATGCTAGATTTGTCACTTTGATGCGGCAATCACTGCAAATTATGATGCAAAAGTAGGTGAAGCGAAAGTCATAAAGATTTGAATGTAATGTCACAACTAATGAAGAGTTACCTTGTAAACTGATAATATTACATAAAAGAAGCACATTTTCAAATTTGTGGTGAATGCGCAGTATATCTATTTGAGATGCAAGTAAAGTAGCTTGTTCGATTCATACAGAGTGTTAAGTCAATGTTAGTACAAGTTTTTTCTACGAAAACTAGAGCCTACAATATTGTAAACCAGTCCGAGGCATTTCGGTTAATTACTTAAATCATTTTCAATCTCATTATAATAGAATAAGGTATAACAAAAGTTTATATTATGATTTGAATAAGGTTGTATTTTTATGCTATGTAACATGATTATAGTTGAATATTGAAAATGGATTAAGCAGTAATTCGAAATGTCTCCATATCTTTGCAGTACTATGAGCTCTGTTTTTGTTGTAAAGATTTGTAATTGTTTCGCCTTTATGCTCCTAAGTAGGTAAGATTTATAAAATTTATTTGGAAAGCAAATTTGGTATTAGATTGTTTAGTACCTATAATAGGGATGTTTTTAAAATTAGACTTTTGCTCTCTTTTTGCCTAGTGCGCAAAAAGACTATTGAGTCAATTTCTTGTTTTTTTAAAAGTCTTTAACTTCAGTTTAAAATGTCAATAGCCCTTGATGCTAATATCAATCGCGTGATTTCAAGAAATACATCAAAGATAGCTTGAAATAGCACATTTCACTTGTTTTTGCAGCACCGAGAAATTTTTCAAATATGTGTAAATCATGTTTGGACAGACCTGCTCAGCCATGTATTTCCTGCCTTTTTGGACAGTGGCAGTATGATGCAGCTGCCAAGCAGAGCAATAGCAATGTTTCAGCGTCTACTTGTGAGATTATCTGACGAATTGAATGCTCCTGGTAGATTCTTTAAAGATGAAGACAATACCAGTTGTTAAATTCCAAGATTGCAATTCTTATCCGTAATAGCTGAGGTTTTTTTGTAAAGCTGGGTTCAAAATCTCTCTAAATGAAATCAAACAAAATATTACTAACTTATCTGACGCTTTTAACCGCAATAGTTTTTTGCTTTTCGACACATTTTAATTGTGTCTGTGGAGATTCAGCTTCATGCTTCACTCTATCCATCAGCTCCATGAAGTTTTTTCAAGCAGGAGAGATGTACAAAAACGGGTGAACATTAGACAATGATTATTTGAGCAACAGCTATCTGTTGGTACTTCCTGCTATTATCAACCGCTAATGGTCTAGAAAGAAAAACCTTTGGGGGCCAAGTCTATCTCCAAATTTCTGATAAGGCTTATATATTGTACTTTTTGATTATTTTGTAGATAAGCTAGTCATTTTAAATTGCCTAAATTTTGTTGGCCGGAACTTTTAATTGATTTGGTAAAATTATCTAAGATAGAGTCAATAAAATCCAATTATTTAGGAAAAATGTGGCATAATAATTCGGTTTCCAAAAGCGTTGTTGGCACAAAACGTTTGGTACTTAACCAAAAAGTAGCAGAATATATCAATTGTGTTGTTGTATTCTTAATAGCTTTTGGCATGTTCAATGGCGAAATGTGTCCACGACTTTTGAAACACCCTGTATATACGTGTATCACTGGACTACAAACGTTGAGATGTACAGCAGCCTCAATAATGTACACATTTTTATTAAAAATTTAAACGGCATTTCTTAATTTTAAACTGTAGTTATTCATTTTTTGAGGAGGGCCGTATGATGAGCCAAAAACATTTAGAAGTTTTATAACATGTTTTGCTTATTGAGGCTACTACGTATCTTAACGCTATTATCAAATTATTATCAACTGGTCCAAAGTTAACGAAAATCGAGGATTACGGCACAGATTTGGACTGTGATTACGCTGAATTGCATTTTAAAAGAACAATGTGCAGCAATTCAAAAGCCGATATCTTGTAAGCTACTCAATCAAATTCGAAAGAGTTGATGTCATTGTTTTTAGTTAGAACAAACTCTTTCCATTTGTGAAAAGTTCAGCAATGTACTGGCGTTTTAAAATGGGGATATTTGGTCCAAGGCATGCCGGTAAGTAGCCCCTGCACCCAGCACCTGGCCTCTTGGCTACACAAACGCATACTGGACAGCACAATTTAAACTTTCAATCAAAAAGTTTGGTTCTTTAAATCTCTCAAGAAAAGACTGAATTAAGTTCTACGACATCACCAGAACGCAAACTTTTCTTTGGCTATAATTAGACTTGGAGCGTAATGAAAAGTGAAAAGTGAATAATAGATTTAGAAATGTTTTCGCTGTAACAATGTCCAAAAGCGCAATCATCGATCTGTTGATGTATTTTCTTATTTTCGGATAGTTTTGCGGGCCAATTAAAAGGCTTCTGATTAGACGTTAGGCAGGTTTGTCTAAAGCGATGTATTTGCTATATAGTGAAGCTTATCAGAGTAAATTTATTAGTTTTGTAGTTCTGGGACAAAATGTTCAAGGCAAGCTCTTATTTAAAGAAGAAACATATGCAGGTCTTAGTTAAGCCCAGTAAATACTATGGTGAACCTTTATTGAAAAGAGACCATAATTCTAAGCGCTCCCCACAATTTTCCTAAATTAAGAGGTTTTCCCGTTACAAAAAGTGTTATCTCGATGTCAAGGGCTCCATTTTTACCAAAGGTTCTGGTGCACCTGCACCTTAGAGCCCCTTTTTAATCCAATCATAGGCAAGTAGGTAGGGGGAAACTATTACCCCTCTAGGCTTTCCCAAATTGCAATACAGCGCAATTTTTTAAAAAATTGCTTCTTTAAGCACGACTTGAGCGTTTTTTTTAAAAGGTTTCGCTTTTCATTGATTGCCCTCTTTTGTTAAAAATTTTAAGCTAGCCTTGGGTAGAGGGCGTTGTTTATCGTATCTGCTTTGTCGTGAAAAGCGAGAATAACGGAAAGCCTTGATCTCCATTGAGTCAGCGAACTTTATTGTCCAGCACTGTGCTTTCAAACTTTTTCAAGTAGGTTGTGCCAAAAGGATTTTACAAAATATAACAACCCGCTTCATTGTTCTGCAGTTGGTATTGAGTTTGTGCGTAGTTGGTATATCTAATTTCGGTTCATATTCAAACCTTAGATCAATGTTTTACGTCCCCTGCTTGACGCTGAACAATAAAAAATGATTCCAAAAGGGTTATCTGTGAAATTCAAATGTAATCAGCCACAGTAAAACGAGGCTGGCGCTATGTTTAATAGATGGATTCTCAGCAGACAAGTTGTTCTATGTTACTTTTTAAGGGTCCGGCTTTTAATTTCGGAAAGCGTGAGTGAATTTAAAACAAACCTTGAATGTAGAGGAGAATCACTTGGAAATCTTGATAAATATTTATGTTTATCCCTCCAATTATATGAAAGGTTCAGAGCGTTGTTCCCTAGACCTATTCTTGTAGCTACATCTTTAATTTTGCTAATTTTATGATGATGCTGATGTTACTTTTTATGTAAATCTCCTGGTCCTCTTCACAAGTAAGTTTAATCCTAATTTACGATGTTGCTGACAATATGTTTAGTTGTATTGATCTATGCCGTTATTTACAACTTCTTATTTTTAGTATACATTTTTTTCTATCATCAGCAGATACTAAGTCGATCAACAAAAGTAAAAGGTACATTGTCGTTGCGTCGAAATTACCTATGTAAGCACTAATAAGTTAAGATAGTGTAATAAGTGCCAAAAAGTAAGGTGGTAAAGAAGAATGCTAGGAATGGTACAATCATCCCATTTGAAAACTGTTTTAGTCAATAGAGAAAGAATAGTCTGTAGTAATCTGCTTTTCTAATGTGTTGCCCTATTCATTTATCATAATTCTCATGGAATTGCTTTCATTTATTATCTCCATACTTTTCCAGTCATTTCTGTTTAAAAGCTTTACCTGGTTTTAATAAATGAGTATTTGCCACGAACTAGCCAAGCGAAGCTTTGTTGTTTTTTTCATTTTTCCCTACAGCAGCTTCATTCTACTCGGACGTGCAATATCTGGCGTTATAATAGCTTGTTTCAAACAGGTGGCCCAGTTTTCCCTCCGACGAGCGGGTTGGTGGCAGGAAAGGCATCCAACCATAAAACAAATATCATGTAATATAAAATGCAGATCACAAATTATCTGCTGTAGCGACCCCTAATCGGGAATAAAGCCGAAAGACAACATAATTGCTTGATTTCGTCATCATTATGATGCAACAACAACCACAGCAGTAAATAAATCATTTCGCCCAATTTTTGTAACAGGTGTTTGATTAATGGTTTAGCATGCAAAAAAATTAAAATCAAACAAGACGGGTAGGTTTTATTCGCGATAACGTATATCAATAACGCGGTTATTATCCAAGCGTTTAGCCGTCCGCCGAGAGGTTGAAGCTGTATTCAACAACTTTGTGATTTAACTCGAGAATTTTACTCCCTAATTCTTTTCATCACTTTAAAATAGTAATTGGTACAATGTATATCCTACTATAATTCTAATTTATGTAAACCACTGCACAATATGATGTGTGCGTGATAAAAGAGTGATGTTTTCTGTGAAAGTGGGGAGAAAAGTCATTCTGATGATCACAGCATGTTGAAAATGATAAACATTGCAATGGTGAAGTAGTAAGTATGCCTAATTGCCCACAGTACAGAGTAGTTTTACAAGTAGCCCACGGCAAGTCAAACTTACACGTTGTATTTTTACTACTTTTGTTTAAACTTATATAAAGTTTTAGTTGAATTACTAAATATGACTTCCAGTATCGAGTAGACGCTATATAAATGAAACGCTAGAATACAGAGAGCAGAGTTCAGGCTGAATCCTTTTACAAAGTTTGACATCGAAAGAGCTTGGGTTTGAGTCTTTTTGAGCCACGACATAAATCTCAAGAGAAGGTTTTACCGTTAACGTTTAGAGTCAAAAATCTAAGCTTAAGCCTTTTTTCTTAGCACGGAACCGGACAAAGTTATAAAAAGTTAAGGAAGACTATTGAAATCAAGGGTGTAGTCTGTTAAAATTTCTAGGGGGTTTGGGAGTAATTGTTTTATGCTAAATACATTTCGGTAAGAACCGTTTTTTAAGATATCACTCAGAAATTTAGATAAAAGTAAGGAAGGAAGTTATTTATAGTTATAGACTAAGAAGTAGGGTCGCAATTTTGAATCATGGGTGACACTGACTCTAATGACGTCAGCCAGCGTGTTTCGACACACCCTGTAGTTCTGATAGGACTTTTGTCATGATTTACTTGAGCTATTTGCTTTGTTTGTTTCTGAGAGAGTAAGTTGAAATTTTATATCTAACTAGCCGGCTTTGCCTGCGTCGCCTGGCAGCGCCCTTCATCAGCATTGTCGGGCTTTAGTATTTCGGTTCAATCGGCTGTGCCGGCTTCGCCCATCGGGCTCTTGTGTGAGTAGTAGCGAAAGTAAATGAATTTTATGCACTTTCACAATTCTCGTACGCGAAATTGTGATCAACATATTCTCTTAATCATAATGCTCACAAAGGATCTTGCCACAAATTATTTTTAATACTTGTGACAGAGAAGGGATTGAAACAAAATCAAAACTGATTGTAGAGGCAAAATGGTGGTTGCTTTCACAATTACAGAAAAAACTATTTAATGGCAAGCCTATTTTCCGAAGTGGTGCTGCCCCTTTCTCATTTATATTTAAGATATTAAGTTGTTTTGGCTGCGCTATTTGTCTTGTTTCCGGCATCGCGACAAAAGTGGCAATGGTTTCCCCAAAATTATTTATCATATTTAAGTTGAGGCACATGAGGCCGAGTTTTTTTCAAACAAATGTTTGCTCTAAATTCAGTTTTACAAATTGTTATGGTTATGGTTTTATGTTGATATTTTCTTAAACTTGGGATTTTATTACAGTGCTATAAAGCAGGGTGGGCAAACTGCGGCTCGCGACGAATTTTTGTGCGGCCTGCGAAAGCCTCAAGCAAATGATTAAAAACAAATTAATTAATGTAGAAGAACGTGGTTGGGTGCATTTTTCTCAGTGATAGACTTTAAAAATTAAATGTGCTTGCATTTTCAATTGAATAAAACTACTTTGATTCATTTGTCTAATAATTGTTGGTTTTTAATGTTATACCAAATTTAAAATGCAAATTAATTAGAATAATATACCAATGCGTTCGTTAAAAACTGTGGTCCTCAGCTACCTTCCGTGACCGCGACGCGGCCCGCAAGCAAAAACAATCGCCCACCCCTGCTATAGAGTATAGATATAAGTAACCGGTACCTTAATAGGCAGCGTATCAGCATAAGAAAACATCCTTGCTTTGTAATATATTCGACGGCGTCACCCGAAGAGCCCCCGTCAGTAACGTCGGGATTGAGATTGTCGGTTCAGCCGGTCAGGCTTTCAGACTTTTGTATGAAGAGTTACCAAACGTTTATTTGTTTTCTGCGCATAAGATGTTCACGACTTTTTATGCTCCTTTTCCTAACAGAATATCTCATTTCAAGATCCTGTCTATGCCTTAAGTCTATGTGCTCTGTTCATTGCTGACACGAACCCAAGGGAGCCTTGCGTTTTCCGTAGTTTGGAAGTAGGGATTACATTTCTGATACTAAGCTATTCTAAAGCAAAACGAGCAAAAATGTTTTTCGTGTGGTGCGATTTGACACAGTGACACAGTTTTCTTTTGATTTTCCCTTAAACTTTCTCAAGTTCTCGCTGGCTACGCATTATGAAGCATGTTCTTTTCTCTGCCTGGCGTACACAGGGAAGTTTAAAGTGTCTTTGCTTTTCCTCAAATGTTTGGTTTGACCCCGGTAGCTCTATAAAGCTATCATAAAGCAAAATACGAATAATATCTTCCATGCGGTGCGATGTAACACAGTGACGTTGTTATTTGTGATTTCGCCTCAAACTTTTTTAAGTTCCTTCTGGCTAAGCATTATGAATCATATTCGTTTTTTCTTGCTTAGGTATGCTCAAAAAGTTAAATGAGTTCTTGCTTTTCCCAAATTTTCAGGTTTGATTCCGGTAGCTTTATACAGCTATTATCAAGCAAAATAGAAAAATATTTCTCCTAAGTATGGTGCCATTTAACCCCGGCAGGCCATACTATCAGTCGTGCCGATTTAAAGCGTATCAATTAATGCAGCTGCGCCAGCTTAACCGTACAAACATCTGTGAGATCCACAACGAAATGTTTTACTAAATATAGGCCATAGCTCCTGTACATGTAATGGTGATCATGTTGGTTTATTAATGAAGTATTCAAAAAGAAAGAATGATGACACAAATTACCATTCGTAATATTTAAAAGTGTAAGGCGAGGTGAAAAATAGTCAAAATTGATGGCGTCGCCCAAATGGTGCTCGTTTTGACTCATAAAGAAATGAGTTATTTAGAAGCAGTCCTATTTGACGATTTGGTGGGCCCGCTTTCGTATTAATTTTTGTGACATTAAGATTTTTGCCTGCGCTGTTTGTTTTAATTCGGCAATAGCATGAAAAGGAGCAATGTCTTTCCTCTAAGTCATATAATTTATTGCAATTGGCGCCTATTAAGCTCTTTTCAAACAAAAACGCTTTCTTCTAATCCAATGTTACAGGTTGATGCTATTGTTGTTTAATTTTGATCTTTTTTTAAATTTAATAGTTTGCCCTAATCCAGATCTCCCCACTTTTAAATGAAGATTAGTGTTTTGTACCGATAGCTTTGCAATTACAAATATCAATAATGGGCTTTACCATTTATGTTCGCTATCAAAATGATAGTGGATAATTTTGCTGCCTGCTGCTGCTTTCCACTAAATAGTGTCAAGCGTTGCGATGTCATTTAACATTAGGACCTCACAATGCGTTTTAAATCATTAATTATTAGGATCGCTACTTACCACTTCTTCCCTACTGTAAGCGAATTAATATGAACTAACATCTCTGACTGCGTGCAAGTTCCTTGGTCCTGGCATAAACGTTGCCATGCAAAGAGCAAACTAACCCGAAATGAAGAACTGACAGCTAAGTTATAGCAGTGGCGGGGCCCCCATCTATAATGTCGAAGTTAAGAACATCAAATCATTTGGCTGCTACGACAACCTTGCCCAATTGCAAAGAATATTGCTTCAACACTTAGATCGGGGTTACTCAACTGGCGGACCCCGGTCGGAATCCGGACCTTTTAAGTATTGAAACTGGACCTCACGCTTCAGCATGAGTAACAGTAGGTGCAGCCACAGGTTGAAAAAAGCCCATGCCCAATTTACCAAACTTTGTTGACTTGTTCTCAGAACTACGTTATTTTCAAATAAAATAGCAAAAATTTTTCGCGCCTTCGGCGTAACTGCACATTCTTAGTATTGACTAAAACCACCTTTAAAAGGATTTACAAACAACGTGATCAGCATCAAAAACAGAAAAGCCTATTTCCTTGTGCTGAAGGTCTGCTATCCATGCCTCTCTCTCTCCACTAAATGTGCCTCTGCAATTAAACTGATCAAGTGTAGTAAAGCTTAAAGCTCAGACAATATCCAGCCAGATATATTCTGAGGGCCCAAATATCTTACATCGCTTCAAAAATTCTACATAACCTGCGGGTTATGTTCGTTTGTTTGGGGTCTAAAATGACCTCAAAATCAACGATTCATTGCGCATTTTGTTTTTTGTTCTTTCTCAAAATCTATTTATCGAAGAAACGCGATCAATCGCTGTTTCAGGAGAAAGTAATAAGCTGCTTTCGATAAAAACAATTTTACAACAATTAAAGCTTATTTAACTATGCTAGGAACAATTGTTTATTTAAGCACTTTAAGCCCTTTAAGCATTTTTCTTTTCTTTTTCCCCTTGCACGCTTAAAACTGGATTTATGATGTCATAATTTGTATCGTACGATTAACACATATCTTTTGCTGCCGCAGATCATTATGTGAAGACTAGCCGGCGTCGCCCGGCAGAGGCCTTCCATCAGTATTGTCCGGGTTTAGTATTTCGGTTCAACCGGCCAAGCCGGCTTCACCCATCCGGCTCTTGTATGAGCAGTAGCGAGCAGTTAATGAATTTTATGCATTTTCACAATTCTTCTACACGAAATTGTGATCATCGTATTCTCTCAATCATTACTGGCAATGCTCACAAAAAATTTTGCCACAAATTATCATCGTTAATACTTGTGAGGGAGCACGAATTTTACATAATCAAAACTAATTGTAGCGGCAAAATGGTGGTTGCTTTCTCAATTAAAGAAAAAACTGTTTAATGGTAAGCTTATTTTGCCAATTGGTGCTGCCGCTTTCCTATTTATATTTGTGGTACAAGGTCCAAATTTGACTGCGCTATTGGTCTTGTTTCCGGCACAGCGAAAAAAGCGGCTATTGTTCTCTCTATATTCAGTTTTACAAATTGTTATGATTATGGTTTTATGTTGATTTTTTCTTAAACTTAGGATTTTGTTACAATGGTGTAGAATATAGACATAAATGACATAAATGCCTAGCAGGCAGCATATCAGCATAAGAAAACATCCTTGCTTTATTAATACATATGACGGCGTCATCCGAAGAGTCCACGTCAGTAACATCGGGATTGAGAGTGTCCGTTCCCCGTCAGTAACGCGTAAAACATGCGAATTACAGAGTTTTAAAGAAGTGTTTCCCAAGAGGTTCATTGGTCCCACAACTGGGAGACCAATGAACCGGTGGGTAGGACCTATAAGCCGGTCTCTCTATAACATTTATAAAACCTGAAAATATAGATCTGAAAGTATAATTTTTTACACAAGTACGACACAAAATCACACAAAAAAGCAGCCATGCAGTATTTTGGACAAAATGTCAAGTTATTTTAACACCTGATGCACAAATTATATTTAGGTTTATGTTCCGCAAAATTTTGATATATTTCAAACGATATTGAATTGGTGATGTCATGTGAAAATCTCAAAAAATACTTTTTTTAAAGATAGGCATTTTTCAATAAACTGAAAAAAACTGTAGGATGGGGCCATTGAATCAGTGGTTCATACGTCCCATAAGCCACTGGCTCAAAGGTCCGCTAAGCAACATTTTTTACTCTTTACCTCCTCAAATCTTAAGGTCAACTACGATTCAAAATTTTAATTCTTAACCTAAAGAAATAGTTATTGAAGTGCAAGGATCGTGTATGCATGCTAAATTTAAACAATATCACAACTTTTCACTAACCTTCAAACACAAGTCAAAATATTTACTTTTCTGCCCCAAAACGCAATAACCCGAATTTCTCCAAAACCACGCCATACAAATCAACCAAACTTCATCAACCGCTATTTTCTAAACATTTCAGTCAAACAACGGTATTATTTTTTTAATTTTTGCAAAGGAGCTGAAATATATGGGTGGTTCATTGGTTCCTGTGGTTCATTGGTCCCACATTTCCCCTACCATACTGTAGGCTATCGTGTGCGGCAGTAAGATCTGATATACCATGCCTGATTTATTGTTTTCTTCAAAACGGAGTTCAATGTCATAGGTTGGTTTAAACACTTGATCGGTTATGCATCGACAATGCCGTATGCCAGCTTGTTTGTCAGGAAGTTGGGACTCAACAATAGGTTCTAGAAGCCTCAAGAGTAATTCCTCGAAAAGCTTGTAACAAACGCTCACAGTCATCAGCTGCTTTGCCAGGTTTTGATGCTGAGATAACTGAGGCCAGTCGCCGTAATGTGGGTTATGTTTGCCCTGGCCTAACCCTAACCCTTAACAAATGAAAGTTTTTGTAATGTAGTAAGAGGAAAGCTGGTTTTGGTTTGAGCTCAACGCGATTGTCCTCTGTCAAGTATGCCAATTAAAAAAATATATTTTTGATTACAGTATAACACCTTGATGACACTCTTATGACTTGTGATGCTCACCACGGAGTGGTGATCAATCTTGCCAAGTTTAATGCTTGTACCTCTAGCAGTTTCAGAGGAGTTAAAATAGGAAGACAAACACACAGAATTGCATTTTATACTGTACTATCGATATTGCACTTTTTTGGTATTTGTCTAAGCACCTAAATTCATTCAAAGTGTTTTCTTTAATTATTTGGTTAAACTGAGATTACATTGGGGAGGGGGGAGCTAAAGAGTAATTTTTAGAAAAGATAAATCCTCGGTTTTTCCAAAAATTCATAATTTTTGCAAGATGATTTGTTTTGGAGAACTTTCAGTAGATGAATGCCCCATTCTCGTACCCTTTCCCAGAAATCAATCTATAAATACATCTACAGTACTGTATACCTATAGTTGTGTGGGATCCGTTCGCATGGAAATTTCATGGAGGCATGTTTTGCATAAGCTAAACTTGTAAAACGGACCACTGAAACTCTTTTCAAGTTTATTAGCCAGGCAAATTATTAGTGACGAAAAACAAAATAAACGAAAATTCTATCAGCGTTGTGAAAATATTGATTGTCAAGCCCAAATCTGTATCTACAAAGTGACTTCCGGGAAGGAGGGGGCGGGAGAATGAAAGAAAGAAGTGTTTTCTAAAAGATTGTCAAGAAATAAAAACAATGAGAGCCAATTCATCAACACGTGATGAGCAAAAAACTTTTAAGTCTGCAAAATAACCTTGCAGCTTTTGAGTGATCAGCCACTCATAAGTACTCCTACCCCATAAATACTGTCTTATCCTTGTGGCAAACCTCTTCAAAGTTGGAAAGATAATATATTTCCGTTGTATGGTTTGTTTTAAAAACAGTTAGAACAGTCATACATGACGTCCTTATTAGGAAAATGGGACAAAGCGATTAAACTTCTGCCAATGCGTCAAATTATACGTTTTTTGAAAATAACTTTATGGTAGTATCGAAAGCTCTGCTTATCTGGCAAAAGATAACCTCTATTTTAGCTATGTTTCAAATTTACTCCGAAAAATACTACACAGTTCCTGCAAATAAATGTCCAGTTAGATTTAATTTTAAGGGTGATAAGAATAAACTATCCTAAGACTTGAACCTTGGCTTTGGTGTTGGATATACGCTTATGCAGTAACCAAATTTGTATGAAAGTTCAAGTGGAGTTTCATGCTGATTGTGTAAATCGGCTTATTAGAATCTTGTAAAACTGTGCTAAGACGATTTTAATTACATAAATTACACTCTGATATAAACGGCATCATGAGGCATTTGTTTGCGTTATCATAATGGTGTTGACTTATACAAGTCAAGAACAAAATTACAAATTTAGACAACATTAGAGATTCAAAATTAAGCTTACCTGCAAAACCAGTTCAATTTCTATGTAAAAGTTTCTTCACGTTGCATTGGCCAATTGCTTAAACCCATGCTTGCAAACCTGACCAGAAGATCGAAGGACTTAAGTTGTTGATCACTCATTTTGACAGAATTGAAACGTTTCGTAACTTGGTGCTTTTTAACTGCACTGGGCAGTAGCAGTAATATTTTCGAGCCAGTTTTTGTGGAGCGCTTTTTTGTCATTTCCGTTGAACGTGTACGACCTTGCAAGTACATGAACTTGGAAGTACGTTGTACTGACTTGAATTTGTTGTGACATTGTTTGAACTTGAATATACATGGAGATGACAACTTGAAAAATGACAACCTAAAAATACATTGAAATGACAACTTGAAAATACATTGAAATTACAACTTGTTATAACATTTGTATGAACTTGGCTGCACCCCCACTTAAGAATACCATCACTTTAAAACGTTTCAAATTAATTGCATTTTCGACATATGGTCGTTATTATGAAGCAGCTTACTCGACGTAGAGATAAACAAAAAGCTGTCACGAACGGAAGCGCGGAGCTTGCGTTATTCCGTCAAGCGTAAGGCAATGTAGGTCAATTTTGTTTGGTTTTGAAAATGATTTGATTTGATGTTGTATCCTCCCTTCAGAATACCCTCTCTTCAGAAGTTCTCCCATTAATATTAACTTCACTTTGGTTTTCAGCTCGTAAACAATCTTTTGTCCTACTGTTAGCACAGCTGTTGTAAAGCGGAAACATTAACTTCTACGTCGTGACTGAAGATAGAAGTCTTTGGTACTATATCATAAACAAACTTTCTTGCCAGCGAAAGCATCAGTCGCACTTAGTCGTTCACGTTATTTCTTGAAAATTGTTTATAAAATCAAATTGCTTCGTTCTGATCGATTCTTTTTTGATTTGATCTTATGATCCCCTAGAATGTTGTATCTTTGCTCTGCTAGATGTGTTTATTGGAGATATTTTTTTAACTTGACATTGATTCTCGTTAGAGTTATCGTGATATAAGTTCTGCAGTTGGTTAGAATTAATTTACTGTACATCCATTCCAGTAGAACTATGTAGGCAATGGATTTAGTCTTATTACAACACAATCTTGGAGGAGTAGAGATTTCATAATAGTTACCAGTGTGGTAAAAGACAGATGTTGAATGGTAATGGGAAAAGTTTGCTTGTTCATCGCCAGCTGAAAACTCACAGTAGAAAATAATTAACAACTATACTACAACCAGTAGTTCAGAACTAGCGGCAGATACAATCTTGGAGGACTAGAAATTTCATTATATCTACCAGTGTGATGAAAGACAAATGTTTGAATGGCAATGAGAAAAATCTGCTTGTTTATCACTAGTTGTAAGCTTGCAGAAGAAAATAATATACAACCAACAGTTTTCTAGATCATACAGACTTGCCGGAGAATAATCGCATACAGTGGAGCGACGTTGTGAAATCTTGAATTTACTTCCAGAAGAGGTGAAGCTTGGTGAAAGGAAAAATATTAAATTTGATACAATTTCAATCAAAAACTTGTACCGCTAGCCGTTAGTTTTACACTTTTTTAGGAGAAAATTTCAGTAGCTTAAGGAGATCTTTGGGTGAAATGTAGATAAGATTGCTTCACGTATGACAGTAAGGTCGTAAAATTGTTAGTTCAATGGTAGAAACATTTTATAATGTTAAAAAGGAAAGATCAGAACAATGAAGTTTGTTGAAGTAGTAATAGTAGTTCAGTTTTTATCCGGTGTTGTCCCTTAGCAGAGATGGCCAAATCCACTCGTTCCTTCTGCAATTGCTCGCACTCCGTCTCTCCACTTGTCTCGATTCAGGGCATCTTCCTTCTTCAAATCAATCTCCTCCTCCTCCTCCTCCTCCACTTGCTTCTTCCAGGTTTTCTTCAGTCGTCCTCGCTTTCTCTTGCCATCACTTTAAGATTCAGAGCAACCCTCAAAACACTATCGTCATACCTCCTCATCACATTCAAACTAACAGTTTTAATAATTTTTCATACGACAACTAGAAACCAAAATTGTATCTTATCATCACCCTGTTTTAAGATTTTTTCCAAAGTTTAGCAACTTTTAAACCCACTAACATGAAACTTTTACCTTTCAAAATCTACTCAGCTCACCTACACAGAAATAAGCTAAGCATTTACAACTGTTAACATTTTTGTTGTATTCTCCATCTATTGCATTATTGATGAGTGAAGAATCAACTTTATCCCACTCTTTAACTTTTCATTGTTTGCTAAACACCACAAATAGAAAGCGTCATATTTCAAAACAAACCTGACTGTGTAAGATCTTAAAACTTACATTGTTGTTACCCAGTTTTAAGATCCAGTTTTAAGTTACTCAGTTTTAAGATCTCATTAACAAATTCACAAGATTAATTTTAGAAATAAGATTGATTCAATTGTCTGGAATAACCCATCTGTATACTGTGCATTTTCATGTCCACAAACCTTTCTTGATGTGACCAGCATGTAACTTATGCCACCTTTATTCCACATTTCAATCAAATTGGTAGCACGATCTCATAAAGCGTAATGAAAATGCAAAAAGTGAAGAATTGCTTTCTCGGCTGTAAGAACAATATCTGCTAAGATATAAAAGTTACCAATTACTCTTAGAAAATTGACGACCACAAGTTGTAAACTGGGAAGTTATTAAGCTTTCTCATACACAAAATTGATGTACGTGAGTTAAATCAGGATGCTTATGAAACACAATATGCTAGAGATAAACGAAATGTGACTAGAGAGATATCAATCTGTACTGCAAACGAATGAAAATTGACAAACAAAATAGGAGATAAAGAGTAGCAATAGATTTTCGAGAAATATGTTTTAGGTGTAGATTGAAAAAATTATTCGACAGGTGGACTTTGAAATTACGTGTAGTGGCAATGTAAGTTTCATTCATGCTTATGAGTTTATGTTTGCAGACTGGTACATCGCAAAACTGCTCGAACCCACTACCCATCTGCAGTGTAAAAACACTTTTTTCCAAGGAAACAAGCAAACTGGTGGGCTTTTTCTCTAAACAAACCTTTTATGCTGACCACTAGGCTGTAATCACTGTTTTGAAAGTTCTTGACAAGGAAATCAACCCCAGGTATTACGACTCGAATGGTCTAATTACCACCATTGCGACGCCAATTGTGCGTTTGATAATTGGGAAAAGTTTTTAATCGCCATAAGTTTGATTTTTGGTTGTACGAAAGCGTAAAATAACTTTATAAGGGAATTAAAATCTGACAAAAATTGATAATATTGCTTTGTTTCGGTGATATGTAGTGTCGAAAGTTACAAACATTAGGCTTGATACATAAACTTTTTAGAACTTCTAGGTAAATTCAATTTACAGTTATGTACAGAGGTGATAAATGTGGTGAGGTGAGTGCGCGGTAAGAAAATTTGACATAAGTTTGAAAATGCTTTACACTGTAAGATAGGATTTTTCGATTTAAATTGATATGCAACAACAAAGGTATTAGATTTAGTACATGATCAAAAAATGTGTGATGGTTGAAAAACATTAAACCACTCGTTCACCATGTTTGTTTGAACTGAGTTGTGATGATTGATAACTTAAATTGAAAAACTGAACATTTGTTTTATTAAGTGCACACAACGTAGTGAGTTTAGCAGATGAAGATTTTTGTGATTGTTCAATTGTCTCAACGTTGCGAGTTCAATTTTTGGTAAAGATGAGAATTTTAACAAGTGAATAAGTTTGAATATCCAAAAAGTTATTAGAAATGTTAAAGTCTCCAGAGTAACTACAAGAATATTTTCAACCAAAAAGTATAACTAGATTGCAAGTTTATAAAATTTTGATATGAATTCAAGTGTGTTGACATAACAAAGTTGAATGTAGTGAAACAAATTAGGCAAAAACGAAATTGTTTGTTGTTGATCTTTGATTTATTGTTGCGCAACGAGGTGTAGGGTAAGAGTAAATTCGATGAGAAAGTTGGATGATAATTGAATAAAACTTAGATATTTTGCATATCAACTACGTATAGCAGTGTTAGAAATTTAAAATTGATGTTTGGTGAGTGTAATGAAAATATTTGTGAGTTAAAGTTGTATGTTGGCAAAGAAATTTATATAGATTGCAATACTTTTTATCATAATCACAACAAAATACTGTAACAAATAGTTATTTTGATTGGAAAGAATAAAGCGTACTAAGTAGATTTTTACCTAGACAGGTAATTTTCAAAGTAATTCGATGCAAGTTTGTTGGTATGTGCGGAGTGTATGTCTGTTGACAGTGATTAGCCTGAGTTTTTTCAATATTTCTTGTCGGTAAACTATGAAAAGCTTTGTTTTGAAATGGTGCAAGTAGCAAGTTTAATCTTGGATGAGGGTGAACAGATAAAACTTTTACAGCGATAAATGGCAGATATTTTGTTGAATAAATCTTTTCAAGATGGTAAAAGTAAGAGTTTATTGCTTTGTGAAGAATAGGAGAACAAAACTTTGATACAATTTTGATAGGTTGAAAGAGTAGTCAAAGTTATGTATAGCAATATCAGAAATTGTGGTTGTGCTTCTTGAAAATAAACGATAAGTTTGAAGCGTTTGTTGTGCAAATGAATGAGCTTAGAAGCTATCAAATTGTGATTTTGGTATTTATTGATTAAAACTTGAATGAAATTTGAAAATAGCAGGTCGTGAGTTTAGATTTTTTGCGTGATCCGATACTTGGTGAAGTTCAGAAAATATTTCACACGTTTAGATTTTGAGGTGGTAAAAGCATTGAAACAGTTGATTGTGAGGAAACATTGTTTGTTTTAAGGATAAAACGCTAAAAGTGGCTTGTGAGAAAGTTAGTCAATACTTTCACGAGAAATAGTACCACATTCAAAACTTTGGTGTGTTGGTCACGGCAATTACTAACTGGGAAATTGACTGAGAAAGACAATTGTAAGTTTATGTCTATCGCCAGATGCTACATGGCACTAGCAAAGTTTGTTCGCTTCGAACAGAGTATTGTGCGTTCAATGATTTGATAAAGCTAGTAGAAATACGTTTAGTTTCAGGTTTTGTAAATTCAGGTTTGGCATTTTTAATTTGTGGTTTATAGTTGATACAGCAGCATTAAAGTTGTTTGACAAAAAAGGGTAGTGAGAGATTTTGTAAATTGAGATCAATCAACTTGGCTTAACCTGCAAAAGCAAACCTATGTAGCGTATAACCGAAAGCGTTTAACAAGTGTATAATGCATATCAGTTAATGTAATTTTGCGAGGTTTTAGATAAAATTCTTGATTTCGCTATGCGGGCGATAATATGCTGTGAGAAGTTTTATTTTAGTTGAAAGTTGCGAATTACAAATAATGATTTCAACTTTTTATAGATGAAAACTTAGTGCAAGAGTTCAATTGTACGAAGCAAAAGTCTTTGATCAGCTAAGACGACTTGTGAGAAGACAAAATAATGTTTGCTCAAGCTAAAGTGCTCACGAATTAACGGTTAAGTTGAAAATTTTGTTAGTAAATGTGTTAAAGCAATGAGTTTTAGAATGTTGATAGCACACAGTCAGGTTTGTTTTGAAATATGACGCTTTCTATTTGTGGTGTTTAGCAAACAATGAAAAGTTAAAGAGTGGGATAAAGTTGATTCTTCACTCATCAATAATGCAATAGATGGAGAATACAAAAAAATGTTAACAGTTGTAAATGCTTAGCTTATTTCTGTGTAGGTGAGCTGAGTAGATTTTGAAAGGTAAAAGTTTCATGTTAGTGGGTTTAAAAGTTGCTAAACTTTGGAAAAAATCTTAAAACAGGGTGATGATAAGATACAATTTTGGTTTCTAGTTGTCGTATGAAAAATTATTAAAACTGTTAGTTTGAATGTGATGAGGAGGTATGACGATAGTGTTTTGAGGGTTGCTCTGAATCTTAAAGTGATGGCAAGAGAAAGCGAGGACGACTGAAGAAAACCTGGAAGAAGCAAGTGGAGGAGGAGGAGGAGGAGGAGATTGATTTGAAGAAGGAAGATGCCCTGAATCGAGACAAGTGGAGAGACGGAGTGCGAGCAATTGCAGAAGGAACGAGTGGATTTGGCCATCTCTGCTAAGGGACAACACCGGATAAAAACTGAACTACTATTACTACTTCAACAAACTTCATTGTTCTGATCTTTCCTTTTTAACATTATAAAATGTTTCTACCATTGAACTAACAATTTTACGACCTTACTGTCATACGTGAAGCAATCTTATCTACATTTCACCCAAAGATCTCCTTAAGCTACTGAAATTTTCTCCTAAAAAAGTGTAAAACTAACGGCTAGCGGTACAAGTTTTTGATTGAAATTGTATCAAATTTAATATTTTTCCTTTCACCAAGCTTCACCTCTTCTGGAAGTAAATTCAAGATTTCACAACGTCGCTCCACTGCATGCGATTATTCTCCGGCAAGTCTGTATGATCTAGAAAACTGTTGGTTGTATATTATTTTCTTCTGCAAGCTTACAACTAGTGATAAACAAGCAGATTTTTCTCATTGCCATTCAAACATTTGTCTTTCATCACACTGGTAGATATAATGAAATTTCTAGTCCTCCAAGATTGTATCTGCCGCTAGTTCTGAACTACTGGTTGTAGTATAGTTGTTAATTATTTTCTACTGTGAGTTTTCAGCTGGCGATGAACAAGCAAACTTTTCCCATTACCATTCAACATCTGTCTTTTACCACACTGGTAACTATTATGAAATCTCTACTCCTCCAAGATTGTGTTGTAATAAGACTAAATCCATTGCCTACATAGTTCTACTGGAATGGATGTACAGTAAATTAATTCTAACCAACTGCAGAACTTATATCACGATAACTCTAACGAGAATCAATGTCAAGTTAAAAAAATATCTCCAATAAACACATCTAGCAGAGCAAAGATACAACATTCTAGGGGATCATAAGATCAAATCAAAAAAGAATCGATCAGAACGAAGCAATTTGATTTTATAAACAATTTTCAAGAAATAACGTGAACGACTAAGTGCGACTGATGCTTTCGCTGGCAAGAAAGTTTGTTTATGATATAGTACCAAAGACTTCTATCTTCAGTCACGACGTAGAAGTTAATGTTTCCGCTTTACAACAGCTGTGCTAACAGTAGGACAAAAGATTGTTTACGAGCTGAAAACCAAAGTGAAGTTAATATTAATGGGAGAACTTCTGAAGAGAGGGTATTCTGAAGGGAGGATACAACATCAAATCAAATCATTTTCAAAACCAAACAAAATTGACCTACATTGCCTTACGCTTGACGGAATAACGCAAGCTCCGCGCTTCCGTTCGTGACAGCTTTTTGTTTATCTCTACGTCGAGTAAGCTGCTTCATAATAACGACCATATGTCGAAAATGCAATTAATTTGAAACGTTTTAAAGTGATGGTATTCTTAAGTGGGGGTGCAGCCAAGTTCATACAAATGTTATAACAAGTTGTAATTTCAATGTATTTTCAAGTTGTCATTTCAATGTATTTTTAGGTTGTCATTTTTCAAGTTGTCATCTCCATGTATATTCAAGTTCAAACAATGTCACAACAAATTCAAGTCAGTGCAACGTACTTCCAAGTTCATGTACTTGCAAGGTCGTACACGTTCAACGGAAATGACAAAAGAGCGCTCCACAAGCGACACGCTCCACAAAAACTGGCTCGAAAATGTAATTGCGTACTACTGGCAGTTTTTCAAATTAACTCTTTCTTTTGCTAAGCGCCAAGTGAAGATTTGTGTTCATTAATAGCTTATTGGTATTGTTGGATATTTTGCTTTGTTGGTTGAGCGATATTTTACTTAATTGCTGTATAGATTTGATTTCGCGTAAAATATTTTTTTAAAGAAATGGAATTTCCGCAAATCTATTTGAAGGTCGAATAACCAGAACCCTTTAAATTTGGTCCTATATCGATTTCATTGGCCAGTCTTAATAAAGACAGAATAATCACGGCCTGTATTATAAAGTAATTTGCAAGTAATGACCCATATCCTGTATTGCGCCATTTTATATATTAAACAAAAATGTAAGTCATAGTAGGAGAAAGATGGCAGTTAATCAATAAAAGGGACTTAATTAAATGCATGTCAGTAATTCACAATAAAAGGTAACCGCAAATAGTACTCATTGTCTCGACCTATCAAGTCTCATCAGTGCAGTTTATGACCGCCAATTGGCTAGAGGGTTTATAATAAAGCATGCACTAGAACTTCACACTAATAGAACCTAAATTAAGCCCACAATAGTAGAAAGCTTTGTCAGCTCTCTAAAAAGCACAATCATTGGTCAATGAGTGGTAGATGTTGCAGTTACACATTGTCTAGCCCCCTACTTGAACGATAGTAGAGCAATAGTGATGCCATAGCACAGGGGAGACCCAAAAGACAGAGGTTGTACTGATGAGACTTGCTTTGTCAAAACAGTATGCACTGTTTGTGGTTACGCTCTCAGTGAATTAATTAACCTTATGATTACTAATGGTGTGACAGCTTTAGGTTTGTTAAAGAGTTTGACTGGGAGTGGAAAGAGTGCAAAGGTTTTTTCTGAGATAGCGTTTTAAACCAATTAAAAATGAAAGATCTACAAGTGTGCTGCACTTTGAAATTTTATTTCATTTTTATGATCTAACAATATTTTTAGTACTGAGCTTCAAGCAGGAGATACGTAAAATCTATTTTGTTATCAAATTTTGGACATACTGGCCCAGGGAATCGAATCCTTGTCAACCGACTGTGAAAAAAATGCTATATAACTGCCTGCTACACCGCACCGTAGGTTAAACAACGATTTGCCTTTGAGGTTAAGAAGTAAATTGATCTGATCAAGGGTCAATTCTCTCTTATTCCACGTAATCTTTTATTCCACTGACATCCTCAACTCTATTTCAACTATTACCTGCATGACCTTGGGCCGAAGTTACGTTTTACTGTTTGTATTATTTACACGACATATTTATTGCAGATATTTTGTTTATTGTCGTTTATTGTACTAGGCTATAATTTGCAACCATTTAGCATGGACAACGCTACAAGTACACTCGATGAATGTAAGTTACAGTAATTATGAAAAACATTTGTATGGCAACGTTTGGCTCAAGCAATAAACATTTGTGCCTTTAATCGATAGGAGGCGAGCTCAATTCGTGGTTGCGCTGCTTGTGGTAAAAACGAACTTAGCCAGAAGTACTCGAATGACTCTTATTTAATAGAGGTTTCTTGTCAAACTACAAAAAGGAACAGCAATAAAATAAAATAATTTGCGACCAAAAATTAATTTGCACACTATACTGTACAAGCACGCGCAGGAATATATTCCGTTTTTATATTTTTTCAAAATCTTGAAGATGTTTTTAACAAAATAAAAATAACACGAAATGACAAAAAAATAGTCTTGGTCACACTCACAAACGCGCAAGTGTTCGGATTTTGGTTCGGCTGAGCTCAAGTGTTCAAAACAGTGTTTCTTAACCTTTTTAACGCTCGTACCCCTTAAAATTTTGTGAAATGCCTTTGTACTCCTAAACCTATCGAATGAACACCCACAAAATTACCGGTAAATATACAATCTAACAATGAAATAAAACACAGTGTAGCATGTTACCGGTGTATATTTATTGACCATAATATTGTTTACAACAAAACCAATTCAGTACAAAACCAATTCTGTCCGAACAAACAAGAAGGTATTTATTACGACTCAGTAACTCTTTCTTGTGACAAAAAATCATTCAGAATTGCAGATGTTAAAAAAGGCTTCGGAAAATGTTTTCTTAATTCAAGTAACATCGAAAATAAATTTTTAGCAAATATTGATAGTTTGTAACAACCATTATTCTGACGCCTCATCTCTTATCCCCCGCTTTGTTGCTTCGTACCCCTTGGGGGTACAGGCACCCCCGGTTAAGAACCCCTGCTTTAAAACATATTAAAAATCTCGATAATGGCGCTACTTGTTTCACGAGTGCTTTGTGCATAACAACGAAAACATGAAGTATGGAAATATAAGTGGTTGTCTGGTGCCAATCAATATGTTGCGGTGTGGCTCCCAGTCCTCCATATTTTATGGCTAAAAATGTTGTTTTCAGTTGTTACAAATTTGCAGTGAATATTTTATCACAGTTTCATTTTGATAGTGTTACGTCATATTTGTATTTCTCGCAACTCAAACCACTTCGTGTCATCTTAGTTGTTTTATTGCAAACAAATCAAGATCACAAACCGTACTTCGTGCTTTTTCGCAAGCATTATTGATAACTTTGTGGTCAATGATTTTCAAAAACATGTTTTTGCACTTCGAGGATAAAATCACTTTGTTGCACACAATTTTAAGCTACAAGAGCGTCAATAGGCTACAAACTACGAAATGACGTTTTATGATGACGAACTTACTCAAGTCATCGACAACAAGAGGAAGGGAGAACTTGGAAGACTGCGAAAGGGCGTTACGATATTTTAGTTTGCAGTCACCCATAAATGTCGTAGCACTCGGCACAAGTTATAATTTGAAGCTGAAACGTGAGCTTGAAAGCAAATGCAAGTTTCGCTTAGTCATGCTGCGTGCCACGAAGGCTCAAAACCATTAAATCGCACTCTTTCAATGACAATGCACATATGTTACGATCAATGAGCTGTTATATCACTACTTGCTTTGGTCTACATTGCTTGTGGTGCTGGGAAAGATATTTTATCAATAATTTTTCTTCTCAGCTCACCCCAAGTGGTACGAAGTAAGACAACTCATGTGACGGACTGTTATGACAGTGAAACTATGAAGAAAAGATTAAAACAACAGATTAAATGTTTTCCCAAGCATCCGAAGATGAACTTTAAAATGGCATTTAGTTATTTGAGAAAACTGCAAAGCACCTTGGGTTCAAACGACGGTTGAGCCACTTGCACGATTGTGAGATTGATTCCACAACCCGCCAAGACTGAAAGCCTTTATGACTCTGATAACTGTTGCTTCATTGTCACAAAAAATAACGTTTTTCCATCTTTAAACAAAGCAGGTTAACAACAAGAGCAATAAAAAACTGTATTTTGTGTTGTGAAAAGTCAGGGCTTTGGTGTGTGTCCACACATTTTACCGTTTACACGTAGGGCATCCTAAGTTTGAAAATGACTCGAATCGATTCGCTGTTTCATTGACTTGACTTGAGCCTTGTTTTCATAATTTGGTGAGTCAATTGCTCCCATCGTAGCCTCTCGACCATATGAATAAATAAATGCTATGTTAAAAGGTTCAAGCAGCTCATGTCATCTGGCTGCGGTTGGTCAGTTAAAACACGTTCGCATGTTTTCTGCTTCGCTGCACTGTTGATTGTTGTATCGGGCTGGTGCCAGCAGTAGCGTATAATTGGCAATCCTAAGCAAGTCCGTACACATTTGTTTTACAGTGAGAGTAAAAAAGGAAAAAAAAACTGGGCCCCCCTCCGAATTTTTAGGCTGTGTTGTTTAAATTTGGGTAAAATTCAGTTCTTGACGAACTTATAGCTAATAGATTATGAAATTAGAAAAATCTTGCACACAATCTGTTGCTCCCTTTCCCTCAAATAAAATTCTACTTCGCTCATGTATTTTGCACGCTTCGTTTTAAACTCATGTAACTGTAAAGGTATTTCTACAACTTTGCTGGAGCGAAAGACAACTGCTTTGTGTCTCTTTTTAGTTGGAATTTATGTCGAAGAGTTCACGCGATTACACGAGGTGACGAAGTATGTTGTTCCTGTTGTCATCAGTCTCTTACTGGCTGTCGGTTTGTTTGGCAATATTCTGGTTGTTTATGTTTCCGTTACTACGCGACGAGTGGTAAAACATCCGGTTCATAGCCTACTGGTTCTAAATTTGGCAGTTGCTGATCTCATCTACCTATTAGCAAGCGCTCCTTACCAGGTAGGTTATCACTTACAGTTCTTTCTAAATCACTCTTTGGGACCGGTTTCTTTACATAGTAACAACAGTAGATACTATTTTTTGGGTGAAAGCTTTATCATTTCTCGAGGAAGAGTTGAAATGCATAGGGCTTGTTAGACTCAAAACTTTGTCGAACCGCATTGAGAACAAATTTATTTACCTTGTACTAAATGTAGCGTTGCAGGAAACAGGTTTGCGTGAGATTTACTATAAGTTATTGCTTCCCAATCTGTTGCAAATTGCGTCCCATATTTACTAATACATTTTTAAAACCAACACATTTAGATGGCTCAATTTTAGCCCACCATTTATTTCAACCTGCTGACTTAAAACATGTTTGTGTAAACAACATTTGATGTATGAACAAATGAACCACAAATTCAATTTGCTGTAGATAGGAAACTTGAACTTATTTCTTGAAAAAGAAACAAGATAAGATCTTGTTGACGCTTAATATTAAGACAAGTTGACATGCGATGTAACATTCAGAATACTGTTTCAAAGGCTGCTTCACACTTTCGTTTCTGTTACAGTTTCAGTTCACCAGTCCCCCATTGCTGCAGCCCATTAGTAGACAACCTCTTCTCAGTGGTATAGAAGCGCCATATTAGTGGTTGCAATATGTGCTGAACGTAGTGGCAAAAATGGGGCTTGATTTTTAAATTACAACACATTGCATCTGCTGCCCCAATCAAGTACCAATTTTCTGAAGCAAGGATTGTGGAAAAATAATTTTTGCATGCTGAATTGCGATTTTTTAACTGCGAGTAGAGCTATTGGAAAACAATATAGAGTATAGCAATATTTACAACTACTTGTTGCTCTGATCAAAATGTGGTCCACTGGTTTGGTGTCTTCATTTGTGGCGTCATTGGAACTTGTTGGTGGCTTAATACAAGGTGTTAGAGATCATCATAAAAGTTGATTTGGACTAGGAGAAAAACTGATTCTTAAAAAATTTCAAATTTAATTTTTGCAACTGCATTGTTTACGTCGAACAAAGCTATCAAAAAAAAACTGCAAAAAGTTTGAGGTGAGGATTGCATTGCAGTAATCTGATTAGAGATGTAGTTTGCCTTATAAATGTGATTTTATTTGAATTTAAATCTTAGCCGTATCATTTCTTCGCGCTACAATTTTACGCATTGATCCTTAGGCGATGTATTTGTCAATGTTTACACATGAACTTTTTGATAAACAAAACACAATCAAAAGAAAAATCTTAAATTATCATCACTTTTATTGCTTTTTCCGATTAGATAAGTTTTTGTGACAAAACAATGGCTTTTTCTCAGCATGACAAAAAGGCCTAAATAAAGACCTAGTCAAGACTCTGATTTGGGATCAAAAATTAATTCATATTAAAATTTTCAAAAATACCTGATTTTAGGGTGTTTTCTCATAAAGTTTTAAAGTTTCCAAGCACAAGTTTTTTCCAAAACTTTAATTTTGTCCAATAATTTTTGGTAAGGGAGCGTGCATCTTTTTTCCTCTTCTTTTCATAAGCCCCCGATCAATTTGAATTTATTGCAAAAAATATCGTGTGGTTTTCTACCTTACAAGATCGTTTAATTCGCGTTCATGCAAAGCATCTTTTTATTTCGCTTGATTGATTGTGGCAACACAAATATTTGAGCATACTTTGTGTACCCATTTGTTTCCTTTGTCTTCCGACACGGCAACAGCAACACCATCTATGGTGGTAGAATAACGGAAAATGAATGAAGGATACAATCTGAAGGTTGTTCTTCTGTGCTGCTCTTGTTCTTCCTGAACCTGATAATCCTCATTCTCATTGAGACCACAGGGATCCAAATCGTCCGTCACAGCTCTTAAACGACAGCAGCCGATACAACAACGACAATACAAGGTGACAATTGCAACTACTGTAGAAGAAGACAGTCGCGACAATAACAACACCAGCAACAACAGACGACAATAGCAATGCTCACATGACCTGTGCGCACCCGCAAAATTATAGTGGGACTACTGTAAAAGTGGTGTACGCCTCTATCCGTCGGGCGCTAATATATGCTTACAATGCAGTGCGTTACAAGCGTACACCGAAATACTCTACAAGCGTACCCTGAAGTACGATAGAAGCATGCGCAGAAGTATGATGCAAGAGTACGCCAGAGTACGATACAAGCATATTCTGGAGTACGATACAAGCGTA
The DNA here is from genome assembly GCA_963675345.1 of Trididemnum clinides. Classification (NCBI taxonomy): domain Eukaryota; kingdom Metazoa; phylum Chordata; class Ascidiacea; order Aplousobranchia; family Didemnidae; genus Trididemnum; species Trididemnum clinides. The sequence continues at coordinate 10,142,613 of OY776302.1, read as the reverse complement.
CTCTGGAGTACTGTGGAGTACGATACACGCGTGTGCTGAAGTAAGATATAAGCGCAAGCCGGAGTACGATTCAAGCATGCGCTGAAGGAGGATACAAGGGTAAACTGGAGTGCGATACAAGCGTAAGCCGGAGTACGATACAAGCATGCACTAGAATTACTTTAATCTGGCAATATACAATAGCTCATCGTGAAGTGTTGCTCACTTACAATCGCCAAGTTATAAGTTCATGTTCTAAGTAGTAGCGTCTTAGTTGTTGTGCCTTTGAGAGCTACACAAAGAGAGCAATCACCAAACTTTGCTGCCGTGCTCATTGTAGAAATGCACACCGCGGAAAGAAACAGGTAAAACTCCGAAACTAGTCTGTGCACATGTTGTTCTTTGAAAACTAAAAAGTTATTTCCTTCCCGAAAATACAAAAAAATCAGAAAAAAATGTTTTCTTAAAAATGTTTTTATTGATTTATAGAAATAAATTCATGATTATGCAAAGTGCTATTCTGCAAAAAGGTCAAGATTAGACGATTTAAATCTTTGCCACGCTAAACAGTTTGTTGTTAAGCATCATGAGATCGTGAAAGTAAATACAAATAGCCGAAGCAATTCGTTTTTTCAACGAAACTTCATCAGGAAATAACAAAAATTAAACAATTTGAAGCAAATAAATTTTCTTCTGACTTCATATCAAACGCTAACAAAACTGCAACCCTACACATATCAATTTTTAAATGTTAATTTGATTTTCGTTGTTAGTGCAATCCCAATAAATTTCAAATCAAGAATAGTGGTTTTTAATCTTTTTTAACACATTCCTTGTTTACACGTTTTTGAAATTTGTCACCGCTTTTCAGTGTTACTACAAATAAGAACTAATCATGAAGAATCATTATTTTTAACTCATTCTTTTTGAAATTTTACATAACTGTGTCAAGTAATAAAGAGTTCGATTGATGAGTGTGTGTGAACACAAATATGAATCACCATCTCATGTAGCCTAAAGAAATGAGACCACAAGCTGATGCATGGAATGATCAATCCCAAAAAAAATGCTTCGATTCGATGCAATAAACTTCAAAAAATGTAGCATTTTAACTCTGCTTTGTAGAAATTTCTCTCCTAAAATCCTCCGATAAATTTTTCTCCTGTTTGCAACCACTGTCGTAGGTGCGTAAAATTCCTTGACGTTTCGTTTTTGTTTTCAACTTGGTCGCGCAATGTGAAATATTGTTTGTAACTTACTGTGTTTTCCAATTTTGAAAGAAAAACTCACTCGTTTGGAAACTTATGAAATCAAGTTTTAACTTTTTTAGGGAAGAAGTATGATCTCCCTCACCTCTAAATGCTAAATTCCAGAAATGTACAATTAGTCCAAGGGCTTTGTTGTTCTTGTTAAAATATACTAACAATCAAAATGTAACCAGAAACCCGTACAAAAATTTTTGCAATAAAACCTTTGAAAAATACATGTTGAATGCGTAATTAAACGATCAGTTTGATAGACAGCTTTATCTCTATTGAGTCACAGATTTTTGTGAATTGTCATTATGACTCAATGGAGGTAAGAAACGTTTGCAAAATTCTTTAAACACCGCTCCATAAACTTACAGAAAACACTGCATGTTTTGCAATGCAAAGTTTTCTGTAAGTTGCATTGCAATTTTGCAATTTTGTTATGTTGGTAACGAAACCAAGTGGTTTGGAGCGTCGGTTCTATGGCAACAAGGACAAACAAAACGGCGTTTAAATCAAAATATGACTGCGTACAACAAGCACTTTACCATATTTTTTGCTTGAAAAATTCTAACACGTGAAGTATGATATTGAAAGCCTTTAATCATTCAACAGAAATGTTGAAACTTGGAATGCGCAAGTAGATCTAAACGATTCCTATGTTTAGTGCCAGGGAGGTCAATCAAAAAATCTAAATAACTATTTTTAAGTCTTTGATCGAGAAAATCCCTTACATACTATTACAAAATTTTGCTCATCCTAAATTCAGGAGAAAGGCTTTTCTCTAAATAGTGGATAAGATCCTCCTATACGGTTTTGTACCATGCTAATGTTTATTCAGATTTATCGGGTTTATGTTGTTAGCATCGCTGTATATTTTGTTAAAGAAACGCAAACTCCTTAAAGGTCACTTAAGTGACCAGATATCTACTAATATTTTGACCCTTGTTTCTTATCGGCAATAGCATCATTGTGACGTCTCACTATTTTGACGTAATTAACTTTGACTCATACATACAAAATGTCGTTGTTTCGTTTTGAAAGTTTATTGTCTCGTTTACAATCGCCAATTATGACGTCATAGAAGGCAGTGTATTTGTTTAGAATCAAACCAAAAGGTATGATGATCGCTTTTGTATTTATTATTTTATCTGTTTAAAAATTTTGAGAAAATGGCTGCTGGGGGTGAATATGACCTTATTTTGACTTTTTCAAAACTGTTTAGAGTGGGACGTTGTCTGCAATGCATGTAGGTTCGACAAGTCATTCTAAAGTTGCAAATGTTTAAAAATGCAACAGAGAGCTTTCCAAGTTGTAGCAGCTGACATCAAGTTGTTACAACTTGCCGTTATCGGCTGCAGGGTCCTCAGTCATTAATGCAAGATTGAGAAAAATCGGTTTAGCCGGCTTTCCCCCTCAACCAAGGTTTCTTCAAGCGGGAATCGCCACCTCTGCGACGACTTGTCTAAAAGTGCCGAGCTTAGTGCCAAGCATGTGTGTTATGTGTATCATGTGTATCAAAAACTTTTCACCTTTGCTGCAATCACTACGATAGGAGTTGTTTATCTGTTTTCTTCCTGTTTTACTTCAGTATAGTAATTTAAACTTATTTTTAGATTTATTTTAAAATAAAATTTTCTGATTTCGTTATTTCTGTTTCTCGGCCATTTGTTTTGTTTCTGAGATATGTTTTTTTTGTCATAATTTTGTTTAAATAGTAACAAAAACAAACAAATGATTTTAAAGTTACAATACAATGTCAAAATAATGTTTATTTAGTACCAGTTAAGAAATCATTGGACACAAGTTCCGACAAATGTTTCAGCGGCGCGGTGCTTTAGCGCTACGCTTGGTGGTAAAGTTCGTTACGTAATTATGGGCTTTTTTTTGTCACAACATCTTGTCTTAGTGGAAGAAATTTTTAAATCTAAGGAAAGCGGTGTAATGTAAACCTTTGTGTAATATGGACCCCTTGTTTGTTCAACATCAAGATATTTTCCTGACTTTTTGCCAATTGCAGCAACTGTGGATCATGTTTTTTTTCAAGAATTTCCCACAATTATCTTTCAAGTTAAAATTATGGAAAGTTTATTTTTTATGAGTTCTACCAAGCATACCATTTGAATGACTTTGCAAAAAGAAACAGATGCTGCGTAGAATGTCGTTTGAATGACAATGCACAGGTGCAGTTGTGTAGTGATTACTGCGTCCGCTTCGCTGCCGGTAGACCTTAGTTCAATTCCTTTTTCGAGTCGTACTAAAAGACTTTAAAAAAGATAATTACAACTTCAATGCTTGGTGCTCAGCAAGTAAGGCAAAGCGTCGAGAAAACCCAGGAATTTTTCTTGTTGTGTCCTTGGGTGAGACGCGTTACAGAATACTTCCATCTCTTTGTACCAGAGAGGTGGCGGAGCAACACCGCCCACCCTCGTAATCGCCCAGTACGACGAAAGACTTCGCATCAAGCATGAGCAGAGGAAGAATGAAGCAAGAAGAAGAAGAAGAAGGAGAAGGATGACATTGCACCAAATAGGCGTTCACAGTATAGTGGTATTTCAGGAATAGAAAGCACAAGTGAAACTACTATGAAAGCCATTTGCAGCTTGTTGTTTTGCTTTCTGTAAACAGTTCAATACTTTGAATTGAGCTAAAACATTGTTGAATTAGTGTAACTTCATTAAAGAGGCCATCCATGTTCAAATATACAGGGTGTCCCAAAAAGATGAATAAACATTAAAAATAATTATTGTAAACGTAGTGTTTTGTTAGAATTTTATTGTTTTAAATGCGTAAAAATATTTACAAATAACGGTTTATTGTTTACAAACAACAGTTTATTGCTTTTTCACAGCATTTTGACTACATTTTAAATAATTGTAAATAGCCAATAACTAAACTGTTTGTGTTTTTTGCGGATTCAACCCCTGAACAAAAGAATGACAGTCAGACTTAACTTCGAAGAGAGAAAATTTATTCTAAAACACTAGTAAACAGTAACTCTTTGAAATTCTCTCCTAAATTGTCTTTGCACTTCAGCTGCATTTTTACATTTATAGTAGTATTTTAGAATAAATTTTCTCTCTTCGAAGTTAAGTCTGACTGTCATTCTTTTGTTCAGGGGTTGAATCCGCAAAAAAACACAAACAGTTTAGTTATTGGCTATTTACAATTATTTAAAATGTAGTCAAAATGCTGTGAAAAAACAACGAACTGTCATTTGTAAACAACAAACTGTTATTTGTAAATATTTTTACATATTTAAAAAAATAAAATTCTAATAGAACACTACGTTTACAATTATTTTTGATGTCTATACGTCTTTTTAGGACACGCTGTATTGTGTGTTTTTTAGCTTCATAGCTTCTGCAAATTTTTATTATTTTGGATGAAAATTATCCAAAATCAATGTTGTAACAGCTTAATTTATCGGTTTTTAATGTCCCTGCACACTTGTCAGCTGATTAAAAGGAAATAAATGAATAAAATAACCGTTAGGTGTCGCCACGTCAATACTCAATCTGCAATGCTACCGAAAACTCACCAACTGATCAGGTCATAACAGTCGTGGTTTGAGCTGCCAATGAAAAATTTTAGAAAAACCCAGACCAACAGCTTAAAACCTAGATTCTAAAAAATTGAATGAGGCAAGGCTCAAGCGCATGTTGGTTGTATTTTTAATACTTAAATTTTAGTTTACTTTTATGGTGTTATTGCTCTTAGGAAAACCTTGTTAGGAAATAAAGGACAATTAGCGTCCATTCTAAGTGTAAAAAAAGAGCAAGGATTATAAAGCTTGATTTGTGGACTGTCGTTTGAAATGAAGTACAGTTGGCAACCTTAACGCTTGAGCTCATGGAAAAGTCTCACGACTATATAAATCCCAAGGGAAAAAGTGTTTAATCTTAACATAAGCGGATACTTTTTAATAGAATTACTTTAAACTGTTGAGACAGTATAATATTCTCACCCGTTCAAAGTTTTTGTACGTTCCACTCGTGTACATTAAAGCATTTTGTTTGTTTTTTGTCACGCGCTCACTAGAGTTAGGACGTTTTGACAAACTAAAGAAACAGGGATTTATATTGAATTTAAATAGTGGACAAGAAAAAATTCAGCCCAACCCATTTATGACATCATAGCTAAGTATCGTATCTAATTTTACCGTTTAAAAATGCATAACAAAATGTTGTAAAGATTGCTTGATTAAGACAGGGCGCAAAACAATCTTGCAAATTTGTGTTCTTTCTATTTCTTTGATCTTTGTTAAGTGGTATGAACTTTTCATCTAACGTGTGGGCTCCGGTTCTCCAATCATAGTACTGAAATGCCTGTTTGGTTAGACTGAGTCATGACTTCATCCTTACTCTAGTTTCGAAAAAAAAATTAGCTAAGGGTTACTGGCAAAACAGCTGTTATCAAAGCTGTCTGATCGTCTGTACAATTAACATGCAAGCAACTGGCGAATTATTATAGTTCTTTATTTTTGACTCTTTATTAAGTTTTAACATCTGAGTCGCTGCACAGGTTAAGCCTTAAAAGCATCGCTGAAAGTCTGTTTTCTGGGGCTAAGTTAGACTATAACATCATTCTTCAGGCACAGGAAAATCTTGAGCGGTTTCGGTAAAAGTTTCTGACAAAACAGCTTTTTTCAAAGATGTATTTAAGTCCTAAACCACCAACAAGCTATTTGTAAATATTTTTGCGTTTGCACATGAAGCAAATTGTAAGCAGTCCCAATTCGAAGTTTACCAGCGCTTGCAGTTCTCAGCTCCTGCTAACACTACAACCTGCAAACACTGCATAAAATTCCCATAAATGTTATACCAACAAAGCTGCAACGCAATCGCCAAGCACTTCGGTTGCGATAGTCTTATGTGCGCTTGTAGCATAAGACCGTGAAAACTGTTCTGCTATCTTGTAGATCGTTCTTTTCATTATTGCTAAGTGCAGAGTGAACGAATTTGAGTTTTTATTAAGTTATTCATAATTGATAGTGTGTTTTCATACAATATCGAAAATTTACCTAGTCAGTTCACCCATCACTTGTTAAAGTTCAATACAAAAGTCTTATCGTCAGGTCTGCTGCTGCTGCACCTGGCCATACAGAAGTGGCATTTTAGCAAAGTGCTATCAACGGCTTGCCATCTATGCAGTAAATCATATCAATAGTAGCACCGTGTGGTCCAGGAATGATGCAATTTATGTTTCAAATTTTTTGTTTTTCCAGATCTTGGCCCACAGTGTTTCCGGATGGATTTATGGGTCTTTCATGTGCCCCACTCTACATTTTCTCAACGTTCAAACAATGAGCGTCAGCATATTTACTATGTGCTCTCTCGCCCTCATGCGGTTTCTCGCAGTAACGATGCCATTCAAAATTAAAAACAGCGTTATTACGACTTCCGGAAAGAAAAGCGGATGTGTTGTTATTCTAGGAGTGTGGATCCTGGGAACCGCTTTATCTACTCCTAACGCCCTCCACATGAGACTTCGAATAATGGAAAATATTTCAAGTACTAACTACACTTCAGTTGATTAACCGCGCGCTTAAAATTCAGGCGTTCTACCAAGATATATTATCAGGAGGGGGCTACCAAAATTATTGCGAGCTCCACAAACCTCCACTGAGACCAAGCGCGGCTCAACTTTTTGTTTGCTTTGTTTTCATTCAGTCGCAAGTCATGCGTGACCGATCGCAAGCCAAACGAAAAGGTAAGCAACGCTTGGCCTCAAAGTATACCAGTATTTAGTGGGAAAATTGTTGGATGTCTCGATACAAAAGGCCATTTTCCTATTTTTAGTGCAAAGTGTCACTAATAACGGGGAAATTCAGTCCCCTTAGGTTTTTCCTGGTTATATCTTTGTCTAAGTGGAAGTATAGAATATAAATTCAATTTAGAACTCGGCGTTTATCCATGTTTTTCGTCTAGATTTGCGATAGAGCGCTAATCAAACTATCATGTTTAGTTGTGGATTGCACATGGTTCGGGGTCGGTCTCTATGAATACAGCATTGCGCTTTTGGTGGCTACGTACGCCCTCCCTTTTCTCCTTGTGGTAGTTCTGTACTTTTTTATCGTGAAAGTCTTGCACAGAGTCGGAAAAAAAAACGCAGCAAGAAGAGTTTTATCAAAGGACAAGTAAGCGTTTATGACGTACTATAATGCCATGAACAAATAACTGCTTTTTCAAAACGTGACACAATTGAAGTTATTATTATCAGCATGAAAGCAAAAAGAGATGTTTTGTGCAAGCTTTTGGTGTAATACTCATTCGTAGTTATTTTTCGTTTTTGCGATTTCGCGCTCAGGCTTTTTTAGGTCCATTGCCCATTGCGATGATTTTCTGTGCTAAGCGGTTTCTAACAAGCTGCAAATCTATTGATATATTAGATTCTGTCACGCATAGGATGCCACCAAAATTTCTGTAATTTCAAAAAAAAGGCTTAGCAATCTCTAATTAATTAAGATTTTGCTGGATACGAATTGCTAGACTCTCGCGGCTAAGGCGTTATCCCCTACAACAGTGTCATTTAAGGTGGTCCGCCCCTCCAGTTTATGACGCTATTGGTAATATACCAAGGTCACGCAAAATTTGGAGAGGTCGAAGTAGTTTCATGCATTGAGCTACCACCAATAGATTTTCTTACGTTTATTTCAGAGACAGATAAAATAGAAATTAAAAATATCCTGTAAAAGCTTTCTTGTATTGAATTACACTGGAATGCTGATAATCTTGGCTTTCAATGCATTACGTACAGGTTGAATTACCTTTCATTTATACTTCAAAGATAAAGACAGGTTATTGATTGCTTGGCCAATTTGTATTCCGTTGTATCTAGAATCATCATTTGCTGAAAAATCAATCAATTTGTCAAATGCTTGTTAGAAATAGATCTGTTTGAAAACAGTGAGGGCAAAGCCTTCTCCTATTTGCTAAAGATAAGGAAAAATTTTTGAATTAAATTGATGTTGTTGTGGAGTTCACACCCTGTAACCTCCTTCAGAAGCGTAATTTCAATATTTATAGCCAAACTTCCAATTTATATTGATTTGAAAGTTTATCCTAGTTATATTTTCCCGAAGGTTATATTAGTACTGAAAGAGGGCTGTAATTGACTTGCTGTAATTTTTAATGTAAAAATATTGCCGGGGGATGGGGGTTATTTTAATAAAATAAAATCGTTTTAAAAAGTTGCTTCGCGATTAGAAGCGATATGTGTTTAAAATCCTTTGAGGGAAATGTAACACATATGATACATGATTGTCAATTGTTATAAAATTATGACGTAATAACCAGTTTTTTGAAATTTGTTGTAATTCTGTTGTTACCGAACAACTAAGAAATTGTCCTAAATTTTATAACATAGAATCTTGTAATCATTAAAATGTTAAAAAAGCAAAAGCTTTCGGTTTGTGGAAAAATAGATGACATATAAGTGGAATGGCTTTGACATTACTAAAGGGATGAACCGGGAGTAGCCATAAAATATCGCACTCAAAAATCTCAAAACTCCAAAAATAGCTTTCGGGAATCACTAACTGAAGGAGAAAGCTTGGCTTTGCAAACAAATTTTAAAGTAAAGGCCACTGAAATATTCTCATTCGGGAAGGCTGTCCCTGTTCAATAATGTCGCTGGGTGTTAAGCTATTTTCTTTTCGTTTTTAAAAATATGCTTTTGAGAAATTATTGAAATCCTTCTATTTTATTGACCTAAAGTGTCAATAGGTCAATAAAATAAAAGGTGTGTTACTTATAAATCAATAAAGGTTTTATTGAATAGCTTTTAAAATTTACATATCAGTGTTGTTATCAAAACCGACTTTTTCGAGAATAAAATTCTGATTAAAACTTGATTTTTTTCAAGATCGAGACCAGGACAAGACCAGTGTCACAAGAGCACGACCCTATTCTAGCGAGACCAAAATCGAGATTAAGGCTGGTAAAATTTTCGCAATTTATCAAAATAACAAGGCCCCGACTAAAAACCACTTAATTCGAATTTTCATTCTTTTTTGTTTTATCACGTCAAGATTTTAATTAAGTTACAATATCAATATTGCTAATCAAGTCATTATTTTGCTACAAGCACATTAGTTAATAATGCACATTAAAATGCTTACTTTTTATCAATAAACCTTCTGTGGCGCCATAAAGTTTTTGATTAGTTTACAATTTCCGCAAGTGATGAATGTTTTAGTGTAAGTTATAAGGATACAATCGGAACTTCTGTTGCCTAACCTACTCACTGCAAACGGAAAGACGGTAAAGTAATTGTGCTCATTCGAAGCAACCAGCTAGCCGGCATTGTCGATCGCTATTCACGAATGCATTCATTTGGCAATATTAAACATTAGTGATCTTGCGTTCGGGAGTCGTTGCGGCTGTAGATCAAACCTTCCACGAAACCGCGGCACTAACGCTCTCCGACCACATCGAGACATTAAAGGTTAGTTGGAGAGGGAGTATCGTAGCATTAGCTATGAACCCCAAACAGAAAGCTGGTAAGCAATCGTGGATATACTGTGTATATCATTATTTTGGCAGCCACCGGCTACCCGGCACGGTCAATTGCTTATCGCAATGCATTCATTTAACAATATTCAACTCGATCTTCTGCACAACCGTTAGCTGTATAGATAAACTATCATGAGTTGCCAACTGTTCAGCTGTAAACCTAGAAAATAGTCAGCATCATAATTTTTCGATAGCTACCAATTGGGTTTGCTTAAATTTACCACAAAGTAATGCAAAATGCCAAAATCGATTTCCAAGGAATTCAAACAAACAATTCCCTGAGTGCATTCATAACGATACATCTAATGAAACACACAACCTGTACAGTTGAGGGTATCTTAAGGAGACTTTTTCTTTATTGCATTGCAGATGCAAAAAACACTTCAACCTGCGTGAAATTTCAGGTTTATAGTTACATTTTTATTATGGAGAAATGCAGTAGTGATGCAAATACTCAAAACTTGGGAAAACACTGGCATCTTACTGCGATTGGAAACCAATATTCAGCCCTATGACGTTACACAAGTGTCATTGATACCGTGAGAAGCTTTGTAGGTAAAAATATGTCTATAGCTTAAAAATGACTTCATTACCAACATTAAAAAAATACTAAAAGTTGATGTGATAGCTCAAAATAGCGTACAGATTTAACCTCTGTACACCTAATATAGGCAGAACAAAAGAAATTTTATTTATTTAACATAAAACAAGCATTATTCGGCTAATCAGTGTTACTGTACCAAAAAAAGCGCTAAGAAAACAATATTAGCTGTTTGTATGGATTTTACTCAATGATAGCATTGCAATTTTTACTTAGCCTATTGTAAAGCCAATAAAACATTGCTTTTGTTCAATATCATCAAAAACCTTGTTCGCTTAACATCGATTTGTAATGGAGTGCTTCCTCTACCGTAGCTGGTTGAACATATCAATCTTGAACAGTTCTGATTTACAGTTGCCTGACAAGTCAGTTTGACTCTTGTCTTTCTGCTTTCACTGTAAGAACTCAAAACAAATCAGTCTTCAAACAAAAAAATTGCTTACCCAAAATATCTTGGTCTTGCGTTCGAAAGTAAGCAGCAAGACCAAGACATCAAGATTACAATACTAAGTACCAAGATCTTGAGTGCAGCCCCGAGACCAATTGCAAGGCCGAGATTTCAAAAAGTGTCTCGAGATCAAGATCGGTTTGTAAAAGCGGAATAGGTGTTCAACTTGTACTTTTTTGTTGCAGTACAGAGCAGCCTTCTGAGAGCCGGGAGTATTTGCGAACCACGCACATGATATTCTGTCTTATTTGCGCTTTTCTTGTTTGTTGGTTTCCACACCATCTCTACACCATGATTGAGGTAAGCAATAGAACGGAGATGCGGTAGATTTAGAGTTCGGAGCGGAAGCGTGCTAGGATCATGACTGCTTGTTTTATTTTTAAACTACAATAGTACAATTTCAACCTGGGATTAAAAAAACATAGTATGAAAACGTGAACCATTTCATCAGAATTACAGAGTAAACTTTGAAACGGGTGGACTACCACTTGTTTTTTGTATTATCAAAAAAGGTTTTCCAACTTTGTAGGGCAAAGGACAAATTGTTTTTCTATTTAGATCTCGGAACGTTACATAGGTTTTTCTTATGCAAAGATGAGGGTTATTATGGAGGTGGTGGGCCGTTGCTTCTCTTACGCACACGCTTGTATTAACCCAATCATTTACACGTTCGCTGCACCCGGATTTCGGAAAAGCATCGGTGAAATGTGTGATCGGCGCCGTTTCAAAAACAATTCACGCACGTCCCAGTTTGCTCCAAGAACCTGTACAAGCTTTGCTGCTACGTCTCGAAGATCTTCACATGAAAGTTCTCGTATGCTTGCGTTGACAAATCACGACGCGGGAAAGAATTTGAAATTGACGCCAATTGTAAACGGCAGAACGCCATCTCAAGACACAAGTTTGTTAATGCCGAATTAGGCAAAACGTTGCGTATTATTTGGGATTGATAATTACCACTAACGCACAATTAATGGCATATGAAACATTTAACAATGTTGCAGCTTGTTGCCCCATCAACATGATGCTGCAGCAACAGAGTTATTTGTAACATACAAATTTCAAATATTATCCTCATAACCATATTGTGAAATTTTTACGACAGGTGATAATGTTAATCTTTTGAAGTTTATTGGTCACCAACTGCACTGAAGAGACCTGATAGGTCGAAACAGTGTCACTGTCTGCAGTTTGCTAAGTGCATCCCTGGCCTCTTAGATTATGTTCTATTTGATTAAATTTCTCTTATTTTTTTTAGTGAAAGAAAGCACTTAATTAATTCTACGCTAGCAACCGCTTAGTCGACTTTTTTCAGTTTTTATCAAATTATCTCGATTGCGGCTGGTATCCATGAAGTTTCTCAAAAGTCGAATCTAAATTTTAGCATCAAAAATGTGGGCAAAATGGCATCCGGCCATTTCCATCCCACAACAAATATCCCCAGACGCCTACCATTCCAACATTTTTCCCTTTGACAACTTCCCGTGTCAGCATTGACCGCAGGACATTTCCCAGACAACACTACAATACGGAAATTTTCGGAAATACAGAAATTCATATTAAACATGAAATTACTGAAATACAGAAAATCATCTTAAAAGAGAAATTACTGATTTGCGGATGTAAGGATAAGGGTACTAAGTAAAGAAGTATGGAAATAGCAGTAATATGGAAATTTACGGAAGTGGATAAAAACATAGTATGACCACCCACTTCGGTAAATTATTTAATTAAGTTGAACTGAACTCATTACTTTTGTAAATTTCTGTATTTCCTTAATTTGTTTGATGTTTTTTCCACATATCTGTAAGAATTTTTGTAAGTTTGTTTATTTTTGTGATATTCCATTTTCCCTTCTAGGTTAGTCTCCCACCGAACAACTTCTGCTTCATGTTGTCTTCAAAGTCTTTAGAAGTTTATTTGCTGACACCTTTATATATTATGGAAGTTATTCTGTTGTTGAAAACTGTGCTAAATGCCACGCATGTAGTCAGTAATGTTTTCACTTTTCAAAATACTTTAAAAATGGATAAGATTTGCCGACATTTAGTTGATATTTGCGACGTTTTGGACCAGGCTGATGATTCTCACTTCTGCGAGTGATTAGTCATTTTTTAACACTTACAGAAACTGCCGAATGATTGAATTGTGTGGACTTACCGACCATTATAAAAACCTTTATTTAGATGTCTTTGCAAGGTAGTTAGTCATTCACACGTTTATACCAATTTGAAATATTTCTCGCAAGCGTGGTTGTCGTCGTATTGCTGTTCTCATTAATCGTCCCAAAAAATTATCTTCAAATTTGTTGACAGCATCTTGTGAGTCTCGTGGAAACAGCCCATCGATAGCATCTATTATGTTTAAAATTCTATGTGCAGGAACGAATTTGGTCATTGGAAACATGTCCAAAGTGAAAAGCTATCATCACTGCTATAGAGCTCTTGCAGTCCTTTAGTCTTTACTTTACAATAGATCGATCGTAAAATATGATGAAATCATCCTTTATATCCACGCTTGTAGAAATTCTGATTGTTAATAAAACGTTGTTAATACGGAAAGAAACACTTCAAGGGGGAAATTGCCAAAGGGGTAAATTTCATCTTTGAATTGTGCAAAATGAAAAATGTCCGGGGAATTCCTATTCGAGAGAAAATTATACGGGAGTGAAGTGATCTTGAACTAAGGAAAATTACATCCAACAAGATCAATTTTAGTCGGTAAGAAACTTCTGAGCACAATTGATCTAGATTAAAGGCAAGCTGGATTCAATAAAACATCCGCTTTCTGTTTAAGAATTACTTGTTTGCAAACCGTTTTATTACTAAATTGAACTCCTTGTAGTTTTATACTCAGCAGTGTATAAACATTTAACTAAATACAGGGTGGGCCGTAAATAACGCACCAAAGATTTAAAATAAATTGTGATGTGAAATAATGTAAATATCTTTTCTTTGGGTATCTGTTAAATTTAATTTCAATATCAGTTACTATAACTGTTAAATTTAATTTCAATCAAAGTTTTTTAGTTATGATCTGCCTTTTAAAAAAAATTTTTATCATTTTTAGGGTATAAACTTTGGTGCGTTATTTATGGCCCACCCTGTACAATGTTTTCTTTGAAAGAGAAAATCATAAATTATCTTTTTTGCTTGATTGTTTTTGAAATATTTCTATTTAAATTTTAAGAAAACATTTGATTTTCCCGTTTTCTCAATATTTCATTACATTGCTGCTGAATTATTTATTCTAAACGGGCTCTGTATAGTTCGTAATCACTGATTAATGGAATGAGTATCTATAAGTATAAGGACACGAACTGTCATCCTCCACTAGTCGGCTAAAAAGGATACATTATATCAACTGCTTGGTATTGCCTTAGCCACTTTTAGACCAATTTACCATGTGCTCTCCTGTTCGCGGTGGGGAATTCGCGCTGGCATTTTTTTTGGGCTACTATGCTGAGGGACCACAAATAGAAAATGGTTTCGAGAATATACAAAAACTTATATTTGACTTCTTATAGATCTCCTTTATGCAGTAATGGCTAGAACTTCACTTGCTTTATCATTACGTTGCTATGATCTGAAAAACAAAGTAACTTAAATTTAACCACGTCTACGGATGTTTTACCTTTGGGAAATACACTCTACGATTTATTCCTTTTATGTGTATGAGCTCATTCTCTGTTTCGCCAGTCTGTAGTCTAACTGAGCCACAGCGACGTGTAGACAGTGCGGCTACTCCACCTGCCTTCCATATCAATAAGGTTATCCCGATAAGTGTTTGTGGGGTTTTTCTCCAAGCTATTATTTCGTGCTACGCGTAAAGCTGTGGTTACCGTTTCCAAAAGTTTACAGTATGGCTCGAAAAGGAAATTGAACCCAGGCTACCGAGTAAAAAGTGGTGGCTCTAACTACTACACCACGGCAGCAGTTATGATGTGTATGATAATTCCACCCAGTAGTAATGTGCTTTAAATAATTGGACCTGACCATTTCTAAAGCTACTACTGTTTGTTGTATACCTTTATGTTGAATGATATTGTCTTATTCAGTTTCATAATTTTCCACTGCCTTTTGTTTTTCAGCATTTCATTTTTTATTTTCTTGTATTACAAAAATGTATAATTTGTTCATGTTGTTTGCCTTGGAGACCAAATGATGAAAACTTATTTAACTCATCGAAATCAAAAGGAATGGTAGTTTAATAGATTGCAAAGTTACCTGATAGTCTTCAAATTGTCAGTCAGTGATACATGGTTCGGACCGTGCAAACTACAACACGTGATATTGAACACAAACGCCAATTTTGTTCGGCCATGCTGCATGCAACGTCAAGCGTTCAACTCCAAGTTTTTAAATGATCAACTCAACCGTTTAACTCCCAGTTTTTAAATGATAAGTTTGACACTAAATGTGTACCTCGCGGAGCTGTCGACAAAGTCCAATACAGAGGAACTGATTTACTAGAGAAAAAAGAAGTGCCAACCCTATAAATCTATAAAAATGCGTGTCTGTTATTTCAATAGCTGCAGTTGCCAAAGTTATAATATCTTGATATTATAACCCGTTATCTCAATTGGTGTTTCCTTTCTTTTTGCTCGCTAAACAAATAATTCTTGAGCCAGAGAAGTAAATTCTATATCAATCATGAATTGAACTCCGGTAAAAAAAAGAAAACATAAAATAAGCTACGAGGGCTGGCCAATTTGTTTTTTATCTTTTGAGACGTTTTCAAGCTTAACCACGTAATCATCATAATAACTCATCATTTCAACGTTTTACAGTTACTCTTGTTGTCATAGCTACCAATCAATCATGCCTAAAGCTTACCCATGGCGTTACTAGAGCTCATGGCTAACGGAGCAATTTCAAAATATGTCACCATTAAAATTTTGTCTAAATTCAAAGGTGTTTTCGTAAAAACAAAAATTTCTAATCCAAACTTACCTCAAAATTTGCAAAAGCTATTCTCTAGACCAGTGGTTCTTAACCTTTTCAACCCCTGGGAACCCTATTCCTAAAGATATTGCCTTGGGGACCCCTTGTCTGCGCAACCTGCGAAGGAAAGGTATGTTGAAAGAACAAACACTATTGTGATAAGGCGGATAAGTTGTTTACTACTGGATCACTAATTAATTAAAAAAACTATTTTTATGAAAGCATAGCACAAGCGGTTAGTGGATTATCACAATTTACTCAAGAAAAAACACAGCACAAATGATAATCAGTGTGACCTCTGTTCTGGTCACTTCGAAACAAGCTCATCAATACGGAGGTTAATATTGCTGAAAACAATTCTCTTGCCATTTGCAACTCTAAGGCAATTACGGTACATAGTTTTGACATTAACTAGAGCAGACATGACAGCTTTACAGAGGTATGTCGTTGGAAATGGAATTAATGTTTTCAGAGCTCTTTTTGCCAATTTAGGATATTCTTGCAGCATACTGCACCAAAATTCTATCTGTAAGGAGGAGCTGAACTTGGTCTTTGCAGCTAGAGAACTCTGTAATTCCAGATGTTGCTCATAAAGGTTGAGCTGCTTATCGTTGTTCATCTTAGCAATAAAAGGCTGGTGAATTCATACTAAAGAAAGTTCAGATGTTGGAAAGTAATCTTTCATTTTTTTCTCTAGATTGCTTAATGTGATCATCAATTAAAGCAGTCAACCATTTGTTAGTTTCCTGATCACCAATTTTACTGCCCAACAGCAACGGCATAGCAAAATTTGGTTTCTTACTCTCTTTTTCCATAAGGATAACTTCTTTTTGAAGGCGGAAACTTTCTCTGCAGCCTCCAACTGAGATTTGGTTTTCCCAGCAGAGAATAACTGAGCTCATTCAAAAAACTATAAAGATGTTTGCGAAATAAAGACCTTCTATTGGAATCTACACTATTGTCATCAAATAATGTAGCAAGTTCCACTGACCCATGCTCACGAAGGAACACGGCAACTTCAGTGACAAATTTTGCAACACGGGAGAGCACTTTTCCCCGCGATAATCATCGCACTTTGGTGTGGAAAAAAGTAGTGATGCTCCTTTCCAAGGTTGTCGCAAAATTCTTTGAGTAGTCGGAAATTCACGGCCCTGCCACGAATGTAATTCACAGCTTCATACAGAATCAACAACACTTTTCAATTTGAGACGGAGTGTCTTACAAGCTAAGGCTTATTTATGAATAGCACAGTAATTTGATAGTATATGCGGATCAACTAGTTTCATTAGGGCTACGAAGCCGGATCGATGCTCTATCATAGCTGGCGCACCATCTGTGCATACCGATCCTACTTTATTCCATGTTTTTAAATTTTCACGAAGAAATGCATTAACAAGATCAAAGACGTTTTTAGCTCTAGTTCTCTCCTTCATTTCTTGACAAAATAAAAGCTCGTCCACAATCGAGTTTCCTTCAATAAATCTGACTTATGCTACTAATTGGCTTATTGACTTGAA
The DNA here is from genome assembly GCA_963675345.1 of Trididemnum clinides. Taxonomy (NCBI): domain Eukaryota; kingdom Metazoa; phylum Chordata; class Ascidiacea; order Aplousobranchia; family Didemnidae; genus Trididemnum; species Trididemnum clinides. Next base: position 10,125,359 of record OY776302.1, on the reverse strand, counting down.
ATTTATGGTTTTATCAAATTGAAAAATTATTCTACATGGGCTATCTTGGATTTGAGCCATAAGCAGACTCAAAATGTCATTTACTATATCTGAAATCCTGTTATTTACAGTGTCATCGGACAAAAGAACAGTCTATTTTTTTGGCCTTGTTTCGGCCAAGTAATATTGTGCCATTTTTACCGCACTTGGCTTTATTAGTTTCTCACCAACTGTATGAGGTGCTTTTGTTTTTGTTATTATCAAAGAAACTTTATATGAAGCGCGCAGGAGTGGTTGGAAAGTTAGGCAAAAACCTAACGCAGGGAGGGTTTATCACACATCATCACAAGCTCTTTTCGCTTTGAACATTTCAACTGAGTCCGTATTCTCTCTATGCTTCAGTTCTTTAACTTCGAAGGCCTTAAGAAATCGTTGCCCAAAATGGTATTGCACAATGTGCACTAAGCATTGTCAAGTTTATCACAACCAATAACTTTTGTGAAACCACACTGAACGTAAGAATCGTCCCAGAAAGGTATTTTATATCTACTTTTCGCAGCCATTAGTAAACAAAAAATGGTTATGACCTAAGAAAGCAAAAATAATGGCTGGTTGAGAAGTCTTAATTATACTAAAAGTGATTACCGACAGGTGGTGGGGCCAGGCAGCCTACCCTTCGTGGTGGCCAAGTCTAACTGAAGACTCGCAAACCGAGTCTGAGAGCACACGCAGTGTATGTACATTTTCCTGCATAATGCTTACAACGAATAGCTCAAACAACAAAGAAGAAACTTGGTAATATATAGAGGGGGCGTTGGGCTATGTTCCTTTTCTCTTCGTCCTTGAAACCAAAAAAAATATCACTTTAATTCGAGTTTGCCTCATTTTAATCATTTAGTATTTTGTAGCAGAACCTAAAGGTGTGATTAGTAGGCAGCGTATAGTTAATATCGCTCATAACACTTGATTATCCTCCGTAGCTTTGTAAAAATGTTTAAGATGCCTTCTTGAAAATTGAGAGGGCAATCTTTTGATTACTAAATACTACGTGAGCCGCTCGAAAGAAAAGTGACAAGCTGCAGTCGTCATACTTTTTTATCAATATTTAGTATCGAAAGGTAGCGGTGTTGCTATCATTGAGCCATGGTACGCTCTTCAGGTCTTTTGGGGGCCCTACGCTCCACTAATAAGCAGATAGTCACCTCAAATGTTGATAAGAACCAACTAAAAACCTACACTACAACGTAAAATTCTTTCTATTTCTTTTACCGTGAAGCAAAGAAAATATTAGAAAGCTATATCACTTGATGTTATTTTTGCTATCTGACCAGAATTGGAGATGAGCTGAAAACCCATCAACTGCAATAGCTCAGTGAGATCGTCCGCGCTTTTTTGATACATGAGTTGACCTAAATATTTTTGGATTTAAACTTTATGCTCTCTCTCTCTTTCAAAAGCTCAATTAAATATCCTACTAATCAGGCAGCGGTTTTCAAACATCAGCTTCTCTCGGCGATCTTTGAGCAATTAAAAAACAATCGCATCGCATTATCGACTTCAAAATTTGTAGGCATTTCTAGTTACTGAGAAATTCCTTAACATTATTTTGCTTTTGGCTTTTCATTAAGCAAAGACTTTTTCAAGATCAACTTTATAAAATCGAATATTCGCAAACTGGACTAAGCGACGTGTAAGATGTCTGAAAGAAAATTAATCTTATGACGAATAGAATTTTGCTCTCATATCTGCGAGATTGCGAATAAACCTAACTATAACTATTTCTGTTCCATTGACGAGGCGCTTCTGGCAAAGTCTCGCGGCTCTCTCGAGTAACGAGGCGCCCAGTTTAGAAACCGCTAAACTAGGCCATGACAGTAATTATTCTAAAGAAATAAAACGAAGGAAATTGATTTTGTTTTGAATCTTAAGTCACATCAATGCAAACTTCAATATTAATTATAGCCTATGCAAATATGGGCTGCTATCATGTAATAACTAGTGAAGTAAATACCCTAGTATGTAACGAGAAGTCACTTAGAAACCATAACGTCACCAAATTTACTTAGAAACCAACACCATATTTAATAAAATATATCTGGCTTCTCAGACTTACATCTGTTGGTGTTGCCATGATAGAAGCGACTAGTTGCCAACATTGAATGCACTGTATTAACCTCAAATGCAGATCAATACGAAGATGGGGTTTACGAAATTTGTGAGGGAAAAACGTGCATTTCTTCCTCGATTACACAATAATTTCTACTATAGTCTTTATAGGATTTTATAAACTTTTATGGCAGTAAATTTGGCTTTTTTGAACTCGTGGTATGTTTGTTTAAAAACGGGAACTTAATCCTAAATAAAATATACGTCTTTGTTAATTTGTGGTCAGATCAAAAACAAAACAAGTGCGCAAACGAGGTTGCTCGGGTAAAAAAACTACCAAAAAATGGTACAGAATGGCTTTCCATACTCCGTACCTCGAAAAAAATATCGTACAGGAATTTCGTATTTACTAAAATACTGTACCTTTCCGTACCAATTATTTTGCCGAATTCTTGTTCTTACGTAACAGCAAATGTGTGCTGAGAGAAATATCAGCAGAAGTAAGAGAGGCTACGCTCACAGAGAGGCTAGTTACCGCACTTAGTACTTCTGAGTTCTGACCATAGTTAATCACTCACTATTGGGATAACCAAATCGCCTTGAATAGAAGTATTTTCTTAGGACTAACCCACTGAAATCTCACTCGAAACTAGAATCTGCAATCTAAAATAATACAGCTCTTCCTGAAGTAACACAATCACAATGAGATCTACAATCTAGAATCTAATATACAGGGTGTCCATAAAGTCACAGTACCATTACAAATATTTATTGCTGAAAAAATACAAAACGTAAAATACCGCGGTTTTTTGTAGAATATTTTACATGGCTTCACGTTTGTGCAGAATTAAACTTATTTAGGTTTAAATTAATATTAAATGTCATTTAGTATTATTTAATATTTGCGTTGTATTAATTTAACAGACTATGACGACACCAAAAGATAAGGCAAATGTGTGTGGTGGCATGCTGAAACTAATTCATCAACTCCTGTTCAGCGGCAGTTCCGGCAGAAATACAAAAGAGACCCTTCTTCCAAATTCTGGATAATGAGATGGATCAAAAACTTTCAGGAGAGAGGTAGTGTTGTGGATTTGCCTCGAAGTAGACGACCAAGTTTGAGTGAAGAAGTTGTTGACAATGTGCAAACTGTGCTTCAGCGTAGTTTCAGTATTTCATAAAGTGCTATAAATGTAAACATAAAGCAAATTCGAAAATAAGCTCTGAATGTAACCCTGAAGCTATGTGAAGTATTCTACTAAAAACCGCAGTTCTCTACGTTTTGTGTTTTTCCAACAATAAATATTTGTAATGGTACTAGGTCTTTATGTACACCTTGTATAAAGCGCAATTCTGTCTGTCCGTGTATCTGTCTCAACTCCTCCGAAACTGCCAGGCGTACTAACATCAAACTTGGCACGATTGATTACCTCCTCGTGTTGAGGGTGATAAAAGGGGTTTGCGACATTATAATCACATCATAATCAAAAAAAAGTTTTTAAAATCGCATTTTTCGACCAAGAAACGCGGTTTTTGGCTTAAACGAAAGCCCGTACCCGACCTACCAACTTCAATAAATTTTGCTTCTTTACAATGTCACATGACATCATAATTAACAATTAATTGTAAATTTTGTTTTCTTAATTTACTCAAAAAATACTAGTTGCACGAGAAACGCGATTAAAATCTTTTTGGAGAGATCTTAGCGAGGTTTCCTAAATGAAAGAAACCCTACAGCAATTAATGATGAATTAGCAATGCAACAACAGATTCTTTGTATAAACATTTTAAGCTTTCTAAGCATGCTTATTGCTTTTTTCTGCACTCTTCAACTTGCTCTATGATGTCATAATGCTGCCTGGCGTGATTAACGCAGTCTTTGGCTACCAGAAGTCATCATTTCATAATTTTTCAAAAATTACAACACTTTCACAAAATCAGTTTACCCAAAAATTCGTTAAAAACTAATTTGTGACCTCCTTTCGCAGCTGATTTTTCAAACTTTTCACAAAAAGTTAAAAGGTATTTCAAGGCAATTCCGATGATATATGACACTTGTCACGAATAAGTAAATTTGTGTTGTAGAAATAGTTTTATATATAGTTTGCGTAATTTTCGTTTTGTTCTGCCATGATTATTTTAATTGTAAATCTGAATTTGTAAGCAGAAATTTGGTTTTATATCTCGTCTGTTTTCGAAAAAGACCTTTTTTTTGTTCGCATTTAGATTAGTAACTCACACGACTTTTTTGAACGGGGCTACATTTTCATTTTCGGCCCAAAATGTCTACATGATTTCATTCCTTTAAAGGATTCAAAAAATGCCTGTGATCATTGTCCCTGTGGCCCCCTTGATACTATACAGTTGTCACAAGCCGGTACATTGTTAATGCCATAGACAAAGCCATTACAATCTTCGCTACTGCAAGCACAAACAACAGAAAATATGTATACAACACCCGAGGTCTTACACCAAAAGAGTAGTTTGGCCCAAAACTCGTAGACCATTAAAAATAAGTCAGAGCAATACCGTTAGTAAAAAACTTGAAAATTTCGGAGCTCCACATCATCAGCATTAAACTGGCCAACCAAACCAATCAATTCTAAATGTTACTGCCAGTAACTACAATTGCAAATTCGATTCCTAGTTGACATCAGTTACAATGTCTACAAATTTCGAGTGTTCCCATCTAAGACTAAATATCTAGAACTAAACCTTTGAGACTACATTGGCTAATTCTTTGCTCTAAGCAATCACTTGACATCACAAACAAAACCCATAAATTCCAAATATTACCGTCAAAATGTTTAACCCATTAAACTTCCAGTTTTACACCACCATGTGTACATCAAATACAAAACCCACAAATTCCAAGTCTCCCATTAGAAATTAAACTTGCAATTTCCGAGTTCTACACCACCACCTAGTATCAGTTACAAAACCAATAAATTCCGACTGTTCTCGTCTGAGAATAGCTGTTATTTAAGAGTCCCATGTCATCAGTCGCCATCAAGTACAGAACACGCTGATCCCATGTGTAAAACTTTGGCAGTCTTGCGTCCGTTTCTAAGCTAATTTTAAAGTTCATTTATTTTCTACTATAGGTTTGATTTTTCGTGATAGATTTGAACCGGGGCCATGTAATACTATATTGGCCACAGTCCCACGCAAACAGGTGAGAATTGTCGCTTTAGGTCTGCCTTTGCTCACATAAATTTCCGATAAAGTAATTTAGTGTTTACCAGGGTTCACATGAAATTCTACATAGCATCAAAGTCTTAGGAGTTTAAGAAATGTTTTTTTTATGACATAGGAAACAATTAACATCCTACTATAGTTTTAGATATATTGATCAATGACTGTGTAAAGCATAGTTGCTACGGTAATTGCAACCCGGTGTTGAGCTTGTTAAGTCTTAGTTTTTGATTACCCTCGTCTTTAATTGTCACATTAAACACCAGTAAATTTGATTCACTCACTCCATCCCCAATAAATTTGAATTTGGAATTTATTAACGCATGATGATATCAAGACAGCGCGTTAATCAACTTTAACTTCGATATTCCATATGTAGCGTTGTGCATGGTGAAGCTACTCCTACTACACCAAGTATTTCCGTAAGGCACTAAACCTGCAATTTTAGAATTGTACATTATCGATCAACATCAAGCACAAAACCTCTCAAATGCCGAGCATTTCCACCACAAGCTGAAAATGTGCTTCAGATTCCATAAAGATCTGTCAACGTTAAGCCCGAAACAAGCAAATCCCGAGCCACAAAACTGTCGAATTTGCAATTGGTCTTCAAAGTTACATCTATACCATCTTCGAGTGCATGGTTGCTCATTAGACGTTGCTTACAACTCGCAAGGTGGAGGACGGCTTCAACTATTCTAATCTGGTTAAAACAGTGGTACGTTTTCTGCAATAAAACATTAAAAGCAAATGCAAATAAAAATGATTTTTTTGTTTTGTTTTCAAGGCCACAAGCGAAGGAGCATGACTTAGTGGCCATCTCAAATACGCTATTGTCTCTAGATCCAAAATAATTTTGCAATTACATAAAGACTAAGTTGCTCGGACTCGCTTGCAGTTGTTGGCGTACCTACCGTACTGGTATGTTTAGCCTACCACGTAGATTACTACACAACAGGAAAAATTTAGAAAAGTGCTTGTCCTTGATACACCGAAACGCAAGATATACTCAAATATTTACTGAGCATAAATTAAGAATTAAGAATAGTTTTTGAAAAGTTTTTTGAATAGACTCTAGCTTCTTTGTATTAGAGGTAGGAGAAGTAAAACGTCCGTAGTTTACAGCGGCACAATGATGGGGGGATTGGGACTGGTTCGTTACCTGGTAAAAACACTAAGTATAGAATATAACTCGAATTTTTATCATGACAGAAAAAATCGTATTCCCTACAGCAACAATTTTGTCCGCCACTTTCGAAGAATTTAAGAAGTCAGCCTTACATTTTTCTTTGATAGAAACTTATTCGCATAGGTGGAAATAGTCCAAGATTTGGAGATGGTGTTTTTAGGCTATAGTTTTAGATTTTCAGGGGCCGATCGAGCATTTTGATTTGGAGTGGATCAATTCAAAAACATTTTTTAAAATCAACTATTTTAAATTTAGCATTTTGTCTATTATGGTAACACAAACTTTTATTCTTAAATTATCTTGAAGACATTATTATCGGAGGTTAACTATTCCAAAGCCGTTGCTTTTCCCCTTTTTATCAACGCAAGCTTTAAAAAATTTACAGGTATTCAAGTTCCCGAAGCCCTCTCCCCTAAATTAAATCTACTCTTTTTGATCGGTCTTCTGCAAGTAAGTTAAGCTTTTTATTTATTTTAATTTTTATGTAAAATGCTGAAAATTCAGAAGAAGGGCGCAGCGTCCTAACCCTTACCCCTCTCCGCCAATGATTGACTCTGCCGGTATGAAAGCCAAAGCTGATACTCTCGCACAGTAACAACAGTTACTCCAAAGAACTCTACTTTTCTAAGCAAATAAGTAAAGATATGAGTAGTATAGATAAAGTAATGAAATAAACTAAAGTAAAGATATGGATCGCTAATAAGAAAAACAGCTTAATTGTTTGACAAAATATCCGCCATCAGCAATGCATCATACTTAAAAGGTAAGCATCGAAGCATCTTTCCATCTAGTCTCAATTTAACACATAATTACTTATTGTCGTTTCAAATTCTAGAACTCTACACTACCAAAAAGAAGAATAAGATTTCGATAATTCCACCAAAAGGTGGCGCAAGCTGATGCAAGCTAATTTCTAAACAGTTTTCAAGATAAGTTTTGCTTTTCACCACAGTTCAATTTAGATGAACGGCGTAGATTAAATGATTTTGGGTAAGATTTAAACCGAAGGAAAAAGTTCTTGAAAAACTTTTACCAATAATTGTTAATAATGCAATGCTTATATTATAAAGCGTAAAGTGGCTTCCTAGTAGATGGAAACTCTCGCTCTCTACTTTCCTTTTTTACATTAACATTGCGCCTGTAATTGTTCGTAATAATTTAAATTCTTCTCTTCAAGCTCCTGATGTGATCCAAATGAAACTTTATAATATGTACGACATGCACAGAACAGACTTCAGCCGATAAACCGAAGCAATACTAGGCCTAAGTTATTTACTCATCGGAAGGTAGAGTTAATACCTTGCAATGAAATGTCGCAGAATCATAACTTGCAAAATTTTTCTGTTATTCTTTTTGGAAAGACATATTTCTTTCTTTCATCTTCTTTATTTTATTGGAGTGTTTTTGCTATTAGGTGGTTTTTGAGGGCGAGCAGTGAGCTCACATCCATGAATGGTGAATCGCACTGATTTCGGCGATAAAAACGCTTTAGTTATTAAGTTGGCAGGCACTACTGTGCTTTGATAAAAAAAAGTCTCAAGTGTGCGTGTTGCTGCGCTGCTCTTTTATTCAGTGATCAATTGAAACTACTGCAAACTTGGTTGTGACACAAGCATGATTATTTGTATTTATTTGTTTGTTTGTTATTCTTTGTACTGCGAAGCAAGAAACTTGTCACATCAACAACGCGTCGTAGTGCCCTTGAAAAAGGAACGGCAATTTCTCCCACTAAATTGAAAGTCTTGTTGTACTATTGCCCTAAACCATAAGACAGAACTGCTGAAGTTAATTGCAAGTTTGAATGGAAGTTGTTCTCTAGATCAATCACTGAAAAGTTTTCCCTTAAACTAAAAAATAGAGTTCTCATGCTTTTGTTGGCAGTTCCAATAACAACACTCGAAAATACTTCACATGAATGTTTGCGAATTCACAAACCATGTCAGTACGCTATTGATTTTCAGTCTGGTGTATAATGAACTTTAGATAAAAATGTTTCTGTAAAGATTACTGCAAATTGAGGCCAATAGTTTTAACTTTATGACAATGTCGAAATAGTGTAAAGATTTGGGTATGTTAGAAATTTGGAACAATATAATTAGTCTCACAACTTAAGTTGACTGAGCTAAAGAATTTATAATTATTTAATATAGAAAGAAAATGATAACTAAATATTGAACAGCTTAAACAAAAGTTAGCCTTCATTATTGCTAACAGTTATCTAAAGTATTTCAATAGCAAGAGTATTTTGTGTTTTGTTCATGCACTAAATAAACAAAAGAAGATTCAAAATTTTGAAGTATTTTACTTTGTTGTGCTTTTTCGCGTTTGAAGAGTTTATAAACATCTTGAATTTAAATTTATTCTACAAGTTTTGATTTTGCATCAACAACTGCTGGCATGCGCTGTATTTGCATTGGTAAAATATAAATATCTTTTTCATACAAACATCTGTTTTTTCATTCCAAGCCTGAGAAAAATTTATTTAGACCCAGAAGTAGAATAAAGTTGACTATGATGTTTAAAAACATTTTCATAACTTTCCCTACTTTAACTTATAATTCAAGCAAAAATTAATTTATGAAAGTCTAATAAATTACTCCATCTATAGTCTGCGAGGCATAATAAAATTAGGACATAAGGAAGATTTTTGATCGGTTGTAGTGGTGATGATAGCGATTCGAACGCATAGTTTTTTGTGAACAATTATTTGGTCAAGTCTTTATCGCGATTCCGACCTTGCTTCATAAGCTGTCGTATCACAAGTGCAGCAAAGTCAATAAATTTTAAACATTTTAGTTCTTTTTTGTTGATTATGAACAATTACAAATTTTGTTTCTGACTGGTTACATAAAGATACAGTTTTCTGTTGCATAAGGTGCAAGCTATTACTAAATCAGCTTGTCTAGTTAAATGTCATATGTTTTAGAAGTGATCACAATTAGTACGTATCACATAATAATGTATCAAGAGAATAAATAATTGGATCTACCTCTAGGTCTTATATATTTAAAACAATGCTGGGGGTACGAATCGAGTCCATCATTTACACGAACCGTCGAACAATGGTCATAGCTTATAGGTGAATAGTGTTAAAGTTATGTTATATCATGATAAACATACAAAGTTATGATAAACATAGGTGCACAGAGTTGAAGTTACGTAGATATTATAAACCATGATCATTTTTTAACAATTGATTAGATGTGGGTTCGAATTCTACTCCCAGTATTGTTTTAAACATGATGAGAGTTATAAGACCTGGAGGTAGATCTAATTTTTAATTCTCTTCCTACATTGGTAGACTGGAAAAACGAAAGAATTCACAAGCCGAGTTTAACCAAATTGATATGACATTTTATGTTTTTAAATTTGGTTTTGGCTCCTATGTCTAATGGTAGAAAGCAAGTGCCGTATATACTCGTGTATAAGTCGATGTGTATTTTAAGACCAAAAATTGCGTCATTTTAGGTATTACCCGTGTATAAGTCCATTGTAGATTTCAGGCACAGTCACTATTTTTAGACCAGTGTGGCAGTGCCATGAGGGCCTACGTTGTGAGCATAAGGTAACATCAATACAACGTGGATATGATTATATTTTATTCATCACTGAATAAAGTCTAATGCATGGACTTTCAGTGCATTATAGACTTTATTCAGTTATAATGAAGCGCTCTGTAAGCCAATTGCACATACCCTAAAATAAATCATACTGATATTTGACAATTTTGTAAAGTAACGTCAAGATGGGAGCATTTTTTAAGGTGAAGCATCATGATGTGAGTGTTTGCTATGGCTGGCATACAAACAACATGTATAACAAGGGAGTTTTTTTGCATTTACATTTACATTGTATTCGCTTTTCAGCAACATCTCCATAAACGTTCCATATGTATCAGTCGACCGCAAAAGTTTTACTTTAAAATCGTCTCCCAAAAATTTGACTTATATACAAGTATATTCTGTATTTACCTATTGCTACTACGTGGATATGCTTATTAGACGAAATTAGCATAATGTTTGAATATGAAATCAATATTTTAAGTTTTTAGCCAAAACATTCTTTGCATAGAATGTTTCACGTTTTCTGTTCTCATATCTGCTCATACCATATGCTGCTAAATTCTTGCTAACAACTTGCACTTCGCACATTTTTGCGTTTGTCGTCAACTTTGAGATCATTCTTTTCCAAAAACATGTTTTTCTGTAAGCTGTATTGCAAGTTTATTCAATAGATTAATATGAAAATGAGTTTTGAACGTCGTCTTTTCCGAAGATAAAGCGATGGAGAAACATCAACCATAGTAGACAGCTTACTAAGATCTTACCTATTACCTAATTTTTCATTTTTTGGCTTATATGTAATAAGCTACTGCACCGTACCACCGATTTATTATTGATTTTTTTGGGCCAATAGCTACAGATGTGTCGGTTCTCGGCAAAAGTGTGCTCCCTCTCAACAAAAAATTTGTAAACATGCTTTATATGTTTTTAATAATAAGCACTCTTGTAGTTTCATCGAACTGGCTCGCAGCAAAGTTTTTATAGCAAGATTACAATTTTAGTCTTATTCAAAGTTCAATGTTACAAATGACTTTATGACAGCTTAAAAATTTTTATGTGATGACAAAATGAGTTATGTGTGCACCCAACGGTCATTAAAAAGACCTTAAAGCAAATCTAACATGAAAGTTTAGGTTGACCAGGCGCAATGCTGACATTCCAAGTTTATTGTTTGTAAAGGAATTGTAAATTTTTGATAAATATCAAAAAGAAGTTGCAAAAAGCTCAAGAACTTTAGCTAAAAATTGCATTTTTGCAACACAATTTTGAGGTTTCTTCAAGTAACTTATGACATGATAACCTCTAACTTTAAATCTTTGCAGGCATATTATTCTTTTTCAAATCCTATTTACGTGCTTTCTTCCACAAGTTTGCTTAATTGGCCAACTGCAGGCAGGAACTGCACTTTGCCAGTAAATTCTGGTAATATTACAGTTAAAATAGTTCTTATCTTTATCAGATAGAGTTTGGTTTTCACTGCTTCATTGAAAGGCAGTTTTTTCGAGCACTCTCTACATTTTAAACCACAAAACTCAAACTGGAGATAGGTAAAAAGGTTTAGTTACCAGAAGAAATCCCTTGAAGGGTAGATCAGCAAATCAAACAAACTTTTGATTTGGGGTTTGGTCTAATTCAGTTACATACGAAATAATGCACAAAAAAGCATTGCCCCATTTATTACAATTCTCATTTTTGTTTACAACCCAGCGTACATAAGACCTCAACAATTTGATCAAACTGCCCAAAGTAAAAAATTCCATAGCTACATGGAAAAATATAAATTGCTACTTTGTTGGCACATCAAGGACCCTATTAGGAATTTTCTTTAAGGTTTTGAATTACAGAGAAAACAACTTTTGAAAAATATGTTTTTAGATTTTTGAAAAATAGATATGTACAAAAAATTTTTTGTTCATTTTTATCAAAATTGAACTCCTTCAAACTCTCTTCTGAACAAATCTTGTCTATTACAAAACGTATTGTTATTTCAAATAATTAATTTTTTGTTGGAAAATTTTAGAAAATGATCTGGACACGAGGCGTTAGGAGAACGATTAATATGAAAACGAGCCAATATACCAGGGATAATCAACTAATTTTAACGAAGGTCCTGGAAGACAAGTCCAATACTTCAAGAGGTCCAGCAAAATTTTTGACATGTAATGATAAAAATAAAACTATCAGCATGAGTAAATATAAGAAAATACTTGGATTTTGTTAATCTACACTAATTATCAAAATAAAAATTAAACAAAGTTCTTGTACATTATTCTGATAGTTTTGTAAAAAAAATCGCATCTCTTGTTTTTAGCAAGTTCTTAAATCTTGATCTATAGAAGCAACAGCAAATCAAAGGCGGTGGTGGGGTGTTTGACCCTGGTGCCAAACAGTATCGTATGCGGCAGCAAGATCTATCTATAAAGTGCCTGATTTGTTATTCTCTTCAAAGTTGTGTTTGACGTCTTTGATTGGTTAAAAAGCTTGATTGGTCATGCATCGTTTATGCCAAAGGGCAATTTGTTTTTCCGGAAATTGGGGGTCAATAACAGGTTCTAGACGCCTCAAGAGTAGTCGCTTTAAAAGCCTGCAACGCTCAGCAGCGATATTGGCTGGTAGCTCTTTCGATCTCTAGCTGGTTTCCCAGATTTAGATATCGAGATAATTGCTGCCAGCCGCCATATTGTGGGGGTTGTTTCGATTAGTCATGCAGGCTGTATAGAATTTTTGAAGCCATGTAAGACATTTGGGGCCGCAGTGCTTTAGAATACCTGACGGATCATTATCTGAGCTTTAGGCTTTACCACACTTGATCAGTTTAATTGCGGAGGCAAGTTTGGTGGATGATAGGGGGCATGGACAACAAACTTTCAGCACTGGGAGATTTCCAAATAGAAGGTTTTTGCAATGTTTTGATACTATTATGTCATTTCTTGGTCTTTTCAAAAGTGCCGTCAGTCCATGCTAAGCAAGTGCAAAAATTTTTGCTATTGTGTTTGAAAATTGCTTAGAACTGAGAACAAGTTGAGGGGGCATGGGCTTTTATGGCCCTTTCTGGCTACATCTGCTTTTAATCATCCTGGAGTTTGGGGTCCAGTTTCAACATTCAAAAGGTCCGAATTCGGACTGCGGTCCGCCAGTTGAGTAGCCCTGCGATATACTGTCCGACTACAACAAAGCAGTTTTTTACGACTTCCACCGCAAAATATTGTTTATTCTCAAGCCCGTTTTTTGCGTGCTTAAACATATATCTCGGGAATTAGACGTAGTTTATACCCCTTAAACTCAACTTTGTCGTTTTATGTTACCTTTAACCATATCACAGTAAAGTTCAACGTCTTTTGTATTGTTTGAAACTTTGCACTGCCACGTGGTGTAACTAAACTGCATTTTGATTCAATTTTAATCTATTTGCAATAGCAGGCTCGCAAGACCAGACTTATGCCTAGTTGTGCAATGCACTTTATTTATAGAAATGGAATTTTGTTGAAAAGAATCAGTTTTGATTTCAGTTTGTTTTTTTCATTATAAAGCGCCTCGTAAGTAATTCGTTACTAATTTATTTTTGTGCTATGAGTCGCATTTGCATTGTGCACCGCACTATTGCAAGTAAAGATATGTAAGTCGTTAAGTATAGTCATTTTCACATTAATATTTATTAGGCTTCTCTGTATGTAGTGCATTACAGTTTTGTAGTTTATTTATGAAGTATAAATGCTGTAAGTTCGCCAAGTTTATTTAATTTGTAGCTAGACAAACGTTTACCCAGGCTTGCCGTTCTTTTTCTCGATCAAGATTATTAGAAAAAATGCAAAAAAACAATCACATTATTCTGTATAATGCAACAATCTATTACTGAATGTCTATTACCTGTGACCAGTTTTGACTTAATTTGGTTTCATCAGGCAGGTGTAAAAGACACACACAAAAAAAGATTAGCATTGAAGTGGTAATCTCAATCTGTAACTTGCCTTGAGACATCGCCGCGTTGATTGCCTACGCTTTATTTGTTTGCAGTTTAGTTACTGCAAAGCATGCTATCTTTGAATTGTCAAGCTGTGTTAGATTAGTTGGTGTGTTTTATTGGTTTAGTTATAGTTGTTAGTAATTCACTGTTGTTTTGACCATGTGTAATTTTAAATTTGATTAAGCTTACAATAAAGTAATGCTAAATTAGTTCAAGCATACGGTAATGTTGTGTGTCTTTTACACCTGCCTGATGAGACCCAAATAAGCCGAAACCGGTCATGGGTTATTGACATGCTGTAATAGACTGTTGCATTGTAAAGTATGATGTTGTAATTGTTTTTTGAGCAATTTTTCTATTTATCTTGGTGTTTTGTTGTTGAAGATCTCTCTAAGTAGGAGATTGCCTGAAAATTGCTAGCTGGCAACTAATGCAATCTATTTTGATTTGGAGATAATATATAAAAGTTTTTATGAAATATCTTGGAAAATGTTTTATAGTTTAGTTTAACGTTTGCAAATATTTCAGAAATAACGAACTAAGTGTGATGAAGCCAATTTAAAGTGACAAGGGGCTTACACCCTCCAAAGCTGTCTTGGTTATTTTGATAGAAACCGTTGCCACATTCGGAGTTCCATGTTGGCGTTGTTCGTAAATGTGAACCGATCGAATAGTAAACTAGCAATACTTTGATGTGTTTTGATCCGCCATGAATTAAAAGAGATCCAGATGGGCGGGAGTTCGCCGGGAAGGGAAACCAAAGTGCAATTCAGGTGAAGCAAGCTGAGCCAATTTAATTGTTTCTGGTAGCATCTACCTTTCGGTTTTTGCTAGCCTATATTAATTTAGAGTTACCAACAAACTCCACATTTGACCAGACGCCGTTCTCTTTTGGCACATTATCATCAACAGCAATCAAAATTGATAGTAGTTCGACAGATTTCGAATGAATTTTCTTCACGCGCTTTTGTTTTCCAACATCTTATAACTTTGCACTGTTGAGTCACCTCCCAATATTAAAGAAATTTTGGATTATCTTGCCACAATTTTTTGTTAAAATCGAGTTTACACAGTGGTGGTATTCAAAAATTTTGGCAAGAGGTTCTCTCACTAATATTAGTCGGCCAGTAGCAGCAAATATCAAACTATGATGAGTTTATCATTATAACCAACAAGGCCACCAGTCATTTATGACGAGTTAGAAATATTGGTTCAGCCGATTGTGCCGGTTTTACCCAACTTTCATGTCTGAGAGCAGAAACAATAAGTTGGTACATGTCAGAACATCGCCACCGCATATTAAAACTGCTCTTACTCACTAACTCTTTTCTTTCACAAACTCTAACTTGTTCCATTTAGTAATTAAAGGCACAAATTCCAAGTTAGAATTGAGCACCCTTATGGCTTTTGTTTTCGATTACTGTCACGAATAAGTAAATTTGCGTTGAAAGAATAATTTTATATAGGTATAATTTGTGTAATGTGTTGCTTTGTTCTCCCGTGATTATTTTAATTGTAAATCTGAATTTGTATGCCCAAACTTGGTTTTATATCTCGGCTGTTTTCGCAAAGACCTTTTTTTTGTTCGCATTTAGGTTAGTAACTCACACCCCTTTTCTGACGTCACAATGGTTGACTACATAACAAAGTTCCAGAGTCTTCGAGTGAATCTTGATTCTTCTCGAAGACTTTTTTTTTTATTATTGCCGATTACATAATTTATTTGCGATGCTTTTTTCTGTGTCATGTGATGTTCTGACTTTTTTACGCATTCAGAGTGGAGAGAGTGGCAGAGAGAAAGAGAAAGTAGAGGGAAAAGAAAGAACTGTAGTGATCTGTGGTAATTTATTGTGGATTTCTATTAGTTTGACAAGCGGTTTATTGGTGGATTTAGTTTGATTGGGTCTGATTGTCGTATGAAAGCATATAGATTTTTTGGTGATCGACGAAAGAAAGAGTTTAAAGTTTCAAAGTATTTGTGAATATATTTGTTCTATTCTTGATCGAGAAGTGCGTGGGTAAAAGTATCATAGTGGAAGCTAATCTTTTCATAGCTATAAAGTTGCAACCAGACTTAATTACTCGAGCGATACTGCAAGTCGCAATAATTTAAAGAAATAAATTACAGTTGAAATAGAATCAAATTTCTATTGCAGGCGACTATTACAGAAATGAATTGTTTGATGGTAGGCCTATTTTATGACTAGTGTAATCCCCTGTGTAATGATAAATGTGAGACCAAGGATTTTGGTTAAACTTATGTGATAAAAAAACCGGATTAGAGAAAAATGAGGTATAGCCTACCTCAGAGGTGTATTAAGGAAAGAAGAGGAGGATATGCCCCTGCCACTATTCTTTTTTTATCTTGGTTTGGAGAAGTTATTTGTTTGCATGTGTCTCAAAAAAGTGCTTTGTTAAATAAAATTGGACTTGAAAACAATTCATTTTCCGAAAAAACTCTTACCTCCATTTTCTAATTAAGGCTTCTCACCCTGTCCACCAAAAAAAGCTTATTAAATTTGAATTAAAGATATAGTAGTTTCTTTCCTAACGCATCAAAGGATCATTGGAAACGGCCAGGTCAAACGCTTTAGGGTGCCTCACTTTGAGTTATTATGGTACTCCTTTCCACTACGATCTTTCCACGATTTAGTTACCATTAAATAAACTGCAATAGCTTACGTTGTACTGACTTTATATAAACAGAAGAAAACCATATTTTTTGAAATTTTGCTTGATGTCAGAGTGCTTGTTGCTGTCTGTCACAAAAAATAATTTTTCGCAGCTTCAAAAAATGTTATTTTGACGTTTTGTGACTTTAATCTATATTTAGCCCACTTTGCCAACCACACTTTGATTTTAAGATTGTGATTGTGAGGAAACATTGGCCCAGTAAGAAATTGCACAGATTCATACTTAAAACATCATTGTAATTCCCCATTGCTGTTTTTACTGGAATCTTTTAGAACAGGGGTTCTTAACCGGGGGTAAATTTGACCTGCCTTGGGGGTAAATTTTGTAGCAAAAAATTCACACTTTTACCTATTACAATAGGCATTTGTAGAAGTGAAAAAATATAAAAACATTCGGGGGTAAATTTTACTTATGAATTTTGCCAAGAGGTAAATGAGAGAAAAAAGGTTGAGAACCCCTGTTTTAGAACAACCATAATGTTGTTCGCCTAGTATATACGACCAAAAATCTTTACCGAGAGAGAGAAATAGAGAGTTTTTGTTGAAGTGCGTCTGTGTTCGTTTAGTCGGCCTATAGTTGTTTGTTGTTAGAAGCCGTAAAGACCAACTGAATTAGATTATTGTTGAAGTTGATAGTGCAGGTGCAATTAATAAATACAGTAGATATATTTCATGTTACTTCGAACAAGCGAAAGTGTGGATCTACAGTTGGTACATAAGATATTTGGTATTGAATTATGCAGGTCTCAGTTGAGTTGCAGTCAGACAAATTGTTTGAGTGACACATTACGTCGCCTTGCTTTTAAGATTATACAAACCCGTAAACATGCTGACAAAGCGCACATATTTTTGGCGCAATGCGACAAATAATGGCCAATTAAGAAACAGCAGGTCTAGATTACATCAGAATGACACTGTATATTAAAGCAGATGTCTGGGCCTTTTCATTTATTCCATTCCGTTCTTGTGTTTCTACATAATTGTTTAGAGTTGAAGTTAAATTGTGTGTGTGTGGTAATTTGTCATCATATATATTTAAAAAAATACAACAGTAATATAAAAAATTTGTTTTTAGAAGTGATCAGTATTGGATTGAAGCAATGTCACCTAGATTGAACATTACTCGAAGTGTTCTAGATTAAAGACGGAGGTTATTTGATGCTTGTGTGCCGTGAACCTTGATTGGAGAGGAGAATTTTGAAACAGTGTAGTCTTTTTGTTTTCAAAAACACTTAATAAAGCAAGAAAAATCAAGAATAGAATCCGAGATTGTAAAAGAGGGCTTTTACAGAAAGTGCCAAAGGAAGAATTAAGTGTCAAAGATGGGGCAATTGAGTTTAAAAAGCTAAAAGTTTACTTTTTTATCTTATCAAAACATAAAAAGCAGTACACTAATGTTTGTTCGTAAATCAATATAATGGAGAACCCAGGAAGCATCGTGCAACTCATAGGTTTATTAATCTAGATTCTCCCGGACAAAAAACTTTGAAATAAGTAATTAGTGATAATGATTTATCAACATCAGAAGAAAGAGCATTCATTAAACTACAAATTATTAGTTGATAGTATTTGTTAAACTGTAAATAGTAATTTCATGATGTCAGATTTTGAAAAAGTATAATAAAGAGCGTATTTTTAATTTAACGCAAATGGCAACACTTAAAGTAGGCTCACAAATAAATGATTTCTGTATCATTAGAAAAAAATCAATCTAGTGTTGATTTATGTTTTGTATCTTTTTGAACAAGTAGATCTTCAAGGTTATTAATGAGGGCCAATGTTGTCACATAATTTCGTTCTATGATTGTAATACAATTTTGAGCCATGGATTTGTTTGTTCGCTGAGAAAAACACAGATCCGTAGTTGATGACAGGTTTCCTACAAAAATACTTGAAATTTGAAAAAATCTGGGGCTAGCAGTAAAATAGGGGATTTGTAGAATTGTAATTAGAAAAGTGAGAGACCCTGAATTACTGATATAAATCACTTTGTCGAGCTTTTTTTAGCATTGTTATTGCCGGTTCCTTACCCTGACCCATGCTGGTCTTGATCTAGCTCTGATTACGGAGGAAAATATTTCTAACGCACTTACAATAATTTATTACCATTGCTGACGGCGTAGCAAAACAAAGCTTTGACTTGCAATCAAGAGATTTTGAAGTTGATGCTATGGTAATGTCGCTGTTTCCACGCCCTTTGGATAGACATTATACGATAAGTTTCCGAGCTTGATTGCAGTGTTGAATAAAACCACAAAAACACTCATACAGAGCTCTGACAGTAGCTGCATGCTTTACACGGAAACCATTAAAACATTTGACAGCTGCGCTATAACTGAATTTTTTGAAAACTTAATCTTGTTAAAGAAAAGTTTTAAAAATGAGCGATAGTAGTTTTTCAAACAAAAAATAAATAATTGTGGCTTATTTGAGACTCTTGTCGAGTCATACCAAATGGTATTTATAGATCTCCTGCTTGGCGCTGAGCAATAGGAGTATTAAGGGGGGTGCAACATGAAACCAAATTTGCTCAGTCATAAAAAAAAATTGTTCTGGCACTGAACATCTCTGCGTTGAAAGCGCAAAAGCTGAATAGAAATTCAAAAATAACGCTCCTTATGATACAGATTACATCAATTTTTGCTTTGGTAAGTAAATCATGTATTGCGTAGTTTAAATACCTTTTATCAATGATGTCGTTTGATAAAATAATCTGTGTTATTATTGTTATATGTCATGTTGTCATCGTTTGAACAAAACTTGAGCTATTTAAACGTATCTAATTAAAAATCTCATAAATAATGAATTTAATTATCACTAGCCGGCTTTGCCAAAGTCGCTTGCAGGCCCGACATTGTAACAACATAGAGGTTTTTTTGAAACGTTTAAGAAAAGGGTAGAAATAAGGATGCTTACAATTAAAAAGCCTTACAAAAGAATTGTTTCTTCCATTATTAAAAAGCTCAAAAACTTATGAGTTATTTTATTGGACTGTGCTTATTGAGATCTCCCGAAAAACTTTTTCCTGCATTTTTGCAGTTGTGAGTTTTTTTGAAAATGAAAGAAAATAAATTCTACAACCAAGCGTTAATGGCGACGTCTTCTTACATCTTTAAAAAATAAAATGTTTGCTACTTAGTAAGTTGGGGGCTGGTTTTTGTTTGAACAAAAACTAACTTTACTTGATCAAGAAATGCAAATTCAAAAAAGTATCATTAACATCATCATGACGTCAACAACTCTTTTTTGACACTTACCTTGGTCACTAATCAATTGTGCCCAGTTTCATGATTGTACGCCTAGTAGTTTCGGATGAATTGAAGTGTACTTGTATACAAAAAGAACTCTGCTTTGTTCAGTAAATTAGATGATTTTAGTGACAAGACTTTCGGTTCTATGATGGCCCTAGCAAATTTTTTTTTGATATTTATTTTGCGGCTTTATATTGTTGAATAGAATCGTTTTGCTTCCATTTATTGGTAAGTTACAGGAAAAGAAAAGTTTCCCCATTGTGAAGTTGCATTAGCATTTTAATTTTTTTCCAACAAAATAACAATTGCAGTAACATACATAAAAGAGACTGTTTAGAAAACATTGGACACTGTTTTATCTAACATTTAACACCCCTCTCCTAATGTAACGCAACATGACATTTTGTATACTCCCTCATCATCAGGTGACGCGTCATGCCGCAGACCTATCAGCGCAAATACCATTCGCGTCTTGAACTCACAATTGCTTGATTGCCAGGTAGGGTCGCGTTGTACTGTTGTATTGTATTTAATCATTGTGTGAAAGTTCTTGAGCGGTATTTTTTACTTTGACACTTTCCTGCAAAACGATAATCCATTTTTACAACCTTAACCATCACTGTTGGTTGCAATTGGGGCGGATTTAAAAAGATCATGCCCAAAAAAGAAAATGTCATCAACATGCCACTTCACAATCAAAGGCTTCTCAAAACTTGAAGTGTTCTCAAAAAATTCTGAACCCAAATTATCCCTTTTCAAGGATTTTCTCAAAATCGTGTTCCTTTCTAATGCAGCGTTACTCACTGAAATAATGTCACTTGAGGTAGGCTTTCTTTTGTGACGTCAATGCCTGCATCTTGCAAGTGCACTTTCAACAGTGTCGGTGATCAAAATGCAGCTACGCATTGGCAAAAAAACTTGAACCTCTAAAACTCCCGCCCCCCACAATCAAGAGCCACTGCTTGAGAAAAGTAAAAGCTACGGCTTGGCGCCATGCGACCTGGAATGACAATAATCACAGCATCACTTTGCTGTTATCATTATTAAGTTAACAGTGAAATGAGTACAGGTCTATATAAAGCTATAGCCTCAATGCTATGCAATCAATTTCTGTTTTGTTTGATGATGAAGACAATATTTTAATCGAATTGTAGTACAATCAACTTCAATCACGTCTAAGACGTTTAATCCCCACATGTATTAAAGTTTCCTATTAATGCGACTGTTATTTCTCATTTTAATGAATCTGGTTCGATTCCCAAGTCGATTTTAATATCAGCACAAAAGTTTTGAAAATTAAGTCTTTGGCATTATGGTTGGTTTATAAGTTTTTAGCTAATTGGTGACTGTGATTTAGATATAAGTAAGGTTCTACAAATGGAGAGCACTTACAAAGCTATCAGTTATTAAAGATAGAAATGTAAACTACAATACGGATGCATTTTTTACTTGCATAATCACTGTGGTTTCAGGAAAGCATCGTAAATTTATCTCATAATTTCAGTTAAATCTGAGGCAAGATTTCCTAAAGCATGCGTTTGATAATGTCTCAATAAGCTGGAATCAAATTTATTCTCGTATGTAATTGAGCTTTATCTTTCTAGTGACCCTGTCACCAACAAATTTATAGTAAGATAAGTTTTCGGTATGTTGCAGTCAGAAGCTTACCTTTTCTCCAGCACAGTATAGACGGCTTAGTAGGGTGTTGCCAAAAGGTTGCCATCTTTTGCAGCAATCACTCAGCAATTGTCTTGAAGCACTTGCGTAATCAGGCAAGTTAAACAATCTAAGCATTGTCAGGAAAAAGTCATTTCTAACAAATGATTTCAACAAACAAAAATAGAAAACAAAAACAACCTTTAGGTACCCAAACAGCTGAAGCAAAATTAATATGTTGAACATGATAATAACAATAAACAGAAAAAAACACAATTTATTTTTTTAAATTATCTTCATCATTACCGTCATCATAATTATAATTAATCATTACTGTCATTATTATTACTGCTATTACACTGGTCAACACGATTTTTCTTGCATGGACTTTTTCAACTAATTTTGGGTAATTTGGGGGCTCTGAATCCGAATCTAATGTTAGTTTTTGCTTATCACATCACGTTTTAGAGATATAAAAACTAAATTTTTTAAAAAAATTGCTAGTTTTTGCCAAAAATTAAAAACTTTATGTTACGTTTAAGTGCCCTTCTGTGGAAAAATGTTTACAATGGAAGGCAGCATCTCCCTTTAAAATGACTTTTCAAAGCTATTTGTAATCTTAAACCGTGTTTGCGTGTTATTGACCACATCATATACTGTATAAACAGTGAATATGTGAAATATATTGAAAATATATAATCAAGAGCATTATGCTCGGCACAGGCACGACATCACTAAAAATCTAAGTTTTTTCCTTTCGTGTCATTCTCACAAAATAAAATAACCAGGTTTAAGCAAAACCAAGCAAAAAATACAATATCAAAAAGTAGCAATATCACATCGCAACAATCAGTACGACTGTACAAATCCAACGCATAGTTTAGCACAAACGAAGTCACGTTATCGCATCAAAAATTTTCTTTTTGTTGCTAATCTTTTATGAACTGCATAAGGGACATCTCTTATCAAACTCCAGCAGTGATCTGCCGTCATATTAAAGTTTCATCGTACTTGATAACTTTCTTCCATCAATTTGACATCCTGATGGAAACGCTCTACTTGTTCCTCACTATCGTCGCCAAGATTCGCGGGAAATTCGCTAAGGTGGCTGTGTAAGTAGCGCACTTTAATGCTCATTCTGCACCCAAGTTCTTGTAGGTGAGGAGAAGCTCCTGCACCAACTCCATATAATTGTCAGCTTTCTTATTGCCAAGGAAGTCATGGGCCACTTTAGAAAATGCTTTCCAAGCTCGAGCCTCAACGACAGTCATTGTAGTCACGAAATGCTGGTCCATGAGCAACGTTCTGATCTGAGGCCCATCAAATATCCCTACCTTTTTCTTCTCATAGCTAAGGCCAGGAAAGGTTGAGCAAATATATTTAAAGTAGTCTCCAGAACAATCAAGTGCTTTGACAAATTGCTTCATTTGTCCAAGTTTGATGTGCAGTGGCGGCAAAATGATGTTTTTCCGATCAACCTAGGGGTCGTTGACGATATTCTTTTCTCCAGGTTTCATTGTATTTCTTGGTGGCCATTCTTTTCTTACCCAATGCTCTTCGCTGGCTCTACTAACCAAGTAGCATAAAAAGCAGGGATATTTGGTATGACCTCCTTGTTGCACTAATAGGAAACTCACCTTTTTTGAATCCACCCATATCAATCACTGGTGAACGCAGTACTACAGTTTTTTAAGCACAGCCTTGATGTTTTCGTAATTTTCCTTCAGAGTGACAGAGTGTTCTAAAGAGATGGATACATACTGGTTACCATTATGGAGCAGGACACACTTGAGGCCTCTTTTCGACCTATCAATAAAAAGCCTCCAGTCATTTGAACGATATGCAGACAAACTGATAGCAAGAAGAAGCCCTCAACATCTGTACAGTAAACAAGCTGAACATCAAAAGAAAAGTACTTTCTTAATTTCTCTTCCCGGTTACGATAAAATAAAACACTTATACCAGCTTTGAGAAGATGTTTTTCCTGCAGTCTCGAAGCCAGCACTTTAGCGGATTGCTTTGGCAAATTTAAATCTTGTATCAAATCATTTAATTCAGACTGACTATACGAAGAAACTCGGTCAGCATTCCATGCTTCGTGCGCTATATCCTCTTTTTCATCATTATTATAAGAACTGGATGAAAACGTGGAAGGCCTAATCTGGTCCTCATCAATGTCCGTAAACTTGCTGAAAGTGGGTACAGGTACTTTATCACTATGGGGAATCGGTCCCATAGCAGAATGTATGTTTGGATATTGCAAGTGTTTCTTGTTTTTCTTATTGAATCTCTTCACACTTACGAGGCAGAAGTAGCAGTCATTTACGTGGTTTTTCGGTTCTCTCCATACCATTGGCACACCAAATTTGATCTTCGCATTCTTTTCTTGAGACCAGGATCTCAATATTTGGGCACACGTTGAGCAAACTTGGTGAAGCGCCCAACTTCCAGCCCAACACAAAAGAGGGGGGGGGGGGGGGCACGGAATTTGTTCGGACAATTGAGTATTCGGATAATCAATTTTTGTTGCCAGTGGTATGGTCCTAGAATCAATGGTACTCAAGGTATGCTGCCAAAATTTAATGTCTGATTGCTGAATGGCGTCGTCCAATCACCAGTGGTATTTGACGTTTGCATTCAGACTAGCTATTGAGTTTAACAGTATATGCCTCATAATTTTGTGTTTTGCCAAACTTATCCAAAATTTCTTGTCTCATACGAAATTTTACGGAAAATTGCAAAAAAGTCCGGGGACAAAATCTTCTTACGGATAATCGAAATTTCGGATAATCGGGTTTGACTTGCACAGTAATGTGTTTTC
This sequence comes from Trididemnum clinides, assembly GCA_963675345.1. Classification (NCBI taxonomy): domain Eukaryota; kingdom Metazoa; phylum Chordata; class Ascidiacea; order Aplousobranchia; family Didemnidae; genus Trididemnum; species Trididemnum clinides. The sequence goes on along the minus strand of OY776302.1, from coordinate 10,100,942 downwards.
TGAAAAGAATTGAGTTCTGAATGTATTGGTGCCTTTTTCTGTTTGAGGTTCAAGAAAATTTTTCTTACTTTGGAAAAAGTTTCGTGGCTTCAGTTATTGAAACTTTGAATGTTTAGAAGAAACCTCACTCTCCCCCAATCATGTAATTAAAAATGTTTGGGTTGACAGCATATCGAAGCTTTAAAAATTAACTCAAGAAATCTCCCAATGCTTTCAAAATTGTTTTTATGTTTTTCTAATAATGGGGAGTGATTTTTGCATGCGTGGTTGCTTAACTATTTAATTTCTTTTTTTCCAATAAAGCCTGTAATTACTGAATTATATCAAAGAGGTTGTTACAAATAAATGCCAATTTAAATCAACCTTAGACGTAATGTTATTGATTTGTGATGTAAATGCAGTTGTTTACATTTCATCTCACGTTTCTGTCGCTACAAGCAACATCAATTATTTACGAAAACAACAATTAACAAAACAGAAAAGCATGAAGCTACTGAAATCAAAAAAGTTTTTATTGTATTCTTATAAACTGGCTTTCGCCTGCCGGATGGTGCAGTGGTTGGAGCAGTCGCTTCGAAAGTTCGTGCGGGTCATAGCAAAGCCTTTTCAAAAACAATGTTTTCAGCTTATTCGCATGGCGCTCAGAACGTTAGAGATAGCCTGAGTATATTCTTTTTAAAGGCAGTTTAGGAATTCTTACATCTTTACACAGCAAAACAGGTGGTAGGACCAAGCAGTTTGCCAGCGGTGGTGATTCAGTCAAACTGCATACTACCAAACGTAGCATGAGCTTATACATCACAAGAGTAAGCAGATAGCAGGCGTGTCTTTTGTTTAAAAATATTTAATTGTCGTTGTTGACAAAATAGAAAAAAAAAAACAACCTCTAGGTACAATTGTAGAAAGAGTGGGCGAGTGCAAACAAGCTTTGCTGTTGTGCTAGCCGTAGAGGTAAGACTGTGCCAAGATCTGCTAGCTCAACACTGCAAGCGGGTTTTTTGCTGTCTGTGGCATCGGCGAACAGTACACTGGCCGCAATCAATGAGATTAAAAACACGGTTGAATCTACCGCCATGGCTTAATAAGTGCTGAATAATTTGAAGTGTGAGCTTGGATGGCAAAATAACTAAGTTTATCTGACAATTACAGAAGTTTTTGAAACTAAGCCTTTCCTTATATTTGGCGCTGTTTAATATCCGGCCGAATA